>CM037886.1:12449677-13049677 GCA_021292165.1 Shinisaurus crocodilurus | reverse complement strand
ATCTGTTCGGTACCTAGCACTGCACCTGCCCTCTCCTGTTTGCACCCTGTTGGCTAGCCTGTAAGTCTCTTGTGTTTCCCCAGTGGTTCTTCCAGCTTTCTTCTTTCTGCAGAGATCCATTAAGGAAGGGGGGGGACACACCAGAATTGTTGCACAATGCTTTCTTAATTGTTAGTGCTAGGAGCCATCCATCTAGAAGCTCCCTTGGTGCCAGAGTTCATTTTCCTCTTCCCTCCCCAACACGTTTTTCCTCTCGTGTCATGTCTTTCCTTTTTGTGTCCTTCTTGGGGATGAAACTGTCTTTTCTTTTTCTTAAATCAATCTGTACTGTAAGCTGCTCTGGGAGTCTTTCCGACGGAAGAGTGGGGTAAGAATGCTTTAAAGAACTATGCAGCACGGCTGTGGGGTTAGCTGTGAGGGCCTCCTGCACGGAGATATTCGAAGATCCTGCAATCCTATTCACAGTTACCTGAGAGTAAGCCCTTCTGAATGCAATGGGGCTTACCTCTGAGTAGACATGCGTTAGAGAGCATTGTAAGAGCCCTAACCTAGACCTAACATTTGTCATAGTTTGCTTATTAAAAATGTGGAGAGAAAGCCTGATCACATGCTACTGAACCCGGACATATTTCCCCCCCTTTTCACTGTCACCCATCTCCCTCCATCTGTCTGCATAATCCCCACCCGGGGCCAGGGAGCCACAGTTCTGGACAGACCGGTTTTACATAGCTACATCTACATACATCTCAATAGGGCACATATACATCTACCCTCAAGGAAGTGCATAACATCCTGAAGGAAGGGAGTGCGCAGTCTCAAAGAGCTGCAAAGTACCCCAAAGTACCCAGGAGGCGCCAGTACCCAGGAGGTGCCACCACCCCGCTGGGCGGAACCAGCCCAACTGGTCATCAAGAGCGGGGGGGGGGCGAGGGAGGGTAGAAAAAGCACGTCCTGGAAAACAAAGGGTTGTTGGGAACACAGTGCAGGCTCGCACGCATCAGGTCCCTGGCTCCGGTCAGGAGCAAGCTAACCCCAACCCCGGACGTGATGCCCGGAGACCGGCTACATGAACAGCTACGCTAGCTCAGTAAGTCAGATTCTTTATCGTGAAGTTATTCTCTATATTACGCAAGCCTTCCACCTCATATGTGTATTGAAGTCCTATGCTTCAGTGATTTTTATGAACTCTTGTTGTTTATAGTGTGAAATTCCTGGTAGTCTATTAGTTCCGCTCCATTAAAGGCGTTATAAACATAGCTGGCTCCTATCTCAATACGATTCAGTGTCAATGGTTTGCTGCGGTTGGGTTTAAACCTCACAGAAGCTGCGTAAAGGGCATCTTCTCAGTGCCGGTTAACCCTTTAATTCCCGAATTCACGCAAAGGACCAGTCCCGGTCCTCCACAATAAATAAATAAATAAATAAATAGGCAGGATGGGATGTCCAAGCTGGATTGGGGTTGTGGAATGGGGAAAGGGGGACCTTAAGTAGGGTGGCAAGAATGGAACAGCAAATGGGGCTGCCTCTTTTTGGGAGGAGGTTATAACAGATAAACATTGTGTTGCAAAGCTCTTTAATATTTATTGATGTACATGTTCTTCTTGATTATCTCACAGGGTCGTTGTGAGGATAAAATGGAGAGGAGGAGGAGGAGGATGATAATATAATGTAAGTCGCCTTGGGTTCCTTGCAGGGAAAAAGGCGGGGCATAAATATAATAAATAAATAAATAAATAAATAGGATGGATTTTTCCACACCCTTTTGACAGCTAAAAGACAGATATTACAATATTTGCAGCACTTTCAACTTTTGAACGGGTGGTCTTTAGGCGTAATCTACGGATGGATAAATATTTGGCTATTTGGACGGCCTTTGCTGAAGCCTATGTATAACTATGCTTATGGACAATAGTATATCTTGCTTTATATAAAATATATAGGGGGTATACATTTCATATGTATCAAGTGCAATTGATCTATTCAGACTTCATGTAAGAAAACTGTAATATTTATCTTTACTTTTTTTTTTTGAGTTAATGAAATTCACAATAAAAATTAATGGGGGGGGGGAGAAAAGACACCAGGCCAGTAGGGTGGCCTGATGTCCTCCTTTGCGTATTTTGGAGAGCTTGCAGATTACAGTCCTCTATTTGAAGGTGGCCTGTCCAGTCTAAGTCTGGTTACTTTAAAGTCAAAGAACCATAAGGAGAGAGAGCGGGGGGGTGGGTCTTGAAGTTGCCCACCCACAGTTAGCCCGTCCTGGACAGCGAACTTGAGCAAGCCCCCACGGCACCTGGTCACCGTCTTGCCCGCTATGGTGAGATGGGCTGTATTTCTATTTAAATAACAGCTATTATATCTAATTTTGCACCTATACATATAAATTTTTGCATGTGGAAATGTTATGCAAATTGAGGTCCTCTTTTTTGGGTGTGGGGGTGTGTGTGATGCAATTCCTCTTTCTTGGCAATGCTCTACCCTAACTTTTCTGTTGTTTAATTAATTTTTTAATGTGCATTTCACCAGAACAAACAAAACCATCACCCTGACTTTTAAGCCTTTGGCCCTGCTGTGGTCCCAATGAGAATCACAAGGCCGCTATTTGCGATGGGAGGGAAGCTCCCATTGGCACCAGACAGAGTTTTTCTCCCTTGCATATCTCAGGTGCATTGCGGGGTGGGTGGGGGGAGGATTCCACCTGGTGGGACTCTAGCAGAGGCAAAGGCTTTAAGGCCCCCCCCCCTCCATATCATAAGCCCCATCTCATTCCGGGCCACTCAAGTTGGCTATTTTTTTACTTCTTCTTCTTTTTTTTTTTTAAAAAGCAAGCTTGCCAAGGCTGGCTACATGATGAACGTCACGTCGCCATTGGCCCTGAGCGATAACAGGAAGGTGCCTGTTTTAAGTCTCGTTGATTTCATTGGGAAGAGACGTAAGCGCGCATACTTAAATCGCCTATGGAACTCCGTGTGCCTTAAAGTGCTTAACTTTGGCTGCTTCCTGCCTTCTTGCAAGTGCTTATTAAAGGATCTATGTGCACGGAAGCAACTAATCTGTCCCACTGAGACAGCAAAGGCATGCCAAGTTGCTGCCCCGTCCCCCGTCCCCCACTAGCCAGGCAGCTTGCAGGGAGAAGCAGGAGCATCTACCTTGGATCGTGGGAGGGAAGGGAGACAGTAGGAATCCCTGGCATCCTGAAAGCCTGAAACTGGATTATGCTTTTTGGTGCCGCGAGGCCCAGTGCCAGTGCTTGGCATCTGCAGGGCCTGGGATCCCACCTGAATGAGGCCCTACCAGCAGGACTACAGCGGGTAAACACCGGGGTTTTTTGTCTCGGCAGTGTTCTAATTTCTCATCTTATCTCCATTTTCCTAATGATGTGGTTAGAATTAAATTATGGTGTTCTTAAAATCCAGTTATAAATGCATTTACTGGGCACATTTCATCTTGGGTTACATAGCACCGGCATTTAGAATTGATGATGACCTGCAGCTGCATGCGCTCCCCGTTTTGCGGACTCCTTGTATGCTTTCCATCTGGTTTGAGAGTGCCTCACCTGTGGCTAAAAATCAGAGGATCCTAGAATTGGAAGGGGCCTACAAGGCCATCGAGTCCAACCCCCTGCTCAATGCAGGAAACTAGAGGAGGGGGTCTCCCATCCAAGTAATAAACAGGCCTGACCCTGCTTAGCTTTCCACGCTCAGACAAGCTGAGCCAGCGTGTGAGCCACAGGCCTGTATGGATCTCTGTCGGGGATGCTTTGACCTGGATTCCTGCATTGAGCAGGGGGTTGGACTCGATGGCCTTGTAGGCCCCTTCCAACTCTACTTTTCTATGATTCTATGATTCTATAGGATCATAGAGTTGGAAGGGGCCTTCAATGCAGGAAATTAGAGGAGGGGTCTTGTGGAGAAAGCCCAACTGTAAAAGGAACAAGAACACACACACAACACACAATGCACGCACACATTTCCCTGCCAAGCTCTGTCTGCATAAACCTCTCCACAAGGGGCGGGAGGGGAACTGGAGGTGCTGGCTCTGCCGGACGAAACCTGCAGACCAACAAGGAAGTTCTCGGTCGGAATCCACAAAGGAGAATTGCGGACCATCAAGAAGGCAGGGCAGCCACTATGAGCTGTAAAGTACACCCCGGACCAGGATACGTCATCTTTTTTTCCCCCCGGGGCAGGCATAAGCCCACCTGCCACACAGGGGGCAGGGATAAGCCCACCTGACAGGCAGGGGGCGGGAGAGCGGGAAAAGATGGGGTAGAAAACCCCCTTGCACATCTTCTGGGAGTTGTTGGGAACACGGGTCGCTTCATCAAGTCAGTCCTCCAGGTGTGGCTGGGCGAAGCTGTTCTCTTCCCCGGGTCAGGCGGATCCGGAGCCAGGCAGAAAACTAACCAGCGTAAAGTCTCTGAGCTAAGGTAACTGTTTCCCCCAATACGCTAGCCTGGGAACCTTTTCATTCACAAACCTTGGGGTTGACGTTGTAGTATTCCTAGAAAGCTATTAGTTCCGCTCCCATTAACGTGTAGTAAATAAACGCCTTATATAGTCATACAAAGGCTCTGGAGTTTCCTTTTGCTGCGCAAACCTCCTGGTCAATTTCAACCGCTTGTACGGGCTGCAGCTCAGTGCCGGTTAACCCGTTAAGCGCTGAACTCACGCATAGGACCCGGGTGCTGGTCCTCCACAGGTCTCCCATCCAAGTAATCACCAGGCCTGACCCTGCTTAGCTTTCCACACTCTGACAAGCTGAGCCAGCGTGAGCCACAGGCCTGTATTGGAGTAGTAGCCACTGATAGCCTTTAAAGTTCAGACTGAAACACGGAGCAGATACACCTCCTCACTGACACTGGAGCCAGCAGCCTCCACTGCATACACCTAAAGATGGCCTCATGCGTGCATGTGTGTGTGTCGGGAAATCACATGTTAAAACATATTGTCTAAAAACAATGAGAGCCAGTGTGGCCTAGTGGTTAGAGTGTTGGGACTGGGACTGGGGAGAATCGGGTTCTAGTCCTCCACTTGGCCATGAAGCTCACTGGGTGACTTCGGGCCAGTCACTGCCTCTCAGCCTGACCTACTTTACAGGGTTGTCGTGAGGATAAAATGGAGAGGAGGAGGAGGAGGAGGAGGAGGAGGAGGAGGAGGAGGAGGAGGAGGAGGAGGAGGATGATCATGGAATCCCAGGGTGGGCAAACCGTGGCTCTCCAGTTGTTCTTGGACTGCAAATCCCATCATTGTACAAGTTTTAATGTTGTAATGCCGCCTTGAGTCCCAGTATTGGGGGGAAAGGCGGGATATAAATCATCATCATCATCATCATCATCATCATCATCATCATCTCTGACCATTTGGCTATGTCCCAAATCCCATCAGGAGGAGGAAGATTATGGAAGCGGCCTTGGGGTTCCTTGCAGGAAAAAAAAAGGCGGGATATAAATACAATCAATCAATCAATCAATCTCTGACTATTTGGCCATGCTGGCTGGGGCTGATGGGAGTTGGGAGTCCAACAAGAGAGCCAGTGTGGCATAGCGGTGAGAGTGCTGGACTGGGAGTCGGGAGATCCGGGTTCTAGTCCCCACAGCGGCCATGAAGCTCATTGGGTGACTTTGGGCCACTCACGGACTCTCAGCCGAACCTACCTCACCTACCTAATGAACCCTGGAAAGTTTTCATTGCCGTGTGAGAGAGAAGGGAGGAAGGAAGGGGATATGGAACATATGAGCCAGTAAACGATGGTTTGTTGGATTAAGACAGTGTTCTCCAACCTTGGGTCCCCAGATGTTTTTTGGCCTACACCTCCCAACATGCCCCAGCCAGCACAGCTGGCTGGGGCATGCTGGGAGGTATAGGCCAAAAAACATCTGGGGACCCAAGGTTGGAGAACATTGGATTAAGATAATCACATCCGAACCAGCCATGCAATTGCCCTGTATTCATGATCATGGGCCCCAACAATAGTAAATGCGTTTTGCATAAATACCGCAACAGCACTTCCTGATACACAGAAGGGGCTCTGATGTAGGTCTCCCGCTGGTGGGCCATATTTGGCACACAGGTCTGAGTTTTCAACGCCTCTTGCATAGATCTCATGGGCTTCCAGTTCTAATGGCAGCAGCTCTGGACAAATTCACCATTTCCTGTGGGTCATAGATGCAACCCGGAGTCATCATCATCAGGCGATCACTCGTGGCCGAGTAAGATTGTCTTCCGGGATAAAAGGAGGAAATTCTAAAGAAGATTGTGTAGACTCTAGCGATGAGTCCGTAAGTGACTGTGGAGGCCAATTCTAGATCCACACAGCTTCCCACAGTGAGGACACAGGTTACCAGATGGAAGATGGTATCTGGTAACCTGTGAGTAGGGTGCAGGTAATCCGTTCCCTGCGTAGGCGAGTCTCCAGGCATAGTACCCCCTCTTCTGCTTGGAAACGGTCCTTACGATGATAATACTGGATGTCCTAACATCACAGTCACCAGCTATTCCCGCCCACCCACCCACCCACCTCGCACATTACGCTGAGAAGGGATGCAATACTCGTATCCAAAAGTGTCTGGGATCGACAAACAACATAAAAATCCGCGTGGAAGCATTTAATTAACAAAAAAGAAAGTAAACAACAAACCAGCCCTGGTCTCCAAGGTCAGTCAATAAACGCCAGCAATTATGAGTTGTCATTTGCATAGCATCAGCGGGAGGTGTCGGGCCTTGCCTTGCGTGCAAAACACCTCAAGCTGAAGAGCCTGCCCTGAGGATCTTACACATGCGAGATGGAGTGCCGAGCAAGCAAGCAACGAAGCATCACTTTGGGAGGAACTGGAAGCAAAGCAGTGTCTTAACCGTGCCTCAGGCGTCTAAACTAAAATTCTAAAATAGTGCTTAGTCACTGGCTTCACCCTGAAGATTCAGTTATTCGTTTATTGGGAAGCCACTGATTAACGGAGGCAATTCAAATGGATTAGGCAGCCATTTCACCAAAGCGAAGACCTTTTACAGCCAATGTTATTGGCTCAGGCACACTGTCACATCCCAGTCCTTGCTTGCTCCCGGGACAGCGACCTTGAGGTGGCCGAGTCTGACTCACACGAGCCTCTATTCCCGCCTTCCCCAACTCTGGATGCTTTGGACTTCCAACTCCCAGCATCCTTGACAATTGGCCATGCTGGCTGGGGCTGATGGGAGCTGAAGTCCACCCCCACCCCCGGAGGGCACTGGGTCGGGGACGGTTGCTCTGCTTCACGAGCCTGCCCAAAGCGCAGGCAGGCAGCAAACACCCCGCAAGCCGCCCGGAGGGAGGCACTTCCTTCCCCTAAGACAGCAACTTAAACCTCTGTTGCAGGATGTGGGCCGGCCGGCCAGGGCAAGAACTAGAGCCCTAAATTCCAAGCATTCGCTCCCTCAGCTCCCGGCGCTGCTCGTCAGGCAAGAGCACCACAAGCTATTCCGGCTAGGAGTTTGTCACAGTAGCCCATGATCCTCCAGTCTTAGGAAGTCAAGGGAGGCTG
The DNA here is from genome assembly GCA_021292165.1 of Shinisaurus crocodilurus. Lineage (NCBI taxonomy): Eukaryota > Metazoa > Chordata > Lepidosauria > Squamata > Shinisauridae > Shinisaurus > Shinisaurus crocodilurus. The sequence goes on along the minus strand of CM037886.1, from coordinate 13,042,158 downwards.
AAAGGCCAATAGGCTGCTACTCAGGGATATAAAGTCTTGCAAACCTCCTGATTTTCCTTGGTCTGGGCGTGTCTCAGCCGGGGGGGGGGGGGAAGCCACCTGCTCCTCCCTCTCTGCCTCCAGGTGTCCGGTTTCCGGGCCACCTGTCTGTCGCCGGCTGACCTCAGCCTGAGCATCTCTTGTCAAAGCTGTCAGAGTAGGATGCTCACTTATGAATTGCCAAAAAAAAAAGAAGAAAATGCATCGCCACCCAAAATCAGGACGCCAATTTGCGTAACATTTGCCTATGCTAATAAATACGCATAGCTGCAAATTTAGAAATAATTATTAAAAATTTTAACGGAAATACAGGTACATCCCACCATAGTGCGGAAGACTGCAACCAGACCTGCCACCCACTCAAATACTTTCGAAAGAGGATAAACCTTGGCCTCTTCGGGTGACCTGCCTCTTCGGTTTGCTGTCCAGGTGCTGTGATGGGCAACAATTCTGATGGCTTTTTAAGCTTTAAACCAGAATTGGACTGGATGGCCCTCCAAATTAGAGGGCGCCTTCAAACATATGATGCATTTGCTCTGCTCAAACCATCCCTAAGTGGTCACCCCTCATCATGCTTTCTGGTGCTCAAGAAGTCGTTGAGGCCTAACTGATATTGGAGCAACATCTGTGACCTTTGGGTGCTCTCCGTGGTTCTGTAGACAGTGCTGATTACTCACAGGAGCATCGGAAGCTGCCTTATACAGAGTCAGACCCTCAGTCCCTATCCATCATTGTCCACACTGACGGTAGGTCTCCGGGTTTCGGAGGAATTGATTTTCTAGCGATGGGCTACGGACTGTGGAGACTAGGCCCATTCAACACTGACTGGACTCTCCAGGGTTTCAGCAGAATTTTTCAGCCTACTGGAGAGCGGGAAGTACCAGGCCTTTGCATGCAAAGCAGGTGTTCACAAGCTACAGCCTCCCTAAAGTAAGCAAGATTCCAGTCCTCATGGTTCTGAATAAAGGGCTGATATAAATAGGGAAATAGGAAGCTGCCTTATACGGAGTCAGGCCCTTGGTCCATCTAGCAGCTGCTCTCCAGGGTTTCAGGCAGGAATTTTTCCAGCCCTACTTGGGAGATGCCGGGGATCGAACCAGGGATCTTCTGCATGTAAAGCAGGTGCTCTGCCTCTGAGCTATGGCCCCTCATCCTCATCCTCATCCTGACAGTTTACCTGCCTTGAATTTAAGTGTGTGTGTATTTTTGGGGGGTATTTTATTATGTTTTATTGTATTATTGTTGGCTGCCTTGATCACCATGTGTTGGAAAAGTGGGATGGAAATGTAACAATAAATAGTTAAACTAGTACAGTAATACCTTGGATTGCAAGTAACTTGGTTTGAGAGCGTTTTGCAAGACAAGCAAATTTTCAAATATTTATTTAATATATTTTTTTCACTTGATATACAAGCGACGTCTTGCAATACAAGTACTGTAGTACGGTTTAAATTAAAAATCTCTGTACAAATTTTTTCGTTTTGATATACGAGTGTTTTGGATTACAAGCACGTTTCCGGAACGAATTATGCTCTCAATCCAAGGCATGACTGTAAGTGTATTGAGAAAGGAGTTAGAGCAGCTTCCGCAAACCGAGTGGGGCTCGCGAACCTTCCGCATTCTTAATGCGGCAGGCTGAGTAGGAAAGTAAAACTTGCTGTTATCTATTTTAAACTCCGTCACAAAAGGGATAATTGAGATGGAGTTTCGTCAAGGAATCCAGGCCAGGTTATATCCACACCATTCATTTTACCCGGCACTTTTTTGTTTTTTTTTTTAAGGAAGAACTGTCCGTAGAGAGAAAACAAATGCATTATGAAGGAAGCCGCACATTTTCAATGCCACACGCATCACCCAGCCTGGGATTACAAACAACATCCGTCTTTATTGTGGGGGTGTTCCAGCTTAGTTTTATCATCATAATGGATTAGAAGCAATGGAGTAAGCAGTATTAATAGAGGAGAAGAATCCAAGGGAAGCAGCTTCCCCTGGGCATATTTGGGATAATTCATGGTAGAACTAGATTGAAAATTCCCTGCCTGTTAAAAGCTAGCATATCAAGGAAATGCTTGCTTTTCATCTGCAGTGATTTATTTATCTACTTATTTACATAGGAGAACATTTATATGTGCAACCTTCCTCCTGAACTCTGAAGTGGTACAGTCTCATGAGGATTGTACCATGAGGACTCAGAGGACTCCGAAGTGGTACAGTCCCATGAGTGGTACAGTACCTAGTGCTGTTGGAGAAATCTGCAATGGATTGAAATGAGTTTGGATTTCTAGGATTCCAACCCTCAGATTCCGCAGCAGACTGGCTTTTTCCGAGTTGCACGGATTCTGCGGACTTGCAGACCTTTTTAAAAAAAAAAAACTTTCCAGAATTGTACACAAATTTAGGCATACAAAAATATGAACATTATGGGGGGGAAAACAACACCGACCAAAGCTGTGCATCCCCCCCCATAGGCTAAAGCATGAAAATGTAGATTCTGGGGGAATTGCGCATTTGCGGCAAATGTCCATTTTCGGAAGAGCGCATTTGCACAAGTGCATACTTTCTGAGGCGTAGAAATATAGAAACTTAAAAGTCAAGAAAAATATATATATAAAATATAACCATAAAAATATAATGAAATAGACTAAATTTTATATTAAAATTTCCAGAAATATTTTATATATATATATATATATATATATATATATAAAACATGTGTAAGACAGAGACAATTAGACATGTAAAATACAGCTTCTCTAGGCTGAAGATGATAATAAATGTCCTTTCAGATTTGAGGACCTTTATCTCTAGACGAAGTGTTGTTAATGGCAATGTTTTTTGTTTGATGCTTCCAGAGAAAGGTCCTCACAGCATGTAAGCTTTCTTACTCTCTTGTGTGGAAGCCAAACGTGTTTCAGCCCAACAGCCTTCTTCAGTGGCCCTGTAGTTTCCACTCTATTCAGTATACAAGCTATTGCTCTGTATTTCTCAATTCAATGCTGGTTTCATTTACCAAGCACCTCTGGAAGCATCAAACAAAAAACATTGGCATTAACAACACTTCATATAATATTTCATTATATTTTTATGGTTATATTTTATATATATCTTTTTCTTGACTTTTAAGTTTCTATGCTTTGTTTCTGTCAGGATTTTAAACACAGTCCCTTGTTTTAAATTTTACTTTCTGAGGCGAACACCAAGTTCGGGAAATCGAGAAAAATCCAATTCTATCAACGAGCAGACGACGATGCAATGCACGATGCCTGACAATCTGTGAAACACAATCGGAACGGATTTAACACAGAACGTGTACAGCCCTAGCTGGACCACATGCTTCTTTTGAAGATGCAGCTTTGACGTGTTAGAGCCAAATATGATGGGTGTGTGTGTGTGTGTGAGCAGAGAGCACAGTGGATTGGGCCGTGAAAAGATTCCTTCACATATGCAAGCAGGGGTGGAAAACTGCTAGCTGCTAAATGCCTCCCTTCCTTGACCCTGCATGGCATTTAGTCTTAGGGGGGGGGGGGAGAGGTCCCATTTGGTCAAATGGGGCCTCCCCCCCAAACCTAATTGTTGTGCAGTGGGGGGCACAATTTCAGGGGGTGTCACAGCTGGAGAGGGAAGAGACAGGCCTCCTTGCTTGCGGCAACTCCAACCTAAAATCACCCCTACATGGCAATTTAGTTTTGGAGGGGGGGGGAAGCTCCCATCAGCGTAAAAATGAGTTGTTTTTAAAAGCTTAATTGCAATTCTGGGGAGTAAGGGCACCACCAAACTAAGAATGAAAAACCAAATTAAAATGCAATTCAGAAACAAATAAAGAGGGGGAAACAACAACACAGCAGCACTAAAGAGATTTAAAAAAAAAAAAAAAAAACCCAACAGCCATCCACAATTAAATAGGTTCTCTCAATTAAAGAGAAATGTAATAGGTTCTTGCTGTTAACGCAGAAATCCAGAGTTGTTGTTTTGAGAAAGGTCAAGCTATAATATACTCACTGGGCTACTTCTGTGAAACCTGCCACCCACTCAAATACTTTCGAAAGAGGATAAACCTTGGCCTCTTCGGGTTCAGTCACATGTGACATTTTTAGCACATGTATGCTAAAAATAGAACATGTCCAAGGAAGAGGAGTTGGTTGGAAAAGACATATGCGTGGACATAAAAACACATGGCTCAAGATGTACAGATCTCTGTAATGACTTCTACCTGCCGAAGGAGGTTTTGGACTTTCTTAAATAGCACCCTCGCCCACTGAGCCGTGGAGGAAACTGCTTTTGGAATTAAAGGGAAATTTAAAAGCCATTTGCGATATAGGAGGGAGTTCTGCTGTATAGTACAAAGCAATTAAAAAAAAAAAAATCCATTGGGTGTTTGCAAGACCTGGAGTGTGCCTAAAACAACACTTTGGATCCCAGTCACGTTATATACGGACATTAGAAGAGCTCTGTTGAATCAGACTAAAGGTCCATCTAATCTAACATACTGTTTCCTATAGTAAGTAGCCCAGACATTCGAAGTGAGCATAGCATGATGAGAGCAACAGCACTCTCTCACTGGTGTCCTCCCAGCAGCTGGTATCTAGGGTTGTGCAATACTGGAAAACTCATTCTGTTTGTGCTCGACGGACTTTCGACACATTTCCGACCCGAAGGCCAAGTCGGGGAGGGTTTTGTCGGCTTCCACGAAATCGCTCAAAATATTTGCGCATAATTATTTTGGAGCCGAGAGAACTGTGCATCTCTAGTGCAATTTGTGCAAATCGGGGCCGACTCATTAGATTCGAGTCGTCGTCGTTCTTGTCGTAGCACTTAACATGAGAAGTACGGAAGCATCTTCCTCTCACTGTACTCCACCTTGGGCACCTTGAATTTTCTAACAAATTTTGATTTGTGCAAAATTCAGTCCTCTGCTCTGTAAATCTGCGCAAATTGCAGAGCGCAGGCCCAAATTTGGCACGAATTTCCCTGGCTTTTTTTTTTTTTTTTTAAGTATGCAAATCACAGCCCATTTTAAAAATGTGCTGAAATCAAGGGGCACCAGCCCTGATGATCTCTGCTGCCTCTGATCCCCCTGGATGAGCTGGCTTTTTGCCCACATGTGCTTTACCTCCTACTGCCCCCCCTTGAATCTTTCCGCCTGAGGATTTTTTTCTGAAATCAAATGCCCTCTTCTCCCTTGTCCATACAACCCTTTTTGCAAATAGGGGTGTTCTTAGGAGACAGGGTCCTTTACAGACACACACACACAGAGAGACTTGAGAGCATATATAAATTAGCTTATGCAAATTTGTGCTTTTTTCTTGTTGTCCTTTTGGCCTTTTTGGTACCTAGCACCGCCCCTGTTTCTGTTTATACTCAGACGTGGCAGTATGGTTGGTGTATGTGTGTATATACTAGACATTTACTCACATAGGTATGGCCTCTCCTGGACAGGGATATCTTGGCCACAGTGGTGGTACAGGCTCTAGTAGCCTCAAGACTGGATTACTACAACACACTCTCTGTGGGGCTGCCCTTAAGGTTGGTCCGGAAGCCGCAGCTAGTGTAGAATAGAGGTAGCTCACCTACTGCAGAGGCTGCCCGCCCCTTTTCAGCATGCAACTCCTTTGCTGAGGGAACTGCACTGGCTGCTTATTTTTATTTATTTATTCATTTATTTAAAACATTTATTTACCGCCCATCAGCCAAAAGGCTCCCTGGGTGGTTTACAAAAACACGTATTTGCTACAGGGCCAGGGTTAAGCTTCTGTTATTGGTGTATAAGGCCCTAAGCAACTTGGGACCAGGATATCTGAGAGAACACCTTCTCCCTTACCAGCATGCCTGGTCACTGAAGTCATCAGATGAGGCATTCCTGGTGGTTCCACATGGAAGACTCAACTTGGGCTTTCCAGAGTCTACTTGGAGTAGATCTTTTGCTGCACTGGCTCCCTCTCTGTGGAATTTCCTACCAGCTGATGTCAGGCAGGCACCAAGATTGCTTTGTTTTCAGAGTCTGCTAAAGACATTTTAAAAAAAATCCAGACAAATTTTTTCTTGAATTACTAGCCATGGTTTTATTGGAATAATTTGATTTTAAATATTTATTTATTATTTTGTATTTTTACTGTTTTTTTTTAATTTTTATTTTACTGTGCACTGCTGAGGAATCTCTTTAGATATAGAGTGGTTTATACATACTGAAAATAAATAAATATATATTGGACCAGTACATCCTACCAACGGCACTGGCTCCCGCAGTTACTGGATCCCTGTCCCTGATTTCCACAGTATTAGATGTCCTTCATTCCTGCCTCTGAACAAATAAATAAAGATATCAGGCAGAGGCAGTGTTGGAGGCAGGCCCACTAGGGCTGGAGTCCCGAATCTTTCATCTGGTGCCCCAAATCTCTGGGAGGCGTCCTGCCCCACCACCCTGTTGGCCAGGGGCACTTGCTGAAATAAAGCCACAGGGCCCCTGATGATCTCTGCTGCATCTGATCCCCCTGGATGAGCTGGCTCTTTGCCCACATGTGCTTCACTTCCTGCTGCCCCCCCCTTGAATCTTTCTGCCTGAGTTTTTTTTTTCCCCTTACTGAAATCGAATGCCTTCCTCTCCCCTGTCCATACATCCTTTTTTACAAACAGGGGTGCCATTAGGAGACACGGTCCTTTAAAGACCCATACACACACAGACGTTACAGCAAATGTAAATTAGCATATGCAATTTTGTGCCTTCCCCCCCATGTCCTGTGGGCCTGAGCCCCGGATCTTTTCGGTACCTAGCACCACCCCTGTACACAAAGCAATCCTCAACACGACCGCAAAAGGCAAAAATTAGTTAGCTCGCATCTCTGAAAGTTAACGCCGCTATGTCTCGGATCATGGATGGGCTGGCTATTCTTGGGAGGAAAAGAACGGCAAAACTTTTCTGGAGGAAGAAGTCTGGAGAGGCCAGATCCACCCTGTGGCTCTTCTGGCAGTTACCCAGCCCATCAATTCAGGGGGATTTTGCCACAAATAGAGTCAGGTTTCATCCAACTTCAGCGTCTCCATTATCTACATCAGCATGACCAATTGCTCAGAAAAATCATCATGGCATTTAATAAAATAAAAATACCCCCCTTCCATTTCCCCCGCAGCTCCTAGCTGTACTTCTCCTTAATAACAGTACTCACCGAACATTTGTCAGGTGGAAACTGCAGCTGAGTACGAGAGCAGGCAGGCAACAGCTCCGAACTGACTGGCCGGCAGGACTCTGGAGACGCAGCAGCCAATCAATCTCAAGAACCTGCTAAGTGAGAGATGGGATATAATGTAAGCCATTATTCCTTCCTTATGCATGAAAATGAATTATTCAGTAAAGATTTAGACTCCTTTTTATTACCATGTTGAATTTATGCTGCATACAAACCATAAAGGCAGATTGGAAATTGCTTCTGTGTGTCCTCCGCGAGAGCCCCGAGCTACGGGGCTCAGGCAGGCGGCACCTGCTCCTCCGTTCTGCCTGCCCTCCTGGCCTGCCGGGCTTCTATGGGGCCTCCTCGGCCACACCCTGAGCTGGCCTGCCCCAGACTGGGGTACCTACTTGCCCCATTTCCAATTGTGGGTTCCTCCTGCTACCTGGTCATTCATGCCTCACACGTGGACCACTGTACTCCATCTGACACATCTCTATTATCCATTTTAGAAATGGAATAGTTGAGTCTGAGACTGCTAAGGGCTCAAATTCGGCCTCTTAACCAATAGTATTTAAAGGACAGAGCTCTACCTCTAATGCCTGGGGGGCGCAATATCTGGGCTTCTAGGGTTCCTCAGAAGACCGTGCCCCCTTTCCCTGGTCCCACCACGTTTTCCCCCATTCTAAAAGGTTGAAAGGCCTATCCTAAGCAGAGGTGGTGTTAGGGGGCGGCCCAATAGGGCAAGAGCCCCAAATCTTTCAATTGGAGCCCCAAATCTCCGGGAGGCCCTCTGCCCCACCACCCTGCTGTCCATGGGCACTTGCTGAAAGAAAGGCACAGGGGCCCTGAAGATCTCTGTTGCATCGGATCCCCCTGGATGAGCGGGCTTTTGGCCCACACGTGCTTCCCCTCCTGCTACCCGCCCCCTGAATCTTTCTGCCTGAGGTTTTTTTCCTGAAACCGAATGCCCTCCTCTCCCCTGTCCATGCCTCCCTTTTTACAAATAGGGGTGTCCTTAGGGGACAGGGTCCTTTAAAGACACACAGAGACTTTAGAGCATTGTGATTTTATATTGCTGTCCATTTTATTTTATGCTCTTTTGTTTTTAAGATGACTGTTTTTATTCTGTTTCTCTTTGTAAACTGCCCAGGGAGCCTTTTGGCTGATGGGCGGTGAACAAATATACTAAATAAATAAATAAATAAATAAATGTAAATTAGCGTAAGCAAATCTGTGCATTTTTTAAAAAACATTTTTTGGGGGGTCCCATGGGCCTGAGCCCTGGATCTTTTTGGTTTCCAGCACCACCTCTGCTCCTAAGGCTTACTTACTGACGGTAAGAACTTTAAGCTTCAAATTGCTGCTTTTGTTTAGGTCTTTTTGTATTTTGGGCCTTTTGCCTTCGATTCTGCTCCTTTGCCATTGGACCCACCCACCACCGGAATGTGGCCCCCAAGAGCAGTGGCGTAGAAATAAATTTTGAACCGCAAGCACCCATCCTGACAGCCTCCATAGCCACACCCCCAAGCAGAGTCCAAAAGCTCAGACAGCTGTGTTGATCGCTATCAACAAAGCAGTTCTAGAAGTTTTATCTCCACCAGGAGCAGGTCACTGGTAATTCTCATGGACCTTAATTGCCCAATCAAGACCAAGCCACCCCAAAATATTTTGCCTTACAACAGGGAACAATATATTGCTGCTGGGAAAATTCATTCCCCCCCACCCTTTTGTGAGAATTGCAGATGACATCAGCGTCCCTGCTAATAAATTTAAAAAAAGTGATGGTTTTGCATCTCTGTGAGCCCTGGCTCTGCCACACCGAGAACTTGTCCCAAATTGCCCGAGAACTTGTCCCAAATTGAGTTTGGCCCTCGGGCTGAAAGACGTTCCCCACCCCTGCTCTAAGGCTACCACATGCAGGGTCTTTTGGTTCATCGAAAAAGAGCAAGGAAATTGAGGGCCATGAAGGTGGTTTATAAAAATTATGCATCTTGTGGAGAAAGCAGATAGGCAGAAAAACTCTCTCATAACACTAAAACCTCAGGTCGCGCAGTATAATTATTGGCTGGAGATTCAGGACAGAAAAGGAAGGACTCCTTTTTGCACAGCACGTGATTAATGTATGGATTAATGTATGGAATTTGCCACCAGAAAATGTGCTGATGGATGCCCACTGTCTTCGATGGCTTGAAAAGGAGGATGATACAAATTTGTGGCGGATAAATCTATCAGTGGCTACCTGTCATAATGGCTACAAGCTACCTTCAGTTTTCAGGGATGTGTCCGGCCTCCCCTGTAAGACTCCTCTTAGAAGAGGAGGAGAACTTAGCTCTGGCCCAGGACTCTGGTTCAGCAGATGGAGAGGGCCCATCTTTGGCTCAGGAGCCCCCCATCTCCGGTGTGTTAGAGCAGTGTTCTCCAACCTTGGGTCCCCAGATGTTTTTGGCCTGCAACGCCCAGCATGCCCCAGACAGCATAGCTGGCTGGGGCATGCTGGGAGTTGTAGGCCAAAAACATCTGGGGACCCAAGGTTGGAGAACACTGTGTTAGAGAAAGAAGTCAAGGACACAGCCAACTGGACATCTGTAGCAGAGCCAGGACCCTCCCAGCAGAGCCCTGACGTTCCTCCCCTGCCACAGCAGAGCATGCAGTCCGAGCCGGAGGAGGAACCAACTCCAAGCCCTAGTGAACGACGCCGGAAAACCCAGACACTCCCTCAGAGGAGGAGTGCTCACCTGCAAGCCAAGTGTATCTTTAAAGGACCCTGTCTCCTAAGGACACCCCTATTTGTAAAAAAAAAAAAAAAAAGGATGTGTGGACAGCGGAGAGGAGGGCATTTGATTTCAGGAAAAAAAAAACCAGGCAGAAAGATTTGGGGTGTGGGGGGGGCAGCAGGAGGGGAAGCACATGTGGGCCAAAAGCCAGCTTATCCCGGGGGACCAGACGCAGCAGAGATCATCGCGGGGCCCCTGTAGCTTTATTTCAGCAAGTGCCCACGGACAGAGGGGTGGTGGGGCAGAGGGCGTCACAGAGATTCAGGGCACCAGATGAAAGATTCGGGGCTCCAGCCCTAGTGGGCCTCCCCCTAACACCGCCTTTGGCTCCTTCAGACTGGCTTGAGAACTGAGTGGGATCCCTGAGGTAGAAAACTGTTGATCCACATCCACAGACCACCACTGTGCCTCGGGGACACTTTTCTGAGGCAGCCGGAGTCTGGGACATGACACCAAAGGACTTCTTCGTACTGGTTCTCAAAACAAAGTGCACCCTTATTTCCGCGCCTCGTCCTCTCATCAGGGCTAAAATCAACTATGCCAAGGCTTCTTGATAAGCTATTTTAGTTTTAATTTGAGGCTTGCGGGAGGACTGGCCGTAGAGAGATTCGTAATGACAGCCCCACAGAGTTTTTTTAAACTTAATATCACCGAATTTCCCTCTGTTCCGCTTCCACACAAGAGGCCAGAGCACCACCTTGTTGCTACTGGACTGGAATTAGGACGCCAGCCTATATACTTGAGAGTAAAACACTCAGCTCCGAAATTACCCCTGTTGCAGCCGAGCCTTTCAATTCTGCTCATCTCCTTCCTCCCGCTCTCGGAACGAAGGGCGCCGTGTAAAGAGGACTTGTGTTATATTGACCCTGTCTGGGGTGCTATCATATCTCATCTCTTTCGGGCCTTTCAAGCCCGTGTAACTGCCGCTGGCGAGAATGTATTTTCCTCACCTGCGTGAAGGATGCATTTCAAGCCAATCGAGGTCTCCTGCTCGCCTCAGCTCAGGCCGGATTCCTACGTCTCTCTTTCTCCTCTAGGTAAATAGACTACAGTACATCGAGATCTTCTTGATAGCCTATTTTAGGTTTAATCGCTTTGGGAAATCTGACCGGAGGGAGGTTTATAATACTGGTCCCCTTCACAAGTGTTTTCAGTAAGGCAATTATTTTATTTATTTATTATGTTTATACCCCGCCTTTTTTCCTGCAAGGAACCCAAGGCGGCTCACATGATCCTCCTCCTCCTCTCCATTTTGTCCTCACAACAACCCTGTGAGGTAGGTTAGGTTGAGAGACTTGCCCAAAGTCACCCAAGGAGCTTCATGGCCGAGTGGGGACTAGAACCCGGATCTCCCGAGTCCCAGTCCAACGCTCCAACCACTAGGCCACGCTGGCAATACCGTTGAATGTGTCTCCGTTCTGCTTACGCAAGAGGTGTGGCCACACACCAGTGGCGACTGAACTGGAATTGGGAGGACAAGGGCCAAAAAGTGTGGCCGGTAAATATATAGTGTCACTTCTTGGAATGGATTCCATTTCACTTGACAGGAAGTGGCTGGGATGTAGCCCTGCGGGGCCCTCAGGGATATCCGAGTTCCCTTCCCCGAATATTAGCATGTCTTACCTTGCATCAGACCACTGGCACATATAGCCCAAATTTTTATTATGAACATGTATATACCACCTTATCTACTAAAAAGCCATCGAAGCAGTGTAGAACAACTTAAAACCTGGGCAGCGCAATCCTATGGCATAGTGGTTAGATTGTTGGACTGGGACTGAGGAGATCTGGGTTCTATTCCCCACTCAGCCATGAAACTCACTGGGTGACTTTGGGCCAGTCACTGACTCTCAGCCTAACCTACCTCACAGGGTTGTTGTGAGGATCAAATGGAGAGGAGGAGGAGGATTATGTAAGCCGCCTTGAGTTCCTTGCAGGAAAAAAGGCAGGATAGAAATGAATGAATAAATGAAATAAATAAATAAATAAATAGACAGCGTCTAGACAGCCATAGGATTTTTCGGACTCCCACCTACGAAGTCGGAAAATTGCTCTGACCTCGCCCTCCACTGTGCATTGCAGATCCTCCACTGAGCAACTAGGATCATAGAGCTGGAAGGGGCCTACAAGGCCATCAAAAGTCCAGCCCCCTGCTCAATGCAGGAAACTAGAGGAGGGGTCTCCCATCCAAGTCATAACCAGGCCTGACCCTGCTTAGCTTTCCACACTCAGACAAGCCAGCGTGAGCCACAGGCAGGGCCGGTGCTACCATTAGGCCAACTAGGCAGCTGCCTAGGGCGCAGAGCTAAAGGGGCGCCAGAAATAGGGAGGGAGGGCTCAAGTGGGAAGGGGGGGCTAAATATCTGATCTTGCCTAGGGCACCAAACTGCCTTGGCCACAGGCCTGTATGGATCATAGGATCATAGAGCTGGAAGGGGCCTACAAGGCCATCGAGTCCAACCCCCTGCTCAATGCAGGAAACTAGAGGAGGGGTCTCCCATCCAAGTAATGACCAGGCCTGACCCTGCTTAGCTTTCCACACTCAGACAAGCCAGCGTGAGCCACAGGCAGGGCCGGTGCTACCATTAGGCCAACTAGGCAGCTGCCTAGGGCGCAGAGCTAAAGGGGCGCCAGAAATAGGGAGGGAGGGCTCAAGTGGGAAGGGGGGGCTAAATATCTGATCTTGCCTAGGGCACCAAACTGCCTTGGCCACAGGCCTGTATGGATCATAGGATCATAGAGCTGGAAGGGGCCTACAAGGCCATCGAGTCCAACCCCCTGCTCAATGCAGGAAACTAGAGGAGGGGTCTCCCATCCAAGTAATCACCAGGCCTGACCCTGCTTAGCTTTCCACGCTCAGACCAGCTGAGCCAGCGTGAGCCACAGGCCAGTAGATAATCTCTTTTTTAAAAAAAATATTTTCATTGTGTTTTAAATCACATGTTTTCAATATAATCAATGAATGGAGAGAAAATATTACATCTTTTCAACTAGCAAAACACACATATTATATTAAAAAAACCACCCAATTACAGTTAACAGGAACCATCACAGCAGTGAAGTAGACCTAGTCCGCGGTCCTTTCCAACGCTACAATTCATTTTTGGCTGTGCCGGAATACAGACAAATTTTTTGTCTGCCCATCCCACTGACACCAGGTATGAAAAACTTTACAAAATAATAATAAAAAAATAAATAGAGCAAACCCCAAAACTACCAGACTTGCAGAAGAAATAAGGTGGTAAACTCAATTAATACTTAATCTGGCTTTACTGCAGTGAAGCAGCTCCTTGTCAGAAACCCGTTCCCAGGCTAAATGGGAAAGCTTAGCTTGTCTGAGGATGTTAGGAAGCATCTAATCCCTTCTGCAGGTGGAGGGAGGCCAAACAAAGGACTTGGATTGTGCCAGAAGAGAGGCCGACAAAATGGGGAGAGATTTCCACCAGTTCTCCACTCCTGGCTCTCTTCTGTATTCTGCAGCTTTCTAGATCCGTGGTTTAGATGGGAACGAATATGTGGAAGGACTGGAAGAATCTTTCTTCTTATTAAAGAATGTCTTTAATTGCTAGATTAAGGGTGTGGAGCATCCGACCCGGGGGGGGGGGGGGGAAAAGGCAATTTCCCTTGGCCCAAAGACTCTGAACAAAAGCCTAAATATTTTCAGGGTTTTGTTGGAAGGAAGTTACTATTTCCAAGGTATTCAAAGCATGGTTGTAGGATGCCGGGGGGGGGGGGGGGGATGAGACCTGATCCAGCACAGGCAATCCATGCATTGAATATGCATGGTGTAAAGCAAGGATTGGAGAGACTTCAGGTTTGCAGGATCACTTTGTTTTTATTAGAACCCCAAGATCAGTGCCGGCTCCAGGTTTTTGCAGGCCCTTGAGCAGTGTTCTCCAACCTTGGGTCCCCAGATGTTTTTGGCCTACAACTCCCAGCATGCCCCAGCCAGCGTAGTATAGTGCATCTCTACAGATAAATTATGCAGATTTTATGCAAATCTGGGTCCTGTTTGTCCTCCTTTGTCGATGCATTTCCTTTTCCCCCCCCTCCTTTTATCCCGGAAGACAATCTTACTCGGTCACGAGTGATCGCCTGATGATGATGATGTGGCGAAGCTTTCTGCAATTCCATACAAAGCCTTGGACACTGACCGCGACCGACGGCTCAGGTTGAACTCCCAGTGCAGCCCGGGCTTCCAAAGGTTAGCCATAATAAGTTATCCTCTTTCAGCAATAAATCTAAAGAAGAGGTGTGGGGACCCTGCGGTTGCTGGACTCCACTCCAGCGTAGCTGGCTGGGGCATGCTGGGAGTTGTAGGCCAAAAACATCTGGGGACCCAAGGTTGGAGAACACTGCCCTTGAGCAAGGCACCCTGGATGGGTTGCCCCCCTCAGCAAGTCGCCCTTCTCACCGCCATTGTCAGCAGCTGTTCTTCCTCCTCCTCCTCTTCCTCATCATGGCTACCACTTGCTTGCCAGGCAGAGAGCCAGTGAGCAAGTAGGCCATGGTGTGGGGGAAAAAATAATAATTTCTATGTAATATAAAATTATATAATGTAACAAGTATTATTCTGTATTAAACATAATCCCAGACCTTTCCCTTACCCATAAGTAAGTGCCACAATAACCCTGCTCTTTGCGAGGCAAGTAACTTTACACAGAGTCCTTCTTCCTTGAGAAAGAATTCCTTTGAAGTACCGGTAAGTACTGTTAAGAGTAAATGGCTTTGTTAGAGATACAAGTGGTAGAATAGTTGCTTGGTTTTGATAATGGGTGTTAGAATAGTCCTTAGTGTTAAGATCACTCTGAAGACCCGATTTGCAATTCCTTCCTGGGGCCAACAAGGACATGTTGATTTGAGAAGCTTCCTCCCCAAACACCGGGACCTGGCCATCCATTAATATAATTTACACCTGAGAACTGACCAGATGAAGACTACACTTGGAGGCATTCAAGGTGCAGCTGGACGGCCATCTGTCGGGGATGCTTTGACCTGGATTCCTGCATTGAGCAGGGGGTTGGACTCGATGGCCTGGTAGGCCCAGGACCACAAATCAGTCAGATAAATAAGCAAATATCCGACATCAGAGAAAGTGCCAGCACGCATGTGCAAAACACAGTGTGTTCCAGAAAGGTATAAGAGAGGCTGGGATTTCCTTTGTTGGGGGGGGGGGGTGTCTCGCCCCGAACTTACTTGGAAGTGAGAACATACAGCGCTGTATTGGAATAGAGAATTCTTTTTAACCCTCACTTACCGGCTCTGGTTGATTCTTGACAAAAGTCAGCTGGAAAACGAACCTCTGGGAGTCCTCTTCCTTACCACAGTGGTGTCTTCTTCTGCTGCTCCTCCTGACCACCACCGTCGTCTGGAACAGAGCGAGAGGCAGGTGAACAAGCAGGTCGCCACGGTGAAGAGGAACTCCAGGGGGCTCTCGACTGTGGGCCCATGTTCTGCTGGCCAGATACAGGAGCAAAAGACAGACACTGGGGATTTTAAAATTCTGGGCCTAGGAATTTGTTCCGAGTACCAGAAGGCAATGGAGCACACAAAAGCCCCGCTCCTGGTTACTCCAAGCTTCCTTCATTTCAGTAGTAAAAAAATTAGGGCACCGGAGGGGTGGGAGTCATTTTGTTCAGAGTCTGATACATCTTTGCTCATCTAGTGTAAATCACCTAGAGATCTATTGCCCATCAACAGTTTTAGCACCTGGTTGTCAAGGCTCCACCTGTACCAGGACACCTTGATCAGCTCCTTAAAGATATTTGGCCTCTTTAAGAGCCCCTCCTGTCTCGGGATGCCAATTCTCCGCCTTTTACCTTCTCTTCCCAGTAACGTGGGATTGGGCCTTAGGCGTGGTGCAAAAGACACTCCAAACAACTGATGTCAAATGCCCTGTCCATACATCCCTTTTTTATATATAGGGAGTGACTTTAGTAGACAGGCTCCTTTAAAGACACACACACACACACACACATTTTAGAGAGATGTCAATTAGCATATGCAAATTTGTGTTTTGGGGGTTTTTTTGCCCTGTGGGCCTGAGCCCTGGATCTTTTTGGTACCTCACAGCATCCCTGAGCCTCTCTCTTTCATCCTCTCCTCAGTGCTGTGGATAACAGCACTGAACGAGTACTCGAAAGTACTACCTAAACGTGCCATGTGTTTATATGATGAAACTTAGAACTGGGCACAAAATGAAATCGCTTGAGTATCTCTAATACTTAAGCATTTATATTGTGCTTTACATTACATGTCTATCACTGATAGAAAAGCAGAATACAATCAAAATGTGGTGTATTCACCAAAATGTGGTGAATACAATCAGTGTGGCGTAGTGGTGAGAGTGTTGGACTGGGACTTGGGAGATCTGGGTTCTAGTCCCCGCTCGGCCATGAAACTCACTGGGTGACTTTGGGCCAGTCACGGACTCTCAGCCTCACCTACCTCACAGGGTTGTCGTGAGGATAAAATGGAGAGGAGGATTATGTAAGCCGCCTTGGGTTCCTTGCAGGAAAAAAAGGCGGGGTATAAATATAATTGTGGAGAGAAGAGCCTCTGAGGGTTCCTACACACACACTCACACGCCTGCACACACACACACCTCATGTGTAAACCAGGTGGTCCCGGCTGGAGGCTGGGAGGAGGCAAAATGTGCATAAGTATCTGATAAAGCATGGCGCCTGAAAGTCCTGAAAAGCTGGTTTAGTCTACAGTGACCCGGCTTTCATATGCAAATGTGGTTCAGGCCCGGTTAGTCATGAGTCATCCCTCCCCTGCCTGGCCAGGTGAAGTGCATCCTGATTGGCTAGAGGCAGCGGAGCTACAGAAAGGGGGAGGGGAGGGGGAAAAGATATATTGCCAAGGTGTGGCTTTTGTCTTTTGTCGTCACATCGTTGCTGTGGGTCATGGCAGCAAGCTACGCGGAGGTCCAAGCCTTCGGGCTGGCCTCAGGATCCGGCCCCAGGTGGCTCCTGGTGAAATTAGCTGAATGAGGGCTGTGGCGAAGGCAAGCCCGGAGGAGGGCTACCCATCTCGGACCTTAGGGTAGGTGTGGTAGTCTCCTCGGGTGGCAGGGCTGTGCTGAAACCAACCCTGAAGGAAACCGGCCCCCAGGTAACTCGTGTGTGCCTGGGAGATATAAGGAATCAGGTTTTGTTATTTTGTAGCTCTACTGTCTGTGTACCAAAGCGTCTCTCTATTTCGTGTGCTTCCCTCATTTCCCACCTTTTGTTGTAATATGCTACCTGAATAAACCTTCTTGGTTTTTACCCCACATGGTGTTTGTGGTTGCTCTGCTTGGTCCAGCTCTAAATCCAGGGTATAGACAAAGGCAAGTCCCTGAACAGAGATTCAAGTAGGATTGCAAAGAGCTGAGGCTGGCAGTCTGGCACCTTGAGATCTCTGGGGGTCTTGGGCCTTTGGGTAGGAAAGGGTGGGGGTGTGGCGGGTCAGCCAGCCCCCCTTCCTTCACAATAATAAATAAAATAAATAAATAAATGGCAAGTTGCAAGAAAGCTATTTAAAAATTAAAAATCTGGTTGGCCACTGTGTGAACAGAATGCAGACTGGGTATAGGCCTTTGATCTGATCCAGCAGGACTCGGCTTATGTTCTTCCCGATCCCGAGGCTAAATGAGCACTTGCCTGAACTGAGTGGTTCACTTTGACCAACAGGCAAAAAATATTTGTGCGTGATGGATAGGATGGGCATCAATTTTTCATTTATTGAGTGGACAGCATTTTGTTATCAGGCTCTTGACGTTTCAGAAGCATGCATCTCAAATTTCTCCCCCACCCGCCGCTCCGGTCATAGTTTGTTCTTATCCATCCTTCCTTTAGAATTTCTTCCCAAACCCCTTCCCCATTTCCCAACATTGCTTCCGAAAAGCACGGGAAATGAAAATGTTCACCACACACACACACACACACACACACTCACAGCACTTGTATTTTAATCGCATGAAGCAGGAAAACGCACACACAGCCCAGCCATTATTATATATATATTTTTGCATTTCAGCACATTATTACAATTTAAAGTGCATAGGTATAAAAATGATTGGCAACTCAGCCTTCCCAGAAATCTTGGGGCACAGCTTCCTGTTACATTGTAACATTTTTTTTTCTTTAAAAGAGAGTGGTCCCCCCCCTCTTTTTAAAAAAAAAACCTTTATCACCCTGGGGTGAGCAGCTATTTATTCACCTTTGACTTGCAGATTCTGCAACCTGGAAATAGCAAGTCCTTGTCACTCCTGATGGACACTTTGCTTCTTGCTGAAAAGAAGTAATTAACTGTTGTAAAGTGCTCAGTCTGCTGGTGATTGTGCAGTTTAACTCCAGCCAAATATCTCTGCATTTCCCCAGTCTTGCAAAATCACTCTCTCTCTCTCTCTGTGTGTGTGTGTAGAGAGAGAGAGAGAAAGAGAGAGAGTCTCCTGGGAGAAAGCCATTTGTTTGTTTGTTTACAAAATAAAAATAAAACCCATAATCTCCTGCAAACATTTACCATATACTCCACCTTTCTGCCAGGAAATGGCACTCAAGGTGGCTAACAACAATAAAAGACAACATTTAAAATAAGAAACATAATTAAAACGCAATCATAGAATGAATATATTAAAAACACAATTAAACACACACACACACACACACACCAGTAAAAGAATAAAAACAGCACCCAACCCAACAAACTAGATTACACACCAAAGGCCTGCTTCAATAGAATCATCTTTGCCTGCTTGCAGAAAGGGGTGCCAAACTTTTCTTTTTTAAAATTTTATTATAAAATTTCAAGAAAACAAAACAAACTCATAAAGAGGAAAGAGAAAAATGTAGCTACATACATTTGAATATATCAGTTTCAATACATGCATATGAAGTGTGTGTGTGTGTGCGCGTGCATGCGTGCATATGAAAATACAGTTTTCTAAGAATTATACATAAACTTCAACAAAGGGCAGATCAAAGATCCATATATGTATCCATTCACAAATGGTGTCTATATACAACCCGTTCAAATGTTGAAAGAATCATTCGGTCCTCAATCCATAGCATTATTGCAGGTGAGCATTTATCCTTCCAATGTTGTGATATCAGTCTTTTAGCCATCAAAAGGGAATGGAAAATCCACTTGTGCTGACCGAGCATTAACTTCCAGGAAGTAGGTAGATAATTTGAGAGGAGATGTGCATCATTAAATATTAAAGAGTGTTCCATTACAAAGTTTATTCGTATAATAACCTCCTCCCCAAAAGAAGCAACCAATGGCGATTGCCCACACATTTGATTAAAAGAAGCATTAGCTGTGTTACACCTCCAGCATTCAGCTGACTTAGACAAACCCTGTTTTCTAAGACAAACTCATGTTGTGGCATCCAACAGACGTGGAACAAGAGCTTTTGCTGGATAATATACAATGTATTGTAAAGGTTTTAATCTTTGTAAACCACCCAGAGAGCTTCGGCTATTGGGCAGTATAGAAATCTAATGAAGGAATGAAATGAATAAGATGTAACCTGAGAGATCCATAGACCCTTCAGATACAGATGTTAAAGTGGTGATCCATTGCTTAGGCAAAATGGGACAGTCCAGTTCCCTATTCCTTTACTGCTTAAGCCCGTGTGTATCATATTTATTCACCAATAAGTATTTATATACAAGGATTGTGTGCCAATATAACTGATCAGCCTCAATAAGTGCTTCTAATAGCAAAGGAGACTCTGAAACTGTAAAAGTGGGAGGGCCAAACCAAGATTCCAACAAATGTTGCAACTGCAAGTATTGCCACTCAGCTGTAGCAGGCAAATTGTATTTGGCATGCGAAGTCAAGAACGACAAAAACTCATCAGCAGCACCCACTAGTTGATCCAAGGTAAAAATCAACTTCTCCGTCCAAGTCTGCCACAAAAGTATTTTCTTGCCAATTTTTAAATCTAGGTTTCCCCATGGAGTCAATTTAGCATGAGAAAATGGATCAAAATGTAATTGATGTGACAGTATATGCCACATATCTGTAACAGCCGTAACTGTGGGAGGAACCCTATCCATTTTAGTGCGCCGCCAAGGACCTAATGCGCCATCCATTTGGAGAGAGGATCCAGACAGGAAGATTCCAAAACTGACCAAGGTGGAAAATCTAATCTAAGTGGAAAAGACCAAAATTTAGTACAGGGCAACAAATAAGCCCGATAATATAAAGGAAGATCCAGAAAGCCAAACCCAATCTTCTTTAATTGGAAGTTGCCTCCTTTTCAAGGATATTTGTGGCGGGGAGGAACCCCCTCCCCCATCCAATTTATGAAACAAAGCATTGCGTTTTTGAAAATATTTGTCAGGTATAGATAAAGGAATCCCACGTATAACAATCCAAGGTATAATAGTTATCTTACGAACATTTACCTCACCCCACAAACTCAATTTTAAAGATGCCCATCTATCTATATCCCGTGAGCTCTCATTAACCAACTTATTCAAGTTTAGCTTAATCATTTGAGATATCTCTCTCAAGTATCTTATTACATATTTGAGTATTCCCAAATAAGTAATAAGATCTGGGCACCAACATAATTGCCAATTAGCCTAATACACTATGAGATACAGTATCTCCAATAAGCATCAATTCAGACTTTGACCACTTAAATTGAATAGTCAGACAAATCACCAAAAGTATTGATCAACTGCATCAAAGCTGGAACAGAAGACTGGAGTTTCGAGATAAACAAGAAAAGATCAGCAGCATAAAGAATAATGTTAAATTCTAAACAATCATGCACAAAGCTGTGAATACAACTATTCTTATGGATTCATAGATCTGTCTAATAGCACACACCAGAGGTTCCAAACATAAAGCAAATATCAATGGAGCAAGTGGACATCCCTGTCTGGTACCTCTCACAAGCGAAAAGAAAGCCAAAAAAAGACCATTGGTCATCATAACTCTAGCTTTTGGGGTTGAATACAAAATTCTGACCCATTTCAAAAATTCTACAGGAAAGCCAAAATTACTCAGTGTCACAAAAATAAATTTCCAATGAATTTTGTCAAAGGCCTTTTTGGCGTCCAAAGAAACAATGGCAGCCAGGTCTGTTCTATCAGTATTTAAAGCTATCAGAATCAACAACTAATCTAAGATTATCAGCCCCCTGTCTATGTTTAATAAATCCCACCTGGATCTGCTTGAACCTGTGTTGTGATAATCTATTGGCCAGAACTGCAGTTAATATTTTAATATCTACGCTAATTAACAAAATAGGCCGATAGCTAGCACATTAAGTGTGATCCTTGCCAGGCTTAGGAACCACTGTAATGTAAGCATCATTTAACAATGAAGAAAGGGACTCCAGTTCAAAAATATGATTATAAAGAAGATAAAACTTTGGAATTAACAGGTTGGAAAATGTTTTATACTACTCAATTGGAAACATGTCCAGACCAGGTGATTTCCCAGTATTCAGATTTGTAATTGCTTTCATAAGCCCTGTGAAGGCAGGGGGGAGGGTGCTTCGTGGGCGGCATCCCCGCTGTGAGCTTGGACGGCATTTCCAAGGTTGGAGCAGGGACCCCGAGCTATTCCATGCCCCCCCGACAAGGTCAGGAGGCCATAGGATTATGCCCTTACATTATTTTCCAGTCTTATGTTAGATTCATCTCAAACTCTGAGAGTTTTTCCAATAGCCAGTGTGGCATAGTGGTGAGAGTGTTGGACAGGGACTCGGGAGATCTGGGTTCTAGTCCCCGCTCGGCCATGAAGCTCACTGGGTGACTTTGGGCCAGTCACTGACTCTCAGCCTCACCTACCTCACAGGGTTGTTGTGAGGATAAAATGGAGAGGAGGAGGAGGACTATGTAAGCCGCCTTGGGTTCCTTGCAGGAAAAAAGGACGGGTCATAAATATAATAAATAAATAAATAAATAAATATTAAGTTCAGTTCATCTCAAACTTTTGAGATTTTTTTTAAAGGTTTGCATGAAAATTGATATACAGTTCTGCGTGCATTTCTCCTACTACATGCATTTTTGTAAACCACTTTGCCTTATGTACACTTGTGTGTGTGTGTGTGTGTGTGTGTGTGTGTGTGCGAATAATTTCCCTAATATAAAGCATTTTGAAAGCTGGTTTCACGAACGTATGCATTTTTAAAAAAAAACACTGGAGAACTCCATCGCAAAATTCAGAGAAGAGCGAATTTCAAAGGATTAGCTGAGTTTCAGTCCGCGTGTAGGTCTCACAGTTTGAAATTACGTAGGTCAGTTCGCACTGAAAAGCATCCCAGTAATCTCCATTTTGAGATTCAGTTACAATTTGTATGTGAAAAGTGCTTTTTCTTCAAGTAAACATAGTGGTGCAGCAATGATGCAGGGGAAGGAGATATTTGTTGGAGGGACACTTTCTGCCCGCCCCCCCCCCCCAGCCAGTGCCTATGGGAGTGGAAGCTATTTTGTGACTGCGGAAAGGACACAGAAGCTGAATCCACAAGCTGCCTTCTTAGCTGCTCCTTCCCTGTCCTCAGGATAGGGGAAGGAAGGAACAGCCCGTGAGCTTGTTTCACTTAATGTGCCCTTCAAGTTCCAAGGGCCCTGTTGAGGCTCTGTGGCAGAAGGCAGCTCCTGGCACTGGGACGAAGGAACGGAGAGGTGTCCCCCGCTAAAATGCTCCGCTCAGCCATTCATCGGCTACTCCCTTCGCCCTCCCGGCACACCTAAGGTGGCCGCTTCTGAATCACCAAAAGAGTAAACAAATCGCCAAAAAAAGAAGACAAAAATCCTCTGTTGTCTCCTTTCTTGGTGATGTGTTTACTCTTTTGGCATGAAATCTGCACATGCTAACGTATATGTGTAGGTGCAAATTTAGAGGAATACACATGGGTGTCCCAAAAGGAGGCCCTGTAAGACCATTAAGAGCCAGCATGGAGCAGTGGATAGAGTCTGGGACTGTGGAGATCCGGGTTCGAGTCCCCACTCGGCCATGAAGCTCACGGGGTGACTTTGGGCCAGTCACTGACTCTCAGCCTAACCTACCTCACAGGGTTGCTGTGAGGATAAAATGGAGAGGAGGAGGAGGAGGATTATGTAATCCGCCTTGGGTTCCTTGCAGGAAAAAAGGCGGGGTATAAATATAATAAATAAATAAGTTCAGGAACTAAAATCATCTACATGCACCACTGATCATTCTTATTTTTACAAATGTGGCAACTGAGGTAGAGAGACATCGGGATACCCATCACCTCGCCCTTTATTTCCCTATTGTTGCTACACCCTTCTTGTTACCCAGTTCCACAGGGCTTTTCTGGACAAGCCAACAGCCCGTTGGGTAGAAACCTTGGCAAACTCCTAGTCCCGTGGCATTCCTTGTGTCTCCGTAAGAGTCATTTTTCTCACTGAATCAGGCAGCCATTATGCCGCGTGACAGGCACATAACTCTTTTTTGGATGAATGGATTCCTTAATCTACGATTTTTACAGCCCTATTTATATATAAATACGCTCCCCCTTATAAAAAGGTATACGTATACAAAAACACCGAAAGCCATTTCTTCATGAATGCGATACCCTGCTCCGATAAGGGGGCGAAAACATGATGTATGCAGGCGGTGGTGTGTCCCACCCCACCCCTCATCTGAAAAATTACCGCATGATTCATTAATCTTCTCCTCTATTTCCACCCAGAGCATCCCCCTCCTCTCCCAGACTCCCACCCACCCCCCAGAACACAGCAACATATAAATAATAATTTATCTATCATCCACTCCAGGTGCCAACACTTTTGCAAAGTCATTCCAAGAGCAGGCCTGCCACAGGCCAAGGAGCTGGGCAGTTTTTAGGTAAACATAAACTTTTAAGGCTGCAATCCTATGCCCACTTATCTGAGAGTAAGCCACATTGAACTCCATATGATTGATTTCTGAGTAGACATGTATAGGATTACACTGTAAATCTGCAATATAGAAGAACCGCTATTATAATTTTGTCATAGTGGTCCCACGGGGGGGGGGGGGGAGGGAGGGAAGTGGGGAGACACGACTCTTTTTTGGAATAATAATAGATCCCTTAGACTGCAATCTTATTAGGATGGCCGTGTGCCTACTTCTACAGAGGACACACCGGTTCTCCAGTGTGGCGTAGTGCTGAGAGTGTTGGACCGGCACTCGGGAGATCCGGGTTCGAGTCCCGCACTCGGCCATGAAGCTCCCTGGGTGACTTTGGGCCGGTCCCTGACTCTCAGCCTAACCTACCTCACAGGGTTGTTGTGAGGATGAAACGGAGAGGAGGATTATGTAAACTGCCTAGGGTCCCTTGCATATGGGATATAAATATAACAATAATAAAAGAATCCCCTATTTTGAAGGGTTCTCCGGGCCAAGTCCACTTTAAAAAGAAAGCGCCCTCAGAAGGAAGAGCCTTAAAAATCCATTGGATTTGAATAGGAGAGCACAAGAGAGTTTGAGTGGCTCATGCAGTGGAGGCTTGTAGCATCAGTGTCAGTGGGGTGGTGTATCCACTCCGGGTTTTAGACTGAACTTTAAAGGAGCCATCCATGGTGCTGAACAACCCCCCACCCCCCCACCCCATTGCTTCAGCACCGTGGACAGCTCCTTAAAAGTTCAGACTGCGACCCGGAGTGGGTACTATGCCCCACTGACATTTGCAGCCACTGGCCTCCACTGGGTTGATGCCATTATTATTATTATTATTATTATTATTATTATTATTATTATTATTACTACTACTACTACAGTAATGCCTTGGATTGAGAGCATAATTCGTTCCGGAACCGTGCTTGTAATCCAAAACACTCTTATATCAAAGCGAGTCTCTGGCGGGTGTGAGCGGGGCTGATTTCGGCCCACTACGCCTGCTCGAGGTGAGGGGTTACATCCCTACACTACTTATCTTGCAAGACCTTGCTCGTTTTTCAAGTCAAATTTTAATTATATTTTTTTTTGCTTGTCTTGCAAAACGCTCTCAGACCAAGTTACTTGCAATCCAAGGTATTATTATTTCCATTTCTATACAGTCATGCCTTGGATTAAAAGTAACTTGGTTTGCAAGCATTTTGCAAGACAAGCAAAGTTTGAAAGACAAACATATATATATGTTTACTTGATATACAAGCGACATCTTGCAATACAAGTACTGTGGTACGGCTTAAATTAAAAATCTCTGTACAATTTTTTTGGGGTGGAATTTCGTTTTGATATACAAGTGTTTTGGATTACAAGCACGTTTCCGGAACGAATTATGCTCTCAATCCAAGCATCTTCCCACTCATGTCCTCCCAGCGATTGACTTTGAAAGGCCTACTGCCTCTGATACTGGAGGTAACATACAGCCATCGTGACTAGCAGCAACCGATTGCCTTGTCCTCCACGATGAATTTGTCTAATCCCCTTTTAAAGCTGTCCACATTGGTGAGCCCCATCGCTACATTGTACGATAGCAAATTCCATAGTTTTACTATGCACCTACAACAACGATAAGCGACAAGCAAGACAGGCAATAACTTTTAGCACAGGACAAGAATAAGGCTGAGTGAAAATGCCAGCCTGTATAAGATAAGCGGTACATATGTAAACAATGAAACTTATATCCTACATATGCATTAGTAGATACCAGATATACAGGGCTGAAATGCAGGGATTTAGAGCAAACCAATGCATTCATATTGTGTTAGCTCTGTCATACTCTCTCTTGGGGATTTTGACATAGAGAGGAGAAAGAGGAAAAACAAACAATAAGGAGATATTTCTGTTTCCCCTGACCTCGAGTAGCTCATGCCCAGCCATTTAGCTGCCAAACCATATTCATCCACTCTCTCTATGAGGGTGAAAGCATGGCGTTTCCATGTACTGTTTGCCCATGTAATCTTTGCAGCAAGAAAAGAACTGGGCATGTTTAGCCTTCAGAAGAGGAGACTGAGGGGAGATATGATCGCGCTCTTCCAGTACTTGAAGGGATGTCACACAGAGGAGGGCCAGGGTCTCTTCTCGATCATGTCGGGGATGCTTTGACCTGGATTCCTGCATTGAGCGGGGGGCTGGACTCGATGGCCTTGTAGGCCCCTTCCAACTCTACTTTTCTATGATTCTATGATGTGCTGCCTGCTACAAAGGAAGCACGCCCATAACGCATGATTAACCTATGGAACTCACTGCCACAAGATGTGGTGACGGCCATTAGCCTAGATGGCTTCGACAGCGAGATTAGGCAAATTCGTGGAGGAGAGGTCTAGCTGTGATGGCTAAATGCCATGTCCAGTATCAGCCGGGGAGGCTGGTGACTCCTGTGTCAGTGGGGGCTCCATATCCATTGCATCTTTTTGTTTGAGCTTCATAGGAGCGCTCCATGGTGCTCCATGGCGGTGAACCTATTACGAGCGAGAGGGTGCTTTTGCATTTATCTCCTACTTGGGGGTTTCCCATAGGCATCTCGTTGGCTATTGGAGCAAACTATAACTAAATAGGCCTTTGGTCTGATCCAGCACGACTCTTCTAATGTCCTTGTTCTCCGTGAGATATACCAAGACCACTTTGGGATCTTTTCCAGCAAACACAACTCAGACTTTCATCACAGTTACGTAAAATTATGTCCTAGTGTAACCTGGTGCCACTGGACGGACACACACACACACACACACACACACACACACACACACACACACAGACACCAGGTAAGGACAAAGGTTCATTCTAAAATGTTGGGTTAGGCCAACCTTCCCAAACCTGATGCCCTCCGGATGTGTCGCACTGCAAGGCCATTGGCCGTAATGGCTGGGGACGATGGAGGTTGTAGTCCAACACGTGGGGAGGGTGCCAGATTGGGGAAAGCTGTCTTACACCAAGGCAAACTTTCTCTCCCGGCATATGGGCTGGATGGACAAGATGTTTCATCCAATCCAACCCTAGGCCAAGACTGTCTTTCTATCTGCAGCTACCTTTACTACAAGTTTGTTTGCTGGTAATATCAGAGACAGAAAGTCTTCAAAAAAGATGGCCCAGGCGAAATTCTAAGTGAAAAGCTCCCTCTTTTCTCAACTTTAGACAGCAAAGACTTAAAAAAAAAAAAATAATCCAGCTGGCTTTGAATGTATCATCTTCTGTTTGCAATTTTAATTTTGCTATTTATTCGGGGATTTTTAAATCTTCTGCAACTGTTGTCTTTTGATGTCTTAACTGCTGCCGTTGTTATTGTTGTGACAAATGCATTGTTTTAACGTTTCCAAAATTTTGTTTGACATATCGTATGTTTTGCTGTAAGCCACTTGTATTGCTTTAAAAGAAAAGCATGATAATAAGTAATAAATAAGTGGAACCAATAAATGAAACTAAGCGAATGGGAAGGGCTTCCTCCCCCAACCCAAATTTGCTTCAAGATAATGCAAAAGAACTGAAAGGCCAACCACGAGGGAACACAGAAGAATCAAGACACAACAGGCTGTGGAAAAGTAAGTTTTGAAGATGAAAGGCTTCAGACGCAAGATGAAAAATTAATTTGGGGCAAAATGTGGGGCAGGCAGGGCATATTGTGGCAGAATCCCCGGCTGTTCGATTCAAAGCCAGCCGTGCTTGCGCTAGTCAGCGACACGAGAGGCAGCCCTCGATTTGATAACCAGATGAGTGAAAAATTTTGAATGCGAGGACGGTGCCGATGGAGGAAATATCAAGGGGGAGATGGGAACGCGGAGGAAACAGCTGTGCACAAGGAGAGACGCATGAGGTGTTATGGAAAAGAGAAGGTCATTGTGATCCATGAAAGTCTCGAAAGAAAGAGTGGCTATAAGAGAAAAGTGGAGGATTGCTGGGGAGACCAGATGTTTCCACGCCAAGACAATGATAGAACAGTAATTACAGAGAGATAGAGCGTCCTTCAGACACGGGGAGGTGCGCGGGCCATGGCGGGGGGAGGCACAAAGATGCTTGTCTGGAGGCCTGAGTAAAGGATACAGTAATAAGCACGCATCCCAGGCTATTTATTACACAGGCGACAGGCAAGCGGCGGGGAAGCGGACACTTCTCTACATAAATGAAGACGTAATGGCATTATTATTATTACTACGATGAGCAAAAGGCCCCATCAAGTTTGGAGGACCGGTGATGGATGAAAGGGTCCAGTCTTTTCCACAACCCACCCACAGCATTCTTGCTCTCACGGGACTATTTTGTCCGTCTAGTTCAGTATTCGCTCTTGTCCGTCTGTCAATGGCTCTCAAGCAGAAAAAGGCCTTTCCCACCACCCGATCCTTTTAGTTGGGAGATTTTTTAATAATCGTCGTCGTCGTATGAAATCTGGGCCGGCATCAGCTAAGAACTGTCTAAAGCACTGTTCTCCAAGCTTGGGTCCCCAGATGTTTTTGGCCTACAACTCCCAGCATGCCCCAGCCAGCTACGCTGGCTGGGGCATGCTGGGAGTTGCAGGCCAAAAACATCTGGGGACCCAAGCTTGGAGAACACTGCTCTAAAGTCTCTCTCTGTGTGCGTCTTTAGAGGACCCTGTCTCCTAAGGACACCCCTATATTGTCAAAAGGGATGTATGGACAGGGGACAGGAGGGCATTTGATTTCAGGAAAAAACCTCAGGCGGAAAGATTCAAGTTGGGGGGGGCAGCAGGAAGTGAAGCCCATGTGGGCCAAAAGCCAGCTCATCCAGGGGGATCCGATGCAACAGAGATCCTCAGCGCCCCAGCGCCTTTATTTCAGCAAGTGCCCCTGGACAGCAGGGTGGTGGGGGCAGAGGGCCTCCCAGAGATTCGGGGCTCCAAATTCGCAGTTCCAGCCCTAGGGCCACCCCTAACACAGCCTCTGGCTGGGGAGGGAAGGAATAAAGCTCTCCAGCAAAATTCCCCCTCATACTTGTAATTATTACTTAAAGAAAATCGGATGGCAAAGCTCTACGCTACTCCAGCCTTGCTCCTTCAGATCTTTTGGACTACAGTTTCTCAACATTCCTCGATTATTGGCCATGCTGGCTGGGGCTGGTGGGAGTTAAAGTCTGGAGGGCAGCGAGTCGAGGACAATTTCACTACGCATTAGGCGTAAGGTGTAGTTTAGCCCTGAATCCCAGTATAAGCTTGAACTCAGAGATCTCTACGTGCTTCTGATCCTTTCCCCCCCCCCGCACTAAGTGATGCTAACTTTGAGATTTCTTACTTCCTTAGCTGACAAATATAAATCAAGCTAACTTGTACATGTCATATCTCAAAGGGGAGAAAAAGTTTTGGTGATGCATTGCACCTTTAGAGCATCAATAGTTTCCTTGCGAATGGAGATTTTGTCAGTGTCAAAAACAATGATGCAAATGCTTTTAGACCCTGGCCTATGTCTAAGATATAAATAGGTTGGGAAGGAACAAGAGCAACAAAAGATACCTTTTAATTTATCATTATGATAACTCTCACGGCACTTTAGAAGCACCAAAAGGCATTTTAAGAAAAGCATAAATGCAATTGGTTAGCTAAGGACTTTTTGGCACCTGAGGTGGAAAATCCACATCTATCCCCGTTAATTAATATGGGGTAAAATCAAAGAACTGGAAGGGACCTTGGAGGACATCTGGTCCAGTTCCAGGATCTCAACGCAGGACCGTCCAACCTCTGCTTAAATGCCTCCAGTGAAGGAGAGTCCAGCAAGCCAGGATCACAAACCAGGGTTTGTTCTCGGCTTTCTATTTGTGTTTTTGTAGGATGTGTTCTAATGCTTTAATTACAACTTCATGATTTTTATCTTTATTTTTATTTCCAAAAAAAAAACAAATGACCACCAGTAGCGCATCCACTTTGTAAATATAATGGATTTGAAATTTTAAAGATTAATTTAAAATGTTTTTTTAATAGATTTAAAAATATATATTTTTTAATAACATACTATTTATTTTTATATTTTATGTTAATAACATACTCCTATTTGTGATTGAAGCAGGTGCTTTATACCGAAATGTTTCACATTTTAAAATCTGTGTGTGTGTGTGTGTGTGTGTGTGTGTATATATACTTTAAAAAATATGAATTAAAAAAATAATCTTTAAAATTTTAAATCTATAAAATTTATAAACTGGATGCACTACTGGTGGTCCTTTGTTTTTGGAAGTGCTGTATCATGTGGATCGCATCGCCTACACATCAGTTGATTCTTTCTTTTATTGTTAGCCACCTGAGCAATATTTTTAGTGGAAAGGCGGGATACAAACATGATTGATTGATTGATTGATTGATTGATTAGCAAGCCTGGCCTGTTTGGAAGCAACAAGGCAGGAGCCCAGGTTTGGACAACATGCAAGCTTTTGGTTTCTGGTTAGTCAGCCGGTCATGCTAGTGAAAGGAGCTGAATTGGGCACAAACAGGTACACCTGCATGAAACGAATTCACAGCAAGCTAGGATTCTCCAGCATCTTGACTTAGAATCATAGAAAAATAGAGTTGGAAGGAGCCTACCAGGCCATCGAGTCCAACCCCCTGCTCAATGCAGGAATCCAGGTCAAAGCATCCCCGGCAGATGGCCGTCCAGCCGCACCTTGAATGCCTCCAGAGTGGGAGAGCCCACCACCGCGACCAGTGGCTCTCTGAAGGTGCACAAGGAATAAAGTTTACTCAGAAATAAGTCCCACTGTATTTGATAGGCTCACTTGAGCATCCATAGAATTGCAGGCTAGGAGACTCAAGGACAACAAGAAAACAAATCTATAATCCACGTAAATGAAACCAATTATAAATACCTACAAATACCTTTAAATACCTATGAATACCTACATACCTTTAAAACATGAAAACATGTCAGCTAAAAAAATAAACAAATCAAGATATTGTACATGGCTCACATACCAAAAAGTCATATGACAACAAGGCCTGTAAAACAGAATGCAACAAAAGGGAGCATTAAAAAAAAGTTCCAAAGGAAACAAAATAGTGTCTGAAGGTGAGCCTCATTTCTCTTTAAGAAAATCTGCCTTTTATCTAGTTCCAAAGGTAAAGTATATGACACTGCTCCCCATTCTCTATAAACAAAACATGTTACAACACAGACTGTAGACAGATATAGCCTCCTCCTCGTCACCTAAAATACTCTTTCCTGTCCGCCTTATACATGAAAGCAAAGTTTCCTAATGAATCCATTTTTAAAAAATGCATGTTAAAAAACAAAAAACCAACCAAAATCCATATTAGTGCGATACCTTTATTAGGCCAACCTATCCATGGAGCTGAACCTATGTCGGGGTGTGTGTGTTAAGGGATGGGGTTCAGTGCCATGGACAGCTCCTTAAAAGATCAGACTGCGCCCCGGTGTGGATACACCACCCCACTGATGTTGGAGCCACCATGGTGGACCACTTACGAATTGTCAAAGAAGAGGCAATGCATCACCTAAAAGGAGAACAAAAGAGGGCAGTGACACATGTAACGTTTGCATATGCTAATTTATATGTATAGATGCAAATTTAGAAATAATCGTGACACATTAAATGGAAATACAAGACCATATTGCAGAAGGCGGTGACCAGGTGACCCCTGTGCTTGCCTGTTCAATCTGCTGTTCAGGGGATAACTATACATGGACAACAGGACTTATGAGTTGTTGGTTTTTTTGCTTTAAATTGCAATTGGACAAGACAGCACTTCAAATAGAGGACACCTTCAAATACAGGACACTTTTCTAGCAGGCCTTCAAATAAAGGACTGCCCTCAGTAAAAGAGGATACGTGTCTACCCTATGTTAACCCACGGAGAGAAAAACAGAGAGATGCTATTCTGAAAGGGGGGAGGGATGCTGTTTTTATTCTGTTATTGCTGTGTTTTTATTGCGTTCTGATGCATCGCTTTCATCAAGTTGTATTTATGATTGTAAGCTGCTTTGAGCACCATTTTTCTGGGTAGAAAGGCGGGCTGCAAATCGAATCGATCAATAAATAAGGTGCAGTTGGAACTGCAGTAGACTTTCCAAACTATTGGGGGTTGAAACCATTCTGTCCAAAGTAGAGGGCATGACATAGCCATGTGGGTGGGGAAGAAGGGGGTAGATACGGTTCACCCGAGAAGCCCCCACACCACCCCATCTATCGTTTAAAAAATGGTTTAATGCACACTATAGCACTTCTTTGATTGAAATTGCCTGGTTGCCGTCCTGACTTGGAGGTCATGTTCTGAAGATTACTTTTTCTACAGTGCCATCCCACGCATGTCTACTTAGAACAGGGCTCTCCAACCTTGGGTCCCCAGATGTTCCTGGACTACAGCTCCCAGAATCCCTTGCCATTAGCCATGCTGGCTGGGTATGCTGGGAGCTGTAGGCCAGCAACATCTGGGCACCCAAGGTTGGAGAGCCCTGACTTAGAAGCAAGTCCCATTGAATTCAGTGGGGCCTTCTCCCAGGGATATGCATACAGGACATGCAGCCCTTG
Source organism: Shinisaurus crocodilurus (assembly GCA_021292165.1). Taxonomy (NCBI): domain Eukaryota; kingdom Metazoa; phylum Chordata; class Lepidosauria; order Squamata; family Shinisauridae; genus Shinisaurus; species Shinisaurus crocodilurus. The sequence continues at coordinate 13,009,799 of CM037886.1, read as the reverse complement.
GCGTGCGTTTCGTTCAGAAGTGTTTTAGATGAGAATTGTTTTAATTGGCAGGGGGGGGAGGAGAAACTGGATGGGCAGTTCTAGTCCAACACATCTGGAGGGTGCCAGGTTGGGGGAGGCCTGCTTTAGCCTTTCCACCATGGCATTTTCAAAATTACGAAGGCTAGATATTTAAGAAACATTGAACGTTCTTGGGATACGAGATTTGGTAGCTTGTAGTGCACCGCCATCTACTGACAGATACCTAGCTGTGTCTGCATCAATGGGATTCTTAAAGTCGAGAAAATGAGTACCGTGATTTGCACAAACCTCTCAGGCATGTTGTCAACGCTTTTATTCTCTGACTTGGCCGACGTTTTTTTCCCATCAGCCAATTGATCTGGGACAAATAATCCCGTCAAAGCCGTGAAGCAAAATTTGGTCCTCCGCCGCTGTTCATCGTCAAACTCAGGGTTGCTGGCGCGCGTTGCCAGCCATGCCGATGGGTGGGGTGGGTCACACAGCTGGGCCCTGAATCGGGGGGGGGGGGGATGCCGCAGGCAAAGGAGAAGCTGCTCGGAGTTTTCACCAGAAGCAGCCCAGACGTGACGTGGGAGGAGTCAGGCATGACTTAACGCTCGACTTGCTTCAGAGTTTGCTTCTCTGTGCAATGTGGGTTGTTGCTGGAACAGAAAAACGTGGCTCCGAAAGGAGTGCTTTGGTGTGGCTGTGTTGATCATAGGACTACAAGAAGCTGCCTTATATGGAGTCAGACCCGTGGTTCATCTAGCCAGAGACGTTAGGGGGCGGCCCACTGGCGCTAGGGCCTCCAGTCCTTCATTAGGAGCACCAAATCCCTGGGAGGCCCTCTGCCCCACCACCCTGCTGTCCTAGGGGCACTTGCTGAAAGAGAGGGACAGGGGCCCTGAGGATCTCTGCTGCATCTGATCCCCCTGGATGAGCTGGCTTTTGGCCCACATGTGCTTCACCTCCTGCTGCCCCCCCCTTGAATCTTTCCGCCTGAGGTTTTTTCCTGAAATCAAATGCCCTCCTCTCCCCTGTCCATGAATCCCTTTTTACAGATTGGGGTGTCCTTAGGAGACAGGGCCCTTTACAGACACACACACACACACACACACACACACACAGAGACTTTAGAGCATATACAAATTAGCATATGCAAATTTGTGCATTGTTTTTGTCCTGTGGGCCTGAACCACGCATCTTTTTGGTACCCAGCACTGCCCCTGCATCCAGCCCAGTACTGTCAACATTGACTGGCAGCGGCAGCTCTGCAGGGTTTCAGGCAGGAGTTTTCCGAGCCCCCCTGGAGATGCCAGGGATCGCGCCGGGGACCTTCTGTACGCTGAGCAGCTGCTCGAAGAACACAGAGCCGCCGCGGGAATCATCAGCACATGCAAAAGGGTGGATTTTGGATGCCCTCAGAAGTTGCTGCTGGGTTCCAAAGGCTGCTTTTGTATGATGGTCAGAGGATCAGTCATACCCCTCGTGTGGCTGTGTGAACTCCCCGCTCCACCGCTTGCTTTGTCCTTATCATCTTAAAATTCATGTGCCTCATTTCCCCCTTTCTGTAGCTGTTGGCTACTGGGGGATCCAAAAGACTGCTAAGAACATAAGAAGAGCCCTGCTGGATCAGACCAAGGGTCCCTCTAGGCCAGCGTTCTGTTCACACCATGGCCAACCAGCTGCCCACGGGATTTCACGAGCAGGACAGGAGTGCAATGCGTACCCCAGCCACGCTCCCCAGCAACTGGTGTCCATAGGCACTGATCCAGATCCTGGAGAAAGCACAGAGCCATCAGGACTAGGAGCCATTGGTAGCCTTCTCCTCCATTAATGTGTCCAATCCCCTTTTAAAACCACATAAATTGGTGGCCATCCTGAGGTAGCGAATTCCATAATTCAACTATGCACTAGGTCACCGGAAAGGCGTAAGACCGTTAAAGCCGCCTCCTGGTGACCCAGAAACAGCCGGTATTCACTGCTTCCGCGCTGCTTTTGGAAAGATAAATAAAAGAAGAAGTGGAGGACGGAAGAAATATGGGAGCTAATGGAAGAGAGAAATGGGAACATAGAGATAACATCAAATATAAAGAAGTACAAAAGAACGAAGAATGGTTTGGGGGCAATACATCATTGTTTAGAACAGTGTTCTCCAACCTGCTACGTTGGCTGGGGCATGCTGGGAGTTGTAGGCCAAAAACATCTGGGGACCCAAGGTTGGACACTGGTTTAGAACGTCCATATCTAAAGACTGTTTAGCCGTGATGCTGTCCAGAAGGAAGGAGAAAGAAATCAAGGGCGGGAGGGAAAGGAAGGTAGGAGAAGGAAAAGGAGGAAGGAGCAGTGTAAACGTATTTATTTAAATTATATTTATATCCCGCTTTTTCTCCTGCAAGGAACCCAAGGTGGCTAAAAGCCAAAGTATTTCTGCCTGTTGGGGTCGCTGCGAGGGTGGAGGAGGGTTAACCCTCATTTGCGGGGACCACCGATCTTGCATTTGCAGGCATACTTGTACGCGCGCATGTATGTGCGGCCCCCATGCCCACCGCCAATGTGGCTCTCGGGGCCCAAATAGTTGTGCACCCCAGCCATGTACCCAGAAAATGGGGCATTATAAAAGGCCATTTTGGAAGAAAGCTTTCACTCTCTCACAACTACAGAGGGGAAGGAGTCGCGGGAGGAGACGGCGCAAGGCGGGCAAGTGTTAGAAGTGGAGGCCGTGAAATGAGTTGTTAAACCGTAACGCACCATTACAAAGCAGCGGCTCTCTAGAGACCAAAAACAGCGAAGAATTGACAGTTCTTTTGGAGCTCTTTTTAAAAGGTGAGAACGAAGTTGTCGGACAAGGCTCCGGTGAATATTAAGTGTGCCTTGCATGCAGGTATAAGCTCCTGGGAGAGACATTTTTCCAAAGATTATTTTAGTAATTGTGTGTCCAGCTTACAGGAGAAATTTAGTTCTTGCCTTTGGTGTTCCTGCTAGCTGAGAGAAACTACCCTTTTTTCCGCTTAGACATTGGCTGGGTTCAGACAACACGATAACCCACACTCAAGGGTTGAGTGTGGGTTGTTGTTGAAACATGGGTTATGGTGTTGTCCGAACCCAGCCGAGATAACAAACCACGGTGAACAACCCACAGTTCACAACCCAACAACAAACCCTGGGTTCTCTTCATGGGTTGTTCATGGTGAACAAGCCATGGCTTGTTAGAGCAGCTGGGTTCAGGCAACACGATAACCCGCGTTTCAACAATCCACTCAAACCCTGAGTGTGGGTTATCGTGTTGTCTGAACCCAGTCATTCTCAGTTGGCTTGACTCTTACCTGCATTACTGATAACCCCAGCAGCTCAAGGTGAAAGCCGTGCCCTATTTGACGATGCTTCACCTGTTCTAACAACCATGCTGTGGGCTGCTGTAAAAAAAAAAAAAAGTTTTGCCACATTTAAAGGCAATGAGATAGTGACATTCAACTAAATCGGCAAGGGTGTGAAGCAGGGCCCTCTCTGTTGTGGCCCCGATATTGTGAACTCCTTCCCCACTGAGGCCTGCCAGAGCCCAGTCATACAGGCTGCCAGAGGACAGGTCCAAATCCTTGCTATTTATACAATCTTTTTACTATTTCATATCAAGCAGGACCTGCCACAAAGTTGTAGTGTGGAGTACTCCTTTCAGCATGTTACATTCCATTCTTCTTCCTACCCAGCTTTCTATCCCGCACTTCCAGCAGCCAGCATTATATGGCCTTGGTGTTCCCCCCTAAATATGTTTACTTCTGTACTATTTGTGTACCTTGGTGTTCCCCTGAGCCTGCTATTACCTTGTAAGTGGACATAAGCAGTCGAAAAATTGACATTGCTACTATGATCAGGGGTGCAATGCCATCTCTCTAACCTTTGACCCTCTCTAACTGGTATTATCCAAAGCCCTAAACAGCTTGGGGCCAGGTTACCTGAAGGATCGGCTCCTCCCATACATACCTGCCTAGACCCGAAGACCATCTTCAGTTGTCCTTCTATGGGAGCCCCTGCCAGAGGGAATGAGGTGGGTGGCTACTAAGAACAAGGCCTTTTCTGTTGTGGCACCCTGGTTGTGGAATTCCCTCCCAAGAACCTCACCTGGTGCCTATATTGTGTTCTTTACGGCACCAGGTGAGGACCTTATTTTCCGCGTAATTTTAGTCTTTCAGTTTCTGTTGCTTTAAATCCTTGACTGTATTTTAAATCTGTGCATTGCTGCTAGGTCTTCCTTTGGGTTTTACTTCTATTTCATACTGTAGTTTTACACTTTTATAGTGTATTTTATGCTGTAACTTTATGGTTTTAATTGTTGTGAACCACCCAGAGAGCTTCGGCTATTGGGCAGTATAGAAATGTGATAAAATAAATTTCACTAACTTGCGTGGCACCCCAACTGAGCACAAATATGTCCCCTGCGCGCACACAACCGCATATATTTAAACCACTCCTGTGTGTGCAAGGGTGTGTGAATCGGTACCCCAATCCAAGGGGTGAGCAAGCTGCGGCCCTCCACACGCTGCTGGACCATAACTACCACCGCTGCCAAACTGACTGGGGCTGATGGGGGTTGTAGTCCAGGACTGTAGACCCCCTGCCCTAGTCGAACACCGACATTACAAGAGGACACCTCCATATCCCTACTAAAACACCCACGTACACTAGGAAAGAAGAGCCGCTCTTCAAGTTGGATTCACGGCATGTTTGTGCGCGGTTTGCATCCCCCCCCCAAATACACACACTCTGTTGATGTTTTATTCACCCCTGGAATAGAAAGGAGCATGGGAATGCAATATTATTAAAATCAGATTGTGAGGAGAGATATTCCAGGTCTGCCACACCAATTAGAGCAAATCTAGCAGTTGAGCTTCCATTAGATCAGAGGTGGGCAACTTGTAGGCAAAAATATCTGGAGGCCCACAACTACCATTGTTCCCTCACCATTGGCTATGCTAGCTAGGGCTGAAGGCCAAAACATCTGGAGGGCCACAAGTTGCCCACCCCTGACCCAAACAAATATGGTGTCATAACTACTGTACTTAATCAACATATGAAAGAGGCAGCGTGGCATAGTGGTTAGTGTGTTGGACTGGGACTCGGGAGATCCGGGTTCTAGTCCCCACTTGGCCATGAAGCTCACTGGGTGACTTTGGGCCAGTCACTGACTCTCAGCCTAACCTACCTCGCAGGGTTGTTGTGAGGATAAAATGGAGAGGAAGAAGAGGAGGATTACATAAGCCACCTTGGGTTCCCTGCAGGGGAAAAAAGGCGGGATATAAATATAATAAACAAACATGGTTTATGAAAATAGCAAAATGTGTCCATAGTCATTTAACACATTTAAATGCTGTATGCTGAGCACATTTCATTAACCACCTGCTGTAACCAATTGACTTTTCAGTCTTAACTCATTTAGAACTCTGCTTAACTAACTGCAACACATAGTAAATCATTTACAATATGGATATTAAAAGTCTCCAATATAAGATACAACCTGCAAATAAAGTGCCCGTTGTGTGTCCCACCACCAAGGGAGTTTGGGTCGGCGTGTGGCTGAACTGGGATGCAGTCTCCACGAGCTTCTCGGATGTTGAATTTGGCTCGGAGGCCACAGGACATAGGCGGGTTGGGCAACTTGTGGCCTCCAGATGTTTGGGCCTACAACTCCCATCAGTCCGAGCCAGAATACTCAGTGGTGAGAGGCCATGGGAGTTGACAGCCAAAACAGGTGGAGGGCTTTAAGTTGCTCACATCTGTGTTAGACATATATAACTTATTTTGGGAAGGGGGACATGTTCTGAAACCACCACGGATCCGATCCTGATAAAGATAAGGTACAGTCAACATGAATTTTACTGCGTCTTTACACAAAAAACGGAACACCATTGGTTAGACCCTCTGAGTTGCCCAAGAGTATATATTCTGATGTGATCGTTTGAAAATCAAAAACAATTCATATGACGCTAGTTCCTCACGTCTGAAGGCACTTAATGGCTGAAAACTTCATGGCTTGAATTGTACACAAAAGACTTTTCGCCGGTTTCTTAGGAAGAAGAATTTGCCAGGTACGTCAAGTTTCACCTGGGAAGGCAAACCTGAACAACTGTAGCGGTTCTGGGCTGATACACACAAGGTATTTTCCCCACCAGTAATAACTCCCAACTCAACGGCCATGTTTAAATTCATTTATATTTTAATAGTATTAAATTAGCTTAAATTACTCAATTTTTTTTAAATTCCACATTTGAAACCAATCTAAAAAGGAGGAAAAAATTGAGACGCACCACTGCAATATTCATTCCAAATGTTCCTTTTTTTCCTTTTAAATCAGATCTGTACAGCAAAAAAGTAGCAAAGAGTTCGTTGATTACCGTTCCTACCATACAGCAAGCTAGGGGGAAGAAAGACATCCAGTACAGGAGAGGTCACAAAAAACCCTCAAACCGTCTAGCACTTAGCTGTAATGATACACCCCAAACCGTTTCTACCTACAGAGGACATTCTGGTGTGGAAAAAAAATCGATTTTGTTTTGAAGTTCCCTTTTTAGTTCTCCAGTATTTTTTTCCCCCCTCTTGTACAAAATATTACAATGATTTATTTTTTTATATATATTTACATAGGTTTTTGAACAGCTAGAAAACAGGTATGAATTACAATCAGGCTTGGCAATACATTTGTGAGTGTGTGTGTGTGAGAAACATGATCTGGGGATTAAAATGGCTGCAGCTGTAGTGGTTTACTTAATCACATAGTTTAAGGAGGTCTGCAAAGTGGTATTTTCTGCTTCTTACACAAACCAAGCCTTAATTAAAAACAGTCAACAATATACCACAAGGAGTACTATCCTTTAACTCACTCTTTCAGCTACCTACAGCTGGAAGTGAACCGAGCTAACTTTTGCTGTTTGGAAGCACAGAAATGCACCTACATGTCTGTGATGAGCTCCCAAGAGTCAAATCTTTTGACCGTGTTTTTTTGGGGGGGGGGCGTGTGAGGGACATCTGAAAGCAGTTTTACTTTCCAGATAAGTTTAATGTTAAGGCAGCAGTCAATTTAGGAAATGGGGCTACGTTCAACCCACAGTTTAAACCCTACATGGGCAATTCTTTTACAACCCTCCTGACAATTTTCTCTTTTGTTCATTTAATTATATATATATATATATTTTTAAACTACACTTTTGGACCCAGGTCAGGGAGAGGGCTGGATGAAAAGAGAGCCCGGTTTTAAAGCTGCAGTATCTTTATGGCTTATGGTTCAACTCCCTGCCTTTCTGCAAAATGAGGTATGCAATACAAACTGTTGTCTGCCGGGTGAATGCATCACAACAGACAACAAGCATATGCGATGTTTGCTTTTCATGGACGGGGTGAAGGGAGGGAGGGAGGGAAGGATTGGATTGCCAAACCTAATTCTGAAACAGTGCCAAAAAAAGGAGAGAAAGATAGAAAGGGATAAGGTGTGTGTGTGTGGGAGACAGGGAAGACTCGTCAGGAAAACAGCCACGGACTATTAGTAGTTTTCGACCCACTGCGCAAAGCCTCTTTCCACCAAGGTCCGGTTTATAGATACCAACTGGAAAAGAGAAAAACACACACAAACAAATGAGTTAGCCATGTGGCAACAGGGCTGCTATAGACGTTTTTTTAGGTTTCCAAGAGAAAAAGAGACAAGACATTTGTGACTGCACCACGAGTCATGGGAGGCTATACAAAGGTTGCAATGGCCATGCTTCCTGGGGGATGATGGGATTTGTAGTCTGGAGTTGAGAGCCAGTGTGGCGTAGGGGTTAAGAGTGTTGGACTAGGACTTGGGAGATCCAGGTTCTAGTCCCCGCTTGGCCATGAAGCTTAGTGGGTGACTTTGGGCCAGTCACTGACTCTCAGCCTCACCTACCTCACAGGGTTGTTGTGAGGATAAAATGGAGGAGGAGGAGGATTATGTAAGCCGCCTTGGGTTCCTTGCAGGAAGAAAGGCGGGGTATAGATATAATAAATAAATAAATAAATAAATAAACAACACATCTGAAAGGCACCAGGTTGAGGAAAGCTGGTTAAACAGTTGGATTCATCATTTTAGGGCATGTTTAGACAGAAAGAATCCTACAACTCCCAGCCAGGGATGTTGAAGAGTCCTTGGCCTCGAGTCACGAGTCGAGTCATGAGTCTCGAGTCCCGAGTCCCGAGTCACTCCCAAAGCGGCGGCCCATGGAGGGAGCGGGAGGGTCTCCGCGAGAGGAAGAAGAGCTGCCCTCCCTGGGTTTGTAGTTCTCCGTGGCGGCCCGATCTCGCTCTTCTGAGCGGCGCAGAGAGTGTTCTCCGTGCCGCTCGAGTTGCCGCCGCCGCCTCGCTGCCACCCGCTCACCGCCGTCTCCGCTGCCAGCCGCTCGCAGCAGCCGCCATCGCACGCCACGCCGCCATCACGCCGCCGCCGCCATCGCACGCAGCCGCCCGCGCCGGTCCCGTCATCACTTCCGGCGCGGCGGAAGTGACGCGCCGGGACCCTGCTCCGGCGTGCTTGGCTGCCGCCACTCTGTTTAAAGTGGCGGCGGCCAAGCGTGCCGGAGCAGGGTCCCGGCGCGTCACTTCCGCCACGTTGGAAGTGATGACGGGACCGGCGCGGGCGGCTGCGTGCGATGGTGGTGGCGTGATGGCAGTGTGGCATGCGATGGCGGTAGCTGCGAGCGGGTGGCGGCGAGGGAGACAGCGACGACGGTGACGTGAGTGGCGGCGGTGGCGGAGTCCTTGGGCTCGAGTCCCGAGTCGAGTCTCGAGTCCCATTGAAAAAATTGGGACTCGAGTGGGACTCGAGTCAAAGGGGGGACTCAGTCGGACTCACGAGTCGAGTCGTCGAGTCCGAGTCCCCATCCCTGCTCCCAGCATGCCCCAGCCAGCATGGACTGTACCTTTACTCTACTAAAATATGTCCATGATCAAGAAGCAGAGTTTTACTTAAAGTACAAGCCATCAAAACCTGCAGATGGCAAGCACAGCAGGTCGGACCCAACAGTGCTGAAGCGCCAGCGCCAATGGCGCTGTGCTAACATAAACCAGTGCCCGCGCAACATCATTCATGCCTGCTAGTGCAAAGGCAGGAGATGGCCATGTTGGAAGGGGACGATAGGGGTTGTAGTTCAACACATCTGGAAGGCACCAGGTAAGAGGAAGGTTGGCCTAATCCAGTGTTTCTCAACCTTGGGTCCCCAGATGTTTTTGGCCTACAACTCCCAGCATGCCCCAGCCAGCTGGCTGGGGCATGCTGGGAGTTGTAGGCCAAAAACATCTGGGGACCCAAGGTTGAGAAACACTGGCCTAATCCAAGAGATCACATAATGCACTGGATTTGAGCTTCAATTTCTGGGCTGATTTACACACAAAGAACTCCCCTTCAGCCAACGCTCTATTTCTGGGGTCCTCAACATGCAGCCCGTGGGCATCAATGTGCCCACAGGCACCTCTCTTGGTGCCTGCCATGCTCCTTGGCCCCTCCTGGTTTTAATTTCATTTCTTAAGGTGTTTAAAAATAAAAAATAAAAATAAAAAAATTAACTGGCAGGCTGCTATGCTACAAAGCGAAGTGCTGCCCTCCAGTGTCATTCATTGTTTGGGTTCAAAAGAGTGCTTTTCTGGACCACAATTCTGCCCTGTCATTAAGTTATTTTTCTTTTAGTCTCACCAGTTACCTTTCTGAGAAATGAGTTTTCTGTGACCACAGATTTCATAGATCATAGAGTTGGAAGGGGCCTACAAGGCCATCGAGTCCAACCCCCTGCTCAATGCAGGAAACTAGAGGAGGGGTCTCCCATCCAAGTAATCACCAGGCCTGACCCTGCTTAGCTTTCCACGCTCAGACAAGCTGAGCCAGCGTGAGCCACAGGCCTGTATAATCCCATGGCAGGCATTATATGAATGGGCAAGCTCCCCCCCATGGTAGCCATTTTATGAATGGGCAAGCCCCCCCCCATGGCAGCCATTTTGTGAGAGCACCCACAACACTCAGCATTCCAAATAAGCCCACCGACCCAAACAAGTTTTGGGACCCCTGCTCTATTTGGTAGCACACGTACCTCATCTCCTATCATACTCCACAGCTGTATTAGGGGCAAGCCCGTTGCATTGTCGTAATTTGTAACCTGGAAATAGAGATGTCTGTTAATACCTGGCAACAGGTGGGCAGAAGCAGCAGAGAGCACATGGTTTCTCTCTCTCTCTCTCTCTCTCTCTCAGGACACACACACACACACACACACACACACACTAACGTGCCTAAAGTGAGGAGAGGGAATCTTCCCAGATTGACACTAGTGATGTCACCTGGCTTGGTAACATGAATCTGTCCCATTCATAATGTTCAACTGTATCACAAGACTGTATTTGAAAGATCAGGTTATTGTCTGGGGGTACTCCTAGATCCATCATTGTTGCCGGAGCTCCCAAGTGACTGCGGCGGTCCGGAGTGCCTTTTACCATCTTTGATTGGTTCGTCAGCTACAGCCTCTCCTGGACAGGGATAGCTTGGCCACAGGGATACAGGCGCTAGTAACCTCAAGACTGGATTACTGCAATGCGCTCCATGTGGGGCTGCCCTTCAGGCCGCTCGGGAAGCTGGAGCTAGTGCAGAATGCAGCAGCTCGGCTGTTGTCGGGAGCTGCCCCTTTTCAGCATGCAACTCCTTTGCTGAAGGAACTGCACTGGCTACCTATTCGTTACTGGGTCAGGTTTAAGGTTCTGGTACTTGGGTACAAAGCCCGAAACAACTTGGGATCAGGGTACCTGAGAGGGTGCCTCCTACCATATCAACTTGCCTGGTCACCGAGGTCATCGGAGGACATTCTCCTGGTGGTTCCACATGGACCTTTGGCCTGATTGGAGTCCACCAGGAGAAGAGCCTGTCAGAGTATGTAATGTGTCCTTGAGCAGAAAGGACTATAGCAGAGCACCTGTGAACAGAAGTTCTGTTTGGGAGTGAAACTTGTTAAAGTCGGGCAGTGTGCCCAAGGTCATAAACAGAGTGTTGAGAGGGGAGGAGTTATATGCTGTAATATTCTCTCCCCACTAGTCTTTGATTCTATGCTTTTTGTGCCGTGCATGGGGAGCCTTGCACTGAACTGTATAGCTGTAACTTGTAATGAATCTATGCGTGAAGAACCTCAGTAAAAGTTTCTACTGATGAGCTCACGTCTCCTCGTTATTCTTTGAGCTTGCACACAGCAACTCCTATCTCTGCTACGTGGGGCGGCAGCAAAATTCCGACACCTTCACTGTGGCGGCTCCACTTCTCTGGAACTCCCTGACCTCTGGAGGTCAGGCAGGCTCCAACACTGTGTTGTTCTCAGCACCTGCTGAAGACCTCTTTGTTCCAGGAAGCCTTCTCTGCTGTCCAACCACCATTTCAATGTTACCTTGTTTTCAATGTATTGTTTCTGTTTCTTTTATTTGTTTTTATCTCTTTATCGTTCACCGCTCCGTAATCTACTTAGATATGGAGCGGTATACAAATATTGTAAATAAGTCGAGTGCTGTTGCCTGAAGACGTTCTTCTCTGAGCTCAGAATGAAACACAAGGTTATGAGCATGCTCCACTAGGGTTCAGCGGACCAGGTGATCAGAGCCGGCTGCCTTTTAGGGGCATGCATTTTTAGGTTGGTTCTTTAACGGCAAACCCTTGACTTTCAGCAACAGTCAAGGAGAGCTGTGAACCACATGACGAGACTGCCCGGCCAACCGGCCTTTTCTCCGGAGTACTCGCTCTCTCTCTCAATCACTTCTGGAAAATGTTTGACGGGGCTGTGTGTCCCAACATCCAGATCTAAGACCAGATATTAAAATCCTGGGTGTGTTTATTAGGGCAATGGTTGGATTTCCCGGCAGCTCTGTGTCATGGCTGGTGACACAGTGCGAATAAGAAGGGCGTATTCCAAGCCGGGAAAGAAAACTGTTTTTCCCAGACAAGCTCCACTCACCTGCCACAAATACTTGCCAAGAGAGCTTGTAAATACTGATTCCGATCAAGAAAAGGGGCATTTGTGCATCCAGTATCTTACACCCACCTTCCCCAAACTGCTGCTTTCCAAATGTTTTGGACGATGACTCCCAGGGGTTCCTGACCATTAGCCATGCTGGCAAGGGCTCATGGGAGTTGGCGTCCAAGACATCCGGAGGCCACGAAGTTGGGGCAGGCTGTTTCACACTAACCTTCCGCGCTTTAGTGTAGGGAAAAAGTAATTCCCGCTCGCAGACACGCAAAGCCCCGTCCCTCCCAGAACAGAAGGCAGCTAAGCTAAGCGACAGACAAACAGGCACGACACATACCTGCGCAAGCAAGGGTGTGCCCCTGGTCATTTCACTAACAGCTGTGTCTGCTTCCGATGAAAAATTATCGTCATCTTTCGGGAAGGGAAGGGGAGAAAAGGAAGACGAATCATTCTGAGTGCTTACCAAATCTAACATAAAGCTAAACACGAAAACATTCATATATATGCAAACGACAGCGGTGTATAAAATGATGCATGGTGTGGATAACACCAGAAGCCAAAGGGGTCCTCCCATGAAGCTGATTGGTAGGAGATTCAGGACAGATCAGAGGAAGGACTTCTTCACACAGCGCAGAGTTAAAACTATGGAACGCCCTTCCACAAGATGGAGTGATGGCCACCAATGTGGACGGCTTTAAGAGGGGATTGCATGAATTAATGGACAAATTCAATAGTTGCTGGTCACGGTGGCTATATATTACCTCCTGGATCAGGGGTAGTATGCCTACATAACTGGCTACTGGGGAACACGACCTGGACAGTGCTCTCTTGCTTGTGTCTTCCCACAGGCAGCTGGGTGGCCACGTTGGGAACAGAATGCTGGACGAGACGGACCTTTGGTCTGATCCAGCAGGGCTCTCCTTACGTTCTTAACTCACTCAACAGGATCCCCGTTACGGGGAGGCACAAAAAATGCACCCCTGGGAACGGCACAGAAATTAAGGCACGCCATCCCGATTAACCCCTTCAGGCAGAGCCGAATCCCGTTGGCTTTGGTCTGTGCGCCCAAATAACCCCCAAATAACCCCCCTCCGCAGGATCTTAGGTCAGTCTGTGCGGGCGAGGATTTGCCGCTACCGGCTTCGTGCAAAGTGACACACAACCTGAAAGCGTCTGTCCATATCCTCCCCCCCTTTCATCTCACCCCAGCAAGCATGGGACACATCATAGTCCCCAGTGAGGTCCACCTGGCACCAGTGAGGTCATCTTTTCAGCCCCAGGTTAAGACTTTCCTCTACTCTCAGGCATCGGACAGCATATAATAAGGCCTCTGAATGGGTCCTGGGCTTCTTGTCGATTTGTTTAAAATGTTAAAATATTTCTGTATGTTAATCGCTTTCTATTATGTTATCATGTTGCATCTTTAGACTTTTAATCTTTGTAAACTGCTCAGAGTGCTTTGGCTGTGGGCAGCATAGAAATGAAATGAAATATTAAAATCCAAGCCCTGAATTCCTTCCAGCAGGGACGCGCATTACCTGGAAGGGGTACTATGTTGTCCAATAGGACTTCTGCTCCTTGGAAAGGTAGTGTTACGAAGTCAGACCTTTAAAACAAAACATACAAGGGTTTATCCAAAACACAAGAACGTAAAACGGAAGCTACAGCAGCACCTTCGGGGCAGCAACAGAAATTTGTGGCCTGCATCTTGTGGGCTTTACACTTCATTATTGCTCAAGGACGTTCATGTATTGTTGAACTATATTCCCATGGACTGGAAGCTAACCCTCGGCCACTGACTGTATGAGCTCTCATGGTGGCCAAGAGACTTATAGTACAGGGACGGGAGGAAAAAGTTTCTCCCTCAATCATGCAGTGGTCTGAAGACCTCACAACTTTGGCCTCTTCTGAGAGAATATATTACTGGTGACACTTTTGTCTCAATAATAAACGTTCCGACAGTCGGTTCGTACATACTTCAACCTATGAGTGATTTGGAACAGAAGCTTTTGTTTTAACAGTTTCTAAAAGTTATTTTGCAGTTACCTTTATTGTATGCCTATTCTGTCTCTGCTTTGCATTTTTTTTATGTGAGTGAGAGTGGCCTTATCTGGGGAAAAACATGTAAAAGCTAAATAAAAATTATATACTAAAAAACTAAAAAGAGGAATGACCTGCCCTCGGACAAGGGCACGCCCAGAACAGGGACTCATGGAGACATAGGGGGGGTAGACTCCACTTGTCAGTCAGAACTGCAACGGTGAAATCAATGGAGACTCTGGCCGCATGCCTACTTCTCTTTTGCATGCATATCACCCTGTTGAGCTGCTGGCCAAGGCATCAGCTCCAGCAGGCATGTGAAAGAGCTTTGCCACTATTCCCATTTTGCAGATGTGAAAACAGAAGCCACACAGAGGGACTCTTAAGAAAAGCACCCATTTGCGGATCTTAAGGACTGGGTGGGCTGCGCAGGGGAGAAGCAGGGCTTATGGGTGAGCAGGGACCCTAACCCACGCCCGGCAGTCCGTTGCTGGATTGCCTGGATTCTTCATCTGCACTGCCCCAATACAGAGTAGAGAAATCAGGGTCCCACGGCCCTGGGAAGGAGCTCTTGGCCCGCTCACCTGATCTGCCTAAGCATGTCAATCTTGACTCTCTCGTATCCACCGTAGTCCACGTATCTGATCTCCACTTCACTGGTGTCTTTGAAGTAGCAGACCACCTGTGCCCGCCACCACGCACCTTCCACGCCCGGCGCGGCACAGACAACACCAACTGCGGAGCACAAAAATTGGGAACGGGTCGGACGCAACACACCAACTTCCTGTCCCGCCGAAAGTTGCGTCGTGTTCCTAAGTGTCCGTTGACTCGCTTAGCACCTTCCCTTTGTAGAGCACCATTACGGCACAGATGCAGAACCTCCGGCCCTCGGGGGGGCTTCCCCAGATGACCGTGACCCTTTCCACCCCTTTTCCAGTGATCATTTGTTGGTGTCCCAGCTTTTGTGCAGTGTTTCCTCCATTCTAAAAGGTTGAAATAGCTAGTTGCGGGCAGTAAGAGCTTTAAGCTAAAATATACTGGTATTTTTGGCCTCGCCCCCTTTGCCCATGGCTCCGCCCACCACTGGAATGCGGCCCCCGAGACCTTCTCCAAAATGGAATTCAGCCCTCGGGCTCAAAGGGGTTCAACACCCCTGCTTTACAGTTAAGTATCCCTGGGCAGGCTGCTTTGATTTTTTTTTTAAATTATTTTCCGAGCCAACCAAAGCCAAAAGAATGACTTGACCACGGTCAGTTATCCCATGGCCAAAGTGAAAAAACTTGAAGTCAAGTCTGAAATGAACCAGCCACACTTTGTGGGTTTGCCTGAAACCCTGGAGAAACAGTGCTGGTCCGTGTGTTGACCCTCTTTCAGCGCAATTTATTTATTTTATTATATTTATACCCCGCCTTTTTTCCTGCAAGGAACCCAAGGCGGCTTACATAATCCTCCTCCTCCTCCTCTCCATTTTATCCTCACAACAACCCTGTGAGGTAGGTGAGGCTGAGAGGCAGTGTCTGGCCCAAAGTCACCCAGTGAGCTTCATGGCCAAGCGGGGACTAGAACCCGGATCTCCCGAGTCCCAGTCCAACACTCTAACCACTACGCCACACTGGCTCTCAGCACAAGGGCCAAATTCAACTTTGGAGAAACTCTCGGGGAACACAGTGATGGGCAGGGCTAGAGATGTGAAGCCCCGGGAGGGGGGGACAGGAAAAATCCAGGAGGGAAAAACATTTCCCCCTGAAAAAAACAGGGGGAAGAAAAACTTTCTACCCTCGAACAAAACTGTTTCCCCCCCCCGATTTTTCCAGTTTCTTCCCGGGCTTTCTCATCGCTAGTCCTGCCCATCACCGAGGTCTCCCCCGAGAGCTTCTCCGAAACTGAATTTAGCCCTCATGCTGAAGGAAGTTCAACGCCCCTGGTCAACACACTGACTGGCACTGCTTCTCCAGGGCAAAAGTACCAGCATATTTTAGCTTAAAGAAAGGCTCTTCAACCTTTTAGAAAGTGGGGGGGGGGGAGCACAGAAGCCAGAAAACCACCAAAACAACAGTGGTTGGTGGGGAAAGCGGTGGCTCCATCTAGGGAACCCCAGAAAGCCAGATTGGGATCCCAGTCAGGCTGGATTGGGCCTGCAGATTCTGCACCCCTGGTGTAGACAAGACTGAGCTAGATGGATCCAAAGGACTGGCGATACAACACAGCATCTTATGTTCCCAATTTCATTTCCAAAAATGGTGGACAGGGAGACGTTTTTCTCCCTCTCTCACAATACTAGAACCCAAAGGGGTCATCCCACGAAGCTGATCGGTGGGAGATTCAGGACAGATCAGATTCATGATGATGATGATTTTCTTACCTGCCTCTCCACTTGGCCACCAATCTGGAGGGCTTTAAAAGGGGATTGGACAAATTCGTGGAAAAGGCTATCAATGGCTACCAGTCCTGATGGCTCTATGCTACCTCTAGTATCAGAGGCAGTATGCCGATGTACTCCAGTTACTGGGGAACATGGGAGGGAAGGCGCTATTGCACTCACGTCCTGCTTGTGGGATCCCGTGGGCAGCTGGTTGACCACTGTGTGAACAGGATGCTGGACTAGATGGACCCAGCAGGGATGCTGAACTAGATGGACTTGGCCTGAACCAGCTCTGCTTATGTTCTTATTTTACACACACCTTTAGCAACCTGCTCCCGGGTCATAGGTCACGCTGCTTCTCTGACAACAGAGCAGTTCAACCAATGGAACTGAGAGTCAGGGCAGACAGAGGTCAGAGAATAGTGAGTTTTGACAAGTGGGCTGTAAACATGCAAGTGTCAGGTATTTCCTAGAACAGAACCTGGGAAAGCATGTTGCTTGTTCCACGTATTTACCACTGAGGAGGGCAGCCTGCAGGACCGAAGACTTGGGTCAGCTCTGAAAACCCTGACAAGACATTCAGAGCAATTGTATTTCCTTTTGTAAAATCCTAAAAAACCCATGCTACATTTGAACTTATATCCTACAGTGGTCGATATAGTTTGGATGCTTACTTAGATATATGGACCGCTTATATTAATGTATATATTGTAAGTGGAAGTGTTGAATCCTTTTCTCCCCTCCGTCTGTTAATTTTTATTAATGGAGTTATGAACCACCCTTGTTGTAAACAGATACGCTTTTACGTCATGCTCTGCCTTTCTTTTTTCCTTTTCGTGCTTCACCCGTTCACCCCACTTTTCCCTTTTCGTTTTTGTTACATGTGCAGGACGAGACCTTGCCAGATTCGCTTTGCCCGCAACAAACAGAAAGAGCGGTGGGAAGATGCAAGCCACGCTGATTCCGACTGAAGGATGCAAAGGCACAGGGCGGCCAAGACGCAGGACGCTTACCCTCCACTGGTGTCGGCATGGTTGGAATCCCGGGCTGGGAATAGCAGAGGTACATCTGCTGGTCTAAACTACGAAGGACGTGGAACGTGGGGTGCGTGTGCTGCTGTACAAACAGGTGCCCAGCATTGACTTGGTTAACCACGATCACTTCCACTGTGACCCCATCAGGAAGCATAAGCTGTCACAAAGGGAGAGAGAATACAAGTGTTTATATTTATTTATTTATTTATTGACTGATTGATTATATTATATCTCGCCTTTTTTCCTGCAAGGAACCCAAGGCGGCTTACATAATCATCTTCCTCCTCCTCCTCCATTTTATCCTCACAACAACCCTGTGAGGTAGGGTTAAGCTGAGAGTCAGTGACTGGCCCGAAGTCACCCAGTGCGCTTCATGGCTGAGTGGGGACTAGAACCCGGATCTCCTGAGGCCCAGCCCATCACTCTAACCGCTACACCATACAGTCTCTCAATAATTTAGAAATAATCATTGGAATCTGAATAGAAGTACAGGACATCTCACTATAGTGTGGAAGTCTGTGTGCCTTGCTCAGTCTGCTGTGCAGCTTCAAGGCTCAACTTACTATTTCATAGAATCATAGAAAAGTAGAGTTGGAAGGGGCCTACTAGGCCACCGAGTCCAACCCCCTGCTCAATGCAGGAATCCAGGTCAAAGCATCCCCGACAGATGGCTGTCCAGCTGCCTCCAGAGTGGCATTTTTTTAAATCATCATCATCATCATCACCACCACCACCACCACCACCACCACCACCACCACGGATATTTATTTATTTATTTATAATATTTATACCCCACCTTCTTTTTTCCTGCAAGGAACCCGTGGCGGCTTACATAATCCTCCTCTCCGTTTTATCCTCACAACAGCCCTGTGAGATAGGTTAGGCTGAGAGCCCATGACTGGCCCAAAATCACCCAGTGAGCTTCATGGCTGAGTGCGGACTCGAACCTGGATCTCCCAAATCCCAGTCCAACACTCTAACCACTACACCACACTGGCTCTCAAGTGAGGTACTCTAATTTTACAGCTACAGAGACAACGTGGTGTAGTGGTTAGAGCAGTGTTCTCCAACCTTGGGTCCCCAGATGTTTTTGGCCTACAACTCCCCGGGAACCCCGGAAGGCTGGATTGGGACCCTCGAAGGGCTGGATTTGACCCGAGGTTCTGCAACCTTGCACTAGATGTTTGAACGTTGACTTTCTACTAAAAAAATACCCCTGAAGATCTGGTAGCTGCCCTGGAGTTCTCTCTATGAACAAACAAACAAACAAACAAACAAACAACAAACGTGTGTTGGTTTGTGCTCAAGCATAATCTACTAGGACAGGGCTCTCCAGCCTTGGGTCCCCAGATGTTGCTGGCCTCCAGCTCCCAGCATACCCAGCCAGCATGGCTAATGGCAAGGGATTCTGGGAGCTGTAGGCCAGCAACATCTGCCTGTCCTAGGAGGAGGCAACGGCCCGAAAAGGGAGAGATCTTTCATGCAACCACTACGTGATGTCCCTAACTCTTCCATCTCCACCAGCCCTCATATATTTGGGTGTGTGTGTGTGTAAGTCCCAACTCTGTAACAGCACACTAAACCTTAAATTCCACAAGTACCTTTTAATTAAAAGAAAAAAAGGAGAAGATAATTTCACAACTATGCAAAGCGTGAGAGTTTGCACACATCTCCCCACACCTCCAGAAACGTGTTATGCTTGCAAGACACAAGTTCTGCGGCTCAGAGAATCCAGGATGCTTTCGGCGACAGAACCACAGAGACCTGCCTAAAAGGGACAGCGGGACGCTGGAGTCCAGCAGCCGGTGAGTTGGACTCCTCTGAAAGGCAAGAAGAGTCTTGTACGGCTCATTTGCGATGGAAGACGTCTCTCAGAGGCCATGCTTACCCAGGAGGTCATGGGGAGAGAATGCAGTGGCAACGGCGGTGGCGGCGGCGCATACATGTTGGTGAGGCTCAGGTCTTTGAACTTCTTGCCGATCAAGCTCAGTGCCTTGTCAACATTTTGCTGAGAGCCTGGAAGGGGAGGGGAGGAGGAGAAAAACAAAGCAGACGCTGAGATTTTTTTAGGCACAAACAAGAAATCGAGCTTCTCTGCATCTCTGTGAGGTAGGTCACAACCGCTGGCTACAAGACTTGCTCAAGGCTTCACAGCTAACAGAAGATCCCCGTTTGATGGGACCCAGAAACCCATGAGTACAGCATCCCAGTTCCCATAATAGCCAACCAGGAAGCCCAAAAACAAGACTCGGAAGCGAGATGCCCCCCCCGCCTCCGCCTGGTCCCTCCTGGCAAACCATTCCCTCGATTGCCGATGTTCAAGCTGCGTGACCAAAATGGCACCACCGATGCACAAGGGGGATTAGGAGTTTTGGGGAACCCCGACGTTTGCAGAAGTACGAAAAAAAGCTTGAGGAAAATTCTTAAGGGGTACCCCAAAAATAGCCTGATGAGGACTAAGATTTGCTCAGGGACCACAGACTGGTGGATGACCGCGGGGTGGGTGGGAATGGAGTGGTTGGAATTTTGAGCAGCCGGGCCAGGCGGATGGTAAATCAGACTCGACTTTGAGATTTCTGGGTAATTTGCAGGTTTTTGGGCTCCCAATCTATTCATTCATTATATTTATATCCCGTCTTTTTTCCTGAAGGAACACAAGGTGGTTTACATAAGCCTCCTCCTCTGCCTCTTTTTTATCCTCACAACCACCCAGCGAGGTAGATTAGGTTGAGAGTCAGCGACTGGCCCAGAGTCATCCAGTGAGCTTCATGGCCGAGTGGGGAGACTCGAACCTGGATCTCCCGAGTCCCAGTCCAACACTCTAACCACTGTGCCACACCGGCTCTCAATTGTCTAATTGCAACCATTAAAAAGCTCACCCGTCCACCCATAGAACCATAGAATAGTAGAGTTGGAAGGGGCCAATCCCCTGCACACTGCAGGAATCCAAGTGGCTCTCCAGCTGCACCTTGAATGCCTCCAGGGTGGGAGAGCCCATGACATTTCTAGGGAATTGGTTCCATTGTCAGGAAGTTTTTCCTAATGTCCAGGCGGAATCTGGCTTCCTGTAACTTGAGCCCATTATTCCGTGTCCTGCAAACTGGGATGATCGAGAAGAGATCCTGGCCCTCCTCTATGTGACTACTTTTCAAGTACTTGAAGAGCACTATCATATCTCCCCTCAGTCTTCTCTTCTGAAGGCTAAACATGCCCAGTTCTTTCAATCTCTCCTCACAGGGCTTTGTTTCCAGTCCCCAGATCATCTTTGTTGCCCGCCTCTGAACCCTCTCCAGTTTGTCTACGTCCTCCTTAAAGTGTGGTGCCCAGAACTGGACGCAGTACTCAAGATGAGGCCTAACCAGTGCTGAGTAGAGGGGAACTAGTACTTCCTGCAATTTGGAAGCTATACTTCTATTAATGTAGCCCAAAATAGCATTTGCCTTTTTTGCAGCCACATCACACTGCTAGCTCATATTCAGCTTGTGATCTACCACAATTCCAAGATCCTTCTCACTTGTAGTAATGTTGAGCCAAGTGTCCCCCATTCTGTAACTGTACATTTGGTTTCTTTTTCCTAGGTGCAGCACTTGGCATTTGTCCCTATTACATTTCATTCTGTTGTTCTCAGCCCAGCACTCCAGCCTATCGAGATCACTTCGAATTTTGTTTCTGTCCTCTGGGGTTATTAGATATTACACCCAATTTAAAATGCGAAGTTTAAAATGCGAACTGAATTAATTACTGCCCATCTCTACCTCCATCCTAACATCTGGGGCAAACTGGCCGCCCACTCACCTTCTATATGGCAGATCTGGAAGTCCTGGGTGTAAGGTAGCGTGGAAATGTAAATTTTGGCACCGGACACTTGTTTCAGGAAGCTCACGTACCTCCCCTGTTTGCCTATCAGGCGTCCGACTAATTGCTGCAGGGAACGAGAAAATAGGAACACACGTTTGGGAGAGTCAAGGAGTGCCTTCCGGGCCTTGACCTGGAGACCAGGAATGACCAAAACGGGAAGGGAGGTCAACCCACGAGCAGCTCGCTTGAGCCACTGGTGCTTTCACATTGGAGGCCGGTGGCTGCCAGGCCAGTGTGTCCACTCCGGGTTGTAGCCTGAACTTTTAAAGAGCTCTCCATGGTGCTGAACCCAATTGGGGAGGGGGGAAGAAAAGAGGATAGTAGGGTTCAGCACCATGGATAGCCCCTTTAAAGTTCATACTAAAACCAGGGGGGATCATAGAACAGTAGAGTTGGAAGGGGTCTGTAAGGCCATCGAGTCCAACCCCCTGCTCAATGTGGGAATCCAGGTCAAAGCATCCCTGACAGATGGCCGTCCAGCTGCACCTTGAATGCCTCCAGACTGGGAGAGCTCACCGCCTCCCTAGGTAGCTGGTTCCTTTGTCTTATTGCTCTGACAGTCAGGAAATTTTCCCTGATGTTCAGGTGGAATCTGGGTTCCTGTAACTTGAGCCCATTATTCCGTGTCCTGCAAACTGGGATGATCGAGAAGATACACTGCCTCACTGACATTGGGAGACACCAGCCTCCACTGTGTTCTGTTATTTTATGTATTATTACATTTATATCTCGCCTTTTTTCCTCTTGCAAGGAATCCGAGGCGGCTTATATAATCCTCCACCTCTCTATCTTATCCTCACAACAACCCTGCGAGGTAGGTGAGGCTGAGAGTCAGTGACGGGCCCCAGTGAGCTTCATGGCCGAGTGGGGACTAGAACCCAGATCTCCCGAGTCCCACTCGGACACTCTAACCACTACATTGGCTCCCACATTAGCGAGGATTTAATGTGATGCAGTCCTGATTGTTAGAAAGCTGATACTCACTGCTTTAAGACTCTGCCCTTGTGATTCTGGGGATACTGGAACATTGATACATACAGTGTTTTACTGTAATTTTTATCAGGGGGCCAGAGCAAAATTGATTCAGCCAATTTTGGCATCCTATCCTGGTAGTTTATTTATTTATTTTAATTATTATATTTATACCACGCCTTTTTTTCCTGCAAGAAACCCAAGGCAGCTTACATAATCCTCCTGTGTCCCTCCATTTTATCCTCAGAACAACCCGTGTGAGGTAGGTTATAGGCTGAGAGTCCGTGACTGGCCCAAAGTCATCCAGTGAGTTCCATGGCCGAGCGGGGACTAGAACCCAGATCTCCAGGGTCCCACTCCATTACTCTAACCACTGCGCCACACGGGCTCTCATAGTTCAGACGTGGTGCCACCTCTATTAACCTGGAGGGGCGTAATGTCAGCATTACCCAGAAGGTAGTTTTAAAAAGCAGACCTACGGTGCTAGCAAATGCTGGTCCCTGACCCGGCTCATTTAACATTAAGTGTATGCAACCACTGTCCCTATACTACTACAAGAATGTGTTTGTTTGTTTGCATGTGCATTTTAAGCCGTCTCTCCTTAGTACTTTGCTAACTGCACTCTGGGACAAGCTCTTACGCTGAACTGCTCAGGAGCTATGTGCAGTTCTATGTTCGGGGGTGTCAACCCTTCTTTTAGCCAGAGGACTGAATTCAATTTCAGAGAAGCTCTTGGTGGCCGCATTCTAGCGGCGGGCAGAGCCAAAAGCAAACAGGGCAGAGCCAAAATACGAAAAAATACTCGCCTATTTTAGCTTAAAGCCCCCCAGAAATGGAAGGATGGAACTGCGTGAGAAGGAAGATCTTTCCCGCTGCAGAACCAGTGTTTTGAACCCCTTCCCAAGGGGTATGCGAGGCCTCCTCTCGGCGCTCTCTCCCCCAACCCACCCTGCCGCGGCCGATCAATTCTCCCAACTATCCAGAGTTTAGTTGCCTGGTTGGCTGAATTTTTGCTGCTGTTTTTCCACACTGGGGACTGTGCGCGTTTCATTTGGCCTTAAAGCATCTGACAGCTTTGCATACCGCTCTGGACACTTCTATGGAAAAAGCGTCATTTAGAACAAAATTGACAGAGCATTACCTTTGGTACCTCTATCTCCCAGATAACCAGCTCTGTCTTGTTGCAGTCTGCTCCCATCTTGGAGTTGCCGTTCTTTCGGAGGGCACAGTCGCTGTCGACGGAGTCCATGCTATTTACATCTGAGCCTACCAGAGGAGAGAAAGAATCCACAGCGTTGAGCCGGCTTACAAAACTTTAAAGAAAGAGGATGAAAAAGTGTGCAGCTTTCAGAGTCGGTCAAACGACACGTCGCTGCAACTGGATCACCCCCACGTGCTTTTCTCTATAGAAAAAGTAGCCATTATTGCTAAGACACGCGGAACTCAATGGCGTGACCTATTTATTAGGATGATGAGCGATAACTTGATTAGATCGTCTTGCTTGTACCAAACAGAGATCCTGAGCCGTCAGAAGGACTGTAAAGAAATTGACTCGCATGTGGCGGACTTAAATTTGTTACTGTTCATTGCTCCTTTCAAAAATTTAATTTTTAAAAAATGTGAACAAGAAAAAGTAGCCGTAACGGGTGGGCGGGAAAGGAGAATTTGGATCAGTGCGGACGTGTGTGTGTGTGTTGTGGTGGTAGGTTTGTCTTCCCGTGGCCCCAATCCAAGCCCCTCTTCCCCAAGCACAAGAGGAAAATGCACAGGAATCCATATTCCCCATTTCCCCCTCTGCGGCTAACAGAACCTCAGGGGGAGCAGTGACCCAGATTGGGGCCTGTTGTGATATGTATCACTTCACCAGCTGTAGCACACTGTTTACACATGGAAAGAACAGAATGGCTGTAAACAAGTTTGTTATGTCTTTCTGGGATCTCGTGTTTTTCGCATGGGAAGCCTAGACCGTGGGAGCATTATGAGCTAGTCACATGGTTTGTATGTTCTGATGATGTGCTAACTTGTTTTCTGTCTGAAGCCATCTTAGAGAGAGGCAGGACTGCTTTCTCTCTTCTCCTTTGTTCTTCTTGCTGGACTTTTGTCACTGCAACAATGTAACTTCTTTGCTGAGGTGGAGTGAAGGTCAACCTACTCCACTGGATGTAATGCTTGCTATGCATTTATACTCTGCACATGGACTGTAACTAGGAAATGTATACTCATGTAGAACTTTACTTGCTAAGTGAATAAACAGGTAGAATTAGACCTTGTGGTGTTACAGAGTGTTTCCTGACTCCATGGATTAATCTGCAAACGGGGAAGCTGGAAGCAAGTTGGATTACAGGCAGGCTGGGCTGGCATCTTCACAACACGCTGCAAAAGGGGGGAGCTGAGATCTGGAAGATCTGTGTGTGGAATAACAGGCCTCTGCTAGCACACAGACAGGATTTTAAATCTCCCATGTGCACACGCACTCTGCTGCTCACGCACACGCGCACCAACAGGGCCATGGAAGGGATGATCCTATCCTATCCCGCTGGCCCAAGTTCTCCTAACTTCCCAACGGCTATTTCTAAAAGAAGGGGGGGGGGAAAGAACATTACGTTGGAGATACAATCATATAAGGTTTAGTATAGGCCTTCAGATGCTGCCCTGATTTTGCAGGTTGATTGAGGCTGCATCTCAGATCCTCTCTTATGAACCTGTGAGGAGGGAAAACAGGGACAAATCCTGCAAACACTTGGGAGAGACACAAGGCAAAAGCAGGATGCGATCTAACCCTTGTGTTTATTTAATTTAATTAATTTATTTATAGCGTTTGAATACCACTCCGTATCTAGAAAGATTCCGGAGAGGTGACCAATAAAAAGATAAAACAGAGAGAAGAATAGAAACAATGCATTAAAACAGGATAACATTAAAACCGTGGCTGGCTAGATGAGGAAGGCTTCCTGAAATAAAAGTGGTTTCAGGAGGCACCAGCAGCAACACAATGTTGGTGCCTGCCTGACCTCCAGAGACAGGGAGTTCTGTAAAAAGGGGGCCACCACACTGAAGGCTCTTCTCCTGGGGGACTCCAATTGGGCCAGAGGTTCATGTGGAACCACCAGGAGAATGTCCTCCAATGACCTCAGTGACCGGGCAGGTTGGTAAGGGAGGAGGCGTTCTCTCAGGTATCCTGGTCCAAGTTGTTTCGGGCTTTGTACGCTAGTACCAGAACCTTAACCCTGGACCGGTAGTGAACAGGCAGCCAGAGCAGTTCCCTCAGCAAAGGAGTTGCATGCTGAAAAGGGGCAGCGGGCCCATTTTTGCTTTCAATGAACTCAGCAATTGATACACTATTTATCTCCTCTCCCTTTTTAATCACTGATTTAATTTTAACACTGCAGACCAAGGCATAGTTGCCTAGGAGGAAGTCCCAGGGGATATAGCACGTGTAGCAGCCGATCCCAACCTGGCACCTTCCAGATGTGTTGGACTGCAACTCCCATCATGATGGGAGTTGCAATCCAACACACCTGGAAGGCGCCAGGTTGGGATCGGCTGATATAGAATGTGCTTATGAGCCTGTACAAGCATCTTGAACTTAAAAAGAGAGCACCCCCATGCCACATGGAGAATTCTAGGGCATGTGCCACACACTCTACAGCAGGGCAAACAAGTTCTGCAGGGCACTCTGGGCTACAGGGCTCCGCCTCCTATGCAACACAGCGGAAGCATTTAAGAATAGATCAGAAAGCGCAGCCAGCTACAGATATTGTAGTACCCCACCCCGTAACACTATAGTCTCATCAGGTTCCCGATGATACCAGATTCTGAAGGACACTCCTCTCCTATACCTACCCTCCCCCACAAACCTAAGAGCCTAGTCCTCATTGAGGCAATCTGAACAAATGATATGGCCCCTTCCCCTGGAGGAGGGGCGCTGTGGCTCAGCAGTAGAATATCCTAGAAAACTAAGGGTTCCACCTTTGAAGGCAGCCTAGAAATAATCTTAGATATGTAGAAGATATGGCTTTCCATGCTGAAGGTCCTAAGTCAGTCAGGATGTCAAGTAGCAGAGCTGGGAAAGACTTCTCCGCCCGATACCCAGTGAGAGTAGATAATCCTGGGGATTAGATGGACCAATCGTCTGGCTCGGTACAAGACAACTTCGTGTCTACCTGGACACTACGCTCAACATCCAAGGCCTTCCTTCAAGTGCCACCTCCGAGGGAGGCTTGGAGGGCGGCAACAAGGGAGAGGGCCTTCTCAGTGGTGGCCCCCCGATTCTGGAATGATCTCCCCACTGAGGCCCGCCTGGTGCCAACTCTGTCATCTTTTCAACATCAGGTTAAGACTGCCCTCTTCTCCCAGGCATTTAAGGATATTTAATGGGATGATGGGGCATTTATGTCAGCGGCTTTTAACCGGTCTAATTTGTACTAAAATTCTTTTTAGCCGTTAACGTTGTTTTTAAATTTTGTAGACTGGAAAAAATTTTTATACTGTTTTTATTGTGTTTGTGGTGTGTGTTTTTATGGATTGTGAAACCTCCCAGAGAGCTTTGGCTATTGGGCGGCATGGAAATGAAACTAATAGTAATATAATCATGCAATAGTTTCTACATGCAATAGCAAAAAACTTCTAAGAACACTGTAGCTACGCAGAGTTTTTCCCAGACTGGCTTCCACAGTCATCAAGAAGAGACGCTGATGTTAAGTCACATCCCTCGCGAGTTCACTGTGACCCTCTAGCTCTGCTTTGCCCAAGCTGGTGACCTACAGAGGTTTTGGACACCAACTCCCATCAGCCCCAGCCAGCATGGCCAATGGTCAGGAAGGCTGGGAGTTGTAGTCCAAAACCTCTAGACGGCACCAGGTTGGGGAAAGCTACTCTAGCTAATCTAAAGCATCGAGCATGGTCCCCAGCATCCAATAATGTGCCCGTGATTATCTGCCCACGATCTGATTTCTCATCCACACTGGGCCTTCCGCACTCATCTAGATTTGGGGGCAGGGGCGGGGGGGGAGATTGGGTTAGCAGAGAAAAAAGAAGGTTGGTACTGGAGAGGAAAATACTCTCCAATGGAGTATTTAATATATTCCAAGCACCCAAATATTTAATGCCATCATTCATTCAGTTTAAGACTACGATAATTACGACGACCAACTGTGTAGATTTGGTTCTACTATGTATATTTCTTTTCGGCTTCTAAGGGCGCAATCCCATGCAAGTTTAGACAGGAAAAAGGCCTACAACTCCCAGCACGCCTCAGCCAGCTATGCTTAGGCATTTGTTGTGAAGTCAGGAACCTGCGATATTTGGGATTCTCTTTTGTGAAGGGAAGAGCTGGCTGAACCTCCTAACTGCGACAGGTGGGTTTGGCAGACTTTGGCAGCCATGCCAACCAGACGACCTGTCGGGCAGTCGCAGCAACTTTAACAACAGAGATTTATACAGAAGCAATCCTGAGGCTATGGCTACCTTACTCACCACAAACTGGTTTCACACCTAGTTCACGCTTGCAGCTCCACCCCTGCCCTCTTCCTCTGGGCCAAACTAAGGGATTCAATATACCGTTATCAAAAATCAAGCTTCTTTGGTCCCTGGGCCAAATTTATTTGCTTGGATTTTTATTTGCAAGGCTCTCAAATATTAGCACTAATTGGCCTAACTGTTACAACAGCTGATAAAGGGGGAACCAGCTAGGCTTTCTGTTGAGACCGGGTTATCAAGAGCAGCAGTTGTGTAGCACTTCAGGGCATTCAAAGTGCTTCACACATACACGCTAACCTTGCAAGGTAGATCAAAACAATCATGACGCCTTGTGGCAGATGGGGTAGCGGAGGCAGAGAGAGAATGGATTGCCTAACCAGGGGTGTGCCCCCCCCCCCAGTTAGACCACAACTCCCATCATTCCATCAATAATGAGTCATAATGGGAGTTGCAATCCAACAATGCCTGGACGGCCACCCGTTCCCCATCCCTTACAGGGCTTTGCGTGTCCCGAATCAATTGCTGATACATTTTCCTTCTTGACCCTCAAGTTCGAGCATTACAGGGGGAAACACCCCACATCTTTCTCTCCCCGGAGCTGCCCCTTGTAAGTTAATTGGAGCTTTCGAAACAGGACAAACGTAAAAAGGCAAAACCTCCTTACCTCCCGAGTGATCGCCATCAATTTCTGCCGGCCACGGCTGCTCGTTCCCCAGAGATGGGCAGCCCTCTTTCACCATCCCATTGCTATACGGCACCTTGTCTTCCGTTAGTGTCGGGCAGGGTTTTTTTTGGCTCGAGGCTGACTTGTGCTCAGAGTCTGTTGTTGCGGGCGTGTCCAACAAATCCCGGCGCTGCCCCAACGCAGGAGAAGAGGCGCTTTTCAGAAGCTCCTCGGTGCTGGCCCCGTCCTCCGAGGTGCACGCGCTGCATCCGGAATCTTCCGTCATCGTGTGAGTGTCTTCAAACTCCTCCTCGTGATTCAGAACCATGTCGGCGGCGGTCTGCTTGCCGCACATAGAGTCCCCGGGCTGACCGTGACTCGGGTTCAACAACCGGCCGTACGTCAAGTGGCTCGAAAACATTGTGTGATGACTGCCGTTCTCTTCTAGCAGTGGGGTCAGTTCTATTGCTGCAACCTTCTCCACTACACACTCGTTCCCCTTGCAGGATTCTGCCGGGCCAGCGGCCCCCATGGACATCTTCTCCAGTGGTTTATCGGCACAGCTGGCCATGTGACAGATCCTGTCGGACATACTGTTGACCGACCCAGAAAGCACTTCCTCAGTGGCTGCTCGGATGACGTTGGAAATTATATGAATGGCAACTTGCTCAATCTTCTCAACTTCTTCTTTGTCCAAGGTAATGCCTCCTATCCTCTCTTTCTCTGAACTAATCTTGTATCCAACATCTCCGAATCCACGATGCTTCAACGTGCTACCAGTGTTTACACTGGACGTCTCAACTTCCTGGGCCAATTCTGAGCTAACGGGTTCCACGCACTTATCGGTCGGCATCTCAACCTCAGTCTCCACCTCGCCAACGATACCGCCGTTAATCTCTTCCACTTCAGCAGCTTCCAACGGGGGTTCAGGAATGGCTTCGTTGGCCACTTCAGAGCAGGGGGTGAGCAAAGGAGCAACCTCCAAGACTACGGGGCGCTGGTCTTCTTTCAAAGACTCCTCCGATGAAACGTTCTGGACTGCTACCTCCTCAATAAAACCCACCGATTTCTCCAAATAAGGAGACTCCAGCAGAGCTGCTGTGCAAGTTCCTGATGGCACCTCGCTTGCGACTCGAGTGGAATCCAGCTTCCCATGCAGCTGGAGCTGGGGGGACTCCACTACC
Source organism: Shinisaurus crocodilurus (assembly GCA_021292165.1). Taxonomy (NCBI): domain Eukaryota; kingdom Metazoa; phylum Chordata; class Lepidosauria; order Squamata; family Shinisauridae; genus Shinisaurus; species Shinisaurus crocodilurus. Next base: position 12,980,214 of record CM037886.1, on the reverse strand, counting down.
GTGACCTGTGCATCCAGAAGGGAAGACTCGAGCGCAGGGGATCCAAATACACTTTGACACCCCATCGCTTCCAGTTTTTCACTGTCGTCCCGAAGTGCGTCAGATTCTACGGTTGCCTTTGCTGCAACAGGCAGGTCTCCTCTTGAGGAAACCAAGCTCCGCGCGCTGTGCTCAGTAGAAGGTGCTTGCCATTGCGCCAAAGGCTCGAAGGCCCAGGTGGTTGGTTCAGCAGGCCGCTTGGCTTCTCGAGACGTAGAGAATTCATTGTCCAATTGGGTGTCTTCTCTAGAGCAAGGGTCCCTCTTGGGAGAGCCTATCTTATGCTCTTCCAAGCTGGCCGGGTCTCGTCTGTCGTGATTGCTCGCACGCTCCTTTTTACGCGAAGAAAACCACCACCATCCAATGAGCGCCAGCACTCCAGGGATGGCGAACGGAAGTAACGTGCGGAAACGGAGCGCCATCTTGTCGATCCTCAGCAATTACACCTAAAGGAGACCCCAGAAAAAGAGCATGTCACATCAGGATATCATTCCCGTTCTGTTTTACGTCTTTACCCACCATCTTGTGCATTCTCCCAAGGAAGCGTATTTGTGTGGTGTTTTTTTTTAAAGAAAAGGTTTATGTTTTATTTAGTTATTTGGTTTCTTTCCTGCCTTTCTACCAAGAAAATGGCAGTCAAGGAAGCTTACAATCATAGGAACTAATAAAAATAAAAACTTGATTAAAACAATAAAACAAATACCCTACATTAAAAACACAATTAAAAACACAGCAAGAACAGAATAGAAACAGCACCCAACCCAACAGACAACCTTACACGCCAAAGGCCCTGCTTGAATAAAAATGTCTTTGCCTGCCCGGAAGAACAGTGGAAAGGGAGCCGCCCTCAGCAGGGAGTTCCACAAATCGAACAGAAACAGAAATCAGTAAACCCACTTCAAACTTACGGCTCAATTCTAACCCACCGCAACAGGTATCATGACCTCTTAACCGTCCGAAGGATTATCTGCTGACATATAAAATAAATATGAACCAATAAAATATGAACCTCCTGTCCTGTTCTTTTAATTTGTCAGCTGCTCTGGGAATTCCAGTTAACTGAAGGGTGGGGCATCAAAGCAAAAAATAATAATAATATTAATCAATACAAATAAATAAATAAGAGCACGTTCTGGCTGTGGCCAACTCTATGAAATCTATCTATGGTGCGGTGGGGAATGAAGACAGGATCTTTTTGGTGGTGGTGCCCAAATTGTGGAATGAACACTCTCCCCAGACACACCCGTCCGGCACCTTTTTTAAAAAAAAAAAGTGTTTCGTTGCCGTCCGCCCACATGTCCAGTCAATATGCTGTGAAACTGTGAACAAGGCATGCATGAGAGGCTGCTACAAGGAGGCACAGGAACATGGGAAGCAAGAAGAAAGAGAGGCAAAAACCCTGGTTCCCAACACTTGCCGGGTAGAGATTCAGTGCCAAGAGCAGAAATGTCTTTCAGAGAGGCCTGGATGAATCTCCAGTGTACATGCTCAAAAATAAAATGCGGAACACAGGGTGGACCAAGTTGGGTCGTTTAAGTTATCCCTGCAGTTTACGATAACCCAGAGATACAGGAGCAAGGCTAGAAGAATAGAGATGGCAACCTCTACAGGTGATACAGGTGCTAGTAACCTCAGGACTGGACTACTGCAATGCGCTCTTTGTGGGGCTGCCCTTAAGGCTGTTCCAGAAGCTGGAGCTGGTGCAGAATGCAGCAGCTCGGCTGATGTCGGGAGCTGCCCCTTTTCAGTCTGCAGCTCCTTTGCTGAGGGAACTGCACTGGCTGCCTATTCGCTACCGGGCCAGGTTTAAGGTTCTGGTACTAGTGTACAAAGCCCGAAACAACCTGGGACCAGGATACCTGAGAGGGCGCCTTCTCCCTAACACTGAGGTCATCGGAGGACACTCTCCTGGTGGTTCCACATGGACCTCTGGCCCGATTGGGATCCACCAGGAGAAGAGCCTTCCATGTGGTGGCTCCACTTCTCTGGAACTCCCTGCCTCTGGAGGCCAGGCAAGCTCCGACACCGTGCTGCTTTCGACGCCTGCTGAAGACATCCTTGTTCTGGGAAGCCTTGCTGACCAGCCACGGTTTTAACGTTATCCTGTTTTGAATGCATTGTTTTTATGCTTCTATCTGTTTTATCTTTTTATTGTTCACCGCTCCAGAATCTGTCTAGATATGGAGCAGCATACAAATACTGTAAATAAATAAAAATAAACCCTAGTCACCAACACTTGTCAGGTACCTGAAGGAACGCCTCCCCCCATACCAGCCGGCCCATGCTCTTCAATGTGGGATAACCGAGACAGGCCTCCCTCACACCACAGGGGGAAGCAAATCACACGGAGACACAAGATAGGGCCTCCTTCGGGGTGGCACCCCAACTTTGGAATGGCCTCCCCCAAGAGGTACGCCTGGTGCCCACCTTCCTATCATTTTGGTGCCAGGCTAAGGCGAATTTGTTCACCTAGCCAGTTGTGACTGGTTAGCTCTGCTGCAGATTGATTAATTTGTGTGTGTGTGTGTGTGGTAAATTAGTCCAGTCCAGAGATAAGCCGAAGTCGCTATCACAGGTCCAAGGTTAGAAGCCAAAATAAATATCCGAAGTCAAGAAAACACAAACCAGTCGAGGAGCAAGCCGAAGAGCCATCAAGGCCGTTCTGGAGTCAAAATGCCCACGTCTCGGTCCGGGAGCCGGCAAGAGCGTCTGGGCTGCGGCTGACTGCGACAACAACGGCTTCCGGCGTCTGAAGTGTGCTTGAGGCCTGTCTTTTAAGCCAGCGCCGATTAGCAAGGCAGCACAGCTGGGCCAGGCCGCAGAGGACACGTGCCGGCCGGGCCCCTCCCCAAACACACTCTGCCTCGACTCAGCGTTCTCCAACCTTGGGTCCCCAGATGTTTTGGGCCTACAACTCCCAGCATGCCCCAGCCAGCGTAGCTGGCTGGGGCATGCTGGGAGTTGTAGGCCCAAAACATCTGGGGACCCAATCCTCCATCCCAAATGGAGAGGGGGAAAGAGGGGGAGAAAGGGGAAAGACGTACACTTACACACACAGGGAGAGATTCTTGATAGATGTTTTAATACTACCTGAGGGGCTTTTATTCCCCCCCCCCCAAATGAAGGGTGGGATATATATGAAGATAATATAACAATATTAAACAGGGTGTGTGTGTGTGTCTGTCTGCCTGTCAGTGCCAAGCCAATGAAAGCTAGACACCTGAAACGCCGCCTGCATACAAAGGGCACCTGAAAAGTGAGCACCTCAAGGTCATTCTGTCTTTGCTTTTTTAAAGGAATTAACTGTAGTTCATTTAAATGCGCCCATGCGGCTGAAGCCTGCAGAGGAACAGTCTTCAGTCGCTGGTGGGGACAGACTTCCCAAACCTGCACATCGCTTTGCAGCCCACACAGTTTTGGAGCCAGGGGGGAGGAGCAGGCCGAGGGAGAGAGCTGGGTTCATGCCTTGGTCTCCTCTCACCTAGACTACTGTAATGCGCTCTACGTGGGGTTACCCTTGAAGACGGTCCGGAAGCTTCAGGTGGTACAGAACGCGGCGGCTCGCCTGATTAAGGGCAGCCGCCGGCGTGATCACATCACGCCAGTGCTTAATGAGTTGAACTGGCTACCAGTTGCTTGCCAGGACGAATTCAAGGTGTTGGTTTTGACCTTTAAAACCCTACACGGCTCCGGCCCAGCTTATCTCAAGGAGCGCCTCCAGCAACATCAAGTAGGCCGCTCAACAAGGTCTGCCACGGACGGCCTTCTCCTTATTCCATCAGCCAGAGCAGCCAGGCTGGTGGGGACTAGGAAGAGGGCCTTCTCTGTGGCGGCCCCCACATTATGGAACTCCCTCCCTAGTGACCTTCACCATGCCCCCTCCGTGATGAGCTTCCGCCGTGCATTAAAAACATGGCTGTTCAGGCGGGAATATGGGGTGGGTTAGGTTTTTAATGAGAATTTTTTATATTGTTTTAATTATTATATTTTATTGTGTTTTACTGTATTTTAATTGTACATCGCCCAGGGTGGCCGGGTGACCGGCCAGATGGGCGATTGATAAATATAATAAATAAATAAATAAATAAACCCCTCCCCACCCCCTGCTGTGGGGCAGCCCCCCCACCCGCCTCCCTCAGGAGGCCACAGGGGTGCACCGTGGCAGGGGGGGCGTGCCTAGGGGTGACAGAGTGTCAGAAGAACATCAGAAGAGCCCCGCCGGATCAGGCCAAAGTGGGTCCGTCTAGTCCGGCGGCCAACCAGCTGCCCACGGGAGACCCGCAAGCAGGACACGAGTGCAACAGCACACACCCCTGCCCATGTTCCCCAGCCACCGGGGCACATAGGCAGACTGCCCAGAGTGTCCAACTCTGAGTCAGCCGCGTGGGCTTGCCTGGAGCTTTCGCTGTATCGAACAAGGGCTATTCCAAGCCGTGTCTGTTCGGAGACCGCCTGGAGAAGAATGAAAGATGCCCGTGTACGTCCTCCGCTGTGCACCCTGGAGTGAAATGTACGAGGCAGGCTAGACAGGGACACCCAAATATCAGGCCTTTGCCTACCGAGTTGGTCACTTAAGTTACCCCTACCATATAAAGCCCGTGTGGCATAGTGGTTAGAGCAGGGCCCTCCAACCTTGGGTCCCCAGATGTTTTTGGCCTACAACTCCCAGCAGGCCCCAGCCAGCTACGCTGGCTGGGGCATGCTGGGAGTTGTAGGCCAAAAACATCTGGGGACCCAAGGTTGGAGAGCCCTGGGTTAAAGTGTTGGACTGGGACCCAACCCCGGCACTAAGAATGTCTCGAGCAGGCTTAGGCTAGCTATATATATATATATATATATATATATATCAATGTACAGTAATACCTTGGATTGCAAGTAACTTGGTCTGAGAGCATTTTGCAAGACAAGCAAAAAAACTTAAATTTTTTTTGACTTGATAAACAAGCAAGGTCTTGCAAGACAAGTAGTCCGTAGGGATGTAACCGCTTGCCTTGAGCGAGCGTCGCGGGCCAAAATCGGCCCCGCTCACGCCCGCCAGAGACTCGCTTTGATGTAAGAGTGTTTTGGATTACAAGCACGGTTCCGGAACGAATTATGCTCTCAATCCAAGGTACTACTGTATTGTTTTTGTTTCTTTTATCTGTTTTTATACTTTATTGTTCACCGCTCTGGAATCTATTTCGATATGGAGTGGTATACAAATACTGTAAACAAACAAACAACCAAATAAATGGGAAGCACGCAACAGCCAATCCACGGCTGTTTCCACACAGCCAAACTCTTACGGAGCCAAGAAGCGACAAAGCAGGTCTTTCAACCGGACAGCGTACACGGTCCCAGTCAAAGACTTAAGGATTAGCGTTGGCACATCAACAACTTCGACGTCACGCGAGCGGTTTAATGAGCCACGTTGCATTCACTGAAAGGTCACGGCACCCGTTACCGTGTGGCCTTGCTGTTACATCCTAAGAAGCCTAGCCAGGATCACACCGCTGATGGTAGAAACGCTCAAGGTAACTGGTGAGTTGCAATGAGGTAGCCAAACCACAGAAACCTAGACTCCTGGTTTCTGCATCTGGAAAAATCCAGAAGGGGTTGTTTAAGTTTCTAGTCCTTAAGGCTACTTATTTATGTAATTATATTTATATTCCACCTTTGAAGCAACGATACCTAGTGAAATTGCAGAACGCTGCCTTATGTCTGAGGTGGCCAAGCAGGGTTTTGAGGAATCAAAGTGGTAGGTCTGTTTTAGGATTGTGACAAGTCTTTTGCCCTCCACTTTGACTGACATTACATTCTAAGCATTCATAGGCCACGCCCCCCCCCAAAAGTTCAGAGGAGTTTACCACATACAAAATGAATCAGAATACCAATTGCCCTAAAAAGAAAATCCCTTAACAGCCAGAAAAAAAATCCAAAAACAAAACAAAATATTGCTTGAATCAGCTGCTTTGTAGGCACAAAAGTGGCCTATAGATATTTATAATATATGAATATTATTTTACTCCTGTTTCCTGCCCCATCTGCTTTTTGTAACATCTTGCCTGATGGAGATCTCAAAAACTTGCATATTTTGGGGGGTGAACTTTTAATCGGCCTAAGAAAGGTATTATAGAATATGGGGCGTGGTTGTGTGTTGTTGTTTTTTGAATATTTATTTTAATTATTAAATATATTTATATCCCATCTTTTTTCCTGCAAGGGACCCCCAAGGTGGCTTATGTAATCCTCCTCTCCGTTTTACCTACACAACAACCCTGTGAGGCAGGTTAGGCTGTGAGCCGGTGCCTGGCCCAAAGTCACCCAGCATCTCCCAAGTCCCCAGCCAACACTCTAACCACTACGCACACTGGCTCTCTACAATATGAAATACTTAAGTCTCGCAGCCCATTTTACTTCCCGTATAACACTGGTTTCTTTTCTTTCCGAAGAGGACACCAGATAGATCTCCCTAAAAATGTTCACTGCCATGCAAAGATGTTCACTGGTCAACCTCTGCTGCTTATTTATGTATTTCCCACCTTTTTTTCCCTGCAAAAACCCAAGGCGGCTTCCATAATCCTCCTCTCCATTTTATCCTCACAACAACCCTGTGAGGTGGGTTAGGGTGAGAGTCTAATGGTCTAAAGCTGCCCAGTGAGCTTCGTGGCCGAGTGGGGAATAGAACCTGGATTTCCAGAGTCCCAGTCCAACACCCTAACCGCTAGGCCACACTGGCTTCTCGCATTCCTTCTGTTAAGTCCTGCTGACCACGCATCCATCAGCCTTGACTCCACACTTGATCTCAGGGTCTTAATGTCTCGTCGAAAACAGGGACGCAATTCTCACTGTTTCAAGGTTTTTCGGGCACAGCTATCTTTCTACGTTGTGTGCCATCCCTGAATATGGCAAAAAGCTTCAGAACAGGCACCACAGACCTCCCCTTCGCCACAACCTGGTGCTCTCCAGGTGTGTTGGACTGCAAGTCCCATCATTCCCAATGGCCATGCTGGCTGGGAATAATAGGAGTCGAAGTCTAGCACATCTGGATGGAACCAAGTTGAGGCAGACTGTTACACAGGATACAACCCCATGCAAGTTTAGACAGAAAAAAAGGCCTACAACTCCCAGCATGCCCCAGCCAGCTCTGCTGGCTGGGGCATGCCGGGAGTTGTAGGCCTTTTTTTCTGTCTAAACTTGCGTAGGATTGCAACTACAGTGCTTTTCTTACACAAAGTGTAGTGCAACAGCTGTACAGATTGGAGAAAAATGCACAAATAGGCAAAGCGGCACACTTCAGCCAAGAACTGGGGGGAAAAACCCGTGAAAATTATATGCACCTTTTCTTCTTCTTTTTTTTTTTTTTTGCAAACGGTGCTCCAGACACGCAATATCAGCCTTTGGCAAATAAAAAGTAATGATTTATGATAAATTGGGGGGGGGGAGGAGGTTTCCACACATGCCTAGTCAAGATCAAGAACAAGATCGGAAAGGAGGCTCGCGCTACCCGTCGCGCTGCTTGCGGGAGAGCTCCCTTTTGAGTTATAAAAAGACACGGCCGGAATTCCACCGCTTCGCAGAGGAGAATCCGCAGGCCTTGTGGCTGGAATGCCGGGCGGTTAACGGCGGCTGTCCATTCAGAGAGCGGCTTCCTGCAGAACAGTGCTCCCAGTTCACATTGGCAGTAGGCAGAGTTTGAGCGTCTCCCAAGGGCATCAGAACGTAAGAGCCACGCTGGATCAGACCAAGGGTCCATCAAGTCCAGAATTCTGTTCACACAGTGGCCAACCAGCTGCGCACGGGATCCAACAAGCAGCACCCTCCCTGCCCATGTTCCCCAGCAACTGGAGTGCATAGGCACTGAGTTGCATGCCCAAGGTTGGAAGTGATACTCAGGAACACTAGAGGCCTAGCTCTCAGCAAAGTGGGGGCAAACCTTTCTCCGGGCTGTGTCACGTCAGACTTGCAGAGGGAAGGCTCACTTTGCAAGAGTGCTCCTCAAGACCAAAAAAAAGAAGAAGTAAACATTCCCTGCATGCAGAGAAATAGCAGGTCAGGCAGAAGGCTAGGCTTGAAGCCTGCTCCCTAACATGCTAGTTGTCCAAAATGCAGGGAACGGAGGAGCATTCCATCATAGGCCTCTCCTTCATAGGTTTGCCCCACATCACCGACAACTAGGCCCGAGGAAGTATTCCCAAGGGGGGGGGGACATGTGTTTATGGATTACAACAGCCAAACACACGCACATGGACACCTGCAGGAGCCTATTCCATCGCCATTTTATTCTGGTGGCATATTTAGGATTCTCCAAGGGGAACCTAGGAAGGGAGAAGAAATCTGAGAGGTAGAAGGCGAAGGGGGGGGAAAGGGTGCATTGTGATGAAACGGATGTGAAGCCACGATCCCGGCTGCCGGAGGCACGCATCAGCGAAAGAACTGCCAGTACCTTTCAGATATTTCTATGAAGCCACGAGGACTTGTAACTTGTACATCCGAAGAGCCTCTCTGGACTGTGGATCATGCACTGCAGCTCACCACCCCCTTGCAAAAAAAGTTTCTTTCTGCAGTGTTCAGGAAGTACACAGATTCCTAGAAACACCAACTTAGGCGTGGAACGAAGCAAGCTCACAAGCCACAAAGCGCGTGTAAAGTTCAAAGCTCTCCTCTCCAGAGGTATCAAGTGTTCAAAGGGCAAAGTCGTCCCTTGCAGGAGACACTGAGGACATAAGCTAGGGCCTGGGAGAGAAATTGGAGCTTTAGACCAGTGTTCTCCAACCTTGGGTCCCCAGATGTTTTTGGCCTACAACTCCCAGCATGCCCCAGCCAGCTATGCTGGCTGGGGCATGCTGGGACTTGTCGGCCAAAAACATCTGGGGACCCAAGGTTGGAGAGCACTGCTTTAGACAGATAAGGAGTCTCCATCAGATAGCTGGGGAGGGGGGGCAGAGAATGGGCTACAGCAAACCTTCCCCAACCTGGCGCCTTCCAGATGTGTTGGACTACAACGACCCATCCTCCCCAGCCAATGGCCATGCTGGCTGGGGCATGATGGGAGATGCAGTCCAACACAGCTGGAAGGCAGTAGGTTGGGGAAGGATGGCCGGACCCATTTAGGAAGCAGGGCTGTGTGTGTGTACTCCAAGGTAAAGGAAATCCCCTGCTATATCACACACACAAAAAGTTACTCTAAGCCAGCAAATGTATACTGTATGAAATATTCTACCTCTAATCCAGGGAGGGGGCAGAGAACGACGTAGGCACTCAAATATCTCCTCCTGACTCGTATACATCTTACTCAGCCACCCCTCTGGAGACTTCAGACACTGCAAGTTAGGCTTGCAGGTATGTGAATGAACATGAGGGCTAGAAACTTGATTTTTATTTTTTATTTTAAAAAAAAGATCTATACCCAACGAAAGCCGACATACCCAGGAAGAAGAGGTTTTGCTTAGCACCAGCCACTGCTCTTCTCTTATACCAGCCTTCCCTGACCTCCAGGTGGATGATGGGAGTTGTAGTCCAACACGTCTGGAGGCCCCCCAGGTTGGAGAAAGCAGAGACTGGGATAAGTGGGCATACCGGAACAAGCTTCCGTTCGAAGTTGGGAGTGCCCCCGCCCTTCCTCCTTTACCTGCTGCTGAAATCACTACGCTCAGCTCGCCTCTGCAGAACTGCCAGGCCCTCTGTGAGCAAAGCCGTACATGGCCAGAGACGTTAAAACTGGGCAGCGTTTTCAAAGGAGAGGACAAAGAGCAGCTCTGCCGAAGATCTGAGAAAGGCAGGAAAGCTGGCTGAGGTTTACGGCCAGTAGCGCGTGCGCACGCGCATGCATGCATGCATGCAAGCACTCAGCCGCAGGCAAGGCACCAAGTTACACACACTGGTGTTGACTGGAAGTCCGGAATGGCTGCCTGGGATTTCAGCTGAGCCGCAAGGTATCGCATCTGGCAAACTCAGGCGTAAGGAACACCCGAAGGAGAAGCATTTGCGGGTGGACCTCTCCTCCGGGAGATGGCGAGGCCTTCCTCCACTCCAGTTCACCTTCCTCCACGCCCCAAAGGTGCTTTTTCAGCTAAACAAAAAACCCAAAACATTGGGAGATCCGGTTATGGACCTCATGTGCCGTTCGACTGTGTCATTTCACACAGCCCACAGAGGAGATGTATAATCCATACCAGCCCCTCTGGAGTGTCAAGGAGGGAAGGGACCTTTGCAGGAGTCATGCAAGAATTTGGAGTGGTAAATGAGGGAACGGCAGAAGAATGTCTTTGTACTCCAGTCAACAGCCAAACCAATGGCGCAACATACATTTTTTTTTCTCCCCCAGAGTACATTTCTTTGCATCCTTCTGTGAAACGCTCCAACTTTCTAGTCCACGTGAGCCCAGCCAACACAGAGGGTTCTCAGTAGGGTGAAGTTAGGGGTACTGCAGTGGGGGCAAAACCAGTCTAGAAGGAAAATGGAGGCTGGGGGGTCAGGATACAAAACTCTAAACGGGACGCGCCAGTAACGTTTCCCAGCCGTCTCCCCTTAATCGCATAACAACGTCATTGTGTAATACAGCAGAGTTAGAAAGATGCACGATGCCGACGAGTCAGAGAATGCAGCCGCCCCGCTGAAGAGCCCAGGCTGGACGGGGCCCTGCCGCGTTTAAAAACTGAAGTCACGGGGGCTGGGGAATTTTTTCCACGCTAAAAATAGACAGAGGACACATGAGCTGCCTTATAAGCCCACACAGAAGCTCCAGATTCCAAAAGAGATAAGTCAACTTGGTACCCTAGCGGAAAAAAAAAAAAAAAACAGGATTTATATATTTTTTATTTCTCAGGCTAGGGACCCTCGCATCGGCAGGGTTTGGCGCGAGGCTGCTACAAGCACCCTGGCGAGATGAAAGCATGAAGGCCCACACTAGATTTGCAAGTGGAAATAAAAGGCCCGCACCTCATCCAAACTGCCCCCTGCCCAGCCCAGATTCTGTTGGAAACACCGGTAAATTTAGTTGTGCTTCGACACGTTGCAGGGCAGGGGGGGGGGGGGGACGACGACCAACCCAGGCAGGAAGAAATTACTGGATACAGCTTAAGGCGGGAGTTACAAAAGAAATCCCTGCCCTCTAGAATTTGGAGGCTCTGAACAAAAGAAACCTATGATTTCTGCAAGCAGAACTGTGTAGCCCCTCCATTAACCAAACATACGCAATCCACTTTTTAAAAATCAATGTGGAGCATTTATGGAAATCGGTGCAGTCTATTCTCATAAGGTTATGTGGGGGGGGGGTTTAAATGGAGGGAGTAAGCGTCTAGTCCTCATTGTTGCAAAGAGCTTGTAAGCCACGTCTAATGAAGGCTTGGACGTTTGAGGACGGAGAAAGAAAAGCTGGGCTTTAAGCGACTTACGAAGCTGCCTTCTTCTACGAGGTGACTGAGGCTACTTGCCCATCTAGCCCCAATACCGTCTCCTCCGACTGGAAACAGCTCTCCAGCAATCTCAGAAGGAGGTCTTTCACATCACCCGCCACCTGAACCTTTTAACTGGAGGCGCCAGGGATTGAACCTGGGACTTTTACCTGCAAAGCCAGTGCTCTGCTGAGCTACAGAGCAGTGTTCTCCAACCTTGGGTCCCCAGATGTTTTTGGCTTACAACTCCCAGCATGCCCCAGCCAGCTATGCTGGCTGGGGCATGCTGGGAGTTGTAGGTCAAAAACATCTGGAGACCCAAGGTTGGAGAACACTGCTCCAGAGTGTCCAACAGATCACTCCAAAAGATGGTGAAGCTACAGAGCAGGTATGGGCAATTTGTGGCCCTCCAGATGTTTTGGCCTACAACTCCCAGCATCCTTCACCATTGGGTATGCCGTCTGGGGCTGATGGGAACTGTAGGAACATCTGGAGGTCCACAAGTTGCCCACCTCTGGGGTAGGACTATGATAATTATTGTGCAGATCATCCTGTAAATCCTGGAACAAAAAGTAGGTAGATGCCAATAAAAGTCTGTATAAATGATGTTAAGTAGAAATTACGAAAAAGCGTGCGATTTCGAGCAGTCTTTCTTAAAGGAGGATGCTGTGCCTAGTCAAGGAGATTCAGAACTTTACGTTCACAAGGTTGTTTTTTTTAATTTAATAGATTTGTGTAAAAGTTATTTATTTTAGTTAGAGATCCAGAATTCTAACTTCATTCTATATGATCTGGGTTTGTGTTAACTTTATGCAAATATGTTATCTTTGAATTGATACCTAGTATCTTTTGTTAAATATCTGTTTCGTGATGGTTTGATGACTATAAACAAATTTGATCTGATCTATTTGTCTTGGAGACATAAGTAAGAGAGCAAGGCAGGACACTTAAGCAGCCCCCCTCCCTGGACCTCCCCAAAAAAGATCCATCCACTTCTCTGGCTTCTGTAACTTAAAAAGCATCGCCAACACACTTTCAAGCATATCTTCAGTCATAAGGACTAGAAACTTTTATTTACACACATACCAAAAAAGGAAGAAGGAAAGGCTAAGCTTTTTCCATAAGCTGTACCCTAGACCCAATATCAAAGCTACAGAATAACAGAATACATGGAGACCTACCTATATATGATATATAGCGTTTCTTAATCTAACCAGCCATCATAATAAGTCTCTGATACAGACTGCTATTATTGCCATTTTAAAGAAGGGAACACAGAGGCTGACGTTTGCTCAAGACTATACCAACAAGTTCATGAACAAGGATTTGAAGCTAGGATTTTAAAGTCCAGCTCTGTACATTGAACCACACCAGCTCAATCAAGAGCTGAAACCTTCTCACATGCCAAGGTATTTACCTCTTAGGATGCCCCCGCCCCAAAATGCAAGTTGAGCATTATGATTTTTAAAAAAAAATATTAACACCAGATTTTACACTGAGCTTGTAACCCGCTTCTGAGAACGTGCTGTGCGGATTTCACGCCGTGCCCAGCATGCAGCATTGTTCGGGGTCTCAATTGTGCCTTGAATGCACTTTGCCCCGAAATTACAAATAAAGCACTCTGGCACAAAAGCAAACAAGCCGGAGGAGAAGCAGCTGAGCTGCGATGGCAAGAGCGAGTGAGGTCTGCAAACAGAGAAGACGCTGCTGCTACCATAAAGCTGCTGGCCGCTGGACCAGCCTTCCTCAACCTGGTGCCCTCCGGAGGTGTTGGACTACAACGCCCATCATGCCCAGCCAGTATGGTGCACACAGACACACAGATGCTTTAAAATCCCAATGTTTGACAAGAATCTGGGGTGGTGAATATTCTTATTCTTATTAATTTATTTTCTATACCGCCATAATAAGATCTTTGCTTACAGATCAACCTTCCACATCAGGGTACTTCCCAGATGCACTGGACCGCATTTCCCATAATTCCCAGCTGCATCTCCCATAATTCCCAGGCTGCATTTCCCAGAAATCCCAGCATGCCCACAGCTCTCTGGGCAGTTCACAACCATTCATAAAATTACAAACGGCAAATACAAATAACAAAATACCACGTAGACATCTCAATATACAAAATCTAAAACAATTTAAACAGCCTAAAAAAACCCCAATTTCAATGAAAAATACGAGACATGTTAAAAAGACAGCTGATATACATGCCCCCATCATATGCCATTAAATACCATTAGACGCCCAAGAGTAGTAGAGGGACGGTCTTAACTTGGTGCTGAAAAGAGGACTATGCTGGAGCCATCGATGGATCAAAGGAGGCCAGACAATATTGTGTCGAGGCAGTCAAGAATTACAAGGTTGAGATTTTTAAAAAAGCTATCAAGGAACAGTACAAAGCAAACCGGTCAAGAGCCAAGCTAAGCTTAATGCGGAGGAAAAATAACTCCCATCATCCCCAGCTGGCAGGGGATGATGGGAGTTGCCATCCAACACATGTGGGCAGCACCAGATTGAGGAAGGCTGAAACAGAATGGAGCTGCATTCAGAATTTAAAAAGAGAACTCCCCATTCCACATTGGGAAGTCTAGGAAATGTGCTGGGAATTATGGGAGATGCAGTCCAACACAAGCTTTCCCTGAATTTTAAATATTTTTATACTTTTGTATTTTGCGGCTTTTTTCTTTACTGCCTACTCTGCTTAGGAATCTTTTTTTAAAAAATATGAAGTGGTTTATAAACTCTATTTTATTTATTTCTACATTTACATCCTGCCTTTTTCCCTCTTGCAAGGAACCCAAGGCGGCTTACATGGTCCTCCTCTATTTCATCCTCACAACAACCCTGTGAGGTAGGCTAGGCTGAGAGTCAGTGACCGGCCCAAAGTCACCCAGGTAGCTTCACGGCCATGTGAGGACTAGAACACGCATCAACTGAGGGCCAGCCCAACACGCCAACCACGGAAACAGTGAGCGACAGCAGACAAATGCAATCAGGACCTCAGAAGACCGGCAAAAACACAGCAGCAAGAACACAAAAGGTTCCCTTCAGATCATCAATATGCCAGAAGAGAAACAGTCAAGGCAGTAAGTTGTAAGAGGGTGGCTAAGGGTTAGAACAGCTGCTTTTTCATGCAGAGGGCCCCAGGTTCGATCCCCAGCATCTCCAGGTAGGGCCGGGCAAGAGAATACAGGCAGTCCCCGGGTTACAAACATCCCGACTTACAGACAACTCATACTTAAGAACGGACCGCCATATATGTAAAAAAATCTCAGTTAAATACAATGGTCCGTACTTACAAACGCACGCACTATACTTTGCGACACTTTGCAAACATTGTGCGGCTTCTGTTCCGACCTATGGACACCTTCGACTTAAAGACAGACTTACGAACAGATCTCGTTCGTAACCCGGGGGCTGCCTGTAGCCTGAAACCCAGGGGAGGCACTGCTAGTCAGTGCAGACCAGAGAAGACTGAAAGTAGATCTTCTAAAGCAGGGCTCTCCAACCTTGGGTGCCCAGATGTTCATAGTTTTCATAGATCATAGAGCTGGAAGGAGCCTGCCAGGCCATCGAGTCCAACCCCCTGCTCAATGCAGGAGACTAGAGGAGGGGTATCCCATGCAAGTAATAAGCAGGCCTGACCCTGCTTAGCTTTCCACACTCAGACAAGCGCTGGCCTACAGCTCCCAGCATACCCGGCCAGCATGGCTAATGGCAAGGGATTCTGGGAGCCGTAGTCCAGCAACATCTAGGGACCCAAGGTTGGAGAGCCCTGCAGTCTAGAGAGTTTGGATTTCAACTCCCAGCATTCCTGACGACTGGTCATGCTGCTTCTGGGAGTTGAAGACCCAAAAATCTAGAGATCTATCTTCTGCCTGCCCCCTGGTGTAGACCAGACTTCCCCAACTGGGGTGCCTTCCAGATGTGATGCACTACCACCCCATCATGCCCAGCCACATCTGGAAGTCATCAGGTTGGGAAGGACCACTGCAGACGATTCTGAGCTAAGTGACCAATGGTCCGACTTAATACAAGACTCTACGAGTTCTTTGCACAGTTATTCATTTTATTATATTTATATCCCGCCTTTTCTCCTGCAAGGAAACCAAGGCGGCTTACACAGCCCTCCTCCTCCTCCTCCTCTCCATTTTATCCTCACAACAACCCTGCGAGGTAGGTTTGGCTGAGAGTCAGCGACCGGCCCAAAGTCACCCAGTGAGCTTCATGGCCAAGAGGGGATGCAAACCTGGATCTCCCGAGTGCCAGTCCAACACTCTAGCCACTACGCCACACTGGCTCTCTTGTGGGACGCCAGCTCCCATCAGCCCCAGCCAGCATGGCCAAATCATCAGAGATGATGGGATTTGGGACATGGCCATGTGGTCAGAGATGTTAGACTGCAAATGCCATCAACAACAGGAGGGCCACAGTTTGCCCATCCTGGGATTACAAGATCTTCCTCTTCCCTGTCTCCATTTTCTCCTCACAACAACCCTGTGAGGTAGGTTAGGCTGCGAGTCAGTGACTGGCCCAAAGTCACCCAGGGAGTTTCATGGACAGTTACTTTCTGGGAGTATTTCTAACCCCCCTCCCCACATTCCATAGTTAGAGGGACTACCACACCCATCTCTCATACCCTGTGCTTCTAAAACACCAAAATGCATTTCAGCTCCTTGGGAGTAAGACCCTGTTTGGGGGGTGGTGGTGACGAGATGAAGCACCACTCCCTAGGTGCCCCCCCAAGTGACACTGCACAATAGGGGTGCTCCCATAAAACCTCTATGGGACACCCCCTTCTGCCCTCCAAGTGAACAATTTATGCCTCTGCATAGACGAGGTGAGAGAGCAGGTTTTGAAGCTTGCCCTACAAAAATTCAACGTGTGGCTTGCAAAACTTCTGGGAACATTTGCAAGTCTAGACATAGATATTAATCTGTATGCCCTTCTTCCCATGACATTGGGGGGCAGGAGGGAGGGGGGGGATCCTGTTTTAACTTGCCCAAAAGTCTCTTAAGGCAAGCAGGCTAGCAAAATTCCAGAAGGGGAGCAAGGTGAGTCACACACACTGAAAAACAGTCTTCCAACGCCTTAAAAACGGAGTGATTTGTGAACTCAAGTGCTTTTCTCTTCTCGCTCCATCTTCCTGCTACAACCGGGGCTTAGGAATGTTAGGAGAGAAACCCGGCAGAGCTGGGAATCACAAACCCTGAAAGGTTACATTGCACATAATGACTGGGTTCAGAGACAACATGATAACACGCACTCAAGGGTTGAGTGTGGGTTGTCGTTGAACCGTGGGTGGTTGTTGAACCGTGGTTTATCATGTTGTCTGAACCCAGCTGCGCTCACAAGCCATGGCTTGTTCACCAACAACAACCCACGAAGAGAACCCATGGTTTGTTGTTGAGTTGCGAACTGTGGGCTGCTCACCATGGTTTATTATCTCAGCTGGGTTCGGAGAACAACATGGTCACCCACAGTTCGACAACCCGCGGTTCAACAACAACCCACACTCAACCCGTGGGTGTGGGCTCTTGCATTGCCAAAGCCACCCTTCAGATGTGTTGGACTAAAACTTCTATGGGCCAGGAGGTGTCATAAATTAGTCCGGTCCAGAGATAAGCCATCGTCGTTGGCACAGTCCAAGGTTAGCAGCCAAAAATAAGTATCCAAAGTCAAGGAAACACTTTCAAACAGACGTGCCACATGGAATTTTTCCGTTACAAAAGTTGCAGTGCCGTTTAGGAGCAGGCCAAAGAGTCGTCAAGGTCGTTCTGGAGTCAAAATGCCCAAGTCTCAAGCGTCTGGCCTGCGGCTGATTGCAACAATGATTGCTTCCGGCGTCTGAAGTGTGTTTGGGGCCTGTCCTTTAAGGCAGGCGCTGACTGGAAAGGCAGCACAGCTGGGCCAGGCCGCAGATGACACGGTGCCCAGCCCCTCGGCCCTGCCTGCGTCCTCCTCCATCATCCCAAATGGAGGCACAACAAACGGGAGGTGCCGTCCAACACAACTGGAAGGCAACATAACTGACATAAACTGACCTTTCCAACAAGGGAATAGCCATGTTTGGGGATGGCCTACCCTCAGCCATGGGAGGAGGGGCGCATTCCCTAAGGCAGTGTTCTCCAACCTTGGGTCCCCAGATGTCTTTGGCCTACAACTCCCAGCATGCCCCAGCCAGCTACGCTGGCTGGGGCATGCTGGGAGTTGTTGGCCAAAAACATCTGGGGACCCAAGGTTGGAGAACACTGCCCTAAGGTTTTGAAAGGGAACCTTTTCTACTGTTCTAAAAATCGACTGAGATCTGATTTTAACTTGTTCGTCGCGATGTACTAGCCACTGACCGTGACAACTTTCAAACAGACTTGCTATACAGAATTTCCGTTACAAAAGTTGCAATGAAATACAATCAAAATGGAAATAAGTTGGATGGAAATCAATGTGTTGTTTTTTAAAAAAAAAAAAAAAAACAAATTTTAAAAATGCTTAAATTTCAAATCTCTCTCATTAAAATAAAATAAAATAGTGAAAATTAAATCGCATCATGAACATGCTAATACCTACACTTCCATTCTCATAAAAAATAAAGTTAGCTACCAATCAAGCACGGGCATCCATTTCAGTTTTTCATCTCATGAAAACAGCTCTGTGCAGCCTGAACAACTATTCTTGCTTCTTGAAAAGTTCTGAGCTTTCAGTTTCTCTGAGTAAAATCACATGTTCCAAGACACAGGCTAAATACGATTGTTGTTGCTCTGTGCTTATGCGATGGTGGAGCTGGGCCAAGCAAGGCAGAGGAGGAATTAGTTAAAACAGAAAGGCAATATATTGCACGGAAGATTTTTTTTAAAAAAATGATGCCCTAAAAAAAATATCCCATTTTAAATAAGGATAAATTGGCTTTTTTCCCCCTGCCCAGTATCTATCAAACCTTGCTTTGACCTATCAGTTATGGCATTTTGTTTTTCTTGGCTACTTCGGTTTTTTGTGAGAGCAAGGCTGGGTCAAGACAGAGTGTAGCAGAAAGCAGCAACACTGGAAAGAAGCAGAAAAAACAAAAACTGTCCAGTGTGCACCTTCTTCTATTCCCATATTAAAGCTGCAAATGCTATACTCACTTACCCAGGGGAGTTGTTGGGCAAAAACATCTGGGGACCCAAGGTTGGAGAACACTGCCCTAAGGTTTTGAAAGGGAACCTTTTCTACTGTTCTAAAAATCGACTGAGATCTGATTTTAACTTGTTCGTCGCGATGTACTAGCCGCTGACCGTGACAACTTTCAAACAGACTTGCTATACAGAATTTCCGTTACAAAAGTTACCCTACTGAACTCAATGGAACTTATTTGTGAGGAGACATGTACTGTACAACATCGTGCTATTAACCTCAAACTGCCATAGGTTATGAAACAGTGAAAAATGTACTCATTAATTTTGCTCTTTAAAACTCAATTTAGTTGCAAATTAATATGGCTTAGGGTGCAGTCCTATGCATGTTTAGACAGAAAAAAAGTCCTACAACTTTGGGCCAGTCGCTGCCTCTCAGCCTAACCTACCTCACAGGGTTGTTGCGAGGATAAAATGGAGAGGAGAAGGAGGATTATGTAAGCCGCCTTGAGTTCCTTGCAGGAAAAAAGACGGGGTATAAATGTAATAAAATAAATAAATAAAATGCCCATTGTAGGACTTTTTTTTCTGTCTAAACATGCATAGGATTGCACCCGTAGCGGTCAGATTTGCACCACTGCTTAGGAAATACGTGAAAAAAGTTTCAATGGGGAAATTGATTTAAATCAGTGATTTAAACTGACTCTCTCTTACTAATATAAATCAGTGATTTAAAATGACTTTTTTCTTGCTGACTTAAACCACCTATTTAAATCACCTTGATTTAAAATCAATCCAGCCTGTCTTTTACAGAGTACAATAAAAATCCTAACTTAAAACTAAAAAGGTCTGTTGTCTCTTATGGAGCCCCCCTATACTAGCTACCCTGATAACTTCCATGTTTGCAGAAAGTTTCCTTGAAGCAAAAGCATGCAAACTGGCTCTATAACACAGCAGGGCAAGAATCGCCTAGTAAAAAAAATCCAAAGATCTCTTGATGTGAGCAGCTTGTTAAGTTAAACAAAATCTCTTCCAAGAATGTTTCCCTTGGAGATTTATATATATATATATATATATATATATAGTGAAAAACTCAAATGTTTTTTCAACAGCCCAAAGTAGTCAAGCTGAAATATTGGATGAGGAGGAAAAAAGTACACATCAAACACACTTACATTGCAATCCTTTGTGCACTTACTTGGGAGTAAGCCCCCAGAAACATATTCAAAGTAAACACGCAGAGGATCGGACTTGCCTGATGTTGTCTAACGTTATACTCCAACAAAAGCAGCACTTGGGACTCTCAATTTTTCGCTGGAATATTTGTAAATATATTATAACATCTTAACACCACAAACTTCCCTTACGCATAATTTTTTTTTGAGGGGGGGGGGAGTGAAGAAGCACTGAAAACTGTTGGCAAACTAATTTTAAACATGCCTAAAGAGCTGTGTATAAAATTGTGCATCCTTCCTAGACAGACTCGCCTGATAATGAGAAGTTGAATTTTGGATTGGTTTACTACTGTATCCATCCGAGCTGCCCAGCTACTTTTGTACGGCATGCTTTGCATTACGTTACTAATTTTTATGGAACTGTGCATTTAGGGAAAGATTTTTAATTCTGAAAATGCTTTCCACCCCGCGTTACTGACTGCCCTATACCTTGTGTCAGAACCCGTGTCCAGTTTTAAGGTGCCCAGTAAAAGATCACTTTTACCACTCAGCTTCTGCAGGTGAGATGCAGGTCATGAGCAACACAGAACACCTGCCAAGGAGAACAGAAATGGAGTTCCTCTTCCGCTAGTGACGGGTTAATAAATAACCATTTTTAGTAGTTTCAGGTAGCTAGCAGTTTTGATCAAAGGATGCAGCAGAACTTCTAGTGCAGGAAATACACACGTAGGGCAGAAAGCTGCTTAAACCTGTGTCTTTGGATTACATCAATGGCCCTATGGGAAAGAAGATGAAGCGAGGGAGACAGGATCGGGCAAAGGGAACATCAGGACTTGCTCCAGTTGGAAAGAGAGGGTAAGCAGGGCCACTCCACCAGCCCTGCTGCAAGTCTCCATAACTGTTTTCTTCTTCCCTCCCCACCCCCTTTTTCCTTCTGTGTCGTGTCCTTTTTAGATTGTAAGCCAGGGACTGTCTTGTTTACTGATTCACTGGAAGTCGCTCCAGGAACCATTCTGCCTGCGGGGGGGGGGGGAGAAATACTTTAAATGAATAAATAGATTTGGTGTCATAAATGACCAGGAATGAATGTTTATCACAGTCACAGACCAATCAGAGTTTTGATACCAAAGAACAAATACAGCCATTAAAACAATTAGATAAAACAGAGGGTTTTATATGATGTCCAACGTGTATTTCCCCCCTAATCTGCATTGCAATAAAAAAAGAAATTTGCAACCCTCTCAGTGATATAGGCTCAGTAAGGAGTGGAAAATATATAAGCCAGCCATCCCAAACCAGGATACATCATGAATGTATCCAAAGGGGGCTGCGGGTTCTGCACAGTTTCAACACGCTCATGCATGGTATCTCCCCGCCGCCCCCGCACCACAACCTGAAGGCTTTGTAAGAGGACAATCGGATCCAAAAGACGGATTTACTGATCTATGCATTTCTTAAGTTTATATATTGCCCACTTGGCAAATGCCCTCAGGGCGGGATATAACAAGATAACAAAACATGGCTTGTTAACCATGAACAGCCCACGGAGAGAACCCATGGTTTGTTGTTGGGTTGTGAACTGTGATTGCTGTTCACCATGGTTTGTTATCTCCGCTGGGTTCAGGCAACACTGATAACCCACAGTTCAACCACAACCCACGGTTCAACAACCCACACTCAGTCCACATTCAACCCTGGAGTGCGAGTGATCGTGTTGTCTGAACCCAGTCCCTGAGTATTCCATATTCCAAATATTATCAGACCTGGTGCAACCACACTGACAGCTATTGCTTCCCTGAAATAATTTGCCTGAACAACACTGGAGGCCACTCTTCCTTCCTTCCTTCATTTCTCTTTTTACCTGCCATGCTCCTGCACAGAGCCAGTGATCGTGCAGCTGTCAACATTTATCCAT
This sequence comes from Shinisaurus crocodilurus, assembly GCA_021292165.1. NCBI lineage: Eukaryota > Metazoa > Chordata > Lepidosauria > Squamata > Shinisauridae > Shinisaurus > Shinisaurus crocodilurus. The sequence continues at coordinate 12,958,598 of CM037886.1, read as the reverse complement.
TTTGCGGCCTAGAGCGTTTTGAGCGCACAGGTAAAGTGAAAACCTACACCGCTGGGGGCTTTTACAAAGATGGACAAACATGGCAGCAAGACTACCACAACTCCACCTCCAAGATAGAGAGGGATATACAATACAGTCATGCCTTGGATTGAGAGCATAATTCGTTCCAGAAACGTGCTTGTAATCCAAAACACTCTTATATCAAAACGAAATCCCGCAAAAAAAATGTGTACAGAGATTTTTAATTTAAGCCGTACTACAGTACTTGTATTGCAAGACGTCGCTTGCATATCAAGTAAAAAAAAATTAAATAAATATTTAAAAATTTGCTTGTCTTGCAAAACGCTCTCAAACCAAGTTACTTGCAATCCAAGGTATCACTGTATTCCACTGCAGTTCTCCTCTACACTGTCTTGAACAAAAATAAAAAAAGATGCAATCCTATGCAAGTTTAGACCAGGGGGAAAGGCCTACAACTCCCAGCATGCCCCAGCCAGCTGGCTGGGGCATGCTGGGAGTTGTAGGCCTTCCCCCCGCCCCCTCTAACGTTCGTGAGCAATGCATGGCAAAACTGATGGCAAAGGAGCTGCAGGGCAAAATTCCCCATTCGTCAGGTAGGTGAACACATGGAAGTTTACGGCGCACTGGCAGGCTGTGCCGTATTGTTCCGCGCACTCATCTTCTAACAAATCCACCCGTGGGGCAGAGACTGGGGCTCAGCCTCCTAGAACGCTCCCTTGCCACAATCAGCGGAAGGCACAAAATGAGAAATTGTGCAAATGGGCATAATTTCTTCAGGGCACAGAACGTAGCTTGGGTGCTCACAAGGATTTAACTTGCTCACAGATATAGCATGAGAGAGAGGGAGAGAGTGCGCACATGCCTGCAGTTTATACATGATAGTCAGCCAAGAATTCAGTGTACAAACACACACACACACACACACACACAGACAGGTATTTTGAGAAATGAAACTTTCCGCCGAGATCATGCACCTGGTCTACGTTTTACATGCACAGATCCGAGCACAGCATTTGCGGCCCAGGGCAAGCGTGGGCCTATCGCACTCCTGTCTTGCTGCTTTGAAGCATCGCACCAATTTTTAAATTTTATTTGCACGCTGCTTCCGCCCCGACGGAAGGAGGAGCTCCTTTTCCCCGGAGCATATGGCCTTTGCTACCACTACTAGCCCAACTGTTGAGTCGCAAAAAGCGAGCTAAGAAGGCACAGAAAAGGCCAAGAAGGAATGATTGGGGGAGCAACTTACTTGGACGCAAGATCCTATGAGCTTCTGAGTTACACAGGACTCGCCCCGAGGGGATCCGTTCCCAGCGACAGGGTGAACCAAGGTCACTTGACACAAAATGCTTCGGAGATAAATCATGAACTAGTCAAGTGTGAAGGGCCAGGAGTGTGGTTCAACCTTCCCCCGTAAAGGGGGGTGTTGTCCTACACTTCTATCTTTCCTTTCGATTTATTATTTGCCCCACTTCTCCTTTGAGATAATTGGCTGATCAGTCCTGATATTATGAAGGGCCCCACCCCAATGTTATTTTGCAGACAAACTAGCCTTAAAAGACACCATGAGTCAATAAGAAGCACCACAGTGCCTCCAGTTCTGATTGGCCCCGACTGCTCTGACATCACACAATGCTGTGACGCCAGAAAGCCAGCTGCTTTAGCTCAGCTTCGATCCCACGTTTCGAGGCCCATGAACAAAACTGGACTACAACCAGGTAGCATAAACCAAGTAGGTTTATGCCGTGGGCTTCTGAGCAGCGCTTTGCAGACAGAGATAGAAGGAATGGTCCCCAAGCCTTGTGCCGGAGGACAAACACTTGGTTAGTGTCTGACCAGTATCGGGGAAACCCAGGTTCAAATCCCCCACTCCACCATCGTTGTGAGGATCAAACGAGGACGGGAGGAAGAACTTTGTACGCTGTTCTGAGAACTCCGGAGGGAGGGAGGTACAGAAAGACAGCCAACAATAAACAATAAACGAAAGAAATACAGTAATACCTTGGATTGCAAGTAACTTGGTTTGAGAGCGTTTTGCAAGACAAGCAAATTTTTAAATACTTATTTAATTTTTTTGACTTGATATACAAGCGACGTCTTGCAATACAAGTACTGTAGTACGGCTTAAATTAAAAATCTCTGTACAAATTTTTTTGGGGGGATTTCGTTTTGATATAAGAGTGCTTTGGATTACAAGCACATTTCCGGAACGAATTATGCTCTCAATCCAAGGCATGACTGTATAGCCAACAACACCAACAGCCAATTGCTGCTTCTAAAATAGGGTAAGATACTGGGGCACTTTGAGGTACACCCTGTATTATGCAATCCAGTAGATGAGGGATGCTGAACGTCTTTACATGCCAGTGGTGGGCAGAGTCGGCGGCAAAAGGGATGGGACAAATATACCCCGAATACCGGCATTTTGTAGCTCAAAGCTCTTACTGCGAGTAACAAAGCATCAAGAGAGGACTTTCAGACATTTAGAATGGGGGGAGCACCATGCAATAGCAGCTAGGAAAGCTCCAAATGATGGGGGGGGGGGGAAGGGAGTGCGGCTTTCTGGGGGGCCCTCAGGTTCAACACCCCTGAAGTAGAAAAAGCATATGATGGGCTTACATCTGGGTTCAGTTCCCAGGGCAGCCATGGACTCATCGGGCGCCCGGCTCCGACCGACTGGCCATCTCTTATCCTCAGTCCCTCAATCTGTAAAATGGACAACAACGGTAATCCCAGAAGGCTACCAAGAATGAACAAAGATGAGATCTCACCACCCAAAGCCCGGGCCTTAAAGGCAAAGAGGGGCGCACAGAGGACATAGTCAGCAAGTTATAATTGTTCTTTGCAACACTAAACATCCTTGCCTAGCTTCCCCCTTCCCCGCCCCCCCTTAGAGGTCAGAACAGGATACCACCACCTCCATCTGAGGAGTTATTCCAAAACTCACTGGGTGACTTTGGGCCAGTCATTGACTCTCAGTCTAACCTACCTCACAGGGTTGTTGTGAGGATAAAATGGAGAGGAGGAGGGGGATTATGTAAGCCGCCTTGGGTTCCTTGCAGGAAAAAAGGCGGGCTATAAATGTGATAAATAAATAAATCAGTGCCATTTGAAGAATGAGCAGAACAGGGGACTGGCGAGGGGCACAACCGATGGCCAAGGCAGACCCAGGCAGCACCACACCTCATTTGGGAAGCACTGCTTGCCGCAATTTGTGGTTTAGCGCTAAAAAGCACACAGCCAGGGTAGAAAACAGCTAACAACACACACCAACCACAGTCAAGCCTCTGAGTTCGAGGGCTTATGCTTATGGCAGGCTGGCTGGGGAACGCTGGGAGTTGTAGGGCATTTTTTTCCCTGTCTAAACACTGCATGGGATTGCACCCTTTAAAAAAAACCCTAAAAATTCCCCAGTGAATGGCCAAGCAGCAGCTGAGGCTGAAGCAAAGCAGGTGCGTGTACCAAATCGGCCACTTGGACCGAGAGCACCACAAACCCCTTGCGAGAGATGCTGGTTTTTCTAAAATGTCTTAAGAGTTTATTGAAGGGTGGGGTACAAATCCCTAACACGAACCCCTTGCGAGAGATGCTGGTTTTTCTAAAATGTCTTAAGAGTTTATTGAAGGGTGGGGTACAAATCCCTAATATATATATATATAATATATATATTATATTAATTCTGTTAATATATATATATATATATATATATATTAACAGAATTAATACCTATTTCCTCCCCCAGAACACCCAACAAGGTGTTAAAGGACTAATGGGGGGGGGGGGAACAGAGACTATCGAGTTGTATTAAATTATACCTAGTGTGAAAAAGTGGAGGGACAGACGCGCGCCCCGGCCTCATAATACTAGAACAGGGGGTGATCCAATGAAACTGGGTGGTGGGCGGTTCAGCAGAGACAAAAGCACAGGGCTAAACTATGGGAATTCACTGCCACAAAGTGTGGCAACGGCCACCCACTTTCCGAGAGTCTGAAAGAGGGATCAGAAAAGTTCACAGAGGGGAAGGCTCCCCACGGCCACGTGCAACCTCCGGGATCAAAGGCACTGTGCCACTGAACACCAGTGGTTCCCGTGTCCCGCGGCGCACATCCAGGAGACATCGAGTGGGCCCAGCCTGTGGCACCAGCAGTTCAAAGGATCTCGGGCAGCTGGGCTCAGAAACACCCGTCCCTGAGGATCCTGAAGAGGCATCGCATGAAGAAATGCTGCTGAACTCACAGTTAACTTATGGGATTCACTGCCACAAGACACTCCAACTGCCGTTAAAAGGGGATTATGCAAATTCATGGCTGAGGAGAGGTCTATCAGTGGCGAAAAATGGATCCTCTGTGGACAGAGGCAGTATGCTGGGCGACAAGCTGTTCCCTTCACATCTTGCTTGTGGACCTGCTTCCTGGCCGCTGGGAGAAGCAGGATGCGGGATTATTATTATTACATTACATTTATATCCCATCTTTTTTCCTCTTGCAAGGAACCCAAGGCGGCTTACAGGGTCCTCCTCCTCTCCATTTTATCCTCACAACAACCCTGTGAGGTAGATTAGGCTGAGACACAGTGACTGGCCCAAAGTCACCCAGTGAGTTACTAGAACCTGGATCTCCCAAGTCCCAGTCCAACACTCTAACCACTACGCCACACTGCCCACTCTACTTTGGACCTTTGGCCCGATCCACCCAAGCTTGATGCCTAGGAGTGCGAGCTGCAGGCCAGGAGGCCTCCAGTGCGAAACGCCCCCATCTTTAATCCCAGGTAAAAAACTACCTCACAGGGTCGTCGTAAGCACCGCTCGAGCACCACGCAGGAAGCATTTGCAAGCGCCCTAAAGTGAAACAACAACAACTGAGCTGCAGGGCGAACTCCTCACTAGTAGCCCTCAACTACGCAACAGGGGAAGCGTGGCCGCCCCCGTGCTCCCCCGAGCAGTTCCAGGGGGGCAGCAAACGCTTGCCTGAAAGGCACCCAGCTCTCCACGCAGGCAGGCCCTCGCTCTCCTCCGGGAATGTGTTCAAGCGCGGGGGGGGGGCGCGCTCTGGTCGGCCAGCAAAGGCAGGGGGGGGGAGGCTTCCTTCCTTCCTTCTCGCCCCGCCCCTGCTCCAGCTGAAGGTGGTTTGCAAGATGAAGGAAGCACATGGTGGAGCCAATGAGGAAAGCCTCGACTCCAGTGGTGGAAAGGCCCGGCCCAGGCGGAGGGGAAGGAGTGACATTTCTCAAGTTACCATACAACGGTAACCCCCCCTCCAAAGAGAAAGCGCGACGCAGCAGCGAGGGTGACCTCCAGCAGCCAGGGAGACGGAGCAGCGCTGTAATCCCTTTTAGGAAAGAGAGAGAGAGAGAGAGAGCACACACTTACTCACTAGCTAACTAGGCCTGGCTCGAGGATTCCCCGGGACCAGCGAGCAGCTGGGCGCAAGCGATCTTTGAAAGAGAAAGCAAACCTGGGGGCGTGCGTGCGTGACCTTGTCCCATGAAAGTTTCAGCTCCCCCTCCTCTCCTAAAGCTATTTCTCACACTCGGCCAAGGTGATCTCTGCTACTCAGAGGCCAAGACTGGCCTCACCTGTGCAGACGGTCTCCGCAAAACCCCTTTCGTTATTATGAGCACAGAGAACTGTACTCATAGGATCACCTTTCGCTCATAAAAGGTCCCACCGTGGTTTACAGGAAAAAAAATAAAAGAAAGCAGAACAATCCAAAACACTGCCGATTTTCACAGATTTAGAAAGCATGTCAGTTATCGGGCACACAGATTGTATCACCCCAGGGCATTCTTCAGCCCCACTGCTGTAGTCACAGTCAAGGTGGATCTTTCCCAATAGATATTAATATATCCTTATGTGGGAAGTCAAGAGCCTTTGCTAATCGACATTAAATAACTGAGAGGACAGGAGGAGGGTGTGGCAATTCCTAGTCTAGAGGAATTATCACACTCCATGGGGCTCAAAGTAAGGTCAATAGCAAACACACCCAAGCCAGTTTTTATTCTTTGTATATCTTCCCTTTGGTGTGTGGTTTTTTACAGGTCAAGAGTTTTTATTTATTTGTTTGTTTTATTACATTTATATCCCACCCTTTCCCCTCTTGCAAGGAACCCAAGGTGGCTTACACAGCCCTCCTCCTCTCCATTTTATCCTCACAACAACCCTGTGAGGTAGGTTAGATACTGGAGGAGAGCCTATTTCAATTATTTGTTTCCCACTCCAAGTATTCTCCCAGCATAAGCGTCGGAGACAGTGAGCTTCACAACTGGCCTCTCGCATCATTCAACAACACTTTGTGTTTTATATCGCATTTCCAGTCTGAGGGCTCAGCAACACAACATAAGAAGAGCCCTGCTGGATCAGACCAAAGGTCCATCTAGTCCAGCACCCTGTTCACACAGTGGCCAACCAGCTGCCCGCAGTATCCCACAAGCAGGGCATGAGTGCAATGGCACCCTCCCACCCATGTTCCCAACAACCCTGTAGGATAGACCAGAATTGAGCATATACTACAAAGGTGGAGAAAAAGCAACATACAAGCACACACAACAAGCTAGATTTGAACTGGGTGCTTCTCGATTCATTACACATGCTCTTAAGTCTGTACTAACTGTCCCTACTGGGGAAAGAAGCACTGTATACATGTATCCAAAAGAAGGCATACCCCGGGGTTTCCTGGAACGCATGCACGAGGGTTAGAAAGCAGAACAACAACTCACACACGTTTCAGTTCAATCCGGTGACTCCTTTAGCAGCCCAGAAAAGACACAGATCTGTGTGTGTGTGTGTGTGTGTTGCCAAACTCCAGGTAGGCCTAGCACCTGTTCCACCAAACCTTGAATTATCTTCACCTCCCAAGTGCCCAAGAAGGTCACAATCTCCACCATAGGGAAAAATCTGGCCAGATGTCCTAGAGAGTTTGCGCAGCACCTGACGTAAAGCACAAAAGCCTATCCCGGGGGTGAAACACACGTCGAGTTACTCCACCACTACTACTTACCACGAGAGAGAGAGAGAGAGAGAGAGAGAGAGAGGAAACTGCAGGGGAAACAAAGTGTTCGCCAAGAGACACGCAAAGAAACAGACCAAAGAGAAAGTGCAACAGGGCACGTGGGGAGCAGCAGAACCCGGGTGCGCTAATGACAGCGTCGCCGGCGGATCACGGGCGGCAAGGGAGGAGAGGGGCTGCGCTAAGTTGGGCGGATGCTGAGGACCAGGGAGGGTCCGCCGCCACCCCTCCTGAAGCAGAGGGAGCTCCTGGCGCAGGCCGCCCGCTTAGGAGTGCCGCCAGCGGGAGCGCGCGACCCGCGGGCAGAAAGGGCCGGCCCGTCGCCCGTGTGTGTCCCTCCGGACTGGGAGCCCAAGAGGAGCGGGGAAGGTCAGGCAGGCGCAGGGCTGCCCGGGCCTGCTCCTGCGCCCCTCGCAGAAGGCGGGCGAAGCTCCCTCGCCACGCCACGGAGCCGAGCGTCCTCGCCTGCCGCGGCACAAGAGCTCTCCAGAGGCACAGCTGCGGGGGCTGGTGGGGAAAGTGGCAACCATACGTGGGGGGAGGAAGACAAACAGAGAAGGGGAGGGGGGGGACAACCACTTTGGAAAGAAGGGCAGCTCACCGACTCCCGACGGAGGCCCCGAGCTGCCCACGCCGGTTTGCTCGGCGGGAAGCCCCTCCCCGCGAGGGAGGCACATGAGGACTAGCGCCTTACGCCTGCAGTCAAAAGCCGCTACTCACGATCCGTCCGGTGGTGCTCGCCCTCCTCCTCCTTCGGCGCCGCCGCCTCCTGGCTGTCCCGCTCCCGGTGCCAAGCCCCCGTACGCTGCTGCCGCTGCCGCTGCCGCCGTGCCCAACCCCCCCACCGGCCGCGGGCCGCTCAATCGTCCCCCCACGTGCTGCCCCACCGGGCCTTTCGGAACGCTGAGACATTCGACCGATATACACAACGTTCCATTCGCCCCGCCCACCGCCTGCTCAACGTTCCACTCGCCCCGCCCACTGTCCTCCCCCCGCACGCCAGCGCGCACCTTCTCGGCCGCGGCTCGCGCGAGATGTCCAGGAGGGTAGCCACGCCCCCTTCGCCCCGCCTGGCTTGCGAGTCAGAGGGCGAGCGGAGAGCGAGGAGGAGGAGGACGGTGTGCGCGTGCGCGGCAAGAGCATGCTTCTCCCTGCGCGCGGCGGCGGCCAACGAGGAAGAGAGGCCGCTGCTGGCAAGCGCCCGGTGGACGGACGGACGAGCCCCGGAGCTGCCGCGGGCGCGTCGGAAAGAGGCCTTCCAGAGCAATCGTCTGCGCATGCTTACTCAGAAATAGATCCCGGTGGGACTTAACTCCCGAGTCAGTGTGCACAGCATTGCAGCCTTAGGCACACTTTGGGTTGTAAAAGCCCCATTGCAATGAATAGGACTTACTTCTGAGTAACCATGCGTGCCGTATCTGTTTTAATCGACTCAGCTATTAAAGCAGCATGAACTTGCATGTGTAATCCCAAGTAAGTGTGCACAGGATTGCAGCCTTAGTCACACTTTGGGGAGTAAAAATCCCATTTATTTATTATATTTATACCCCGCCTTTTTTTTTCCCTGCAAGGAACCCAGAGCGGTTTACATAATCCTCCTCCTCTCCATTTTATCCTCACAACAACCCTGTGAGGTAGGTTAGGCTGAGAGTCAGTATATAGCCCTTGAAAAAGAATTTAAAAAATAGCTCAAGGGTACCTGTTTCTTCACAACACAGGCCTGCCATTTCCAGAATATTGCTTTGTAAAATCATTTTTTCTAAAAATACTGTGTACTACCATTCTAATAATTATTAATATTGCGATGAATAGGACCTACTTCCGAGTAAACCATGCACAGGTAAATGCTGTGAAGTCGACTGGCTGTATGTGTTTTAATCGATTCATAATTCAGCTATTAAAAAAATAATTCAGCTATTTAAAAATAAACTTGTATGTGTACAATAATATAATAACTCTGAAGAAAAATGCAGCCCTCTTTTGCTTTGGGAGGGTGCGTGGGAGCAAAGCACCACCAGAAGAGGCATTCCATTCCCTGCGAAGGAGGTGAGCGGAATGCTTCCTCTCAGCAAGTTTATTTGTTTTAAAAACAGCTAAACAAAATCTGCTGTCTGGTTCATTGGGCACACCTTTGATAAGCAGCCAAAAGTGTTCCAATGTATTACAGTCATGCATTGGATTGAGAGCATAATTCGTTCCGGAAAGGTGCTTGTAATCCAAAACACTCTTACAGTAATACCTTGGATTACAAGTAACTTGGTTTGAGAGCGTTTTGCAAGACAAGCAAATTTTTAAATATTTATTTTTTACTTGATATACAAGCGTCGTCTTGCAATACAAGTACTGTAGTACTGCTTAAATTAAAAATCTCTGTACAAATTTTTTTTGGGGGGGGGATTTCGTTTTGATATAAGAGTGTTTTGGATTACAAGCACGTTTCCGGAACGAATTATGCTCTCAATCCAAGGCATGGCTGTATATCAAAACGAAATCCCCCCAAAAAAATTTGTACAGAGATTTTTAATTTAAGCCGTACTACAGTACTTGTATTGCAAGACGACGCTTGTATATCAAGTCAAAAATAAATAAATAAATATTTAAAAATTTGCGTGTCTTGCAAAACACTCTCAAACCAAGTTACTTGCAATCCAAGGTATTACTGTACTTTAATCAATCAATTAAAATGTTGCAGCACTGCGTGATTGATATTGAGAATGGCGCTTGCCAACCTTGTCATTAATGACACATCATCCTTTGGAATAATCAGCCATTGATAGTGTGAACACTGGCACCGTTTCCTTAAAAGCATTCTTGTTGTTGTTGTTGTTGTTGTTATTAATTTTATTTATATACCGCCCAACAGCCGAAGCTCCCTGGGCGGTTTACAACAATCCATAAAAACATACAATACAATATACAATAAAACCATTATACAAAATTTAAAAACCCAATTTTAAAAAAACAAACAAACCTATAAGCAGGAAGTGCAGCGAGACCAATTAAAAAAGCAACCACCCCACCATACACTATGTAGGGTTAAAGGCCTCAATATATAGAGGGCAGTCTTAACCTGGCGCCGAAAAGATTGTAAAGTTGGCGCCAGGCGGGCCTCAGGAGGGAGCTTGTTCCAGAGTTCGGCTCTGAAGCTTCGACTGACCTTCCTTAGAGGGTTGTTGTATTGCAGCCTTTCCCAGCCTGGTGCCTTCCAGCTTTGTCAGCCCATAACTTCCAGCATGGTCAGTGGCTGGATATTTCATAGATTTCATAGATCATAGAGTTGGAAGGAGCCTACAAGGCCATCGAGTCCAACCCCCTGCTCAATGCAGGAAGCTAGAGGAGGGGTCTCCCATCCAAGTAATAACCAGGCTTGACCCTGCTTAGCTTTCCACGCTCAGACAAGCTGAGCCAGCGTAAGCCACACTTGTAGTCTAACACGTCTGAAGGGCACCAGATTGGGGAAAGGTCTTGTAAGGCCTTTGGACAAGACCCCCTCGGTCAGCCTATTCTAACTTACACAGTAGTGAGGGTTAATATTTTATTTTTATTTATTATTTATTCATTTCTGTACCACCCAATAGCCGAAGCTCTCTGGGCAGTTTATGACAGTGCCCAAACAAGGCCATAATACAATTTTTTTTAAAAAAAAAACCAATAACATCATTGAACAATACAAAATTTAAAATAGTTTAAGAAATTTTAAAACAATTCAGCGACAAAAACAATATTTAATAGCAGAATGGACCTGTTAAAAAAAAATGACAGGGGTTCATCAAGCCATTTAGAATAACCCTAGACATCCTTAAACGCCTCTGCACAGAGGGCTGCCTTAACCTGGCGCTGAAAGGTTGACAAAGTTAGCGCCAGGTGGGCCTCGGTGGAGAGATCATTCCACAGTCAGGGGGCCGCCACTGAGAAGCCCCCCCCCCCTTGTTGCAGCCCTTTGAGCCTCCCTCGAAGGAGGCACTCGGAGGAGGACCTGAGGGCTGGCATTTTGGCCCTGCCCACCACTGGAATGTGGCCCCCGAGAGCTTCTCCAAAACTTGAGTCCAGCCCTCAGGTTGAAAGAGGTCTGACACCCAGGGGAAGCGGGTGACTCCTGCATCGGTCGGGCTCCTTCTCTATTGCAGCTTTGCGTTTGAGCTTCAGGGAAGCTTTCCATGGTGCTGAACTCCAACCCCCCCCCCCCAAATAGGTCCACCACCATGGATAGCTCCTCTAAAGCTCAAAATAAAATAGGCAATGGATAAGGAGCCCCACTGACACAAGCATCACAAGCCTCCCCTGTCGACACCCCCGTTCCAAAGCATCCTTCCCGCCTTCTCTGCTGGCAAAACCCTCCAGGCTGAACAGGATTCTGGGGAACTTTCTAGGATGTCACTCGTCTGTCGGGCTTCTATGCTGCTCCGTTTAGAGCAGGGCTCTCCAACCTTGGGTCCCCAGATGTTTTTGGCCTCCAACTCCCAGCATGCCCCAGCCAGCTGGGGCATGCTGGGAGTTGGAGGCCAAAAACATCTGGGGACCCAAGGTTGGAGAGCCCTGGTTTAGAGTGAGCCCAGAACACACCCGGCGTGCTCCTGGGTTACACACTGTGCAGTGCTGAGCAAGCCATCTTTCAAGGCCCAGGACCGACTTCCCCAACCAGGAGCCGTCCAGATGTGTTTGGACTCCCAACTCCCATCATCCCCCAGCCACATCTGGAGGGCACCAGGGGGATACTGGTCTGCCTTTCCCGATTTCCCCATCGACCAGCTTCCGAGAGGAGACCGGCTTTTCCCCGGAACACAATTTTTTAAAAAACAACAACACAGACACCCGAATTGGTTATCTGGGGAATGCGAACCAAGAGCAAAAGCAGGTCAGATGGATTATTTGTCTGATGAGCAGAGCTTCCCGCTGTGCCCAGCTGTTGCCACATGTGCCAAGGAAATATGGGCACAATGGGGAGCTCCCCCCCGCCCCCCCCGATCGTTTGTGTTCGTGCATCCTAGTATTTCAGAGTATCAAGGTGGCCTCATTCCCTGGAAACATCTGTGATCGGGGCTAGCACAGGCGAGGCGAGCTTCCAGCGCTTGCGTCGTGGGCTTTGATCAAATATCTCCCATGAAAAGGATTTGAGAGTGGGGGGAATGGTGCTGGCTGATGCGCCCCACCTACTATCTGTATAAGGCAGGGGTGAAGAAGCTCAAGCCCGGGGGCCAAATCCTGCCCACTGGGGGTCCCCAGAGGGCAACACCCCCATATAGTCACGTGATTTGTAGTCTGGCTTTCTACCAAGAAATATGGCACGCACTCCGGGCGTTTTGCTGGCCCCCACCCAGGGGTGTTGCAACCCCCGGGCCACCTGGGGGCTCGATCTGGACACTGAAGGTTTCCCAGATGGACATGCCCCTTCTCCTAGCTCCACCCCCTTTCCCTAGTCACCGGGGTGGTGCTAGATACTGAAAAGATCTGGGGCTCAGGCCCACAGGGCAAAAAAAATAATAATTGCACAAATTTGCGTATGCTCTGAAGTCTCTCTCTCTCTCTGTGTTTCTGTGTCTGTAAAGGACACCCCAATTTGTAAGAAGGGATGCGTGGACAGGGGAGAGGAGGGCATTTGAATTCAGGGGAAAAAACTCAGGCAGAAAGATTCGGGGGGCAGCAGGAGGGGAAGCACGTGTGGGCCAAAAGCTCATCCCGGGGGATCAGATGCAGCAGAGAGTGCAGTGACCAATAGCTTGGTGGCGAGGCACGCTGGAGGAGATGGGCATACAATAATTTGGCCTAGTCTAAGGCACCTCCCCATGTGCCTAAGCTCGAAACCATAAACCCACACATTAAACATGGGTTCAAGCCCGACATGCACCACATGGAAGGTCCCCACGGCTCCGAATCAGCGTGTTCCCTACTGGTTTCAAAAGCACACGACCTGGCTAGAGGGGACTCTTTTTTTTATTTGTGGCATGGCGGCAGGGGAGTCTGCGGACTCCTATTTCAGTGGGACTTCTTATCCATTGCAGGTTTCATAGCTTCTATCTGGAGCTTTATCTGAGCTATCCATGGTGGTGAACCTATTTTGGGGACAGAGTTCAGCACCACAGATAGCTCCGGTAAAGTTCCAGATAAAACCTGCAGTGGATAAGGAGCCCCACTGAAATAGGCGTCCCCAGCCTCCCTGGCATGGGGGGTAAGGGGAAGGTGAGGGGAAAAAAGCCTGAATGTGTCCTCTGCTTTCACCCATGAGTGACTGAGGCTTTGCCCACATGCCTTGAGACTGGTTCTTCTCCAGGGAATTTTAATCTCTTTCCACCCAAGGGCCAAATACAGTTCTGGAGAAGCTCTCCGGGGCTGCGTTCCAGTTTTCCGGTTGTGGGCGGGGCTGAAGCAAAAGCTTCAGCCAAAAGTACCAGCATATTTTAACTTAAAGCGCTTAAGCACTTAACTTAAAGCACTTAAGGGCCAGCAAAGAAGCTATAGGAGAGGCCTTTCAACTTTTTAGAATGGTGGAAGAAAATGCACAAAAGCTGGGAATCCACCAGAGGGTCATAGGTCAGGGCCAAGGGAAGGGTGTCGGACTCTCTGGGTAACCCTGGAGGACCATTGGAACCATAAGTGAGCCGGCTTTAGCCTTAGGGCCAAAGGCTCAAGTTCAACACCCCTGTCCTATGTGGATAGGAAAGCCAGTGTATGCAGCAGTGAGGAGAAAGATTATATGCGGAAGCTTGTTACTAACTTACTCAACTGCAATGCTGTTCACCACATGGTCTGTTAGAACCCAGAAGGCTCTTTAGGATTAACAAGAATCCAGACTAGTTATGACTATGGAAATCCGGAGGGTGGCAACACAGGGAAGGGCCTTCTCAGTGGCGCCCCCCCCCCCCCCGAGTATGGAATCATCTTCCCACAGGGGCCCAGCTGATGCCAACTTTGTCATCCTTTCGTCACCAGGTTAAGACAGCCCCCTGTGCTGAGGCGTTTAAGAACATCTAGGGGCATGCATGTCCAGTGTTCATAACAGGTCTATTCTGTATTGTTAGTTCTGGTCAAAATTGTTCTTAAATCTTTTAAACTGTTTTAAATGTCTTTATTGTAGAATAATTTTATGGTTGTTTTATTGTGTCTTGGCCTTGTTTTAGGCTCTGTCGTCAACCGCCCAGAGTGCCTCGGCTATTGGGCGGCATAGAAATAAATAAATAAATAAATGAAATAACAACGAAAAGGGTTTTATTGTACTCACAAAAACACCCGGTAGTCTTGCATGATGGTTAGTTCATGCAGGTACAGCTTGGAGAACCAGCCATACACATCTTTCTTCCAGGAGGGAAGAATCATAGAATTGTAGAGTTGGAAGGGGCCTATAAGGCCATCGAGCCCAACCCCCCGCTCAATGCAGGAGAACAGATGTGGGCAGCCCAGGCAGTCACCCATCCAAGCACTGACCCAGCTCACGCCTGCTTAGCTTCAGCATGTGGCCTGCGTTATGTGCTCCCGACACAAGTGAGACTTGCAAGTGAGGAGAGGAGATCTCACCTCCAAAGTAAGATTCCCCGGATGTGGCAGGAAGTGGGTGTGGTTAGCAGGGATGTTGAAGAGTCCTTGGTTTCGAGTCACGAGTCGAGTCACGAGTCTTTGGGTCCGAGTCCGAGTCCGAGTCCTTGGTCCAAAATGGTGACTCAGTCACGAGTCACTCCCAAAGCTGACTCCACGAGTCCCTATTAAAATCAATGGGGGGTTTTCCCAACAAAATAAGGCTACTTCAGAGGTGTGGTTTAAATAAATTCTAGGCACAAGTGTGCCTTTTTATTTCAAAACTCTGCAACTGATTTCGGCAAGAACAGCCCAGGCAGACAAATCCAAAATAACCAGGCAGGCAGAGGAGGTAGGGAACCCCAAAACAGGCAGGCAGAGGCCTTTGTCTTGGACAATTCAAACTGTGGAACTGGTTAAGAAGAGACCAGGCAGGCAGAGGAGGCAGGGAACCCCAAACAGGCAGGCAGAGGCAGCCAAACCCAAAATGTCTGAAAGGTTGCATTTTAGGAAAATGATTTTAAAAAATAAACTTGCTGTACTTCCTAAAACCTATCCATGTTGCATTTGAGGAACACGAGTCCTTGGTCTCGAGTCCTGAGTCGAGTCTCGAGTCCCATTAAAAATATTGGGACTCGAGTCTGACTCGAGTCAGAGGGGGGACTCAGTCTGACTCACGAGTCGAGTCTTGGAGTCCGAGTCCCCATCCCTGGTGGTTAGTCAAGCATGCAGGCAGATCAGTCCCTGGTGCCCACTGACCCATTGACTCTACGCTTGCAGTGTTACCCAAATATTGAACACAGGGTAGAGAAAGTAACAAGCAAACTTGCAGAGAGAACAGAGCAGCAGCGGCTGGTGGCTGCAATCTCAGTGGGGTGGCATACCCACTCCGGCTTTCAGCCTGAACTTTAAAAGGAGCTATCTGTGGTGCTGAACCTAGTTGTGGTGGTATGGGTTCCAGAACCATGGATAGCTCCTTAAAAATTCAGACTGAAAGCTGGAGCGGATACACCACCCCATTGACATTGGAGCCACCAGCCTCTGCTGTAATGGAGTCAGGGGTGTGGGTACATCAGATTGTGAAGGGCCCGGAGGAAACCAAGCTTGGAAGGTGGAGCTGTGAGTGTCATGGCTTTCGAGAAGCACCAGCCACTCCAGATTACAGAGTGCGAGATAAACTATTCATTATAGCGGCCTTGTGATGAAACACATCCAGGCCACGTCTGAAGAGCTGCAGAGAAGACAGAATGGTCTATATCAGAATGCCGCCCCCACCTGCCCGCCTCCAATCCTATACCCAGCCTGGTGCCCTCCAGATGTTTTGGATTTCAAATCCCATCAGCCCCAGGGAGCATGGCCAATGGTCAGAAATGCTGGGAGTAGATGTCCAAAACATCTGCGGAGCACCCGATTGGGGGAAAGATGCTTATATGTACTTATCTGGGAGGAAGTCCCATGGAAGTCAATTGGACTGACCTCCGAGTAGACATAGATGGGATTGTGCTGTACATCTTCAGACGAAAGGTGCAATCATCTGCACATTTAGACAGAAAAAAGTCCCACAACTCCCAGCATGCCCCAGCCAGCACAGCTGGAAGTTGTAGGACTTTTTTTCCTGTCTAAACGTGCTATAGGACTAAGAGGCTGAAGATCTCTCCTGCTCAGGGCTGTTCCCAGACATTTTGCTGCCTTAGGTGAAGAATAAAATGACTCCCGCCGCCCCTTCCACATACAGATCTCAACCAGAGAGATAGTCGGACCTTACTTCAACTGTGGCAATGGGGCAGCATCCTCCAGAACACCCATGGACAACGAGATAGGTTAGGGGGTGCAGGGCAGCCCACAGCTCTATCCCCCAACCCTTCACTGCTGCCCTGTGGCATCCGCTTCGCTCCGCCCAATAGCAGGGCCAGCTCGGCTCCGATCGCAGATAGTTAGTTGTGGCCTTTGTGGTTCCGACTACAAAAGAAAGCCCAATGCTGGCTGCTTTGGGAAACACCTCCCCTTCTCTTAAGAACACGAATCGGGCCTGTCTCGGATCCCTGGAAACCTTTTCACCCAATTTCCCTGATGCGCCTCGTTGTGCGCTCATAAACAGAAGCATCAGATTCTATTTAACCTCTCGAGATGAGTGTTCTTCTACAGTGTAAGTTTGGCTTCTTTCCATCCCACTTCACTGGCACACCCTTGAGGTGTTGTTGTTTTTTTTTTTTTAAATTCAGCAACCTTCGGTCCCAATTAGCGTTTCATTTTTCTAAGCAGTCATCTTGCCTGTTCGAACAGGCCAAAGCAGAAAAGGCAGTTGGCTTTCCTCTTGAGTAGCTCAAGGGAGCTCCCACCCCCTGGGGCACACTTTCACCGCCTGACAAACCAGCTAAACCTACGGAGAGCCAGGCAACGCTTTCAAATTGCGGCCCTGTTTTGAACGACAAGCGTCTCGGCTGCTCCTTAAAACGCCCGAGCACATGCCGGGGCCAGCCCTATCATTAACAAAGTGAATCTGTCGCTTCAGGCGGCAGACACTGGGAGGTGGCAGAAAGGTGTTGGTGGCAGAAAGGTGTTGGTCCTGTGTGTTACACAGCCTGTTTTGCAGCAGGAGCGGTGCTAGGTACCGAAAAGATCTGGGGCTCAGGCCCACAGGACCAAAAAAAAAGAAAAGAAAGAAAGCACAAATTTGCATATGTTAATTTATGCTCTAAACTTTCTCTCTCTGTGTGTGTGTCTTTAAAGGACCCTGTCTTCTTACGGACAGGGGAGAGGAGGGCATTTGATTTCAGGAAAAAAAAACCTCAGGCAGAAAGATTCAAGGTCCGGGGCAGCAGGAGGTGAAGCATATGTGGGTAAAAAGCCAGCTCATCCAGGGGGATCAGATGGAACAGAGATCATCAGGACCCCTGTACCCTTATTTCAGCAAGTCCCCTGGACAGTAGGGTGGTGGGGCAGAGGGCCTCCCAGAGATTCGGGGCTCCAAATGAAAGATTCAGGGCTCCAGCCCTACTGGGTCGCCCCCTAACACCACCCCTGTTTTGCACCCCCTCAGTTAGCCTGCTGCCTTCAGGTGCAGAGGATGCTGCTGCTGTCCCGCCGTCAGTGCTGGAGACCACTCCAGTCGGCTTCCATAGGCGGAAGGGGAGGGGGCGCCATCTTGTTCGTTGCTTCAAGCAGCAGAATGACTTGGGCTGGCCCCGGCACACACTTGGCACGCAAGAGAGCCCCGGTTCGATCCCTGGTACATCTTCAGGCAGGGCTGGGAAAGACCTTTTTCTGAAACCCCAGAGAGCTACTGCCAGTCAGTTGAGACCGGGGGTAAGCAACGCAGTACCTGTGGCAATGCACACACTCCCCTTGGTGCATCCCAAAGCTTCCTAAAAAATTAACACATTTTCTTACCAGCTGCTGGGATCACCTCGAAGCAAAATTAGGGGCTCCGGCCACAGCCATCTTCATGGATGTCTCTGGGCTGACGTGGTGGGATTCAGAGAATCATAGAAAGGTAGAGTTGGAAGGGGCCTACAAGGCCATCGAGTCCAACCCCCTGCTCAGTGCAGTAATCCAGGTCAAAGCATCCCTGACAGATGGCTGTCCAGCCGCACCTTGAATGCCTCCAGAGTGGGAGAGCCCACCACCTCCCTAGGGAGTTGGTTCCATTGTCTTATTGCTCTGACAGTCAGGGAATTTTTCCTGATGTTTAGGTGGAATCTGGGTTCCTGTAACTTGAGCCCATTATTCCGTGTCCTGCAAACGGGGATGATCCAGAAGAGATCCTGGCCCTCCTCTGTGTGACATCCCTTCAAGTACTGGAAGAGTGCGATCATATCTCCCCTCAGTCTCCTCTTCTGAAGGCGAAACATGCAGAGACATTATTTGGCTGTGTGTGTGTGTGTGTGTGTGTGTGTGTGTGTGTGTATGATGGATACTTGGGGCGCATGCATGCAGGCGTGTGAGAGAATGCAGCTATGGCTGGCGATCCAAAGTGGGAGAGAGAAGGACTTGGGGAGAGGGCAGGGGAAGCTGGTGACTCCTGTGTCAGTGGGGCTCCTTATCCATTGCAGCCTCTGCGCTGAACTAGTGATGAGGGTGTTGGACTGGGACTCGGGAGATCCGGGTTCAAGTCCCCGCTGGGCCATGAAGCTCACTGGGTGACTTTGGGCCAGTCACTGGCTCTCAGCCTAACCCACCTCACAGGGTTGTTGTGAGGATAAAATGGAGAGGAGGATTATGTAAGCCGCCTTGGGTTCCTTGCAGCAAAAAAGGCAGGGTATAAATATAATAAATAAATGAATATTTTTTTAGGTTCAGCACCACAGAACGCTCCCACAAAGCTCAGAATAAAATCCGGAGTGGATAAGGAGCCCCACTGACATAGGGGTCACCAGCCTCCCCCTGGAAGAGGGGGTTAGCTGGCAAAGGAGGGGCAGCGAGGGAGAAAGAGCGTGCCTTCGAAGAAATAGGTCCCTGCTGCCACAGAGAACTGTGCGCTCAAAGGAGCTGTTTTGTGTGTCGGGGTTCAGAATCCACCTCTGCCTTGTGCTCAGTCTTTTGGGCGGGTGTCTTATCCTGGGTGACTAGCCACACCTCCCACGACAGCCATTTTGTGGTGGTGCCCACGCCCCGCCCCCCAAAGTTGCCCACCCCTGGTGTAGAAAATACTGAGCTAGGCGGCGGGCCAAAGGTCTGAGTCAGTCTAAGGCAGCTTCCTGCGTTTACAGTCCTCAGGGCTGGCGCGAGCTGCTTTGCTGCCTGAGGCAAAGGACAAGATGGCGCCTCGCGCCCCTTCTACGTACAGAAGCTGACCGGAGTGGCGGCGGGCTCTTATTTCATGTCCAGCTGCCTCAACCGTGCCTGAGGGCCACAGGGAAGCTTAGGGGGCACAGGGCAGGCTGTGGCACACACACAGCTCTGACCCCCACGCCCCAATATCTTGCTGCCACCTTCTGCCGCCCAAGATCTGCTGCCTCAGCTCTGCCTAATGGTAGGGCCGGCCCCGACAGTCCTTATTATATTAATTTTCACAAGGACGATGAGTTGGATCCAGACTGACTCATGCTTAAAGTAGACCCATTGAAATTAGTGGGATGTAAGTTAGGCATGACTAGCTTACAGGCCTGTGGCTCACGCTGGCTCAGCTTGTCTGAGCGTGGAAAGCTAAGCAGGGTCAGGCCTGGTTGTTACTTGAGCAGGGGATTGGACTCGATGGCCTTGTAGGCTCCTTCCAGCTCTATGATCTATGAATCTAGCTGAAGTCCTGTTGATTTCAAACGGGCCTACTCTAAGGAGTAATTCTGGATCCAACCCTATGCAAAGGAGGCAGATTGATTTCTTTTTAAGCGAGGGGGCAACTTGTGGTCCTCCAGATGCTTTGGCCTACAACTCCCATCAGCCTTAGCTAGCATAACCAGGGGTGAGGGATCATGGGAGTTGTAGGCCAAAACACCTGGAGGGCAACAAGTCGCCCATCCCTGCTCTTAAGGTACAGGTTACCAAGTCGACGGGAGACTTGCTCACGTCAAAGAGACTATGGCGGAGATGAAATCTATCCCCTTCCATAGGTAGGAAGGAGAAAGGCTGTGGCTCAGTGGTATGCAGGAGGTCCCAAGTTCGATTCCCGGCATCTCCCGGTAGGGCTGGGAAAACTCCTGCCTCAAACCCCAGAGAGCCGCTCACTGCCAGTCAGTGTTGACAATCCTGGGTCAGGTGGGTGAATGATCCAACTTGGTAAAAGTGTCTTCTTCCTCTTCAGAAGGACATACTTGGATTCCCTCCAAGTTCTTCTATTGACTCAGCCCTCCCTCTCTCATAATACTAGAACCCAAAGGGGTCACCCCATGGAGCTGATTGGTGGGAGATTCAGGACAGATCAAAGGAAGGACTTCTTCACCCAGCGCAGATGAAACTATGGAACTCACTTCCACAGGATGCCGTGATGGTTCCCCAGTTTGGACAGCTTTAAAAGGGTTTTGGACAAATTCATGGAGAAGGCGATCAATGGCTACTAGTCCTGATGGCTATTTGCTACCTCCAGTATCAGAGGCAGTGTGCCTATGTACACTAGTTGCTGGGGAACATGGGCAGGAAGGTGCTGTTACACTCCTGTTTGTGGGTTTCCCATTTGGGGCAGCTGGTTGGCCACTTGGTGAACAGAATGCTGGACTAGGTGGACCCTTGGTCTGATCCAGCAGGGCTCCTCTTATGTTCTTCTGTTTATACATGAGACCAAGTTTATAAAAAGGAAAGCTTACCTGTGTGGGGTTCCATGAGAATGGTGCCATGCCTAAACTGGGCTGCCATGGCTAAACATTAGCATGTAGTTGATGTTCTTCTGGCCCATGGATTGCTGATGTAGCTGCAGGCTCAGGTACCGCTGACCCTGTTAAGACATGGACCGGCACTGCTGTATCCTACATGGGAACATTCTTTATGTACCACATCACCACATCTGAGGCCTTCTTCCGAGGGAGGCTCAGAGGGTGGCGATAAGAGGGCCTTCTCAGTGGTGCCCCCCCTGACTACAATGGTGTCCCCCACTGAGGCTCGCCTGGCGCCAACCCTGTCATCTTTTCAGTGCCAGGTTAAGACTGCCCTCTTCTCCCAGGCATTTAAGAGGTCTAGTTTTGCATTAAAAAATTTGTTTTAGCTGTTAAATGGCTTTTAACATTTTGTACATTGGAAAATTCTAATGCTGCTGTTTTTATTGTATTGTGGTTCGTGGTTTTTATGAACTGTTGTGAACTGCCCAGAGATCTTCAGCTATCAAGCGGTAAATAAATACATTTAAATCAAGCCACAGTTCTGCCCAAGGCATTGCTAGGGTCCCAAATATATTTCCCAGAATCCCAGGTTTATTCCCCAGAGCCCCGAGGGTCCATTAGGGCCAAATCAAAGTGTGTCCCCCTGCTTAATTGCCAAACAGGGCAAATTTCAACAGGAATCATAGAAAAGTAGAGTTGGAAGGGGCCTACAAGGCCATCGAGTCCAAGTCCAACCCCCTGCTCAGTGCAGGAATCCAGGTCAAAGCATCCCTGACAGATGATTGTCCAGTTGCACCTTGAATGCCTCCAGACTGGGAGAGCCCACCACCTCCATAGGTAGTTGATTCCATTGTCTTATTGCTCTATGAATCTATGGAATTGCAGGTGGAGAGGGAAGGGTCTGCTCCCCCCTCCCCTTGCGATGCAACACCCCAAACCCTAAATCTCCCTGCATGGCAATTCATCTTAAGGTGGGGGGGGGAACTTCCCTGTTGGTTTGGGAGGATCTGAGACAGGGTGCAAAGTAAGTGAACGACTACCGGTAATTTTTTGTTTTGAGATGATGTGATGAGAAATGAATTGGCTGGCTTTCCCTGCAAAATTTAAATCAATCCTAATTATTATTCCTCTGTTTGCAAATATAGATCCAAATTAACATATACAGTAATACATTGGATTGCAAGTAACTTGGTCTGAGAGTGTTTTGCAAGACAAGCATTTTTTTTAAAATAAATTTTGACTTGATAAACAAGCAACGTCTTGCAAGACAAGTAGTCACTGTAGGGATGTAACCGCTCTCCTGGAGCGGGCCGAAATCGGCCCCGCTCACGCCCACCAGAGACTCGCTTTGATATAAGAGTGTTTCGGATTACAAGCACGGTTCTGGAAGAAATTATGCTCTCAATCCAAGGTATTACTGTACAAATTTTATGTAGATTTGCGTCGTATTGGCCGGGCTCCCGAATCTTTTAAGTGTCTAGTAATGCCCATGGTTCTGCCGGTTCAGCTGTAGACCCACATGTACCTGGGAGGACGCCTCGCTGAAAATGAGAGGGCTTAGTAGAAGTAAACATCTTCAGTATAGCACCATTAAAAACGTTCCATGTTTGCTTTTATTTAATGCGTAACAAAGCATGGGAGGCATTTGGGATTCATTTTGGCAAGGGCAGGGTTTGCAAAAGGAGGGACGGTTTAGGGATTCAAAACTTGGGAGGGGTGATTTTAGGGGGGCAGATAGAAGAGGCTGTTGCCATTTAAAACCAGTATGAAAATGCACTTGGAAGCGGGAGACCACGGCTCAAGTTCCCAGCTCAGCCCTTCAGGAAGCCCTGGGAGGCCTTGGCCAGGCCATCTCCTCACCTGACCTTGCAGGTTGGTGGCGAGGAGATCTCGAGTCAGAACGGCGAGGCTCAGGCGCCGTCGTCTGGGAGAAAACACACGTCATGGCTGTAGACCACTGTTCTCCAACCTTGGATGTTTTTGGCCTACAACTCCCAGCATGCCCCAGCCAGCGTTGTAGGCCAAAAACATCTGGGGACCCAAGGTTGGAGAACACTGCTGTAGACCCTCCAGATGTGCCGGACCGCAACTCGCATCGTGGCCATGCTGGCTGGGAATGATGGGTTTTGCAGTCCAACATATCTAGAGGGTACCAGATTGGTATCCATATGTCAACACACACACTCCATATTCTAACCATACACTGTTTGGGGGAGGGGAGTGGACAAACTCTTCTACAGTAATACCTTGGATTGCAAGTAACTTGGTCTGAGAGCGTTTTGCAAGACAAGCACATTATATCAAAACGAAATCCCCCCAAAAAAATTTGTACAGAGATTTTTAATTTAAGCCGTACTGCAGTACTTGTATTGCAAGACAACGCTTGTATATCAAGTTAAAAAAAAATTAAATAAATATTAAAAATTTTGCTTGTCTTGCGAAACGCTCTCAAACCAAGTTACTTGTAATCCAAGGTATTACTGTACTTGCTAAAGTGGAAAGTGACCTTTGATTGCCAGCAGAGGGAGCTACAGAACTGTGGTTTGTGTTCTGAAAGTCATCGCCTCTGGTAGATACACCTGCATTGCCCTGTGCTCAAGCTTCTACCTACCTGGCTCAAAATCACATGACTCAGTTCCTGGCACCTCCAGTTAAAAGAATCTCAGGGAGCAGGGTGGGAAAGAAAGCAGCTTACGTGAGAACGCTTTTGGCCCAGTTAGTGCAGTTTCCACACTCGCGACATGTCAGAGTTGCCCGTGCGCCTGGTCAGTTTTGTGAAGTCGTATGAAGTGATGAGTAGACGTCACTAATGTGCCCAAGGCATCCTAGAAGTCTCCTTTGGAAGCTGTTATTATCCAAAACTATGCCAAGAAAACAAATACACTGGGTTTCTCCAACCTGACATGCATAATTTCCTCTGTATTTTCACTGCTTTGAATGATTTATCATGGTTTTGCTAGCCAAAATGTGTGTGTGTGTGTGTGGGGGGGAGAAGCTGTGCAGAGCATTGAAGCCCCACCCCTAACAGCCCCAGCCCTTCTGGCTTCTTAGATTTCAGCCCATAAGGGCTAGAAACTTGGGTTTAAAAAGAAAGAAGGAAAGCCCAAGATTCTTCAGAACCTGAATTCTCCACCTAACACCGTATTCTGGGCTTTTTCTACTGTAGTTTGGATTTATTTAATTTTATTTATTACATTCATATCCTACCTTTCCCCCTCCTGCAAGGAACCCAAGGTGGCTTACAGAGTCCTCCTCCATCCCATCCTCACAACAACCCTGTGAGGTAGGCTAGGCCGAGAGTCAGTGACTGGCCCAAAGTCACCCAGAGAGTTTCATGGCCGAGTGGGGACTAGAACCCAGATCTCCCGAGTCCCAGTCCAACACTCTCACCACTACACCACTTTAAATGTATTTATTTATTGGAAGCATTTTTATCCTGCTCTACAGCCAAAAAGGCTCGCAAAGCAGCTTACATACAATCAAGTGAAAAACAAGACAGTTCCTGCTCACAGGCTTACAGTCTAAAAAGACAGAACAAAAAAAGAAAAGAAAAAGAGATGTGGAAGGGAAGAGGAGAAAAAGCAAACTTGGGCACCAATATTTAAAGTTAAATAGTTCTTAGAATGACCAGCTGGAATGGAAACATTCAGGGAGATAACAAACCTGATGGTGCTCAACCTTCAGCAGGGCTGATGGAATTTATTTATTATATTTATTTATATTTATACCTCGCCTTTTTTCCTGCAAGGAACCCAAGGCGGCTTACATAATCCTCCACCTCCTCTCCATTTTATCCTCACAACAACCCTGTGAGGTAGGTTAGACTGAGAGTCAGTGGACTGGCCCAAAGTCACCCAGTGAGTTTCATGGCCGAGTGGGGACTAGAACCCGGATCTCCCGAGTCCCAGTCCAACACTCTCACCGCTAGGCCACACTGGCTCTCAGGAATGGGCCAGGTTTCTTATCTTCCTCATGGTGCATAGTTCTAGCTCTTCTTCTGAGATGTGTAAGAGACAGCTGTGGTTAATCCCTGTTGCCGTGGTCCAAATTAAGTGCTGAGAATAGGATTAGAATAATTAAAGACGAGCCTGGGAATGACTACCAGAACAACTCAAATGCAGGTTGATTTTACATTTTTTTACTTCAAAAAAAGGGAAGTACATACAGGAGGGAAAGTGGGGTGGTGGTGGTAGACAACAAGTATTTGGAACCATGATCTCTACAGGTTTACTTTTATTTTTATATATATATATATTTATATTTATATATATACCTCCAATTATCCAACCATAAACATGCAAGTCTTCAGGGTTCACACCCAGTAGTCTTGCATGACCACTGACAAATATTAACAGGGTTGTAGACCGAGGAGGGGAAAAAACCCAATCTTCAAAGTTGAGGCCCTGATGGGAAGAAGTAAGTTTTATAATACATGGT
Source organism: Shinisaurus crocodilurus (assembly GCA_021292165.1). Lineage (NCBI taxonomy): Eukaryota > Metazoa > Chordata > Lepidosauria > Squamata > Shinisauridae > Shinisaurus > Shinisaurus crocodilurus. The sequence goes on along the minus strand of CM037886.1, from coordinate 12,933,385 downwards.
GTTAAGTTTATAGTACACAGCATTGCTTCCTTTAAATGACAGAACGCAACAGCAGGGGAGAAGTAAAGTAGTACATTAACAATTACTAAACACTAAAGATAACCAAATTTAGTTATGTTATACATGTACAGCAACTAACTGCTTTACAAAAAAGCAAAATAATACAATATATTGTCACATGTATTTACAGTGTAGTAAATATACTTTTTTTTCTGTCAAATTTTACACAAAACTATTTACAGAGTGAATATACTGCGTTAAAAAAAAAAGTATGGCCAATGCAAAAAGTGACTGTGGTTAAAGTCTCTTGCATAACATTAAGACGTGCTTTGATACATCTGGGGGCGACATTAAACTAGAAACAATGCAGGGAGGGGGTGGTGGAAAGAAGCCCTAAACCCCCACAAACATATTAGGAAAAGAGCACCAGCTACATTTTCAAATGCTCAATCCCGTAACACGTTGACTTTCAAATGTTTCTTGGTTATGGAAAAACAAATGCATGCGCATTGAAGCAGAACCCACTGGGAGCTTTAACAGAATCTTTTTTTTATGCACAAGGAAAATGCATCGGGCTTTAAAGTCAAGATCAGGGAAAGATAAAACAAAAAAAGAGAACTATCAAGACTGGGAAACAAGGAGCGTCAAACGTGGATGCTTTCCGGCAGCCGTCCTCCAGAACTGTTGGACTACAACTCCCACCATCCAGACAGTATGCCCAACGGCCATGTGGGCTGGGGATGATGGAGGCTATAGTCCAAAACATCTGGCATGCACCAAGTTGAGGAAGGCTGCTTTCTGGGCATTAACAACGCTTAACCTGCAGGACAAAATTACTTCGTTCTCATGACATTGAAATCCTCTGGAATCCGTGTTTCAAATTTTAACACACAATCAAGTTTCTAGCCCTCAGCCAAAGCCTGTTGGTAGCCAGGACTTGGGAGTCTCTGGTTGAGGATGGCTTTTCCACATGATGTCAATGTTCCCACGGGTCGATCTCTTGTCTAAACAGGTAACGTGGGAAGGGCTTATTCATGGAGATCTCTCTTCAAAAGGAAAGAGAGTGCTTTGCAGAAGCACTCGCATGACTAAAAAATGGATAATGGGATTTTTTTTAAAGCAGAGGTGGGCTGCTTTTGGCCTACCAGATGTTTTGGCCTACAACTGTTATCAGCCCTTGCCAGCAGTGTCACTAGTGAGGCATGATGGGAATTGTAGGCCCAAACATCCTGAGGGGCCCCAAGCTGCCCATCCCTGAACCGTCCACTGATCTGTGTAGATGATATAATGGAAGAGGGGCAAAGAAAAGAGGAGCCAGGAGGAATGGAAATCAGCTATGGTACTAAGGAGAGAACATTTTTTCACTATGTGGATGAAAGCAACATTTAAGGCACTGAGCGAGTCAGTCACTAAGGGGCCAATCCCATGCATGTTTAGACCGGGGAAAAAGTCCTGCAACTCCCAGCATGCCCATGGCTGGCTGGGGCATGCTGGGAGTTGTAGGAATTTCCCCCGCTGTCTAAACATGCATAAGATTGCACCCTAAATGGATTTCTTTCTGGGAAAGGGCAACAAGCCCCTTCCGCCGCCCCCTAATACCCACCTCCTTGCATTGCGAACAAGGATTTCCAAATTTCAGCTCCTCTATCAAGTTTGAGAACCCAGCCCAGAAAGGATCTGGTCTGCTGAAAGAACAACACATGGAGAAACATCAAGCTTTTTTCTTTCTTTCTTTTTTTTGGTTTGCTTCCAGTAATCCTGCTAACATGAGTTTCTGCCGCCCCAAGCCCGACAGCTTAGGAAGCTCTCAAGAACTGTCCCAAGGGCGGATTTCAATCAGAAAGTCCTTTTGAACATGCAGAATTTTACATGAATGAAGAACTTCAGGGGCTCATATCCTATCATTGTATACAATGTTAGGTTTACCTGGCCTCTGGCTTTAACCAGGTTGGATGCCTGCCAGTGACTGCATCCAAGTAGCCTTGAACTCTCTGTGCATGTGTGTGCATGTGTGTTTTTATATGCCTTTAGCCTAAACCAATTGGGGGGAAAAAAAGCAAAAACCAAAAGAGGAGTCTTGGGGCATCTTAAGAACTAACAGATTGTGTCAGAAGCTTCTGTGGACTAAAGTTCACTTTGTGAGATGCATCAACTGGAGTGCGCGAGTGAGTGTGAGATGCATCAACTGGAGTGCGCGAGTGAGAGGAGATGCACACCTGAGAGAGAGATGCACACCTGACAAAGTGGCTTCTACTCCATCAATGCCCTGCCACAATATCTGATCCATCTTTAAGGTGCCCCATGACTGCATGTGTGTGCATGTTTCCTTTTTCCTTTTTGCTGTAACAGACAAAGACCCGGTTCGCACGATTAAAAAACCCACTGTTTGTTAACCATGGGTTGTTTTGGAGCATGCAGGAAGGAGCGAGCAGGCTCCTTCCTGCTTGCCCGCTTCTGCTTCGCTAAACAACCCAGGAAAGTGCCCATCCTGGGTTGTTCCGTGTGGTGTCCGAACCCGGTTGCTGGGGGAGAAACAACCCAGAGTTTTAACCCATGAGTCTAACATGGCGATCCCTCTGGAATGAAAAGAAATAGCCATCTTTTCTTAAGTAACTTGCAAAGAACACGAGAAGGCCCCCCAGGTGTCCATTTAGGCAGATCCACACCAGCCCTCCTCCTTCCAAACATGTACAACGCCCAGAGGTGATTGTGGAACCTAGATTCCACCTAAACATCAGGAAAAAAATTCCTGACTAGTCAGAGCAGTAAGACAATGGAACCAACTACCTAGGGAGGTGGTGGGCTCTCCCACTCTGGAGGCATTCAAGGTGCGGCTGGACAGCCATCTGTCGGGGATGCTTTGACCTGGATTCCTGCACTGAGCAGGGGGTTGGACTCGATGGCCTCGTAGGCCCCGTCCAACTCTGCTTTTCTATGATTCTATGCTGGCAGCAAAAAATAATAATGCTGGGACAAAAATTGTGTCTAAAAAGGAAAACAAAAACCCTAATTGCCACTAGCTTGATTCGCATCTCTTCACAGTTCTGTTGCTGAAGGAAGTTTTAAAACCAATTTCAGAACTGGCTAGGGATCCTGGTTTTTTTTGTTTTGGCAGGTGGGGAGTGGGGCAGAAGTGGGCAGAGGAGGGAATTCTGGGAGAGGCTGACCAACACATCTAGGGGAGAACAGGCTATGGAAGGCTGCTATAAGGCGATACCACGACCACAGAACCGCTGCTGCTTGCCCGCCCCCGGCACTGCCACGCCCAGCCACCCAGCTTTCTCTGCTGTTCGTGGCGATTGCCAGCGCAAGTCCCAGGCACCACATTCCATGCATGCACATTACCGGAAGAGAATGTGGCAGCTGTGCTTGTACCTCCGACAGTCACCGCAAATGGCACGCATGTGGCTCGGGGCACAGTGTCCAAGGCTGTAACAGACAAACGTGGCCTGCTGTACATACGCCATGCGAAGCCAGGCCCTGTTGCAGGTCGTCCCCAATTGGCTCTAGCCTGGCCCTGGCCTTTCTGACCGTGGTCTGATGGAATGCATGTGGATAAGTGGGCAGAGGGCCGAAGGGTTGCCAGGGGTTCTGCGCAGGGCTTTCTTTGGGAAGCCAAAGAGCCCACCAGCAGCCCGGGCTGGTCATCTGCTTGTCTCCTGCCCATCGACAGAGCTGCAGGGTCCATGGAGCAGGAGAGATGCTGATGCAACAGGATCCTCCAAGGCCACATCATGTGCGATTTCTCCCAAAGTTTGGATTTGGCACTACAGCAAACTGCAACGAGGACAGGCACGATCCCAAGTGCAGGCACGTCCCAGGACAATATATGGTCTTCCCAGTGCTTTTTTTCTGGAGAAAAAGGTACCGGAACTCTTGGATTACATTTCCTCGGGAGTAGATGGCGATTAAATTGTAATGCAATTAATAGAAGAAAAGGTGCTGGAACTCAGTTCCGGTGAGTTCCACCAGAAAAAAAGTCCTGGGTCTTCCCATTTATTACAGAAATGGAAATAAACCTTGAGGATTTTCACCCGCGATCTTTTCCTCAACTCCACTTAAGCCTTCCTTCTCCCATTTGGGTAAATTAATTTCTGCTGCAATTCCTACATTATCAAGACACACACACACCCCAAACCCCAAACCCAGCCCATCAAAGAACAGCTACATTTTCTTCTTGGTCTGGCAGATTGTTGGCATCTGAAGCTTGTGTTCATCGCTTCTCCCCCGCCCACCCCACAGGAGTGTTAACAAAAATTAAACAGTTCTTCTCTGTATCAATACAATAAAAGCAATTGTTTTTATATACATAAAACACGTTACATTTTAACTGAATGCTAATCACATGCTAATTGACAATAAACCTGGACCGCTTCGTTGTACCATCTTCTAAAGATTTAGCTATGGAGTTTCACTTACTGAAAGTCACCATTAAAATTGGGAGTACAGGGGCTTTAACCCTATGCACACTTCCCCCACCCCACTTTGAAGCCACCGAGGACACAATCCTATGCAAGTTTAGACAGAAAAAAGGCCAACAACTCCCAGCACGTCCCAGCCATGGGGCATGCTGGGAGTTGTAGGCCTTCCCCCCCCCCCCCCCTGTCTAAACTTGCACAGGATTGTAATAATAATCAGGAGTCCCTACTTCCAAAATCTAGGCAAAATGCATACTTTTGGACAGTCAAAAGCAGTATGTTGACAGCCTGTTTTGCTGTCTGGGACTTGTGTAATCTCCATATAGAGCCAGTGTGGCACAGAGGTATAGCAGTCAGAGTGCCAGAGAAGAACCAGGGAGACCCCCAAATTCAGTGGCTGACCTTGGCCAGCCATTCTCTCTTAGGCCAACCTATCTCACAAGGCGTGGGGAGAAAACTTTGTATGCTGTCGCGAGCTCTTTGCAGAGATGGGTAGGATAAAAACATGAGAAAATCCAGAACAAAACGAATGACCACCAGTGGTGCATCCAGTTTATAAGTTTTATAGATTTAAACATTTTATAAGCTGGATGCGCTACTGGTGCTCATTTGTTGTGCTCTGGAGTGCTGCATCGTGCGCATTGCATCGCTTACAAATGGGTTACTATAGGAAACGTATTTCTTTCATTTATTATCCCACCTTTCCTCCACAGAACTCAAGGCCACGTACAACAACCCTATTAGGTGGGTTAGCTTGAGAGAGAGTGACTGGCTCAAGGTCACCCAGTGAGCTTCATGGCTCAGCCGGGATTTGAACCTTGGGTCCCACTGGTTCCTGACCCAGAGGTGTTGAACCCCTTCCAGCCTGACGGCCGAGTTCCATTTTGGAGCAGCTCTCGGGCCACATTCCAGTCGTGGGCAGAGCTGAAGGCAAAAGGGGTGCGGCCAAAATACAAAACATACCATCTTATTTTAGCATAAGGGCTTCTCTACACGAGGCATTTATTGTGCGCTCGTGATCACTCCTTCCCAGAAGTTTGCAGGGCTTTTTCAGGCCTGTGGCTTACGCTGGCTCAGCTTGTCTGAGCGTGGAAAGCTAAGCAGGGTCAAGCCTGGTTGATTACTTGGATGGGAGACCCCTCCTCTAGTTTCCTGAATTGAGCAGGGGGTTGGACTCGATGGCCTTGTAGGCCCCTTCCAACTCTATGATCTATGAAATCTATGAACACCGTCGTCATCCTCCAGGGCCTCTCCCGTGTTTTCCAGCCATTGTCACTGGGATTTTTTAGCATGAGGAAAGTCAGGTACTAAATTTCAAACCGGAACAAAAGCCTCATGTAAAGTCGCAATTCTGCTATACTGCAGCGCCACCTTGTGGTTGTTTAATATAGAAAGGCAGAGAAATGCAAACCCTGGGGGGAAAAAACCCTGGGTAAAGGATGCACTTTCCCTCCTGCAATGAAAACAGAAGACGCAGCTTCCGTAAAGCAGCAGATCACACCCGTCATGTAGAGAAGCCCTAAAGCCCTTATGGCCAGTAACTAATTCTTTGGGGAGGTAATTCAACCTTTGAGAATGAGGAAAAGAAATGCACAAGAGCCAGGAACCCACCACATGACCAGTACTCGCGGGGAAAGGGAGCATGTCTGACTGGGATCTGGCCCCCAGAGCTGAGGTTCCGCACCCATGCTCTACCCACTACACTACACTACACTACACTGGCTCTTCCTACATAGTCCAGTCGCCCATTGCAAATACGGTATTTAGACAAGGCCTTTCACAGTGAGAGCTGCTTCAGATCTACAGTTCCTCAATTCCAAATGTGCTTCCACCACCAGCAGAGATCAGTTAAAGCTTTCTTAAACGAGCCAGCCAGGCAAAGTTTGAGTGGAAGTGTCTAGGCTGATATATATATATATATATATATATAATAAAAATTCAGCTCAAACACCGTTCTGTACAAATCCGGGCCTCAAGTCGCTTTAAAAAATGCCAAAGGTGTCTATTTGGGCAAAGGTACATGGCCAAAAGACCTTCAAGGAACCTTGAAAGTCAATATTGGCACCCAGCCTCTTTATTTTGCGGATATGCTGGGAACGACATGAACGTATGAACAATTGCTGCAAAGTGCACATTGCATGGAAGGGTGATGGTGGTGGTGGTGGTGCTGGGGAAGCATCATATAAAAGCACCTCTCAGAACCTTCATAGCAGCAACCATCCAAGGTTACCCAACCTCAAGTTCCTCTCGGTGGAGCCAGTAATTTGGCGGAGAAGACTCACACGGTCCACCTTGCCCCACGTGGCCTGCAATATTCACCCAGGATGGGACATAGGGAAAAGAGCCTCCCGTGCTCTGGGTGTCTCTCTGGGTGTCTATCCATCCCTAGGTGACAGTTCCTGCTGATCTAGGCAAGTATAAAGCAGTTAAAAGTTCAACGAGAAAACTAGGAAATCTTTGCTCAGCCTGCCCTATACACACACACACACACACACACAGGAGGTGATTTTTCTGGAGCGTCAGCAGAGGCGCCTTCGCCAGCGATCCTCTGAAATCATCTGGATCATTAAGTAAAGATACGCCTTGAAAGAGCGAAGTCTCTCACCTGCCGCTTAAGCCGACAGCACTGCCGCTGCGCTGAGGGGGCCGCTGGAGCCCCAGTAAGAGGAAGTCCACAGCTAAAGGGATTTGGATGAAAACCAGATCGCGATGCATGTCCGTTGGCCAACCAAACCACAAATGTGCAAACGAGATTGGATATTAACACTTTCCCCCCCCTTCCTTTTAGAGTAGATACAAAACAAGCCGTAAAAAATAAAAATAAAACAAGACCCCCCAACAAGAAAAGACGAAAGTGTCCAAAGTGAGAGACCGTGATTTCCGCCTTTGGACACGACTACCGTAAGTTTGACTACTCCCCCGCTTCCTTCAGGTCTCCTTAAGTGGTTCCGTTCATCAGTTCTGAAATTACTGGCTTAAAAAATTAAAAACAAACACAAAAAAAAGGACAGAAGGATTCTGTTTTGTTCTGAAGGAGGCGGCCGTGTAAAAACACAATGAAAATCCAAATCAATTCGCACAACTGTTCCGAGAGTTGATCCGTCTGCCGCCGCCCCCCCCCCCAACTGATGGGGCGAGTGCGTGGGAAGTTCGAAATTAAGTGCGGCGCGACCACTTGTGGAGACGGGGCAGAGCACACATACGCACATCAAGTTGTCGTCTTTAAAAATAAAAAATAAAAATTGAGAGAACGCTTCACACAATCTTCTTAATGCTGTGGCGCTTGAAACTGCCGGTGCTGCGCTGCTTCTGTACTTGGCTCGCGGAGCCGTGGCGTGTCCGCCCGCTGTTGGAGTGTGCCGTGGCCGGGGAGAGTTCCACGTTCTCCTTATCGATTCCTTTAAAAAAATCAAAAAGGGGGGGAAAAAAACCACAGAAGGGCAAGTTAATGTTAACACTTCTGCCGTACCAGGTGACTCTTTCGGAAAACGAGAGCGTTTAAGGACACTCTCTGTCTGCAGTTAAGATCAGAGAAGCGTTTCAAAGGCGGGGGGGGGGAGAAGGAGGGGAACTCTTTTGTGCCAAGGTTATAGGAGGGAGGGAAGGAGGGAGGAGAAGGCTGCAGCTGAAGCCAGAAGCAGCAGATCAAGGTTTCTGATTGAATTAGAAATTGGCGAAAGAGAGGTGCCAGCACACGCTTGACCCTTGGATGTCCAGGTGGGGTGGGGTCCCATTGGCCATCTACAATGAACGGCTCAGGTCAGCCTGCATTCTGCAGTCCAATCCACTAAAGCAAAAGCAGTGCCTTTATTTGCCCAAATTACAGAATGGTACAACCTATTGGGGAAGAATTCTCACAGCCTGCAGCTCAAGGTCTGGCCCCCTTATTCCACGTCCATGCGGTGATCTCGCACCTCTGCAGCTCCTGGCCCCCTCTATTTCCCCATTCTTCTCTTCTCCTGGTTCTCCTTCTCTTCTCCCCATTCTAGACTTCCTTTCCCACCTGTTTCTGGATCACTTCCTCTTCCCAAGCTCTTTAGATCACTTGGCCTGCTACTGTACCAATCTTTCCCCAACAGGCCCTTCTGCCTGCCTGTCTGCTTTTGTCTCAGCCAGCCTTCCCCAACCTGATGACCTCCAGATGTTTTGAACTTCAACTTCCATCAGCCCCAGCAAGCGTGGCCAATGGTCAGGAATGCTGGGAGCTGTAGTCCAAATATCTAGAGGGTTCCAGGTTGGGGAAGGCTGGTCTAGAATCTGGGCAGCTCAGCCAATGTCAGCCAGAGACCCTTCCCATTGCTCCATTTCTGTGTGACATCAGGCATCTCCCAGCCAATCACTGCCAGACACTTCAACACCACCACCAAGTGTCTTCGTGGATAGCGACATAGAGGTTAATTTTTTTAACCTGATATAGCAATGGCGTGGGACTGGGGTAAGGATTCGTCTTTCCTTTCTCCTTGGATTGTCTAGTATTTTTCTTCATGAAAAAGCAAAAAGCAACAGGGTAGAGAGAAAAAAGTATTTTATTTCAATGAGTTTACTGTTCCAGCATGTTTCAGAGCACGTATAGGTCCTTCTTCAGATATAGATCCAACATATTGTGTTGTGACCCGCCCAGAGAGCTTTGGCTGTGGGGCGGCATAGAAATAAATAAATAAATAAATAAAATATGCCTAAAATAATACGACTATTTTCACAAATAAAACTAAAAATCTAATAAAAAGGCTTAAAATTCCAAAAAAAACCACCCCCCTTATAAACTGCACTAAAGAGTAACACATATTTCTTAACTATATTCCCCAGGAATGAGTAAACCCACTCTGTATAACCTAAATTTGCTCTTCGATCTCCAGGCTCCAGTGCTCTGATGAATCAAGGAGCAGAAGCCAAGCTAACATGTGCTCAAGTCCGGATTAGAAACAGCTGTATTTCAAATAAATATTGCAAGGTCAAGAGACTCATCGTAGCCAAAAGGAGTCATCATACTTAGCCTTAGAATCCACCTAGAATCATAGAAAAGTAGAGTTGGAAGGGGCCTACAAGGCCGTCGAGTCCAACCCCCTGCTCAATGCAGGAACCTGGCTTCTTTCTCCAAAAGATCCCTATCTATCTGCTTGCAACTTTTCTCTATTGCCCAGAAAGAAAGATCTCTTACTCTATGGAACTTATCTTCCCAAGGCTAGAACAAAATGCTCCCACATTTTGATGTTATATGTTCTTCTATTCGGATTTTAAGATTTCTTGTAGTTTTACCGATACACGGTTGGTTGCAAAGGCAAAGTATGGCATACATCACAAATCTACTGTTACATGTTGTAAAATCTGTCAATATACCGTAGGTACATTTCTTCCTATCTGCATGATTTAGAAACTGTTGCAATCTTAAACCATGTTCACAATATATACCATGTCCACAGGGAAAATTTCCTATTGGAGGGCTTGATCCTGGCAAGAGAATTAATTTGAGAGTGGCTTTTTTCTCAGATGTATCACTTATAACTACCCAATCCCCTATATTTCTGGTTCTTTTATAACCTATATATGGTTTATCTTTGCATCCAGCAATATATTTTACCAAATACCAGTATCTATGGATGATCATCTTAAAGAAACACTGATATTGCTAATGATGATATTGTGATATATAACAATGATGCTGTTACATATCATTCTATTATTGGAATTCTTTTGTTTAGTCGCCAATAAAGATTTTCTGCTACTATTATCCACCCTTTTTAAAGCTCTCTGCAATAATCTCCCTGGAGAGTGCCTCTGTACACATTTTCAGATTCTATTCGCTACTCTGAGTCACTTGTACAGTTTCTTTTAATTCTTATACGTTGTCAATAAGGAATATTTTCTTGAATGTGTTTGGGATGTCAACTGTCATACCTGAGAAGCGTATTCCAAACTGTACTTTTCCTATAAAGAGTAATGCTTAACTCTCCCTTCCTCCTTTTTCACTAAAGGTGTAATCCTATGCAAGTTAACCTTTTTAACTAAGAACTGGTGCCTGAGTTTTGCATTCTTCCTCCTCCCTCCCAATCCCTTTTCCTTTTGTGTCGTGTCTTTTAGATTGTGAGCCTGAGGGCAGGGACTGTCTTATTATTAATCTTTGTAAGCCACTCTGAGAGCCTTTTCTGGCTGAAGAGCGGAGTATAAATGCAATAAATAAATAAGTTTAGACAGAAAAAAGGCCTACAGTTCCCAGTTTTGCTCCAGCACAGCAGGCAATGCTGGGATTTGTAGGCTTTTTTTTTCTATCTAAACTTGCATAGGATTGTGCCCTAAGATGTTTTTTAAAAAATGAAATTCTGGTAGTCCTCGATCATCTCAAATTTTGATATTCTCAGGTTTGTTTGTTTTTTGTTTTACCGTACTTAAAAAAAAAAAGATTACTATTTTACTGTAATTTATACAATACATAGGGATATCATAATACCTGATACATAACAACACTGAATACAGATATTCTCAGTTATAACATTTACCTACTTAAGATGCTCAATCAACTCCTTCACATTTCCTTGCCAGACCAAATATATATCATCTATAGATCTGCACCAACATTTGATAAGAGTTGCTGAAAAGATTGGCGGAATATATGTGCAGTTCTATACGTACAGATGCACAGTCAAGAAAGGCATGTTACTGTTTTGTACAGTTCATAAGGAAATTGTTTTTGGAATTTCGGAGCCTTCCTTTTTTAAAAAATCAGATTTTTAGTTTGGTTTGTACAAACAGTATTGTTTTATGCATGCTGAATATATAGATGTATTTTAAGTATACATGGGCACGTTCAAAGTGTGTGTGTGTGTGTGTGTGTGTGTGTGTGTGTATTTTAATAAAGGACCTATATGTCATCCGAAATGCATTAAACAGTAAACCTCTTTGGAATAAAATCTTTTTTTTTGTCTACTCCATTGTTCTTTGGTGACCTTGTTGGGGTTCCCATTTTGTTGTTCTTTTTCCTCATGGGACAGAAGAAGGAGGAAAAGGAGATCCTTCTTGCATGGGGTGGACAAGCGCTAGAAGGTCCAGATCTCGATGGTTGGTGGCCAGGTTTGTTATTTTGCTCAAGGATGAAATGATTGTCATATTTGGATCAGGAATGAATTCCTTCCACATTTAGATTTGCTAACCATGGAGACATGGTAGGCCTCCAGTAAATTAATTTCCCCCTGCAGTGTGTGTGTGTGTGTGCTTGGCTCACTCATTTCTGCCATCTGTATCGTTTTGCTAAATTATTCTTTGAATAGGACAGGCATCCCTGGGAAAAAGCATCACACCCACTTCTTCTTCTCTGCTTGAAGCATGCCATAATCTGGATTTGACAAAAGTGTGATGTAGATGCAATTTCGGGCTCAAATTGGGCTGCTACGCTGTCTTCAGGCCTCTGCCAGTCCTAAAATATTTGTTATCCTGCAACTTCTGTTCATTTCATACTTGCCAGGAAGCTACCCACAATTCCTCCCATCAAATGACCCGGTATTTCCAAGGGAAGCAAACAAATGTCTATCTTTGTATGCTTTTCCTTGCTCTTTATAGGAGGTCTCATAAGCACCACGCAGTAACAGATCACACTCCAGGTTCTTAATATGCAGTGTGCGGAGGGAGGAAAGGCAGGCTGTGAAACAACATACAGGCATGCACTCCAAATTACTACATATCTCCAACCTTGTAGCATTATTGTTAAAAAACATTCCCTAGAATTTCTGCTCCGCAGCTCTTACACTGTCAGCCTCACAGCATCCCTGCGAGGTAGGCCATTCCCCCGTTTCACATGCAGGCCAAGACCTATGAAGACTTGCCCAATGTTGCCCAGTGGGTTTGGGAGGGAGTAACAATTTGAACTCCCAGATCTTGCATTGTACTCCCTTACTGGCTGTGCTTGGACCCCTCTTCACAACGTGGGAAGGCAAGGAAGTAAACACCCTTCCCCCCCCCCTTGCCAAAAGAGCAAATCCTGTTCAGCTGACTGCATAGGGGTGGACAACTTCGGGAGTACCCCACACCCCATGGGTTACACTTCCCCCTCCTCACGGCATTGAAAATATATTTTTTTAAAGAAAAGGAATCTGGAGTGGCTACTTGGCTTGTTTTTGAGCTAATTTTGACCCTTTTGGCGCTGTGACGCACGAAAAGCACTAAAAGGGTCAAAAAGACTGCTCGGATGCCACTTTGTTTTGTTTTTAAAAATAATGTTTTACAATTTGGGGGACCAGCAGGGACTGCAGCAGGGGACGCATGTAGTCCGCGGGCCACACGTTGCCCATCCCTGGCATAGATGATGCTAGGACAATGGCCCCCATTTTCGGCTGGCAAATGGTGAGGGAAGTACTAGGCAGGTTGTGCAGAGGTCACCTGACACCACCCTGGTTCAAAGCTGCCATGCAGAAAGCACTCTAGCTTCTGTCCCAGTGAATAATCTCCCTCAGAAGATTATACAGGCCTGTGACTCACGCTGGCTCAGCTTGTCTGAGCGTGGAAAGCTAAGCAGGGTCAGGCCTGGTGATTACTTGGATGGGAGACCCCCTCCTCTAGTTTCCTGCATTGAGCAGGGGGTTGGACTCGATGGCCTTGTAGTCCCCTTCCAGCTCTGTGAGCTATGAAAATCTATGAAATGTACACACACAAACACGAACACGCAGAATTTGTCAGGGCAAGAAACACATTGGCTTGCAGGCCCTTATTTGCACATAGCGGCCTTAACACTCTGCGAACTATTTTTTCCCCCGTAAACGTCCCGCTGTTTACTTATTTGAACATTAAATAGAAATCCTCTGTGACAAAACACACAGGCCGGGGGGACTTTGCTTCCAGACACCCTGGTGCCTGTTCGAATAATTGCAAACAAAGGGGGAGCAGCCACGAAGGGGGTGCCTCGAGAACACAGTGTGGCTCCCGTAGGCCGGAGCTTTCCAGAACTCAGCGTTGCACGGCTTTGGACTAAAGCAAGCTGCCAAGAGGCTGATGCTCCTTACACACCTGGGCACACACACACACACACACACACACACACAAAAGGGCTGTTCTCAGCGTGTCTCTCATTCTCAGCCTTCCGCACCCCGCGTATTTGGATCTGTTCGGGGTCAAAGGGGTGCACACAGCCCCCTTGCCTTTTGTGTTGGCCCTCTTAAAAGCCCTCGACCAACAATTTGGGACAAGATCTATCCCCAAGGACACTTTTTAAATTGCAAAATTGACACGGATGCAGACCAATAACGTAGTCCTTGTAGGACATTGTCACCAGTACAGTAGTAAACAACATCCCCAAATTTCAGGCACTTACTGCTTTCAGTTTTCTTTCTGCAAACAACAACAAAGCACCCAGGACATAAAACATCCTAAGAAATCTGTTGATATTTGCCATTGGGGTGGGGTTTTTTTTGTCTCAGCCACTGGAAAGCACTGGGGTAAAAAAAGAAGTAGTCCCGTGGGTTTTTTTCAAACAAAAACTGATCCAGCAAAGCAGACCTTTAAGTGCCCTTCTTCTGACATCACACACATGGATTTGTTCTGGGACATTTTACTACCTTGAGGTACATAATTGTTATTTGCAGTGCTTTTTTTCTGGAGAAAAGGGTACCGGAACTCTTGGATTACGTTTCCTCGGGAGTAGATGGCGATTAAATTGTAATGCAATTAATAGAAGAAAAGGTGCTGGAACTCAGTTCCGGTGAGTTCCACCAGAAAAAAAGCCCTGGTTATTTGGCTTGCTTTAATGTTTTTTTTGTTTTTAATGTAGTTGTTATTTTATATTGTTTTTATACTGGTTTTTACATCGTATGTATTTTTTATTGTAAGCTGCTTAGAGATCGTAGGATATCAAGCGGTATAAAAGTAGTTCAACAAAATAATAAAGAAATAAATGCCTTTTGTTAGTTAAAAGTTATTTTTTTGACTTTTAAATATCCAAATCCAAAACTTTTTAATGTAAGTTTCCTTGCAGTGTTGCATGATGGAGGTGTTTAGAAAGCTGTGGGGGGGGGGAGGGCATAATTCGACTAATATTGGGGGAGTCAGGGGTGGGGCGTTGTCAATTCCATTAAGAGCTCCCCGCATCTTTCCCCCCATAATGTAAGCACGGCTTCCCCCTACCACTTCCTGTTTGCCATTCTAGATTGTAAGTTACCGCAAGCACACAAAATTCTGCGTAAGTCAGGAGGCAAAGAGGCCCAGGTGGGCTTGCGATCACCAATGCCAGGCAGAACCGAACAGGGAACAGAACAGGGCCAAAATGTGAAGGTGGGTGGGTGGGGAACGCAAAGACAAAAACACAAGGCCAGGTATGGGGGTGTTACTTGGGTATCCGGATGTATTTTCCTACAGTTGGTTGCAAACGTTTTACAGCAGGGGCGGGCAACCTGTGCAACCCTTTGCAAATGACCAGTTTAGAATTCTGGCAGGAGTGATTTGTCCCTTTCCCAGCAGACGGCTCGATAAGAACAGAAGAAGAGCCCTGTTGGATCAGACCAAGGGTCCATCTAGTCCAGCATTCTGTTCACACAGTGGACAACCAGCTGCCCACGGGATCCCACAAGCAGGACAGGAGTGCAGCAGCACCCTCCCGCCCATGTTCCCCGGCAACTGGTGCACATAGGCAGAATGACATAGCCATAGGCACACTGCCTCTGATCCTGGAGGTAGCACATAGCCATCAGGACTAGTAGCCATTGATAGCCTTCTCCTCCTCCATGAATTTGTCCAATTCCCCCTTTAAAGGCCTCCAAGTTGGTGGCCATCACGACATCTTGTGGAAGTGAGTTCCATAGTTTGCTGTGTGAAGAAGGACTTCCTATGATCTGCCCTGAATCTCCCGCCAATCTAGTCATAAGAACATAAGCAGAGCCCTGCTGGATCAGACCAAGGATCCATCTAGTCCGACTTTCTGTTCATACAGGGGCCAACCAGCTGCCCACAAGCAGGACTTGAGTGCAACAGCACCTTCCTGCCAATGTTCCCCAGCAACTGGGGTATGTAGGCAGACTGCCTCCGTATGGGAAAGAAGTAGAAAAAGAGAGAACGTGAAGGCGGTGGCAGAAAGATTGAATAAGAAGAGTAGCCCCATCCAGTTTTAGCTCTGCACCCTGCACACCACTGGCATGCAGTCCTCAACAGATTACCTCCAAGAAAATGCGGCCCTCAACAGCAAAAAGGTTCCCCATTGGTTTTATGGGAAGTCGAGGCAACCCTGCCATGAGGTACCTACATTTAAAGGGAGCCACCTAGACCTGGCACCCTGGATCTATAAATCAGTCATAATTGCTCACAAGATCAGGCAGAAGCGTGTCTCCATGACACAAGCTGGCAACATGAGCAACCCCCATTAGCAAGGATTTGCTTTTCGTACATTCCGAACGCACTGGCGAAGCACTCGAGAGGCAGCCACACGCAGCTCAAATGGAAAGAGGAAGGTTCCTGAAGGCACCGTGAGCCTAAAAGGTCTGCGGCAGCTCCCATGCATAACGCTTTCTCGAAAATCACGCCACTGAGGAAGTCGAGAGCAAGTCTCAGATCAGCACAGATGCAAATGGGAGAGCCACTTATACGAAGTGTGTGAGCACAGAGCTTCTAGTTTTTTTCTCTGTACTAAGGTGGTGCCCATCTGCTGCACACAGAAAACTCAAGTTTCGTATGCCTGGAATTATGGGCCTCAATGCCATTAGGAGCATGAGCTTATTTTGCAAAAAGGCTGCTCAATCTGCAGGGAGTTCAGAATGAATAGCCAGGAAGCTGCCAGCAAGGACACCCGAGACGAATGCCTCACTCTGCCCGATGGCAGGGCCGGCCCCGAGTTCTTGGATTTAAAAGACATGCCAACATGAATATAAAAATGGGTGCTTTAGGATGAAATACATTCAGAAATGTGAACTTAAACACATATAAGTATTCAAGTATGAAAGTCACAGATTAATATGGAAATGGTACGGACTTATGAACACATGCGAAATTGACACAGCACAAAATAAGACTTGTTCTATCCGTCCCTAAATTGATAAGTCCCTGACTTTGGTGGGTTTTTTCAAGGGGATTAGAGAACTTGATGGGAGACAGCAAGTTTATCACTGGCTATTGTTTATGATCTCGTGCCCACCCCCGACCTGGTGCCCTCAAGATATTTTCAATTACAACTGCAGCAAGTAGTGCTGGAGCAACTCCACTGTCCGGAAAGGCTACAATGTTTAACTTGGCTCTTTAGTTTAGGGGAAAGGCGAGCAAAGTGGGACAGGATAGAGGTGTATACAATCATGCACGGTGTGGAGAAACACATGGAACTCCGGAACCTGGGGGTCATCCAATGAAGCTGAATGGTGGGAGATTCAGGAGAGAGAAAAGAAAGTT
This sequence comes from Shinisaurus crocodilurus, assembly GCA_021292165.1. Lineage (NCBI taxonomy): Eukaryota > Metazoa > Chordata > Lepidosauria > Squamata > Shinisauridae > Shinisaurus > Shinisaurus crocodilurus. The sequence continues at coordinate 12,916,619 of CM037886.1, read as the reverse complement.
CTCCTTGACACAGGACATATTAAACTGCAGATCTTGCTCCCACAAAACATAGTGATGGCCACCAATGTGGACGGCTTTAAAGGGGGATTAGACATATTCGTGGAAGAGAAGTCTGGGGGTATTTCTAGAGCCATCGTTGTCGCTGGAGTGACAACGGCTTGGGAGGGCCTTGTACCAGTTTCGACTGGTTTACCGGCTACGGCCTCTCCTGGACAGGGATAGCTTGGCTACAGTGCTAGTAACCTCAAGACTGGATTGCTGCAATGAGCTCTCTATATGGGACTGCCCTTAAGGCTGGTCCAGAAGCTGGAGCCTTTTTAGCATGCAACTTCATTGCTGAGCGAACAGCACTGGTTGCCTATTTGCTACTGGGCTAGGTTTAAGGTTTTGCTACTAGTGTATAAAGCCCTAAACAACTTGGGACCAGGATACCTGAGAGAGCGTCTTCTCCCTTACCAACCCGGCCGGTCACTGAGGTCATCAGCTGGTATGTCCCTGGTGGTTCCACATGGGCCTATGGCCCGATTGGGAGTCCACCAGGAGAAGAGCCCTCAACGTAGCAGTTCCACTCCATTTCCGTGGAACTCCTCGCCCCTGGAGGTCAGGCAGGCACCAACACTGTGTTGTTTTTCGGCGCCTCTTGAAACCAGCCACAGTTTTATTGATATGGTTGTATTGATCTTGTTTTTAACACACTATTTTATTATTTTATTTGTTTTCTCCTTAATTGTTCACTGTTCTGACATCTCCGTACTGGAATATGGAGCAGTATATAAATCTTGTAAGTAAGTAAGTAAGTAAGTAAATAAATAAATAAGGCTCTCAATGGCTACTAGTCACGATGTCTATGTTCTACCTCCACTACCAGAGGCAGTATGCTCCTGGATACCAGTGGCTGGGGACCACAAATGGGAGGGTGCTGTTGCACTCATGTCCTACTACTTGTAGGTTTCCCATTGGGGCATCTGGTCGGCCACTGCGGGAACAGAATGCTGGACTAGATAAGCCTTTGGTCTGATCCAGCACAGCTCTTCTTCCACTCTTAGGTGTGTGAGATAGAAAGTCAAGGGAGAGGAAAGGAGGGTGGGCAGTCAGGTTGCAGCGGAGACCCGTGGCAGAGCTGGGGAGAACAAGCAGCCTTCCCAACACCGTGGCTGGCTACCTAATGATTCAGTCTCATTGGTATTCCTGCAGCAGCAAAATGAATGTGTACACACCATGTCCTTGGAAGGGTTGTGGATTATTATTTTTTTGGCAGCAACTGTGTTATTCAGTCACTGCTCTGCATGTGAATGAAGAAGCCTGCACCAAGGTGATGATTTTTACTGATGGCAGTAAGAAAAATCTTTTCTTGCCCAAATGGAGGGCAAAACCCGGGGCTAGCTGAGCCATATATACCAGGGGTAGCCAATTAGCCCTCTCCAGGTACCTTCCTTGGGCCCCGCTAAGGTACTCAACACCTCCCACTTATTTATTTTTTTTAAAAAATTACACGTTTTTCTTACTGCCAGCTGGGATTGCTGTGGCATAGGTTTCTGTTGGTGCTGAAAGCTGTGGGTTCAAAAGAGTTGTTTAGTGTGTTGGGGGCTCAGACCCCACCTCTGCTATACTCAGTCTTTTGGGCAGATTACCTGCCCTTTGTCATGCCTCCAATGGCAGCCATTTTGTGGTGGTGCCCAGGACAGTTCCTCAAACTGTCAAATGTGCCCACAGCCCCCAAAAGGAGGCCTACCACTGATATATAGAGGCAAGGCAGCTACCTAGGGAAGCATAACTCAAGGGGTGTCCCAGCACACTGCTTCCGGTGTAGCCAGGTCTCTGAATCAACTGAGCATGCACCTCCCTGCGCCCCCTGAGATACTGCAGATGATTCTATGGCACAAACTTTAGTTAACCCAGTGATTCGAGCTGCTGACGGTGGTAAAGAAGGCACAAGCCCACATAATGTAAGCCTGACAAGAGGAGAGCGAGGCAAGACTGAAACGTACAAGCCAAAAGGATGTTGAGAGTTTGGTTCATCAATCAGAGCCAGTGTTGTGTAGAGGGGTTGGGATGTTGGACTTAGGGAGCACTGGGTTTGAATCTCCAGTCAACAACAAAGCTTACCAAACTCCCTTGAGCAAGACACTCTCTCGGACCAACCTGCCTCACAGGGTTGTTATTTTTAATTTATTGTTATTGTAAGTTTCAACAAAACAAAACATTATACACACACACACACACACACACACACACTGTTGTTATGAGGATAAAGTGGGCGGGGGAGCATGTGTACTGCCCTACACTTTATGGAGGAAGGATGGATTTCTCCTTTATAAAGTAGCAAACAAACAAACGGACAAGAATGTAGGCCTTTGATTCGGAAGATGTTTTGATTTAAACAAACAAACAAAAGGTGGTCCTTTCATACCTGTGAATCAGTATGTCAGGGTTTTTTCTTCTTCTTAGCCAGTTACACATGGAGGTAGCTAAGGGTGGTTTAGTGAAATGATTAAGAAAGTCCAATTTGACCTTGTAATGCCAAGGTGGGGAACCTCTTTCAGCCCGAGGGCAGCATTCCATTTTGGAGAAGCTCTGGAGGGGGGGCACATTCCAAAGGCAAAATACAGGGGGGGGGGGAGAAATACCAGCCTATTTTAAATTAAAGCTCTTACTGTCAGTGACTATGCCTTCAGAGAGGCATTTCAACATAGGCTTATTTATTTATTATATTTATATCCTGCCTATTTTCCTGCAAGGAGCCCAAGGCGGCTTACATAATCCTCCTCCTCCTCTCCATTTTATCTTCACAACAAGCCTGTGAGGTAGGGTTAGGCTGAGAGTCCGTGACTGGCCCAAAGTCACCCAGTGAGTTTCATGGCTGAGCGGGGACTAGAACCCGGATCTCCCGAGTCCCAGTCCAACACTCTCACCACTACGCCACACTGGCTTGGTGTGGTCAAGATGGCTGGGTCACGCCTGGAACTTTGGTTAGGCTTCAGGACCCTGGTCAGCAATCCTGGAGCTGGAGAACTGACAAGTCACTCCAGCAGAGTCTGGGAGCAACTGGCAGAGCTTTTATAGTCAGGAGTCTCCCTGGAAACGCCACTCCTTCAGGTGCTGCCTCTGGCTGTTAAAGGGCCAGCAGGCTTTTCCTGCAGGCGTTGGCTTCTCCAAGGGGATGAAAGCTGGAGAGCCAGTTGGGGACTGCTCCTCAGGATCTCCCTGTTCGCTAGAGGAGTCTGAAGTCCACAACTCAAGCATCAGAAGGTAATAGCACCTCCTGGGGGTTGCGTTGGCAAGACATGGGGTCCGAGGCCATGGTCCCCACTTCAGAAGGACCAGGAACTGGTTCTGATGCCTCCCCAGAGTCACTGCCACTGGAGGCTTCAGTTTCTGACGGGTGCCAGTCCTGGGCCATGACACAAATTAGCAACCTGGATTTTAAAAGTCAATCCATTAACCCCAAAGCGTGCAGCAGCAGAGACAATTTCTAATTATATAAATGGGCTTTTCACTTCCCATCAACACAGAAAAACCTACAAAGCGTAGAAAAACCTACAGGACAGGAGGAAGTGGTTCTCCTATTACCGTACACAGTTCCTCCTTCAATGCAGAGAAGCCAGAGGTGATACACGTATGATTTGCATATGAGCATCAAAGGTGCTGCTGTGTTGCTTATTTAATATTTGGGTTACATATATTTTTAACAACCTTATTCTACCACTTGAAAAGAAATAAATGGTGGCTCTCAGTAATGACGACAGTCAATGAAAAGCAGCTGCAAAAGTACCAAAGCAAGTGCCGCTCATGTATAAACCCAGGCCAGAGTAATGGCTTGCCCAAAAACACACACACAAACGTTTCGCAGAGGAATGCTTGCAGGGGTTGGCAAGCTGGAGGCATCTGGGTGTGCCCTTTATGGGAAACCGGTTATAGGTTGCAGCAAGGCTCTTGTTATGTCCTTAAGACATCCACTCAAGATCCCAAGAGTGTGGCTGGACACACAACTGTAACTTCTAACTTCTTAGTGTGCACAGTGCTTTCCGAGATTATAAAATCTTCCCATTTTAAAGAGGCAGCAGTTTGCAGAAGGCCACCCAGCCAGCGATCGCACAGCTGAAGCAGGATCTCAACCCAGGTCCAAAGCTCTGTGCGCCTTGGAACGCCCTGCCTCCCGACACACCCAGCAGCAGAAGCATTGGAGACACGCTGCTCCCCCCCCGCTTTTTAGCCTAGATTTTTGGAGCCATGTTTGCAAAAGTGTAAAATAAGAATTAACTCCTCCTCTCCTCTCAGGAGCCCCCAGCTCTGGCGCAGAACAAAGCAGCAGCTCGTGCAAGCAGAATGAAACGTAGAGAGAAAGCGAGCAGGTGTACCTGGATGAGGAAGTTGCATGAACACTGCAGATTTAGAGCAAGGCAGACAAACTTCACAGAACACAGAATGAAAGAGAAAAGATGAGTGATCAACATTCATGACTGGGAGAAAGACAGAAAACATTCACAGGACAGTGATTATATACTACCTCTCCCTTCCCCTGGGTTCCTCCTTGCCCTTCCCCACCAGCAACCTTCTTACACACACCTAGCCACAGTTATTTTAGACTTACTTTAGAACAGTAACACTTGATGGAAGGAGAATGCCAAAAACTAGTGGCTGTTCTATCAACGTGCTTTTCAAGACCATGTGCTTGATCAATGTGCATGCTCCGTACGGCCATGCGGCTCGTCTCCATGTACAGCGTTTCACAAAGAGTCTCCTGCTTGAACCTTCCAAAACTGAACAAGCACCGAGCAAAACCCACAGCGGTGGGCTCACGCAGCTCCCATTGACTTCAGTAGGGCTTGTGCACGAGACGTTCACCGTTGCTTGTGGTCCCCCCTTTCATATCTTAGCAATGGGATTTTAATCCTACTGGACCTTGGCTTTATCACCGAGGTCATCATTGGAGGCCCTACCTAGAATGACCCTGACTTCCAAGTCGAGGAACATGGCCTTTGCTGTGACGGTGCCCCAATTTACCCTCTGCAGACACCGATCTGAGCATCTACCCTTCTATCGTTTAGAAGAACCAAGTTAACACCATTGTATTCTCTCAACCTTTGGGGGAGTAACATGATCTTTATTTTCTTGCCTGCCTGTTTTGCTGCTAGTGATTCTGTGACGTGTGTGCGTGCAGGGCTATAGCTCAGTGGTAGAGCCCCTGGTTTGCATGCACAAGGTCCCAGGTTCAATCCCTGGCTTCTCCAGGTAGGGCTGGGAAAGACTTATGTATGAAACCCAGGAGAGCTGCTGCTAATCAGAAAATATTGAGCTGGATGGTAGGTGATCACTCGTGACCGAGTAAGATTGTCTTCCAGGATAAAATTACAAAAAGAAAATTATAAAAGGGGGAAATTCTAAAAAAAAATATTGTCTGTCTGTGTATGAAGTGGCTTCCTATGTTCCTAACCTGGAGAAAATTTGCCAGAGCAGCAAATTTTCTTTTGCTGTTCTTCTGGAAGGTAGCTGGGCTGCCGGCTGGGTGACCAAGCGAGAGACAGCTGGGAAGGTGTTGTAGGTGCTCGCTCCACCTTCACAGTTCCTTTTGGTGCATTTGGTACTGGCTATTATCCATTAGGGAAGGACCGTAGCTCAGGGCAGAGCACCTGCTTTGCATCCAGAAGGTCGCAGGTTCAATCCCTGGCATCTCCAAGTAGGGCTAGAAAAACGCCGGCCTGAAACCCTGGAGAGCCGCTGCCCGACAGTGTTGGCAATACTGAGCTAGATGGACCAAGGGTCTGACATAAGGCAGCTTCTTATGTTAGAGCAGTGTTTCTCAACCTTGGGTCCCCAGATGTTTTTGGCCTACAACTCCCAGCATGCCCCAGCCAGCTATGCTGGCTGGGGCATGCTGGGAGTTGTAGGCCAAAAACATCTGGGGACCCAAGGTTGAGAAACACTGTGTTAGAGTGATTGTTCTAATTTATATGACTTATTCATCAGAAATAATAACAATTACTACTACTACTACTACTACTACTACTACTACTATTATTATCTTTTCTATACCGCCCAAGCTCTCTGGGCAGTTCACAACAATCGCGAATTGCTTTCACAAATGGCTTTATTTGGACTGTTAAACCCTGCCTTAGAGATCTTGCGGTGGAAAGGCATGATGTACATGTTGAACACAAATAAACAGTCTCTGTATGTATGGGCACCAGGAGTGTGCGGCTCTCCGTTACACTGGACGACAATCCAGGAATTCACTATTTGTATGTCCGCAGTGGAGCCTGTGTGTTGCCCACCCTTGGGTTAAATAGCACCAAACAACAGTAAGAGAAGATACTGTGGTCCCCTGGGCTTACAACGTTAGGGCTTGGCGAAGTTCCTACCTTTGATTAATTGAGGAAAAATCCCTTGCGGTGCCTCTTCGTGCAGGCAAAGGGTCTGGGGGTCTTTGTAGGAGGCACTCTCCAGGTTGCACAGGGCACAGACAAGGCTTGTTAGAGCCAACGGTCCCACCCTGAGAACTGAGACCCTGCGCTATGATCCACCCCCTTACGAGCGACTGATGCACAATCGGAAATGGTCTTTTGTGCAGCTTGTCTGCCGTTACTGATCTTCCAAGTCTGAGGAACACCCGAGTTCCAGGGAAGACAGTTTGCAAACCACTTGCTTCTCGGGGCTGCTGGGCTAATTTATTGAGCAATCTCCTCTCTCCCTTCCCCTCTCCACACAGACTTTATGAAGGATGGGCAGGCAGCACAACAAACAGCAGTCCCTGCCGAATTACTGCTCCTGGCTTCTCTTTGCAGTACGTGATTTTGTGCCAAAACCCGACTGCAGTGCAAATCATTATGGGAGAGGAATACATACACTGCAGACCCCCACATGTCAGACGTGCATCTGAAGTGGCACCCACTGGTGGGATACCTTAATTATCCACATGACCTCAGGAACTAAATACCAGATTCCCAATGCTACTCTGTTAAATTGTATTTTGTGCTGGCAAGAGTTGTTTTGCAAAAACGCTATGATCTGCAGGTCACAGAACGGTCCAGAAAGCTAATTTCTTACGGTTTCATACTAGCTGGCAGATCACGTGACACCTTCCCTCCTCTTAGTTTCGGCCGAGAGCCAATGAAGCAAACAGGAAGAACAGGATTATGCCATCATTCATTTCTCCGCTAAGGGCGCGGCCCTTAATGCAGGATGACAAAATACTCTTTGTACTTGGTTATAAAGAACTACGGTGCAGCTCTAATAGCAGGGAAAGGGTTGGGGGGTTTAAAGAAGTTCCCCTTTTATAGCACTGGTCTAAACCAGAAAGCACTCTTTGAACCCTCAATGTAAACACAAGGACACAGTGGATACCATTCAGATGGCCAGAGACAGATCAGCACATGTAATGGGGGCTGTTTTTGTTTGTTCGTTTCTTGAACACCAGCAGCCTCCTCCGGACCCCCAACTCCAATTGCACCAGAAGCTGCTAGAAAAACTCTCCCAAGTTCCAGAAGTAGCCATGAGTCCCACTGGACAAGTCAAGAGACTTGCTGGATGGGGACCCAGTATCTTTGCAGAAGGGATCCTGTTGCTCCCGATGTAGTGTAGGACGTTACATTAGCAACAGCCCCTAGCTCTTCACTTGTGTAGGCTCCTTCCAACTCTATGATCTATGAAATCTATAAATTGGGCAAACTGGGTCACTGCAAAGTCCGGCCGGTTTAGATGTCATGGTCAATGATGGCCAAACATGCAGGGTGGAGAAGTAATCTGAGCACACCAAGGAAGGCGAGATCATGCTTAAATTATAGAGGGGTCAGAGGGGGCCCAGCCCCCCTACCCTTTTGTGATTGCCCCCCAAGTTAAGTGTTTTCAGAAGGCTATGGGGGCTTAATTTGGCTAAAATGGGGGGGTACTCAGAAGGTATGGCTTTAGGATTTCATGAAGGACCCCCCCCCCCCCCCACGCACCTTCCTTCTGTAATTCAATCACTGAAGAGGGTGGGAGAAGATGGGGGTTGAGAAAACTGAAGCCGGGCCCCGATGGCCACACTATGGTTCAGCTGTGGCATCTGAACTGGGCCATATATGCCGATGATGTCTTACGCTCAACTATGCTTAGCCCCTTCTCACACAGCACCCAATCCCTTGGTGGCGAGCCCTGCCCACTTTAGGTAATGTGTTGCGATCATGGTTTGTTGTGGGAACATGTGAGCGGGTCTCGCAGATGCCCTGAAATGAATTCCCCACAGGGCTCAGCAACGGCGGCCACAAGAGTATGAAGCAGAGCCACGGAACCAGACCATCTTGAAGCCCCCAGAAGCTCAGATGGGGAGAAATCCTCCAAAACAGGAAATTTTTCTAGCGCTTAATTTTTCCGCAGAAAGTTTTCCATTCCATAAGGTCATTTTGTAACAACGAATGGAGGCAAATTGCAAATGCAATATTAGGCAAAAGTTTCAAAGTTGCAGGTGACTGGTTGTCAGCATATCATGCACAGTTCTTCGGGTTGCTAAAATTTATTAGTGTGTCAACAGTTTTCAATACCTTTGTTCTTCTCTTAAATTTAAACAATATAAGGGAAGTAAATGCTATTGTCTTTACATTTTTACAATTATTCCAGTAAAGAAAAATCTACACAATATAACATTTAAATCGCATTAAATGTGCTTTAATTTCCCCCTCAAATATTTCAGGTCAAATACTTATGGGGTATCAGGCCAAAAAAAATTAACATGGGGAAATATTTAAATCTTTGTTGTTTACTAAATACAAATAAAAGAAATACGCCTGAGGGCATCAGAAACATTTCTGATGCGAGCTGACAATGTTCTGACACAAGTTACCCTAATTTGCATAGAAACAGTTTCCAGAAAACTTTCCAATGTAACATTTTCCAGAACACCCTACCCTCATCACTACTCATTTGCAGCATCCAAACAGGAACTGGGTAAGGCTTCAGCAGCATCCCATCTATTGGCTGCATGCACCTAGAGAGCCATCCGCTATTCTGAGCATCCTTTATTGCCTGGTCGCCAGCAGTGATGGCCAATCTCTTCTTCGGCCCAGGCAGATATAAGGATTGGGCTCACTCTTCCTACAGAGGAGGATCTGGGAACAGATTCTGAGGAAGATGGGGGGGGGGAGGAGATGGGGGGGGGAACCTGCAGCTGGCGCCCCAAGGCCAGAGGAGTCAGGCCCAACAGTCCAAATTTGTGGGCAAGCAATCTGAGCTCTCTGATCGGGAGGAGGGCGAATCAAGCATCACTAAACCCTGAGTCAAAGGTCCGCTAAGGAGGAGGGACCAGCTGAGGAGTGTCCGGGGTGCCAAGAGACTGGCCCCTAAGAATAAGGAACCGCCTTAGGGGTGTGGGTGTGGGTAATCTGAGTCTGAGAGGGAGGAGAGGTTCCCAGTTTGGAATCAACTTCTCAACCATAGGGCAATCTTCCTTAACGGCTGGTATTCTAACTAAGCTTGTTTCTTTTGTGATTGACTCTGCAATCCACTTCCTTTGTACTTCTAAGCCAGTTTGCTAGGCTGGCGTCTGTCCCAAGTGAGAAGCCATTGTCTGGATCTTCTTGGAAGGAGGAGGGGAAGTACGGCCTCCACAGCAGACCAATTCTTCCTAAGCTGCCCTGGGTGTGGAAGCAGGGCTCGCCAACCTTGGGTCCCCGGATGTGTTACTGGACTACAGCTCCCAGAATCGCTTGCCATTAGCCATGCTGGCTGGGTATGCTGGGAGCTGTAGGCCAGCAACATCTGGGGACCCAAGGTTGGAGAGCCCCGGTGTGGAGGCTCCCGGATATGTCATCATCAGAAGATGACCATCCACACCCGAGGAACGGCTGTGGATGTGACACTACCTCTGCCCTGGCTGGACCGGCAGGTGCCTGGCTCTGAGCAAAATGGAAGGAAACCACTGCTGCCTCCCATCTCCGCTCAGCATATGCTGCTTTTTGGTCATGGCAGTGGTGTTTTCCCGAGTGACTCTGTTTGAGAAGCAGCGCTGCATAGGGCTAAAGCTCCCGGAAGAGGACTGAGCATCCTGGGTGACCTACTCAAGAGGGAAAATGGTACATGAGAGACTTGCTCGCTGCTTCCAGTTTTGATGGGGCAGGACAAGGGTCTGCAGACCACCAAGTGCCTTATAAAGATACTTGCTCGCTTCCAAGTATATCAGGATGACTTGACTTCGGAGAATGCCTGTGATACCCCGCTAGAGGCAGAAACAATATTCTGGGACACGGCATCCTTGAAGAGTTGTAGTCCACAAGGCTAATGGCAACAGACCTGAACTTACTGTCCCCTTCTGAACTACAAAAGGGCAGCTTTGCATGGTATAACAGAAGTAGAAATACATTAAAAGAGTTTAGCCAGGGATGCTTGCAAATCAGTTTTTGTTTTTTTAAAACCTTTATTAATAAACCAGCAGACGTCATGTTACATAGCCCAAAATAATGGTTTTGGCCTAAGCCAATCATGGCTTCCATGGAGAGGAAAACACTCCATGCAGACACCGTCACACATTGCAGTGTAAAAAGCAGGTATGTGCACACTTGCTTTTTCTGTAACACGTGAAGCGGTCTGAATGTGCTGCCCTTCTCAAAGGCATGCACCTACTGTTGCATCATTCCCATCGGCATTGTTTTACACACTGGTACACACAATTACCACTGTAGGACGCTCTTACTGTAAACGTTTGCTCTATCAGGTGCTGCACACATTCAGGGCACTCAAATGTGGCAGCTGTCTTCCCGCATCCTGATGCTTTGCAGTGCCTTCTATTCCTCTGTATGCATCAAGTCCACCAAATCCAACATTTTAGGCCTCCTGTATGCCTGAATACTAACAAAACTACAAGACAGAGAGCCAACCCCACACTGTACAGTTTTAAAGATGCAGCTGCCCGCTTTCGAGTCACAGGCACTTCAAGGATGGACATGCAAGTTGTTACAGGCACTCTAGTACACGCAAACACCTCGAGCAGAGAGCTATAAAGCGGGAACTCTCGTCCCTTGGCGAATCCAAGGCAGAGCCTCCTTTGGGAATGTCATTAAAGCCTTAATCCTATGTGTGTGTGCTTGGGATTAAGAGCCATTGAACTCAGTGAGACTTGCTTCCAAGGAAAGACACAGAGGACTGCATTGCAAGTCTTGTTTAGTTGGGCGGGCTATCGAAGCGGAGTCCTAAGGAGCTTCAGTCCCAAAACCTCAGCTTCAGAGACTTCCCAGACATCCCCCCCACACCCAAGTTCCAAGCCTATTTTTGCAGCAGCGATAAAGGCTTTAAGGGTTATACTGCACTGTCGTGAGATGTGGTGACGTCACTGGCTTAGATGGCTTTAAAAGGGAAGTAGACAAATCAGTGCATGATGGCAGGTATATCAACAGTTATACTAGCCATGACTACTATATGGAACTGCCATTTTCAGAGGCAGTATTATTTTTGAACACCGGTTGCTGGGGCGGGGGGCAAACAGTGGGAGAGGGCAATTGCCTTCATGCCCTGCATGTGGGCTTCCCAAAGGTGTCCAGGTTGGCCACTGTAGGGAGTGGGATGCTGGATCAGATGAACCTTCACCCTGATCTAGCGTGTAAGTTGGTGACATCTTTCACGTGCATAGCGAAGACGCTTTTAAAAGAGTCAACGTGACCAACGTGTCAGCAGACAGGTAAACTCATTGGGAAGCCACTCCTGGCTTCAGTGCCCTGTTGAGTATACACTGTGGCAAACCCAGGTTTGCCTCTGGATACTGTGTGGATTGAACCCACATTTATTATTTAAAACAAAAAACAAAGGGCACAAAATAAAAATACTCAAGATACCTAACTCTGCATCCCATGCCAAATTCTGTACTTGTAGAGTGGTTTCCACACTGCCTTGGTTGTTGCCATTTTATGGCTTGGGGGGAAATGGCATCTGAGCGTGCTTTAGTCAAGGCAATTAAGCCACAGGGCTGAGCTAGGATATGAACCCAGGCCCAAATCCATCACTGTCTATGTGTATCCTCACACAGCCTTTAAAATTCAATGCAAGAAACGTCTCGGGAGAATAAAGCTAGCGAGGAACAGAGATTTGCGGCACAACAAGGGGAGAAGACAGTGAAAGTGTCCAACCTCGAAAAAATGGGAAGAATACATTCAGAGGAGTTTTAATGGATACCCCCTGTGACATAAGCAATGGAAAAGCATGGCAAACTGACCTGGGGAATGCTGGGAAGTTGCGAGTGAGGTCATTGAATTAGAGAGGTTCAGGTTTGCAGTAATACTAAGCTGACTCTGCACAGGCAGGAGGGTAAGGAGAAGTTGGAGTCAGCAGGGATTCCTCGCTGGTTTCCTCGTCAATTCCAGGTAAGTAGGTGTCGATCAAGGCATCGAGGAACTTAACTATGAGCTCGGCATAGTCTGGGATTTGTGTTTGCTGGAAAGTGAGAAATAGATCAGTTCTTCATTTGTAGCCAGTGGTTCTCATAAGGGGGGGGGGGGGGAGGCCTTCTGTTTACAAGTCTAGGGCATGGGACTACAGACACAAGACCAGATTCCCTCCTTAAGGAAGAGCAAACGTGCAGACAGACACAATGATACTACATGTTACAAATAAAGTTTGGTCAGCTTTATTCAGAGGGCAACATTTACAGGGCTTTATTCAGAGGACAGAAATGAAGCAAAGATCAGTAACTTCTAACGGTATCACAGAATCACACAAGTCGGTTTTTCAGGTTACACAGTGTTTTGCTTCATGGACCATAAAACGTAGAACTGTCTTTTGATCCATGGGGTCATAAAGCCTAGACCACCATTTGTTTACCTGGGGCAACTCTGCAATAGGCATGTGCAGATCCAGAGACCCGAACTCCAAATTCCTAAATTCAAGATACCTAGATTTCTGTAAAGCAGCCGGTTTCCACTGCCCCGCAGTCAGGTTATGTCCAACTAAGGTCAGGCTGGCAACAGGTCAACTTCTGTTATAACGTGACTGACGGACCGATATGAAACTGATCCACAGAGGGCAGTTCTCAGTTAGGGCGGACTTGATCATTTCGCAAATTCTAGGTGGCTGCCGAGGACAGCATCACGCAGAGAACGGTGCTTCTGCCTGGGATTTACTACAAATTTACAGAAGAGGCAGAGAGTCACACGAAGGGGGCATCCCACAATGACTGGGGATCGGAGCTGTGCTGCTGGCATCGTCCCTGGCGTTGGCCTGCGGATGCCTGGCCCCGCCTCCAGGCATCCACACGCTAGAGCGGCCTTCTGCAGCGCACAAGCCTGCACATGCAGAGGCTTCCATGCGCAATCAAGTGCAGGGCAGGACTGGGGATTCACAAGGTAACCGCTGCCGTTCAATTTGTTTTGACAGTAATTCAGAAGTTGGAAGGGGGTCGCAGCTCAGTGAATGAGAAAGGTCCCAGGTTCAATCAATGGTATCTCCAGGTGGGGCCAGGAAAGAACCCTGCCTGAGGCCTCGGAGAGCCCCTGCCAGTCAGCGTCGACAATACTGGGCTAGATGGACCAATCGTGTGACTCGGTATAAGGCAGCTTCCCAAGTTCTTCGATATGTTCCTGGGTTCTTCGATAGCTACTACCTCTTGTCCCATCTATAAATTTCTACCTGCCCATGCTGGGGCATAACCCAGGCATCATCATAGAAGAGGCCCCCCCCGCCTTCCTTCACACACAGTGAAGGAATGCCTCTTCTAACATGGTGCTTACCTGCCCATGCTGGGGCATAACCCAGGCATCATCTTAGAAGAGGCACCCCCCCGCCTTCACTCTCACACAGTGAAGGAATGCCTCTTCTAACATGGCGCTTACCTGCCCATGCTGGGGCATAACCCAGGCATCATCATAGAAGAGGCATTCCCCGCCTTCACTCACACACAGTGAAGGAATGCCTCTTCTAACATGGCACTTACCTGCCCATGCTGGGGCATAACCCAGGCATCATCTTAGAAGAGGCATCCACCGCCTTTGTTCACACACTAGTGGAGGAATGCCTCTTCTAACATGGCGCTTACCATCCACCATTGTTTTTGTTTCAAATAACATCGTCTGTTAAAAATGATACATTTTTTAAAAGCTACTGACCAATTAATCAGGGGCAAATTTTAAGCCACTCAAAATGTTTTTTTAATAAGTTAACCAACTGAAGTGTTGCAGCCCTACTCCAAACCAGTGTGGGGGCCTGTCTTATTAACCTCCAATGGGATTTACATGGTCATATCCACCCCAGGCATGACCAAAAATGCCATCCTGAGAGAGGTCCAGATCCCTCACCTTAGAAAATGGTCCCGCAAACCTCCACAAGCCATTAAATCCGAAACCTGCAACCAACAACAACAACAAAAAAAGAGAAAAGCAGCTTAGTTAGGAAGATTCAAACAAAGTAGATGGAAATAACTGACAAGCGTTCCCCTCATACTCTGCAGTCAAGGCCTGATTCATACACCCATGTCGAGCACTTGATGACTGCAGCATCCTGTGATAATTTGCATGTGTCAAGGGGCTAGCCCTCCAGACCACAGGCAGAGTTTTCACAGCACCTCAAATGCCATTGCTTGTTAATGGAATCCATTCACACTCTGAACTGCCAGTCACCACATGCAAAATAATCCAGCGCAGAGATGTAACACGCATGTGCGAAGCAGCTCAAATGAGTGTAAATACACCCATGTTTTGTAACAATGAAAACCTTACGGGTGTTTAACATCTTATAATACCCTTACTGTTAATCCATTTATTATCAAAACCACCATTGTTTGTATAGAGCTCCTCTGACTCTCCCAAATTAGCGTTTGATATGGTACATAATAAAATACGATAATCTGTTGCTTAGGGCAGTTTCTGTAAAATAGTAATAATAATAGCAACATGCAACAGTATGACATAAAAGCCATCTAAACACGTGTTTTCCTCTATGAAGGGGGAAAGGGAAAATGACAAGATACACTAAAAAGAGATACACTCATCCTATTTGAGAATGACAAGTGAGGGGCTAAGGCAGAGGAAGGCAACCTCCGGCCCACGAGATCTGGCCTGAGAACGGATGGCCACCATGGCCAAAAACCCCTCCCCAAGCCTCCCCGCCTTGCCCTGGGGAGAGGAATCCCTAGGTTATCTCTCATCAGAGATAACAAGGGGATTCGAGATAACAAAGGGGTTCCCCTGCACTCAGCTAGGGCATGCTGGAATCAGTCCTGCAACTTGCCCCTGGCAAGTTGCTTTCTCCATGCAGGGAGAGGCACAGAGCTCCGTGCCCCTCTCTTCATAGAGGAATAACAAGCCAAAATAAAATAATAATAATAATAATAATAATAATAATAATGCTGGAGTTAGGCAGCACGTGACTGGCCCCTTGCTGACCAAACTACCAGGAAGGTCAGTTCAATTTTATATTAAATATCTGATGGAAGATAAAATGCCAACAGTGTCCCTGATAGTGGGCAAAGTTCTGTCTGTAGCTGTGAGAACGAGAGAGCAACTCACAGCAACACAGCTCACTATTTGAAACTGGATCATATCCAAGGACCAACTGGTGATAATTGGAACACTATGTAATTGTGCTTATGTTATACGCTGAGTCTGCTTGCTTTGAGAGTCTCGTGTCCTGTATATATATATTTTAAATTTTGGGTCTATTTTTTTTAAATTTGGGGGACTGCAGTAAATTCGACTGATTGAACAAGGAAAGAATGAGTGGGCTGGATGACATCATGGGAGGGGGCAGGGCCACACCTCCTCGATGTCATCTGGCCCACCAGCTTGGCCATCATCCCTGGCCATTGCCTAAGTTGGCTGGGGCTGATGGGAGCTAGAATCCAACAACATCTGGAGGGTCACAGTCATAGATTCCCCCACCAAACGGTCTGCCAGAGCAAACGCAGGTTTCATAGATTTCATAGATCATAGAGTTGGAAGCAGCCTACAAGGCCATCGAGTCCAACCCCCTGCTCAATGCAGGAAACTAGAAGAGGGGTCTCCCATCCAAGTAATAACCAGGCCTGACCCTGCCTAGCTTTCCATGCTCAGACAGCGTGAGTCACAGGCCTGCAGTGAAACCCTGCTCCAGGCTCCTTCCTTTAGGGGCCAAAGGATGGCATCAACAGGAGCAGGGCCTTTTTGGAAGTGACTCCAGCATTGTGGAATACATAATGTAGCTAGGGAGATAATAGTGCACTTGTGTGTGTGGTGGGGGCTGTCTCTCTTCTGGTCCCCTGGCAACTGGTCATACAGTCCAGATTCCAGCCTCCCCACTCCAGTGGGAGGGGGACAGGAAAAGATGCAGCTACACTTAGGGACTGGTTGACGGTAAAGATGCCAACCCACAGAAGCAGACCTTTGGTTTTTAAATGGTAAACAATTTTCTGTTGAACATCTTTTGAAGAAGCAGGGTACACATTGTTTAGAACAAGAAATATTTGTGGGGTATGGTTAAAAAGTTAGCGTTTATTCTGCATCGCAGCAGGCCTTTTTTCACTTTTCAAAGAAGCAGCAAGATACACACTTTGCAGATAAGATGTTTGGTACTGGGGCGGAGATTCTTCATGGTAAACCACACTCTGAACAATGCCATGAATTGGGTTCAGTAAATTTGGATCCTGGCACTGCGACAACAGGGTATTTATCTTGAAGTCCAACAAATTGTGCCTAAGGAGCAAAACACACATCAGTTATCAGTTCATTGCCAGAAAGTGAGTAACTGGCCTGTAACACTTATTTAGCCAACAGATGTGTTATATGTGGATTGCATTTAAGCGCTTTACATACTAGCTGGTGTTAACGGCCATTCCCTTTTGCCAAGAAATGGTATATCTAAGGGGGCGAGGGATCTCTGACAGAAACTCTCAACACCTTATCGAACTACAATTCTCAGGATTCTTTGTGGGGGAAAGCCATGGCAGTCAAATCGGAGATAAACACACAAAAAACAAAGGCAGCGCATCTTGGCCATAAGAACAACTATTGGCTACTTTCTTGTTCCCAAGGGACCTAATGGGCACTGAAACCATCACATAGAATCATAGAATCATAGAAAAGTAGAGTTGGAAGGGGCCTACAAGGCCATCGAGTCCAACCCCCTGCTCAATGCAGGAATCCAGGTCAAAGCATCTCTGACAGATGTCTGTCCAGCCGCACCTTGAATGCCTCCAGACTGGGAGAGCCCACCACCTCCCTAGGTAGTTGATTCCATTGTCTTATTGCTCTGACAGTCAGGAAATTTTTCCTGATGTTTAGGTGGAATCTAGGTTCCTGTAACTTGAGCCCATTATTCCGTGTCCTGCATCACCCAGCAGAGCCCAATGTGAACGTCTGCAAACCCTCCTCCTGCCCCAGATCATCTTAAGCCGGACTATGCAGACACCCCAACCACAGCATCCAATCAGCCTTTCCCCCACTCCTACTCCCCCCCCCCCCCCAGTACCCAGCCACCAACCTGCTTTTTGTAACATGTTTACAGATTAAGAGATCTGGAGATCTTGAAAGCTTGTGCATTTTTTGTTTTCTGTGAGTTGGCCTAATAAAAGGTATTACACTGCCAAGATAAACATGTACTTCTCCAGTTACCTGTAACTACAATAGCTGTACAACTATTCTCCTATACTTAGAAAGTGTATGGCGAGCTATGCATCTGTAAGGCTCTAGCCTTAGGGAAGATTCCCAGAGATGCGATGCCAAGGCGAGACAGTCCATTCAACACACATCAGCATTGAATGGAAACCTCCTAAGAGGTTCTCTACCATTTCTCCTCTCTGTGTAGGTTCTCTTTTTCATCACAGCCCCTGCCATTTTTGCTAGGCTGGGAGAATGAGGCGGTAGCCAACTTACTGAGGTCAAAGCCAACAGAAAGTTGGGGAAATAGTGGTCAAACTGGGCCTGTGATCCACTCTTCCTTCTCCCTTGGGAGGGAGCAAAGCAAACACGGGTGAAAACATCTGCTCCCCATATACTGGAGAGTGCTGGAATCAGGGGTCAAAGGGGGTGTGGATATGCAGTAGAGCGGTGAGAGGGGGGAATGGTATGGAGCGAGAGCAGGCAAGAGACAATGCAACCTGAGGGCCCTATCCTGGGCTTGCCACGACACCAAGATGAATCCAAACTCTTGGCCAAGGTAGTCCAACATCAAGGAAAAACAAACAGTAGGATCTCAAGTAAGCAAAAGTCTCCATATATTTGCTGATTATGAACCAGCCATTTCATTGGTCTTCAGCCAGTGGGGTCAGAACCCACAAGTGGGTCAGACCAACGACACCATCACTGGTTGGGCTTATTTGGATTTCTTTTTGAAGAGCAGGGAGAAGGAGAGCCGGGCGGGTGACCAGATGCAAAGATACAGTTCCTTCTCTTTTAAGTATTCCGTAGGAGACACCTTTCCGGTAGCGGTGCGGCTTTTCACCCCTGCACGACAAGCTGCACCTGCAAATATTTCCCCTCCTATCCTACTATAAATATCACAGCCCTACTCGTCCTCTGCATCTGGTCCCCCTGTGTTGAAAGACAGGCATGTGGCTTAAAACAAAGAAACTGAAGTAGTAGGGCCCCATGTTGCAGGTGGAGATTACAAGGTCGAAAGCTGCTAATCGGTTCTGTTTCTGCATATCATGGAGACCGATGAACATCTATGCAAAGTGCCGAGGGCCCACCCACCCACGCCCGACCCCCAAAGACATGCTCAGTCCCCCTTCCTTTCAAAGAAAACACTGAATGCAAATAGAAAACCGGTATGTAAAAGTATCCACAGTTCTGAAGCATTTAAATGTAAACTAAGTGGATTCTCCTAAAAGGCCACAGGCTCCACATATATACGGCCAGTGCAAGTTCTGCCTGTAAAAAGCTCATTTTCAAAGGGTATGCTCTCCAGCCAAACTGCCTGTAAACTCCAGGCTAGTTTTGTCAGGATACCGAAAGATAAATGGTGGATTTAGCCTGTTAGCCTTCTGTTTCTAAGGGCTGCCTCACACATTTTGCAGTCCAGAGCTTCAGCCAAGGTTCCCAGGGGCACGTACTTGCGTGACACCCAGGTTTCCAAACATGCGTATGCGGGGTCCCTGCGTTACATTTTTAGGTCCATGCATGCAGTATTTCCGGTATACTCCTAAAACACCTCCATGGGCGTGGAGAGGCCCAAAGACTGTACACAAAGTTAAGTGCTTTGCAGGAAGCAACTTTGTGATGAAAAGCTGAACACTTACACAACAGGAAAGACCTTTGGGAAAACAACGCTGGCTTCTGCTAAATACTCATACAGGATTCGCTGGTCAAATTCATCTGCAGTATATTTTACTAGCGTTGCCTGCCAGAAAAGGGGTGATGGAGAGAAAGAGGGAAAATATCAGCATGTAACTCCGTGTGAGCGATTACATTTTAACTATTGTACTTTGCCACTAAAACATGATGCAGAAAAAGCAACACTAGTGAGTTCTCATATATCTATGAATGGTAGAAAACCCATTAATCAATCAATCAATCAATCCCAGAGGGGTGGCTGTTTTATTCTGCTGCGGCAAACACAACAAGGTGTCTTTGGACATTAAGGACTAAGAGATTTACTGAGGCATCGGTTGATGAACTGAGCTCTAGTCCCTGAAAGCATATGCCACAATTTGTCAGGGCCCTGGTCCTACAATCCCTTGGCAAGATATTAAAATGAGCCCCCTGCTGATAACGTGAGCCAGGGGTGGGCAACTTGTGGCCCTCCAGATGTTTTGGCCCTACAATTCCCCTCACCATTGGGTATGCTGGCTAGGGCTGATGGGAGTTGTGGGCCCAAACATCTGGAGGTCCACAAGTTGCCCACTCCTGCCTGAAGCAGCCACTCCCACATAGAAGCACAGCTCAAGCCACCCCCGATCTTAAAGGTTCGATCCTAGATCTTCCTTCAGGCGTCTCAGTCAGTATACCACCCCCCCCCCCCGGTGAGTCTAAGTCACGGCTCTCCAACCTTGGGTCCCCAGAAGTTGCTGGCCTACAGCTCCCAGCATACCCAGCCAGCATGGCTAATGGCAAGGGATTCTGGGAGCTGTAGGCCAGTAACATCTGGGGACCCAAGGTTGGAGAGCCCTGGTCTAAGCAGAGCGGTGTGTGTGTACCCAGCATGCCATCATGATCTATCATGAGCCCACACCAGTTTTGTTAATGCTAGTGCATGAACTATCCTTCTATTCAAACTGCCTGGTGCAGCCATTTCAAAAACCGCGTATGATCGCGCATATGCAGTGGCATTAACAACAGCAGGAAGATGGCTTTGGATAAAGGGCTGGGAGTGGCACAACGGGCAGATGGGAAACTGCCCCCAGTCTGATTCAGTATCGGCTTGGCTGTGGTCAGGGTCCAAGATCTGGCCAAAGAACAGAGACACGCTTTCAGTTTTTCCTTAGCTATTCAATGGAAGGTTCTTACACACACACACACACACACACACCAGCACCAAACAGACATTTGCACATGCCTACAAAGTAGTCCAGTCAGCCTAAACCAGCCTCCCTAAGCTCAGTGCCCTCCAGCTGTGTGGGACTGCAAGTCCCACCATCCCCAGCCACCATGGCCACATCTGGAGGGCACTGGATTGGGGAAGGCTGGCCTAAATACTGACGACGCCTTGGGTAGAAATAAGCAGAATCTTGCTTTTACAATTCAAGAAAAACCTTTTGACTGAGGGTGGGTGGAGGAGGAAGGTGAACAACGCTTGATCACAATACAGGCAAGTACTGTGCGGTAGACAAAGCTGTATCCCGAACCAGGAAATAACAAACTTCAGTGACGTTGCTGGAAGCAACAGGATATCAGTGTTTCTAGTACCTGACAATGCAACTTAGCAGGACACACACACACTCGCCCCCAATTCCCAGTTCACTGGGCCATTTGGCACTGCACTGAGGGGGCTTGGTCACACGGCTTGATAGTGCCTCCTTTTCCCAGAATTCACCAAAGAAGCTTCCTCGCTGAAATCAAAAGGGACGCACGCCCTGGCCTGCCAAAGAGCTGGCTGCACTGTAGACAGTGCTGCCGTGGATGGCCACCAGAGGTACGGCAGACCCTGACACGGGGTAAAAAGTATACGTACAAGGACAGTCAACAACAGGGCTTGGATTTTGGGATCGGTGAGGACTTCTTCGTCGAGGAGGACGTTGGATTCGGACACCGATACTTTCCGGAGATGTGGATGCTGTTGGGGTGATATCCTTTGTGCTTCTGTAGGAAGGAAGCAACATATTTCATGGGGAGGGTGAGAAAGACCAAGGGATCTGTTCACTGTGCCATCAAAACAAAATCTCTTGCAACTGCTGGGAAACAAATTGAGGTCCCTAGCAAGAGAGCTGGTATGGATCATTTTAACTATTGACCAGAAAGAAGGATGGGAGGACTTGGGTTCAAATCCTATTGCAACCATGGAACAGCCACATAGCCTTGGGGAAAAAAATGCCATAATGAGGCTGGAAATGCAGATGTGTTGGGTAATCCACTGCTGCCGCCCCGCCCCCCCCCAAAAACCCTGTGATCTTTCATCTAGTCATAACGTATGCAACTAGTAACCAGGGCAACAAGCTTGGATTCTTACCCATTTCATAATCATTTTCTGCTACTCTCCTCATTTTTGGAGGTGTGGTGATCCCCGATTCAATTTCTTGTCTTTTGGGTGCTTTTGTGTCTGATATCAAGTGATCAAAACTCTTCCTCGTACCTTTTGAAACAAAACCAAAATCAAGGCGTGAGGTGTGGACATTTATCAGGAAATGAAACCAGTAAACCTCCACGCACTTAGATCCACTAAGTGCACAAAGATTGCAGATACCTGTTTGTGGTTGAAAGAAAGATATTTATCCACCCAAGTCGTTAATAGGAAGGAAGCTAGAGAAGGTTTCCCCTCTCCCACTGCAGGTATAGCCAGGGCAGTTAAAGAGCATGCACACGCTTGAGCATGCACAGCCCAAACACAGGCAGTACAAAACGGAAGCCTGAATTTAAAGCTTGCTGTAAGCAGCAGGGCCACATCTAAACGACAGATCCCACCCACCCACCCCCAGGAATCACTTCTGGGAATCCCTAGGACAGGTCTGCACACCTGTCCTCCTCACCCATGGGCAGCCCGAGACATCTTGGTGCCTGTCTCTAACCTTCGTGCTCCAGAGAGGGATGAAGCTCCCCCACTAACCTAGTAGCTTTTTAGTGTTGGCTTGAGAAGGCTGCCCCATATCCAGACTCATGGACTTCCTGGTTCGTGGACTGATCTGCCCTACGGTAGGGTAACTGGCGGCAAGATGCCTGTCAGAGCCCTTGGGAGAAGACCAAGGCTGGTTTTCCCTTAGTGTCCTGAAAGAGAGGAGAAACCGCACTGTTTAAACAACAACAACAACACACCACTCTTCTTACTACAACAGCAGAGCAAAAACAGAAAAAAGGCATCATCAACCTCCCCCAAAAGCAGCCGAGGCATCATCAACCTCCCTCAAAAGCAGCCAATCCTTGACTCTCTCAGGACACTCTGCACCATATGCCTTGCACACAACTATCTCTTCTCCTAAAACCAGGCTTCGGCAAAAAAACCTGCAAAGAGCTGCAACTTGGTGACCATTCCAGTTGGCAGTCCCACAAGGGACAGTGAGACAGTGAGGCTCCCTACATCGTCTCAGTTGGCTGGCGGTTCGTCTCCTCCCAGAACTTATCTCCTGCTGTTCCATTATGTATGTTCATTCAAGCTTCACAACATTTATTTAATTATATTAGTGTCCCATCCTCCCTTGCGAGGAACCCAGGATGGCTCATTGTTGACGACCCATATAAAAACAATACAACACATGAACACCATTAAAATTTTTAACTCTTAAGATTACAAATATACAATAAAATATAATAAAACCATCATGGCAGCACCAGAAAACAGACAAAACACTTCCCTACACCCCATAAGTTTGTAATACTAGAACCTGGGGTCTTCCCATGAAGCTGATTGGTGGGAGATTCAGGACAGATAAAAGGAAGTCCTTCTTCACACAGCACATACTTAAACTATAGAATTCACTTCCTGAAGATGTAGTGATGGGCCACCAATTTGGAGGGCTTTGAAAGGGATTGGACAAATTCACGGAGGAAAAGGCTATCAATGGCTACTAGTCCTGATTGGCTATATGCTTCCTCCAGGATCAGAGGCAGTCTGCCTATGTACTCCAGTTGCTGGGGCACATGGGCGGGAGGGTGCTGCTGCACTCATGTCCTGCTTGTGGGATCCCGTGGGCAGCTGGTTGGCCCCTGTGTGAACAGAATGCTGGACTAGATGGACCCTTGGTCTGATCCAGCAGGGCCCTTCTTACGTTCTTACAGATAAATACGTCTTTGATCTTCAGTACTGTGGCAGGAAGGAAGGAAGTTCTGTATCCTTAATGTTAAGGTTCCATCAAAACAACAACAACAGCGACTAGATATGGGATTCTGAGTTCAATCTACCCAGAATCCTATATTCTGAGACTGTGTTACACAGAACTGGCCAGCTGAGTGTGGAAAGCTAAGCAGGGTCAGGCCTGTTTATTACTTGGATGGGAGACCCCCTCCTCTAGTTTCCTGCATTGAGCAGGGGGTTGGACCCGATGGCCTTGTAGGCCCCTTCTAACTCTATGATCTATGAATCTATGAATAAGGTGGGAGACTGTGAGACTGTTATACAGAGCTGGCCAGCTCCTCTAGCAATTTTTTTAAAAGCTCACTGACCTACAGGTGGCATCGCTGTGATGCATAGGATATGTCTCCATAGGAACGTTTTCCATCGAAACATCTGTCAGCACGAGAGACTTCCTATGCTTTAGGCTGCACCGACTTCTGACCTCCTCAGACACAGTTAGCAAAGCTGAAAGGACAAAAGGAAGCAAACAGACGCTCAAAGTAAGTACTTCACAACAGAACCTTCCAAGCAGGGCAGAATGTATTTATTCCGCAAGTTTCTGGTCCCTAAGGCCCCAAAGAGAGGCTTTGAAAACACACGGACAAGAACTCAAGAGCTGGTTTGAGTGAAAAATGGGTCGAGCAGGTTCTACAGTGCTGTGAAAATTGGACTTCGGTGACCTGCGTGGCACTTGGCTCCTCACCATGACGAGCAGAAGCAAAATCAATTATGCAAAATAAACACAATGTGGCCTGGTATGCTGATTTTGCATCACTGCTACTGGCTTGCCAGGGCACAGCCTGCAAGCACATAATGCAGCAACCCTGCAGATGTGAGGCAGACCTGGATTGGGTCACTGCCAGGACGGGAGGCTGGTGGGGAAGCCTCGTGTTGGCTGCCTTGACCCCCGCAGAATAAATTATTTATTACTACAGAAATGTAGTAATAAATAATAAATTAAAAGATACAGGTTAGGTCTGGCCTCCGTCATGCTGGGTGGGGGACGCTGGGAGTTGTAGTCCAAGACATTTGGTGGGCGCCAGGGTGGGGAAGGCTGGGCTATTTCCTTAGTTAATGGGTGCGGGGGAGGCATCAAGTGTCAAATGTGGAGTCTTCCTACAGATCCATACACATTAAGAATGTCCTGAAAAACAGGCCTGGTTGGCATGTCACCGCTGCTATGGGTTTAAACAAATCCTGGGTCGCCATGAACAAGTGGGAGTGAGTAAGTGTATTGGCTCCCTGGCCCCGCTGAGCTAAACAAGCCAGAGATGCTCCATCCCAGGTTGTTGTCCGAACTTGGAATCCTAGGTTGTTGTGGGAGGAACAACCCAGACTGGCAACCCAGGGTTTGTTCTCGGGTTACAAGTCTGGGTTGTTCTTCCCCCGACCACCTAGAACTCTGGGATCAGACATTACAGACAACAATCCAGGGACGGAGCGTATCTGGGTTGGTTAGCTCAGCAAGAGGGGGCGGGTGGCCGGGAGCCAGTGCACTCGCTCGCTCCTGCCTCATTCTCAACAACCCACAGCTTAATCAACTGTGGGTTGCTGCGACATGTGAACCAGGTCACAGCCACATTGGGCTGGGAGTGGCCCAGCCTTGAAAAAGCCAGCTCCTCACAGAAATACGTTGGCAGAAGTTCTTCAGGCCTGCAAGGGCCACTGGAAAACAATGCACACCATGTACTTTTAAGAGAATGGCTGGTCAAATCCCAAAAGTCACCACTGATACTCTATTCACCTTTTTTTTACATTCTATTCATCTTTTTTTTTTTTTTTACATTCTTCCAAGGAGCTCAGGGCAGTGGAAATGGTTCTTTTCCTACCCAGGTTATGCTCACAACCACCCTGTGAGGTAGGCTAGGCCGAGAGATACTCAAAGTCACTCAGGGTGCAAACCTACTATGCATGTTTGGACAGAAAAAAAGCCCTAAAACTCCCAGCATTCCCCAGCCAGCATAGCTGGCTGGGGAATGCTGGGAGTTGTAGGGCTTTTTTCCTGTCTAAACATGCATAGGATTGTGCCCTCAGTGGTGTAGTGGTGAGAGTGTAGGACTGGGGCTTGGGAGATCCGGGTTCTAGTCCCCACTCAGCCATGAAGCTCCCTGGGTGACTTTGGGCCAGTCACTGACTCTCAGGCTAACCTACTTCACAGGGCTGTTGTGAGGATAAAATGGAGAGGAGGAGAGGATTATGTAAGCCGCCTTGAGTTCCTTGCAGGAAAAAAGGCGGGGTATAAATATAATAAATAAATAAATGTTGAACCCAATTCTCCCCTAAGCTAGCAGCATAACTACTACCCCACACAACTCTCTCCACCGTGGTTTACATTTCATGAAGAACAATGAGAAATATATTCAGATCTGTTATCCCCAAGCCTGGATTGGATACAAACCTAATAGATTTGGGTTTTTTACCTGCAAGGTAAGCCACACTCTGGGTATTCACCTCAAACTTGTCACAGTTCCTGTGTTTGTTCACCAGAGCGAGGAGGGTGTGCAGGATCCTTACTGTCCTTGCTACGATGGTTGGGGAGGGATGCCGGTAGCCTAAAGGAAGAAACATTTGCGTTCAGCAGCCAGCGATCTCCAAGGAAAGAAAAGCATGCTTGGGGGAAAAAAAGTTTTATGGAGAGGGGGAACTTGCAAGCGTATTTCAGAGCCTTTCATGAGAACAAGAAAGTTATACACTGAATAACGTCATGATCATTTAAATGAACAAAGAAACGACAACCCACCGTCCCACACAAACGACCCATTCCCAGATCAGTTTCATTTTGTGGCGACCATATCTGTTGTCCGCCATTAGCTCAATAGCTTTCTGTTCTTGTCACAAAAAGTTTCTTTCAGCCTATTTCTTTCGTTGCCTGTGTTGACTCCTCCTCTACTTTCTGATGTCTTGCCCCTTTGCTTTCTTCTCTCCTTTCCTTCTTCTTCCCTTCAGGTATCTCTTCCAACATCTTCTCATCTCAGATCCTTTTCTCCCTCCAAGCTGTGACCAACCAACATTTCACTCCCTTGCTCTTGCACAAGACACTATGCCCCTCCTTCAGAGGTGGTGCTAGGTACTGAAAAGATCTGGGGCTCAGGCCCACAGGACAGAAAAAATATATATGCAAATTTGCATATGCTCTAAAGTCTCTCTGTGAAGGACCCTGTCTCCTAAGGACACCCCTATTTGTAAAAAGGGATGTATGGACAGGGGAGAGGAGGGCATTTGATTTCAGGAAAATACCTCAAGTAGAAAGATGCAAGTGGGGACAGGCAGCAGGAGGGGAAGCACATGTGGGCCAAAAGCCAGCTCATCCAGGGGGATCAGATGCAACAGAGATCCTCAGGACCCCTGCACCTTTATTTCAGCAAGTGCCCCTGGACAGCAGGGTGGTGGGGCAGAGGGCCTCCCGGAGATTCGGGGCTCCAAATGAATGATTCGGGGCCCAAGCCCTAATGGGCCACCCCCTAACACCACCTCTGCCCTCCTTTCCCTTTCCCTGCATTCCACAGAGTCACAGGAAGGAAAGGAAGCCCTTACTGTGGATTCCTGTTTTCTAGCATTCCCAGTGCATGCTCTGCATTCTAGAGTGGCAAGTGAAGAAGAAAGAATACAGAATGCCCTCAGGGATATTTCGTTCGGTTTTGCATTCCTAAGTGAAACTACTTAATTCTCACTTCCTGGACTAATACGTAGATCAAGAATGCAGTTATCCTTTGGATTGTGCACTTCAAATTTTGCAGGGCAGTTCTTGGCTCAAAAATGCATACAAAAATCTGTATTTTAGGGGAAATGCATTCAATTTAAATGTGAATCTGTGTGTGTGTGTGTGTGTGTGTGTGTGTGTGTTTAAACTGCAGACTATATAA
The DNA here is from genome assembly GCA_021292165.1 of Shinisaurus crocodilurus. Lineage (NCBI taxonomy): Eukaryota > Metazoa > Chordata > Lepidosauria > Squamata > Shinisauridae > Shinisaurus > Shinisaurus crocodilurus. The sequence goes on along the minus strand of CM037886.1, from coordinate 12,889,416 downwards.
CTGAATACATGCAAAACTGACATGGGCAGGAAACTGACTGATCTGTCTATCCATAGTCCTAGAGAACAGGAATTCACAGTAAGAATTTCTTTGTATGTGTTAGCAATCGCAAAGAAGACAGTACAGACATGAAAGTTTCAGATTATAAATAAAAACAGCAAAAAATGCCAATTTTTAAACAGTGTCATCATTAATGGAACGTCAGCAGAAAGCCAGCAACACATTCCACCTTCAGTCTATTACAAGAGTGGCCAAAACACACACTGGCGATTCTGGGCTGCCGCTAACATGGAAGTCAGCTGCTGATCTTATAATGCCTCTCGGCTTGAGTTTGCCAAATGAACAGCGTCAGTTATCCGAAAGTCTGGCCTGTGAGGCTGTCACTCCAGAACCTGATGGAGAAACGGACAGGGAGCTTCCACAGAAACTGAGCATTTCAGTCATTAGTGGGGTACCCCTTCTTCCCCACGTAACAGAGCCCTCTGCCAGCTAGGGTCTGAGATTAGGAGAACGAGCCCGCCTGGCTACCTTCCTACCTTTCAGCAGATGTCCCACAAGTGCAAAGTTGAAGTTTGAGTTGAAATTGAGTCCCACAAAGTGATCCATCTGCTTGCAGTGCCACTCCAGCGGCCTCCTGATCTCCATGAAGACTTCTTCCGGGCTCTGTTAGGAAACCAAAGCACAAGCCTGGCATTCACTTGAGAGAGGAACTGTGCTGACTGCACTCCCGCTAGGTATTTGGCAGGGGCGCAGCACTCATTATATCCATCAATTAACAGATTAAAACATTTCAATTTTAAAGTGTGCTTCCACTTAATTGGGCTGCTTATCTTTAGATTTTAATATATATATATATATATATAGTTTTAATACAAGGACTTATGAAAAAAAAACTGCAAGTGGCCAGCAACATCTTAAAAAGAGGCATCTCCTCCTCTGGGTGTGAGAGAAGGGAAGATGCCTCTTCCATGACGATGGCTACTGCATGCGCTCACGCACGCATCTAAAAACACAAGCAGGCTTTTTTCCTTTGGAACTATTGTTTTTGCTCACGTACAAATGGATTTTATTATTTATTATTTACAGTTTATTTATCGCCCATCTGGCCGGCAACCGGCCACCCTGGGCGATGTACATAAGATAAAAGCAGGATAAAATACATTTAAAACAGTATAAAATTTTAAAATCTTAGCCCACCCCAGGGTTGGATGCGCTTAATTGACTCATCCAACCCTTCTATCCTATACAGTCGCACCACCACAAATGAGTCAGGAACCGCAGAGTTGAGCTTGGTAGTCTAAGAGAATATTCAGGGAATGGGGCACTTCCAAGATCAAGGTTCCTCTGCCTTCATGTGTTTTACTTTAGCCTGCAGCACCATTGGACAATTGCAACATGCATCATGGTTCTTACAACACAACATGGCTTCTCATAACATTTCTATTCCAATCTTTAAGAGCTGTGAGGAGGGAGGGGAACCCTATTTTTGGTATCTCAAAGGATTTCATGCAGCTTTCGTTCTGGCTACTCAAGCTATTGTTCAACAGGGAAGCCATGCGGTTTTTCAAACCACTGGCAGATAGATTCTGAACGTCTGGCACAACTCAAAGAGTATTCGTGCCTCGCTTTGTGTTGATGAATGATAATAATAAATAATGCTTTCTGGCAAGGGGCTCGCTTACTTTGTCGTTGAACACCCGGAGGTTGTCCAGGGTGTGGAGGTTTTGTTCGAGCAGAGCTGTGCCTGCTGAATACAGGTTGACTTCGTCCAGCTGCAGAACGGCCATGGCCACCCAGAAGAGGGCCTTGTGCATAGGCGAGTCCTGGGAAGGGGTGGGTGGGTGGGAGAAGGGACACAGATTTATATGCAAACCTCCCTTCTGTTGTGAAAGATCCAGATCAGGAAGTTACGCCCTCCATGTCTCACGCACATTGGATGCGTTCAGCCACTAAACAACCCCAACGCCCAAGAGGGGTGATAATTGGAATACAGTCATGCCTTGGATTGAGAGCATAATTTGTTCCGGAAACGTGCTTGTAATCCAAAACACTCTTATATCAAAACGAACCCCCCCCCCAAAAAAATTTGTACAGAGATTTTTAATTTAAGCCGTACTACAGTACTTGTATTGCAAGACGTCGCTTGTATATCAAGTCAAAAATAAATAAATAAATATTTAAAAAATTGCTTGTCTTGCAAAACGCTCTCAAACCAAGTTACTTGCAATCCAAGGTATTACTGTAATGCAAATTGAGTCCATCCACATCCACATACCTCAACAGTGGGGAACCTCAGCAGTGGGGAACCTCAGTCCCTTGCACCATATTTGGATTGCCCGGGGTCCCACTCCAGCCCTGCCGGGACTCCAAATGGCCCCAACCTCCTTTTGGCGACTTCCCAGCTTCTGTGCAGTTCCCCCACCCCACCCCCATTCTAAATGCCTCTCCTAAGGCTGTTACTGGCAGTGAGAGCTTTAAGCTAAACTATGCTGGTATTTTTTGAGTTTTGGTCTCCCCACTTTTTGCCTTTGGCCCCACCCACCACTGGAAATGCAGCCCCCGAGAGCTTCTCTGAAATTGAATTTGACCCTCAGACTGAAAGAGGTTCCCCACCCCTGGTGTACACCAGAGAAGATTGTTGGGGCAACCCCTCCACCGCCTTCCCTGGGGTTATTTAAGACCTGTGTGCCCCGAGGGAAGGCAGAAGAGAAGCCAAGGCCTGGAGAGCTTGTACCATCAGCTTCAGAAGAAACTTTCAGTTGGCCTGAGAGAACTGGTGTATGTTCGGGTTGTTGTTGTTTTTGTGGGGGAACATTGTTTATTTATTTATTTTATTTACTTTATTATATTTGTTAATCGCCCATCTGGCCGGTTTGTTTCAGTATTTAAACATTGTAAACCGCTTTGGGTGCCTTAGCAGAAAGGTGGTATAGAAATGTAATAAATAAATAAATAAATAAATAATATTGACCCAGTTCAGGCAATCATATTGCAGCTTAATAAACTGAGATATGAACAAGTATTTTGCCTGCAAACGTAGTCCCTCCACTTCTCCGTTTCTATGAGCTGCAATTAAACCAGTAAGACTCTCATTAACCAGTTTCCCATTTCATCTGAACCAGGAAGGCTTCAACACAAGACAAGATTTTAGACCATGTTCCGAAGTTGGTTTAAGATCCTGGCTTCTTCTAGCACTGGTAACCACAGTTTCTTGGTTCGGAGGAAACAGGTAACTTTGATTAATTAGAGACTTCTTGGCTTAATTATGGCTGGAGCAAAGGGGCTCTGTGCTCTGGCAGAAAGTTTGTTTGCATCTAATCTTATTAAGCTGAGACATTATCATCTGAGTGTGGCCATTATGTCCAATTTACAGTCCAATGCTATGCGTATCTAAAGCCCTAAATGGCTTGGGACCTGGGTACCCGAAGGGCCGTCTTCCTTCCACATAAACATGTTCAAAATCTAACACCTGCTCCAAAGGTCCTCCTCTGGGTGCTCCCTGCTTTCAGAGATTAGGCGGGTGGTAAAAACAGAGAGGGTCTTTTTCGTGGTGATGCCCCATTTATGGAACTCCCTCCCCAAGCAGCTTTGGGAAGTACCAATGCTTTTTTTCTTTTCTTTGAATTTTAGCTTAGACAACAGAAGTAACCTTTTTATTCTCCAAGGCTTTGGTGGCTGCTGCTTTTCAGTGGTTTGTTGCTGATATTAACTTGTTTCTCTTGCTTGTGCTGACCTTTTGTCTTTTGTTGTTTTTATGATTTGATTTGATTTTCATTTTATTCTTTTTGTAAACTGCTTTGGATATTTCTGTTTAATTGCGGCTGCACTCAACTGTCAAGATTTGGGTATTCGGAAAGAATCTGGACTATCATTAGCAAGGAATGAGGAGCAGGAATCAAGGATTTGAGTAAGAGAGAAACATGAAGGGATAAAAGGGTCAGCGGAAGTTGAAAACTCTACAAACAATTTGAAAACTTTAAAACAGCACCAACAGCAGAAATTTGAGAGCAGGAGAGAATCTTAACAGCAGAGTGTGGAGCTAAGATTTAAGGCACAATCCTATGCATGTTTGGACAGAAAAAAAGTCCTACAACTCCAAGCATTCCCCAGACAGCCATGGCCCTAGGAGAGGAAAGACAGGTGGAAGAAGCAAACGTCACCTACTGAGACTCCTCATTAGGATGATTCAACAAAATGCTCCACGTACATAGCTGGCTGGGGAATGCTGGGAGTTGTAGGACTTTCTTCTGTCCAAACAGGCATAGGGTTGTGCCCTTAATCATTTTGCTGTTGGAGCCATGCCTCAAGGATGTCCCTCTGATTCCCTCCCTTGCTTCCTGGTTATGCCCAAATTGTGCAAACTACAGTTAGTGCAAACCATGGTTTACCTCTAAAACAAAGTGGAAACCATGGTTTGGACTGGGTTACTGAGAACCAGGGAGTGAGGGAGGGAATTGGTGTGTGTGAGGGAGCACGCACACTCGAGCAACGACTACCACCATCTTTGGGTCATGGCAGCTAAGCCGGGTCTTACTAAACTGGACTGACCAAATATGTAATCAACAGGACTTTAAAATCCCCCCTCAGCAGAAAAGTAACTTAAGGTGCAATCCTACTCATGTCTAGACAGAAAAAAGTCCTACAGCTCCCAGCATTCCCCAGCCAGCCATGGCCCTTGGAGAGGAAAGACAGGTGGAAGAAGCAAACATCACCTCCTCATTTGGATGATTCAACACAATGCTCCACGTACACCCTGAACTCACACTCTCTGTGCCCCACATGGCAATACAGAACACGCTGTTGCAGAGTGCGGCAGTTTACCTTATTGAGGAGCGGCTGTAGCTTTGTAAGTGCTATGACTGTGGCTTCTATGAGAACTTGGCTGTTGTAGTTATCAGGGCCTTTCAAGCAGCTCTCGAGACCCTGTTATTGATAAAGGGAAAAGAGCACTCAGCTTGTGACTGGGAGGAATGATCCCTTTTCCCTACGCTCTGTAAGAACATAAGAACCACCACGCTAGATCAGGCCAAGGGTCCATCTAGTCCGGCATTCTGTTCACACAGGAGCCAACCAGCTGCCCACGGGATCCCACAAGCAGGACGTGAGCGCAACAGCACCCTCCCGCCCATGTTCCCCAGCAACTGGAGTACATAGGCATGCTACCTCTGATCGACTTTTGGTACCAGACTGAGGCTCGGCCCTCTTTTTTGAACTTCTGCCATCTCTTCTGCTTCAGTCAACCCAAAATGAGCTCTCTGGCTCTGTATTTTCATTTTCACATCAAGCTCTTAGGTCCAACTTCACCTTCCCTCCTTATTCTATTATTTATTTATTTATTATATTTATACCCCGCCTTTTTTCCTGCAAGGAACCCAAGGCGGCTTACATAGTCCTCCTCCTCCTCTCCGTTTTATCCTCACAACAACCCTGTGAGGTAGGTTAGGCTGAGAGTCTGTGACTGGCCCAAAGTCACCCAGTGAGTTTCATGGCTGAGCAGGGACTAGAACCCAGATCTCCCGAGTCCCAGTCCAACACTCTAACCACTATGCCACACTGGCTCTCATTATTCATCCTCTTCTTTGCTGAGTGAAAACCTACCTGTTGTCCTCTGCCCTTTTCTTCTGCTTTTATTATTTGTCCCACAACTCTCCCTGTTTGTGCAAAAGATCTAGATCCCATGATGACAACTTTCCTGTTGAAGGCATTAATTCTGCCAGTCCAATCTGGGCCTACCACAGTCCTCACCTTCTCTGAATTTGCTGCGCCGATATGTTAGCTTTGGGAACTCAGGTCATCTTTTTGGTTGAGGAGTGATAAGAAATTCTTTAATTTACAAACATACAAGTGCCAGGTGATATGTGCAAAGGCGCTGAGACTGCAAGCTTATAGCACACCGTACAGCACCTGGCACACTGACGGCAATTTATAAATATTTCACAGTTGAAGTGGAAATTCCAGCTGCTATCGCTAGCATTCCAGTCAGTAAAAAATAATAATAATAATAAAAAATCTCTGGGTCAAAGCTCTCTAGCCTGCAAGCAGAGCTATGTGAAAATGAAAGCTACAGAGAAACAAAAAGAGGTACACTACCTTGCTAAGAATCCGGATTATTTGCTTTATCTGCCCGTGTGACACCCGCTTGCTGATGCAACCAAAGACGACGAGGGCTCTTGGTTGGAGGGACGGATTATACTGGAATGCAAACCTGAAGAGGAAGGAAGCCAAGTATTAAGCTAGATGCCTGAGGGAATAAAGCCACCAGTGAAACCTGCCGTGGTGGGAGGAACAGCAAGTGACACAGGCGCAGCACCGGGAAACAACCTTGTGGACTGGGGCAGCGCAACCTACTTTTGAGCTAGTTCTGTCCACTGGTCAAGCCACTTGCAGGTTGGGATATCTCTCATGCATGCCTGCAGGAAAACACAAATGCAACGTTGTCTGAGCATGTACGGTTAACAACATCAAAGCATTCATTCAATCTTAGGTGTGTCCCATTCTGACATAGGGTACCATTGTTGTGGTTGGTATTTTTTTGCATTCTTCCTCCTCCCTCCCAATCCCTCTTCCTTTTGTGTCATGTCTTTTAGATTGTAAGCCTGAGGGCAGGGACTGTCTTATTACTAATCTTTGTAAGCCACTCTGGGAGCCTTTTCTGGCTGAAGAGTGGGGTATAAATGCAACAAATAAATAAATAATAAACAAACAAACCGATAAATGACCGCCATCTTCCTGTGAATTTCTGCTTTTTGCCTGCGGTCGTTAATCAGTATGTAACAATTAGGCTTGGCCATCGTTGCATATTCAATAGAGGTGGCTTTTCTGAGATATTGAAGTGTAAGATAATTTTCTCCCCCCCCCCCCCACTTACAGTCATCTGGTCTTCAACATATAGCTGAATGAGTTGGTCACGTTCTGAGATGGTAGAATGGACTGTACCACTGTGGGGAGGGGCTCATATTTTTGAACGCTCTACCACGTCAGTTCAACACACAAAAGTCCCTGCTAGTATAAACCAGCACAGTGATGGCGAACCTACTGGCACGGGTGTCGCAGCTGGCACGCAGGGACCTCTCTGTGGGCACTCGAGCCATTGGTCACCAGATCGCGAAAAGACCGTCCCCTTCTGCAAAGCACTAATGATCTTGTTATTTCTCACAGTGTGGAACAGAATGATTTCATTCTAGAATTCCTGTTACAGAATTCTTTTCTACATTGTTATCACATTTAAAAGATTTTGAAGAATGATGCACAGAGCATGGCTTGGATGCAAAGCCCTAACAGTTGACCTGAGTGCTGCATGTGTTGCTCTCAAACTGACGGAGTATGAGCCAAGGTTTGACAAATTATCAGCATGCATGCAATAGCAAAAATCACATTAATTGTGCATAAGCATGCCCAATGCAAACTTTTACCTAGTGCAGTGTTTGCAGTCCAAGACATGAAAGTGTTTAAAATGTGTTAAGCACGTTTAGTTTTCTTGTTTATCTTGCTCATCCTAGTACAGGTTGACTTTTACTTTGACTAATCCTGACACCTGTAGAAGCAGGGAAAGGACCCGGGGTAAAGCTTGCCTCATACAATTTCAGTCTGGCATATAATCATATTACAAGTTGAGAATCCCTTATCCAAAAATACATGTGCCTAATTATTTAAAAGTTTGTATAAATTCCCTTCAGGCTATGTGTACAATGTAGTACTATAATGATTTTTTTAGTTGATTTTTTTTTCCCAACAAAAAACTGTTTGTATCATTGAAAGCTCTGTTATTGTGTTTTTCTTTAAAGACAAAAGATGTTAATTAGTTCGGACAACTGTATGAGTTGTTTTTCTAAAACCAAAACCTTGGTATTCAGGTTTAATTGCAGTGTTGGCAGTTTGAAATAAATAAGTTGGTTTTGTGTTGCAGTTTGGGCACTCGGGCTCAAAAAGGTTCGCCATCACTGAACCAGCACATCAGGAAGTGGGCTGGGCTAGAGACATTCTCTCCCTAATGTGCTTTTTAGTTTTTATTTTCAGGAACTTAAAACCACCAACTTATTCTGCTGCATGTGTAGACGAGGCAAAGACTAAGGCAATTCATTGTCAATGTGGCCATCATACATTTTTTTCTTTTTCGATTTCTATCACAGTAACATGGCACGTCGGAACCAAAATGGCCAACAGGGCAAACCAATGTGCACTTAACTTTCAGCGCTAGTGATTAAAATTTGCCCTCCTGAAAAACAAGACTCTAAACCGGGGGTCCCCAATCTTTTTGCATCAGTGGGCACATTTAGGATTTTGAGAGTGTTGTGGGGACACTCACAAAATGGCTGCCGTGGGCGGGGGGGGGGAGCTTGCCCATTCACAAAATGGCCACCAGGGTGGGCATGGCCAGTCACAAAACACCCATTTCCCAGATGGCAAAAGTAGTGAGGATAAAAGAAAAATAACTTGCCCAAGAACGGAGGTACGAGGCAGAGGTGGGGCCTGAGCCCCCCAAACACAGAAACACTGGAGGATGGCCAAGCACCTCACCAACACCACCACTCCCTCTAGCCCCACAGGATGCTCTTACCACCCCCCAGCTTACCTTTTTATTTTTATTTTTTGGTGGCTGGCAGGCTTCAGAACGAAGGGCTGGGCTGCAGCCCCTTGCCATTGTTATACTCGAAGAATGCCTCTAGGACTTACAGGCGTTCTTGGAAACATAGATGTTGCTGAAGGCTAGTGCTTTGCTTTGCGGCATGCCAGCCCCCCAGTTTTTAAAATTTTGTTTAAAAAAAAAAAAAAACTTTTAAAATCTAAAAAAATCAGGAGAGGCACGGAGCCTGGCAGGGCACCACACTGGGGAGCCCAGAAGTAAAGCTTTAACCAAGCAATCTGCCGGATAAAGCTCACAAGCCCCCGACGTAACCCAAGCTCACACATTCACACTTTTGCGTCACACACGTGATACCTCCATAATCTCCAGCAGCGCTTCCGTAACCGTTTCCAGGGACGTCAGTGCAAATGTCTCCCTCTCGTAGGAGCCGGGAGAGAATGACCGGTCCCGATAACTGGACCGGAACGCGATGACCGCCGCTGACTTCACTTTGCTTATCCCAAAGAGCAAATAGAACTTGGGTAGGGAGAACTCCGTTAAGCTCAGTCTCAAAACTTGTTTGGTCTCCTCTGTTAAAGGAAGTACAGACAGATACTTTTGGATCTCATTCTGTCACTTTTCACTGAAACGCAAACACATGCACGGGAATGGTGTGTTCCAGGACCTGACCTAAACCAAGGTCAGCTCACGAAAACCGCAGTGATGTCTCTGCTGACTGCACATCGAGGAATCCATCCTTGCATCTAGCGGCCTCTACTTTTCCTTCTTGCCTGGCCCCGAGTGCTATCGGAGCCCAGTATGCCTTTCCCCCCTGCATACCCATTTCCACAGGCCCTACGCACCCAGCCAGGCCAAGTTCCAAGAGGCCGGGGATGTTGCTCCTCACACCCCCACATCTCGACCCAGGGCTATGGGGTGTCTTCCGCCACTCAGTCCTGCTGGGATCCCCTTGCCGCTTGTGGGCCTGCCCTTCCTTGCTCCCCTTTAAGCACCAGGCTGCTCTGCTTCCCCCTTCCTTCTGCTGTTCTTACAAAGCAGCAGAATCGAGAGCCAGGGTGAATACCTTCTCATCTGTTGCTACAAGTTGCCTTAGGGGTCTCTGGGGACTAAGATCGGCCCTGCTTCCCAAGTCTGTCTGGGCTGGTCCCAGGCAGGATCCCCGTCAGTTGTGTCAGAAATCAGCAGCGAGCAGCAGAGGCTGTGATGATACCCCAGGCATGGGAGTGGCAGGGATCTTATGCACTGAAGCAGGACACGGAATAATGGGCTCAAGTGACAGGAACCCAGATTCCACCTAAACATCAGGAAAAAATTCCTGACTGTCAGAGCAATAAGACAATGGAACCAACTACCTAGGGAGGTGGTGGGCTCTCCCACTCTGGAGGCATTCAAGGTGCAGCTGGACTGGCCATCTGTCAGGGATGCTTTGACCTGGATTCCTGCATTGAGCAGGGGGTTGGACTCGATTGGCCTGGTAGACCCCGTCCAACTCTACTTTTCTATGATTCTAAGCAGTGACCCCAAGATAGGCTTGTCTGGATATGCCTACAGCTGTAATCACTCTTGACTTTAGAGAAAGATCTGCTGAGTCGAAAATGCGCAAAAATGCACAACTGTGATGTAGTGGACTGCGCTTGGACTGGAGGGACCCGGGTTCAAACCCCCCACTCCCATGAAGGTGATTGGTGAGAGATTCAGGACAGATAAAAGGAAGGACTTCTTCACACTGCGCATAGTTAAACTACAGAATTCATTTCCACAGGATGTGGTGATGGCCACCAATTTGGATGGCTTTAAAAGGGGACTGGACAAATTCATGGAGAAGGCCATCGGTGGCTACCAGTCATGATTTCATAGATCATAGAGTTGGAAGGAGCCTACTACAAGGCTATCGAGTCCAACCCCCTGCTCAATGCAGGAAACTAGAGGAGGGGTCTCCCATCCAAGTAATAACCAGGCCCGACCTTGCTTAGCTTTCCACGCTCAGACAAGCTGAGCCAGCATGAGCCACAGGCCTGTATATAAAACAAACTGTCCTTCCAGATTGGCTCTATGCTTCCTCCAGTAGCAGAGGCAAGTATGCCTAAGTACTCTAGTTGCTGGGGAACATGGGCGGGAGGGTGCTGTTGCACTCGTGTCCTGCTTGTGGGTTTCCTGTGGGCAGCTGGCTGGCCACTGTGTGAACAAGAATGTTGGACGAGATGGACCCTTGGTCTCAGGGTTCTTCTTACGTTCTGATGTTCTTAGTTAGCATTAGGTGACTGGATGATTAGCGGCTGCTGCTTTCATTGGTCTGCTTCTCTGTGCTTTTAGATTAGTTTCTTGTTGCTGGCGTTGCTTATTTTCTTGTATGATGCTTTGCCCTGCACCTACGGGGGGGCGTTGGGACACGTTTCTATTATAAACAACTTTGGATATTGTAATAGAAAAGCAGTATATACATAACTTTAAACTGAATGAATGAAGATAGCCCAAATGCTCACTGAGTGGTCTGGAGCCGGTCACGCTCTCACGCTCTCAGCCTAACCTACCATGCAGGGGGCCGTGTAGGCCACCCCAAATTCCTTGGATAACGGCAAGATCAATAACAACAACAACAACAACAACAACAACAACAGGCAGCCTAGCACTTTTGTAAAGCGAAGGCCAGTGGTGGCACTTTCGCCTCCATTTGAGGAACTTCCATTTCCAAGCACTTCCTCATTTCTGTGGGTAAGCCGAGTGCAGATTTTTTTACTGTTTGCAACATACCAGGACAGATGCCTCTCCCCACACAAACACACACACGATTCTGTTGTCGGTATGTACATCAATGCTCTGCTAATCCGTGGCACCAATTCACGTCATGTTACTTTTTCTGGTTGAGTTGAAGCAAGTTCGTGTCTGATAAACCAGATCTGATTAATGTAGTCAGTCATTTATTTGCAACATTTAGGGTGTCATCCTATGCATGTTTAGACAGGAAAAAGGCCTACAACTCCCTTTTTTCCTGTTTTCCTGTTTAAACATGCATAGGATTGTACCTTTAATTGGCACATGGTAGGCCTGACAAATTCAGGATTTCCAAGTCAGAGAATATGAGTACTATTAACAGACTTCAGCATATGCAGTTTTACCAAAAGAAAATTGTAGCCTTGCTTTGCCCCCGACCCAGCACAGGTCATGCAAGAGGTCACCTTTCTCCATCTTGTCCCCCAATTATCTTTCCCAGATATTCTATGCTGGTTAAATTAAAAGAGTGGAGGGGGAAGGAACTGAACGTCCAAAGAAAAAAGCTCATCTGGCAAAGGGAAAGTGAAAGCGTTTAACCTATAACACAAAACCCCGAAGGGATAAAAGCGCTTACTCAATTGTATTCCAAGGAGGGCTACTCCTTTAAACAATTATTTACACAGCTTACATGATCACTGCTTATTTGTTCTAAGAATATTCCCATGCCTTTGAGAAGTTTAGAGCATCTTGGAGTCAGGGCCGGCGCTACAGGAACCTAGATTCCACCTAAACATCAGGAAAAATTTCCTGACTGTCAGAGCAATAAGACAATGGAATCAACTACCTAGGGAGGTGGTGGGCTCTCCCAGTCTGGAGGCATTCAAGGTGCGGCTGGACAGACATCTGTCAGAGATGCTTTGACCTGGATTCCTGCATTGAGCAGGGGGTTGGACTCGATGGCCTTGTAGGCCCCTTCCAACTCTACTTTTCTATGATTCTATGATTCTACAGCTAGGCCAACTAGGCTGTTGCCTAGGGCGCGTAGCGGAAGAGGGCACAGAACGCTGCGCTCCTCTTCGCTGCCGGCGCGCTCCTGCCCTGCCCGCCCGCCTGCCTCACCGAGAAAGCCAGGTCAGTGCGGGAGATTGCGCCCGGAGTAGTGGTGGGGCCGAGCCTGGGCGCCTCCCCCCCACCTTGCCTCGCCTCCGCGCTGCCTCCCCCCCGCCTCGCCTCCCCCCCGCGCCGCCTCCCCCCCACCTCGCCTCGCTTCGCTTCGCCTCCCCCCCGACACCTACCTTCTCCGTGCTGTTTCCGGAGCCCCCCCCGCGCTCTGTTTTGGCGGGAGGAACCAGGGCAACAGGGCTTAAACAGCCCTGTTGCTCTGGTTTCCCCCGGCCAAAAACAGAGCGCGGGGGTCCCTTTTCGGAGGAGGCGTGGGAAGGTAGGTGGGGGGCGGCAGCGGCAGTGTGCGGGGGTCCGGTGGCGGCGGCGGGAGGTTGCAGAGCAGGGCTGCTTTCCGGAGCCCCCCCCATGGCACGAGAGGGGGGGCGCTAAATATAATTTAGCCTAGGGCGCCAAACTGCCCTGCACCGGTCCTGCTTGGAGTACCATTTCCTGCCCTTTGAATAGAAGAGTCCACCTTGATCTTCCTTAAGCTCTAATGCATTACAGAATACAATGGCCTCCATATAAGAGGGCACCCCACAAAAGATTTTCTTTGGTTTTCTTGGGTGCTTCTATTTTCTTGGGAGGGCCTTTCCCTGAAAAGTGGGATAGAAACTCCTTAATTTTTAAAAATCAAATAATGTAGTAGGCGATCACCCGTGACCGAATAAGATTGTCTTCCAGGATAAAAATTACAAGAAGATGATTTTTAAAAGGAGGAAATTCTAAAAAAATGTGTAGACTCTAGCGATGGGTCCGTAAGTGACTGTGGAGGCCAATTCTAGATCCACACAGCTTCCCACAGTGAGGACACAGGTTACCAGATGGAAGATGGTCCTGTAAAGGATTCGTTTGACGTGCTTTTCGCTTAGCACGTTTCTCCCTTTCACCTTGCACTCGGGCTTCTTCAAAGTCCATGGAACCTTTGTGAAAGGCCAACCTCCAGTTAGATCGTTCATGGGCCAGAGCTTCCCAGTTTTCGATGTTTATATTGCATTTTTTTAGATTAGCCTTAAGAATATCTTTAAACCTCTTATGCTGACCACCAATATTCCGCTTTCCATCCTTGAGTTGGGAGTAAAGTAACTGCTTTGGGAGACGGCAGTCAGACATTCGAACAACATGACCGGTCCATTGAAGTTAGTGTTGAAGGATCATTTTTTTCAATGCTAGTAGTCTTTGCTTCTTCCAGTACACTGACATTTGCTCGCCTATCTTCCCAAGTAATTCGCAGGATTTTCCGGAGGCAACGTTGATGAAATCTTTCAAGGATGAAATCTTTTCTTGTGGCCTTAAAAAAGCCCTGTGCAAAAAGGTAGGATCAAGATACAGGCAAACCCACGATGCCTTATGCAGACAGAATTCATGTTCTCTCAAGTGAGACTGGTTACATATCCCATGTGTTGAGAGCTGAAGCTGCACCCATCTGAGCATCTACTTCCTTTCTCCTCTTCCTCTTCTACTTTTTTAAAAAAATAAATGTCTAGCCTAAAAGGTAGAGCAGATCAAGAGACCTGTATCTATTCGCTATGGAGACAGGAAAAACACCGGAACATGGCTTCCAGAAGGTGCCTCCTAGTCCAGCCCGCAGACAAGTCTTCCTTCAAAGAGTCTACCTCATGGATGGAGGACCTCTGGCCTATGGGCCACATCTGACCCACCAGGCTGGCCCACGGGGCCTCAGGTGAAGCCCCACCCACCCTATCAGAAGAGAGAGCCATGGCTCAGTTGCTTCGTTGCTTCATCGCCTTCCCCATGCAGGGAAGGTAACAGAGGGGCAAAGCTGGCTGAGTCCGCTTCACTTTCCCGTGTTCCTTGCACCGGGAACACAAAGGCGACATTCCGACTGAGGCATCAGCTAAAGCAGTGCTGCTCCACCAGGCGCCTGGGTCTGGGAGCTGCCTGGGAAAAACCCGTGCAGAGTGAAGCAGGCTCCCTGACTGATGTGCTGGCTGGAGAAGCTTCAACTGCTGCTTCAGCCGGGGACCCGATGATGTCACGGTGACCTCTGACCCTGATGTCGGGATGCAGCCCTGTGAGAGATCTGGGGGAATTTCCTAATGGAGTCTGAGCTAGCGGTGACTGGCCCGGAATGGGATCTTTGGGTTGTGGTAGAATAGTTTGGTGAAAGGGTGGACCCAGTGTGCAGCTGCTATGAAAAAGGCAAACTCTATGTTGTGGATCGTTAGGAATCAAAAATTAAACTGCCAATATCATAATGCCCGTATATAAATCTATGGTGCAACCTAATGTGAAATGCTGTGTACAGTTCTGGTCACCGCACCACAAAAAGGATATTGTAGAGTAGAAAAGGGCAATGAAAATGATCAAGGGGCTGGAGCTATTCCTCTATGAGGAAAAGTTACAACATTTGACGTGTGTTTTTCTTAGAAACAAAATGAGTAAGGGGGGGGGGCATGAGAGTGGTCTATAAAATTATGCATGGTGTGTGAAAAGTGGATACGGAAATGTTTTTCTCCCTCTCTCATAATACCTGAACCCGGGGTCGTCCAATGAAGCTGAAGTGGTGGGAGACTTTGGACGGACAAAAGAAAGTACTTCTTCACACAGCACGTACTGCAAGATGGAGCGATGGCCACCAATGTGGATAGCTTTAAAAGGGGATTAGACAAACTCATGGAGGATGAGGCTGTCAATGGCTGCTGGCCATGATGGCTCTGTGCCACCTCCAGCATTGCAGGCAGTGTGCCTCTCAGTGCCAGTTGCCGGGGATCACTAGCGGGAGGGTGTTATTTGCACTCGTGTCCTACTTGTGGGCTTCTCAGAGGCATTTGGTTGGCTCCTGTGGAAAGAGAATGCTGGACCCACTGGGCTTTTGGCCTGATCCAGCATAGCTCTCTTTATGCTCTTACGGAACTCTGGGTGGTAACAAGCACGGAGAAGCAGAGCTCTCTCTGGACTACTTCTGACCTTACATTTGTAAGGCGTACCCCATCAGATGTTTTACAAGCACATGTAAAAGTGGAATGAACACAGATGCATATTATGTATCATACAGACAGAGGAGCCAGGTAGGTGAAACTGGCTGCGGCTCCCCAGTGTGTTCAGGTTCCCCCTTGGAATTTTCCAAATGTGGCAAGAGGAAGTGTGATCGCCTCGTACTTCCTCCCGTTCCAGTCGTGTCCAACGTGTGTTTTGCAAATGCCCAATAAAAGGAGATCAAGTCAGCGACAAACTTGCACTGCTGGCTTGGCTTGCTTTAAAAGGGGGTTAAATTGATGGAGGGGGAGGAGTTTTATTGGCCTGGAACTCCCCACCTTCGGAGGGAGTATGCCACTGAATACTGGGGGAAATAGGGGGGGAGAACTATCACCTTGGGGGCTTCCCGGGGCCGCCTGACAGGCCACTGTGGGAAACAGATGCAGGAGCAGATCAACCACCAGGGATGCCCTTTAGGGAAGGGACCAATGCCCAATGCACATAAGCTTTGCATGAAGGTCTCAGGTTGAATCCCTGCCCAGAAAAAGGCACATCGTATGCTAGGGATCGAAGACAGAACTACTAATATTGGAATTTTATTTTCGGAGGAATGGCGGAATAGTGTGCGCAGATCCAGCCACTGCATCCCCAAAATGGACTTTATAATAGTGTATGGTATATTGTGACCACCCTGGGACAGTTTTACAATGAAGGGCGGGATTTGAAAAACATGGTACGTTAACAAACAGTAAATAAAAAGGATATTGTGGAGCTGGAAAGGGTGCAGAAAAGGGCTGTGGAGTAACTCCCCTATGAGGAAAGGTTACAATGCTTGGGGCTCTCTTTGGCTTAGAAAAAGGCAAGCAAAGACAGAGGTTTATAAAATTATGTGGAGTGTGTGAGAATGATCATACCAGAATCTGAGGTCATCCAATGACACTGAATGGGGCGAGGATCAGAAGAGACACTATTTATTTATTTATTTTATTTATTTACCGTGCTTTTAACCTGGCCAATAACCCAGGTTCTCTGGGTGGTGTACAATAAAAAGAAAGGAAGCACTTCTTCAAGCAGCACCTAATTACGAAGGAATTTGCTAACCCAAGGTGCGGTAACAGCCACTAAGTTAAGATGGCTTTAAAAGGGGATTAGGCAGATTTATGGAGGATGAAGCTATCAATGGCAACTAGTCATGATGGCCATACGCGGCCCCCAGGATCAGAGGTAGCATGTCTCTGAATGCCAGTTGTTGGGCAACAGCAGTGAGGGAAAGTTATTGCCCTCCTGTCCCGCTTCTGGGCTTTCCCAAGGCGTCTGGCTGGAGACCAGGATTGCTGGACTAGACAGGCCTTTGGCCTGATTCCGGGGGAGAAAGGGAGGCAGGCAGGCAACCTAAGGCCACCCTCGAAGCCTGCTTCCTTCCCCACACAGGGCCTTCTACCGTCAACAGCCCTGTGTGGGATGGAACCTTTTGAGGAGTTGTTTTTAAAATACTGACTGGGTTCAAACAACACGATAACCCACACTCAGGGGTTGAGTATGGGTTGTCATTGAAACGTTGGGTTATCATGTTGTCTGAACCCAGCTGCACTAACAAGCCATGGCTTGTTAACCACAAACACCCCATGAAGAGAAGCCATGGTTTGTTGTTGGGTTATGAACTGTGGGTTGTTCACCATGGTTTGTTATCTCGGCAGGGTTCAGACAACACGATAAACCAAATTTCAACAACAACCCATGGTTCAACGACAACCGACACTCAACCCTCGAGTGTGGGTTTTCGTGTTGTCTGAACCCAGGAGGATTTATATCCTGAACGGTGGAATGTAAATAAGAGTAGTAAATAAATAAGTAATCAAGCAGGGCTCCCCTTATGCAGCAGGTGATGGGAAAGACCTCTAGCCTGAGATGCTAGAGAGGCAATGCCAGTCAGAGTAAACAGTGCGGGGGCAAGATGGATTGAATGGTACAGGGCAACGTCCGAGGCACTTACATCTTTATCCGTAGGTAGCTTGCAATGGATTTGTGCGGAGGGGAAGGGTTTAAATGGAAAACTTTGGGTCACACCAGAGCAGCAGAGACAAAACAAACAGAGAGCAGGCTTCTCTTATTAGGGAACCATGTTACCATCAGTGGAGGGATCCCTGTTCCATCACAAAATGGCACTTCCCTCTCATATGGAGACCGCTATGGCCACAATGGGAGATTAGGGGTTGGTTAAATGCTTCACAGTTTCCCCCAGATATTGATTTCTAAGGCACAGTATTGTTCCTTAACCACAAAAGCAAAAGGCTGTCCAACAATTTATTTTTAAACGTGATGGCAACATTACATGCCTCCCCAATTTACGGTCATGGCAGGCGGTAAATTCCACTCCACCTTACTATGCTGCGGAGCCTTTGGCAGCAGTGGATTGATCTTAACATTCTTTAGAGCTTGTTCTGAGACTTTAAATGCTGCACTAAAACCTCCCTGTATTAAAACACAATTCTCTCTCTCTCTCTCTCTCTCTATATATATATATATCATCTGAGTCTAAATAGCAGACACATACTGTAACTTCATAGAAATGAGGGGATAAAAGAGGAAGGAGGGGCAGGGGTCAACTATAGGGGAAGTCAAGGCATGGTCAGCAAATATGGGGCACAGAACCAGCCGGGCTCTTCTTACAATGAGGGTGCGAGTGTTTATGTTCCTTTGAGTAGATGGTCTTAAATAATCTCCATTGCTGCTAGTCAATCTCCCCACCCAATAGATCAGGGCTCTCCAGCCTTGGGTCCCCAGATGTTGCTGGACTACAGCTCCCAGAATCCCTTGCCATTAGCCATGCTGGCTGGGTATGCTGGGAGCTGTAGGCCAGCAACATCTGGGGACCCAAGGTTGGAGAGCCCTATACTAGGGGACACCAGGTTGGGCACGGCTGACTTAATTTAACTCCCATCAATTTCAATATTTGATTTAGCCCATTTAGATAATCCCAAGGTGGTGCAGATGAGGTTCCCAGGGGGTCTCCCACCCTGGAATTGACCAGACCCGGACCTGCTAAGCTTCAGCAAGGTGGCTGAATCATGCGCCCTCAGATATGCGCTGGTATATAGGAACTCAGTGCAACTAAGTTTGGATCCAACACGTAGTGCCCAGGACTGGGGCGCTGGCAGTCCCCATGAGCAGCAGAGAAAGAAAAAGTAAAGGCAAAGCGATGGGAGGAGAAGAGGCAATGGACAGTTGCCCACAGGGTGGGAGATGGGGAGGGGGACTGCCTCATAATTTGAGCATCACTGATCAAAATGTTCAGCACAAATACCCCTTGGGTTACTTATGGACAGTGCAGCTAAATTTATGGCAAATCCTGCTGACCATTTAAACCTGCCCCTGGGTCAGCGGCTGGGAAACAAAGCGCCAGTGAAAGGAGCGATCGACTCAAGTCAATAAAACTGTCTCGTAAAGGACTTACCACTAAAGTGGAGTTGTGAACAAGTGCACAGAGAATGAATGATGTTGATGACCAGGCCATGGGTGGAAGCTCTAAGGGAAAGAGGACCGGTGGCCACCAACAGAGTAACTACATGGAAGAGGTAGGGGAGATGTGCAGCCACATCGAGTGAATTGTTAAAGGAGAGCATCAGCATGTAACGGGCCAGAATGGCAATATCATCCCACATCAGGTGCTGCTCTAATGTAGGCGTCGGAGACAGACAGGTCTTGTCGATGATTTTGCACATCCTTCCAATTACCTGAAAGGGAGCAACCAAACACTTTTAGTTAGCCTGTGCGCTACCGTCGGAGCAACAGTGACAACAAGCAGCATCACAGTTTCACTTGAAGAGCAAGGTGAGGAGCACTTGAGGAGCGAGGGGGCACTGGAGCGAATGTCCCAAAGTCACGGGGGTGAGGAATAAGATGCTAGTCTCCCGAATGACCGAGAATGCTCGATGTGCTTTGAGGCAAAGGTACTCCATTTTTAAAATCTTGACATTCAGATTTCTTTCCCATTATTAATATGGCTAGAACACCTGTGCCACCTCTCCCTCCCCCTTTCAAATCCCCCCTCTAATGCCACTTCTTCCAAGAAGCCTTCGGGCTTGACCTGTTCATCTACGTACAGATGTACCTGCAAAGAAAACAAATGCAGGTCTTCCTGCTGCAAAGCACACTCTTCTTCCTCGCCTTCAT
Source organism: Shinisaurus crocodilurus (assembly GCA_021292165.1). Taxonomy (NCBI): domain Eukaryota; kingdom Metazoa; phylum Chordata; class Lepidosauria; order Squamata; family Shinisauridae; genus Shinisaurus; species Shinisaurus crocodilurus. Next base: position 12,869,843 of record CM037886.1, on the reverse strand, counting down.
TCCTCAACTGACATCTACAGTCGCCAAATTAAGAGTCGTTCCTGCCCCCTCCATGCTTCAGACAGCCTATCTGCTTTGGTTGGAGACCCACACCCACCCACCGGTCAAGGAAGTGCCCGCATGGTCTTTGCTCAAATGTTTGTTCAGCACTTTGAAAACACTTTCTTTTTCTTTTTTTTTAAAGACTTTAAAAATTGTTCTGCAGGGGTGGGGGTTAGGTGGTTTTATGACTCACATGAGGGCCAACCAATCAGTGCTGAGCAGGGTCCTGTTCGAAGGGCTGGCCAATCAGCCCTGTGCAAATGCAACTTGTGCTCAAAGGGAAAAATAGGTTCCCCTTGAGCTCACTCCTGGGGAGAAGGCTGTGTCAGAAATGCACGTGAGTGTGCTTCTACAGTGGGCTCACCACTGAAATTATGCACATCTGTATGCACCTTTGGTATCGATTCCCAAATGGAACCAAATCCAATGCACAAAAGCTGGGAAGGGCTGATGCCTCCAAGTCATGCTTGTGGACTTCCCAGAAGCATATGGTGGCCGCTGTTGGAAACAACGTGCTGGATTACATGGACCTTTTGTCTGCTCAAGCAAGGCTTGTCTTGTGCTTATTTCCTTTTGTGCAATATCCATCAATATAAACTGAAGAGCACACAGCTAATGATGCTGTGTTGTCTCTGTAGGAATCAGCCAGCACTCTGCCCACTGCCCGAGCAAATCAGAACAGAGGAAGATCATAAGCCTTTCTTTAGGAACTACCTCCCTTGTGGTTTATAGCTTGCATCTGAAGATTAATATGGCGAAGGGGAGAGGGCAGGAAGAGATGAAATCCACACTACTATACTATTTCTGCTTGGATGTGGAGAGACAAGGTCAAAGCATTTATAGGTGCAATCCTATGCATGTTTAGACGGAAAAAGGTCCTACAACTCCCAGCATTTCCCAGCCAGCATGGCTGGCTGGGGAATGCTGGGAATTGTAGGACTTCTTTTCCATTTAAACATGCACTAGGATTGCACCCTAACTCGATTTAAACTGAAGTTAAGGGAGAGAAGCACTTACTTTACTGGAAACCAGTTTCACGTTTCCAGAAGCCAGAGCGACAGCAGTGTCCTGCCATAACCTCTGCTTTGATGGATCCCAGCCCCCCTGTGGCACTGGTTTTGATGAAACTGTCCAGCACCACGTCAAGCAGATCAGTTATCTGTTGGAAAAGACAAGGAGCCATTCACACTTGTTAACATAATCAGTGGTGGCCAAATCGTGGCCCTCCAGATGTTTTGGCCCACAACTCCCATCATTCCTCACCGCTGGCTGCGCTGCCTAGGGCTGATGGGAGTTGTAGGCCAAAACATCTCGAGGGCCACAAGTTGCCCGCTCCTGACAAAAATACTTCGGCTGAATCTCACAGAAGGCTGTCCTCAAACGCGCCCTTTAAAATAACTAGGTAGGCCAGGCTCATTTGAGGTCACCCCGAATTCCATCCCTGAAAATAAAATAGACTCTTCAGCTATACCAAGCGGCACGGTGTTCATTCTGACAGAAGCACTGGAAGTTTCGGAATGTGAAATTCTGCACCTCTGTCCTACCAGTTATCAGGGAAAGCACAACTAGCAATTTCTGGATTTCAAGCCCCAATGGATGCCATAGAGGTGTCCAAAGGTGCCGAGAGTTTGATATTTAATATGAATAGTAAACACTTGATATATGCATGTGCTCCATCTGTATTTGTAAGTCCAGCAAGACAGGAAGCAAAATGGCTTTCTGTGCTGATACTTAAGTGATGGTAGGGAATGCATTCCATTGTTCCTTCCATAAACATCAAACAGGTGAACCATCAAAAAAGCAGTACCTGCCCCAAGCTCCCCCATATCTTGGCTTGAATGGAAGGGTACATCTGTTTCTCATTTATTGTCATTGTGATAAGCTTATCGAGAATAGCAGTGACTCGCTGGCGTTTGGCATCATCATTGTGTTTGCAGAAGCGGACCAGATTCAATAACCAGGGGGTCATGTATTCCAGACACAGGTGTTTCAATTCAATGCCTGAAATAGAAATAAAAATGGTGGTATATGAGAAGGCCAGTAGAGGGGATCTCTTTCTTGGGAAAGGCAGAATTCTGTGCAAAGGTTTGCCAGGTTATCATCCTAAAACAAAGCCTAGGCACCTTAAAAGAGAGCGAGCGAAGCAAAATTGAGATTACTGGAAAGAAGGAACCAAATCCAGGATCCAAAGGAGAGTGAGAAGTACTTCTTCAAGCCTAAGATACCTTTGGATTGGTGTTTCTTGGACTGCAGCTTCCCATACTGAATGGCAAGCCACCTTTGAAATGGAGGGGGCTTTCAAAAGCAGTGTGAGTTATGGAGTTGAATGAAGAAAGAAGCTAACAATTCTACTAGGCGAGCACGGGTCCTTTCAATGAGCCTAGATAGATCTCTGGAGACTGATCAAAGACAGGGGCACCTTCAAACACACATGCACGCACGCACGCACACTGGGCACCACCGATAAGGCTCTCTAAATATTAGCATGAGAGCACACTCCTGACTTCGCCATGCGAGTGCCAGGTCCATAGACAAGGTCAGGAAGAGAGGCGTCTCCATGGCTGCTACACAACTGAGGAACTTTCTTTGCCAGGGAACCAGTGATAGGCAAACCCCGCCCGCTCCCTCTACCCAGTTCGACTTGAATTGGCTTGCAGTAAGCAGAGCTATTTCCCACCCACCAGGAAACAGATCAACGTCTTTTGAGCCAACTCAAGTCAAACTGGACCCCATCAAATACCTCCCCCAATCCCCACATGAGCCTCCAAAACCCACTCTCTCACTACCCAATGAACCCATGCACCTGCAAACTCCCAAGCACTGGGGGGGAGCGGGGAGACCTGATTCCCTTCTCGCCACCCACTGTTGGAGCAGCAGCAGCCACCAGGTAAATGAGGTGGGAAGGAGTATTTGAGCTTGCAGGTGGATGGGGAAAGGAATGGAGTTCTTCTTTGGCTCTGATTAAAGCCGGAATCAGAGGAGACACAGGGGGGTTAGTATCATGAGTTCACATTCAGAGCCAAGGAATACAAGGTTCAGTAATGCCTCGCTTGGAAATTTGGAGCACTTCTCAAAAACCATACAAGAAGTTTGGTTCCAGCCCCCCCAAACAACAGCATCCCTGAGCATCCCTTTTGCTTTCTCCAATATAAGCGAAGGGCTGTCTTAATCCTATGTGGAACAATAAATGCTGCACTTGGCAAAACCGATGTGATGAAGGGGGGGGGGGGAAGCTTCCCTCAGGGGGCAGCAATGTGTCTCTGTAGTGTGTAGTACAGACACACTCAGGACCCGTATGAGATCTTTCGATATGCAACCCTTTCATTTGTGTGTTCGTATGCTAACATATTATAGCATCGCGTGCTGAGGACTTCCCTACAAAGGGTTTTTGAAGGAAAGCTATTCTACAGGTCCAGCAAGGAGGACAAATCCTCACTGGAGAAACAGGTGGATACATTCAATGATTCACCCGAAGATCTTCAAAAGAATGAAGGAAAAATAAGCTACATTCTACATGTGGTCATTTCTGCACAAGCACGGGCAACATCCATGCTCAGGAAGATCTATTTAGCATTAAAGTGAGATGTCTGAAACTGTATCCCTTAGACTTCATAATCTATACGCTGCGATAAATAAACATTCTGTTCTGGCAAGTTAAGAGCGGATCCACTTGGATTCTAGAACTTGTGCTCTGGAAATGTAGTACTCTCCTGAATTTCAGAAGAGAAGATAGACTGCCAGTTTAAAACAAACAAACAAACAAACACCAACTGAATTTTGGATAGTAGGATTTTCCTGAAGTTAGTTCTATCATTTTTTGTGGATGGTAGTTTCCCTGAATGCAAGAGGCCAGGGAGATATGGCTGATTGCTCAAATGAAGTAATCCTGGCTTGGCATTGTTCTCAGCACTCACAGATTGCAGTCTGCATCATGACGCCGCCTGGCACCAGAACACCCTGTTGTGCCTGCTGACTAGGACACAGATATGGCTGTTATTATATTTGGAAACGGCACCTATGAACTAGTTGTAGGTTGTGCTGCTAACTGCTAACTAAAACCACATCTGCAGAAGGAAGAACTTGATTGAAATGATATTAGTCATGGAACACTACAACTGATGACCTTGCAAACAGTTTCCAAACCCAAGACTGAACTTTCCCCTGTTAGAACCAAAGCAGAAGTAAAGTATCTCTACTTACTAGATTTGCTAAATCCAGAAATACATTCTTCCAAAAACTCTAAGGTGAGGTGGGGTTCATTAGCTGCCAGAGTCTTACTGATAGAGACAATAAAAAGGGTGTTGTTGGCAGGGATACACAGACCTGAAGTTTCCAGTAACTGGCCTTCAATCTTTAAATTAAAGGTACAGGTTAAGGCACAGAGAAGATATTATAGGCCGCAGACCTGCAACAAAAAATAAGGGATACATTTTTTAAAAATGTCTCATCAACAGGGTTTAGAGCAAAGGCTGTACTCAGAAAACAATTCCATAACATTGAAATCAGCTTTACTCTCTGGTCTCCAACCTGAGCTACCTCACAAGCTTAATCATAGAATCATAGAATCATAGAAAAGTAGAGTTGGAAGGGGCCTACAAGGCCATCGAGTCCAACCCCCTGCTCAATGCAGGAATCCAGGTCAAAGCATCTCTGACAGATGTCTGTCCAGCTGCACCTTGAATGCCTCCAGACTGGGAGAGCCCACCACCTCCCTAGGTAGTTGATTCCATTGTCTTATTGCTCTGACAGTCAGGAAATTTTTCCTGATGTTTAGGTGGAATCTAGGTTCCTGTAACTTGAGCCCATTATTCCGTGTCCTGCAAACTGGGATGAACGAGAAGAGATCTTTGCCCTCCTCTGTGTGACATCCCTTCAAATACTGGAAGAGTGCGATCATATCTCCCCTCAGTCTCCTCTTCTGAAGGCTAAACATGCCCAGTTCTTTCAGTCTCTCCTCATAGGGCCTTGTTTCCAGTCCCTTTATCATCCTTGTTGCCCTCCTCTGAATCAGTGGATAGAACCTAAATTTAACCCCCCAAGCCACTGCAGGGTGGGACATGCCCAAAGAAATATTAGTTGATCGGCCATATGAGTGCTTGTTGATTAATCAACCAATTAAATCTGTATCAATTGGCATATGAGAAAACAGAATCATTCGAAGGAAAAAAGAATACTATGCTGGCTGGGGAATGCTGGGAGTAGTAGGACTTTTTTCTCTGTCTAAACATGCATAGGATTGCATCCTAAGGAATTTTTAGAATACGTGACTGATTAAGAGGGATCAGTTAACCAGGATTCAGTCAATCAAACTGCTTCCAAGCTGACTGGTATAAAACCCAGTACAAGTTTGAAGTGTATAAATGCTTCCTAAATGTATCATATGGAGATAAGTTTCAGTGACCTCACTTCTATGTAATGGCACAATGGAGAGAACCAGGCAAAAAACAGGCTTCAGCGCTGACCAAGGAAGGCAAAGAATTCTGAATAGGTATTCCATAGTGTATACAAGGGGAAAGCCCTGGCCGCATACAACAACACACTTGCTCAACTGTAGCCCATATGTTTCAAAGCATGACAAAAAGAAAAGGTTGAGAACACCCTTAAAGAAACCAGCACCTGTTACGAAGTTCTGGCTGAAATTAAGAGATCCATAATTGAGAGCCAGTGTGGCGTAGTGGTGAGAGTGTTGGACTGGGACTCGGGAGATCTGGGTTCTAGTCCCCGCTCGGCCATGAAACTCACTGGGTGACTTTGGGCCAGTCACTGCCTCTCAGCCTAACCTACCTCGCAGGGTTGTTGTGAGGATAAAATGGAGAGGAGGATTATGTAAGCCGCCTTGAGTTCCTTGTAGGAAAAAAGGCGGGGTATAAATGTAATAAATAAATAAAAAATACCTTAGGCTTGGGTCTGAGCTCCCTAGATTGAGCAATGCAATATTCAGCAGCGTTCCAGGCACATCCTTGGGGCGGATTTTTGTGTGCTGCGGAATGGAGTCAGGTTGTGATAGCTCCCATCGTGTCCGTATGTGAATGATGGACTGGACAATGGCTTCACACTCCTGGTGCATGAACGTGAGAGGCGTGCCTTGGTTGGCGATGGTTAAGGTGAACTGGTTTTCATCCACAAGGCAGATCTCTTCTATTTCAGAGGCATAGTAAATGTCATTCAAGAACACCGTCTGTCCCAGGACTCTTGTGCGCTCAGCTGAAGTGACTTGAACAGCTGTAGAACCAACCTGCGGGAAAGGATTTCATTTGTGCAGGGGGTAAAAAAAAAAAATCAAGTCACCCAGCAATATCAGTTTTTGCAATTCCCTTAAAAGATTACGGGATGAATTTTTTTTCCAGCAGCAAGCGTTATTTATTCTTTATGTAGTACTTTAAAGTGTGGGATGGCAACTAACATTTATGGGCAGATATATATGCATTAGGTACAAGATGCTTAGCCATTTTGGACCCAGATCAGTTCTTCTTTAGAGGTCAAGGTATTCAGTAGTCAAGTAGCAAGTTTATGAACTTGCTACTCCAGCACAGAAAAGGGTTGGCTAATGAGTTAACAGAGTGTTTTTCTCACCCTGAATAGCTTTCCTACTTGATCCCTGGCAAATACTCAGCCATTTTGGTGTGTGCGTGTGATATATATAATCTATTATTGACTGGGAAATCCTGGTCACAGAAAGATTATGGACCTATGTTGTGTGGGAATAAAGCTTTAAATAAAGCAGCACTTGTTTCTGTAAGAATGTATGACATGCTAATCTAATTTGGTCTATGAAGAGTAGATTTTCACATTATTGGCTGATGCCCAGGACAAAACTATCTGTAGTAGAGGGAGTCATTTTTTTAAAAAAAGAACATTAACTTAGGATGCACACTCAACATACAAGTACACATCCAAAGTTGGCTACCATCTAGCACCTCGGAAAGCTATTCAGGTAACAAGATATAATTGATGGGGATGGACAGAAGAGGACATTGCGCTAAAGGTAGGATTGTAAATGGGAGACAAAAGAGGAGATAAATAAGAATTTGTGAATCTGTCTTAGAGAGTCAGACTAAGTTAGTTCATCTAGCTGTCAACTCTGACTAGCAGTGGTTCTCCAATGCCCTCTTGAAGACCCTTTCCTCTGGAGATGCCACAGCCTGAACCTGGAATCATATGCCCTTATCACTGCACTATGGGCCCACCTTAATATAGTCAGTACAGAGAGGGGCAAAGCTGTACAGTTATCATCACATTTTGTTCATGTGCCACCAATCTGGAAAGCTACACACATGGATCTACATACATTGCACCTAAGGCTATTCAAAATTGTGCAGAATAAAAGGTTATCTAAAAATTCTGGGCAGAAAAGTTTTAATCCACAATTTGCATAAATTATGAAAAAGTTCATCACACTTTGATTTGCGCATATTAATTTTGCTTCCGCTGGCACAGGAAGGGTCAAGAAGCTGTATACAATGAACCCCTGACCGCTGGAACTCCCACCCAAGAGCCCCTCTGGCTTCCAAGCTTGCATCAGGCATTGTTCACATGCTCCCTTCTAGCCTATCTTTCCAAGCTTAAGGACCATAAACTTTTAAGAAAATGAAATACAAAACGTTCAGAGTGGTAAATGCTGGGGCTTCCCTTTCAAACTGATTTTTTTTAATGTAAAAACATTACACTATTTGTGTGATTACTCAAGCACACAGACAATCTTTTCTGGAGCTTGGTGCTGAAGGAGAAGAGCTACTGAGGTTGACATAGCTTTGATTTCTTAAATCTTCAGGCTGGTATTTGCATTCCGTGTTAACAGCACAGTTTTAGGAACAGAAAAATGGTATTCCCTCCTCTCCTCCCAAGCAGCGATGTGAAGCTTCTGGACCCTGTTTGTGGCAAACCATAGTTTGTTGTTTCATCCAAACCCAGTGACTACAGTTTAAACACATCATACTTTGCCTACAAAACATACAATCACCATAGTTCGCTGCAAATCTAGACCAGAGATTTCTAATCTTTGCATGCAAACCTGATGCCTGGGCCTGCTCATTCTCATAACACCTTTGCAAAGGTGACATTAACTGTCTTATGACAATGTTGTTCTGCTCATGGTACTCTAACTGCTGTCCCCCCCCCCCGCTCTGTATCACCATTTAGAAATTTTAATTTTAAAAAAAAGCACCATACCATGGCTTGGCGTATGTCTGAAAGGCCTCATAACATTATTTTTTGGACTGATGTGTTCCCTAACTGCTAATTTGTATTTACAGGCATAGAACATTTGGCTCTATGCTCCCTAGCCTTGGGTATTTTGATATTTGCATCTGATCAAGCAGACAATGTCCACAAAAGCTTCTGCCATAAAAAAAACGTGTTAGTCTTTAAGGTGCCACAAGACAGCTGTGTTTGCTGCAACAGACTAACACGGCTCCCGCACTGGAAACTGATATGTTTATGTTCAAAATAAAAAAGGATGGTAAATTCTGTGATAAATCTGAGATTCTGTACTTGCTCATTATAAATGCAGAATCCTCAGGGCTGTAAATACAGACAGCACAATTATCTGGGGCAAAGAACAACGCGTTACAAGAGACGTACTTTAATAGAAACTTTGGTGTCCTTGTGGGCCAGCTTGAGTGCATTGTGGGAAACCTTCAGGTCTTCTTCTAAGGCCAAGGTGGCTGCCGGAAGTTTTTGCTGCTCATGTTCAATGTGTTCCGCCAGTTTCCCAGGCGAGTCGATGAAGATGAGCCTCTTGCTGCCTTTGAGGCCTGTCAGAAGCCTCTCGTGGTATTTTGTGTATTCCCTCACCCACGAGTTGCAGTTGTAGATGAAAACGGCAAAGACATTTTCATAAGCGAACCCTGGGAAAACGACAAACCACTTGGACAGGAAGTCTGTTTTGAAACGATTGCTGGGGCCAGCGTGAGTGAGGTCCACCACAATCTCATATGGCTTAGCGTAGTATGGCTTCAGAGTTAACAAGACGTGGTATATCAGCAAATCACCGTTGATCTGGCCGGTCTTGAACCTAGAAGGGGAAAATAAATAGCAAGGAGAATGAAACGTCGGATGGACCTTGGCACGAGATTTCTTGGTCAGCATTAACAAAAACAACCCCAAGAGATCACCCCCCCCCACCCCCAGAGAAATTAGCCCTGCGGTGAAATTGCTAGCAAGGTAGAAAGAGTAGCGACTAGCATTTGACCTTGACTCATCCGCCATGTTAGGGACAAGAAGGAACAAGGATGACAGCAAAGTTTTCATCCCCTCTTGAGAGAGAAGCCACAAGGAATGCAACCTATTGTAGGCAGAGCTGGCCTTATCCTTAAGTGGAGTTAGCCAGACATAGAGGCAGTATTATTTCAACACAGTATTATTTGAATTACCTTAAAAAATAATAATAAAAGTTTCTTCAAACTTGTGGGGAAACAAATCTGAAAATGTGAGCCCTTTGTAAAGAAGCTCTGTGAGGAGAGCAGCCAGTATCCTTAGATCTGGGAACAACCAACCTTCAGGGACAACCATCTTCCCATCAACCTGTGGAATCCATGGTAGAGAAACCTGCATGAGCTACAAATCAGGACGTCCCTGGTCTGAAGCTCTCCTTCACCATGAACTCACTCATAGGGGTGTAGGCAAGATAGACTCAGTCCATTGGCCTGTCTTACAGGGCTGTTGCAAAGATCACAACAAAATAACCTATGTGAAGTGCTTAGAACACTCCCAAGTTCTATATAAACATACACTTAAAAATATAATATATGAATGTGGTAGACAGATGCTTGGAAATGTGGATTTCATATAGATGCTCTTAATCAGAGCTGGGAATGCATGCAACTCCTTGTAGAGCAGGAAAAAAGCCGGGGGATAAATAAAATAAATAAATTAATTAATTAATTAAACCCAAGTTTCCTGCCACACTCTGTGTGGAATGACCTTGAAGACTTATTTAGACATTCAGACATGGTTGGGTCTTTTGAAGTTATTTGTAATTCTGATAGCAGTGTGTGAAAGAGATATTGTGACCCTCACTACTGTCATCTAGAGCATGAGTGGGCCAAAAGTAGATCTCCAGATGTTTTGGACTTCAGCCTCCAATCCAGCATTCCTGACTATTGGCCATGCTAGCTAGGGCTTCTGGGAGTTGAAGTCCAAAACATCTAGAGATGTACCTTCTGCCACTCCTGATCTAGAGGGTGTGGATCTTGCTACAGGAGATACCCACCTGCCTATACTTTACGTCAGAAATCTGGGTCACTGTTGGTGCTACAAGCTCCATACCACACAAGGAACATCCAAAGCAGACCTCTCTCTGAGAACCTTCGGCCCGCTATGAGAACCCTTGCTTGTCTGAAATTGCACCTGAAATTGCACCTGAAATTGGCCCTGAAATTGGCCCACAGGACCTCCCCCCCCACACACACAGTAGAACGGCAAGGCTCCAAAGATCACAACTGAAGAAACCACATAAAGGAGTAATAGCGCATCAATTACTTTGGAATTAGGTTGGCCACTTAAACAAACTTAACCACCTCTCCTGTATAAAAACCAAACTAGCAACCATATCTCAGCAAGGATTCCTCATCAAATCCCGATTTATTTGCCTTACCGAAACTTTCAAATTAAGCCAGCGCTTAAACACAAAAACAAGGCCATTTATTAGAGCGGTGCTGCCCTAATTAAGCAACGACTGGCATTTCCATTACAAGCCCTTCCATTTGATGGGATTATAATTCAGACCTTTCATTTGCCGAAAGCTGTGGAATGTGGCATCCTGCTGCTTAATTGGTTGTGTCCAAGAGCATCCAAATGAATAGCAGGAGATGAAGGGAGAGAGGAACAGAGGCATTTAGATGCTTTCAGGATACCAAACTAGCTCATTTAAAGCAGTTTTACACTTAATTAAAAAGCGTTGCTGTTGTTCCAGGAGGAAAAGACATTCCAGGAGAGAAAGTCTTAAAATGCTTACCACAAGAGGCACACATGCTGGAGATATTATTAATCAAGTCCAGTTCCTTAGGGAGGTACACAACAGGTACAGTAACACTGGGAGGGCTGATGATCTCCTGTGTTATTTGTTCGGCTATCCTATACAAAAGGGCTAGGAAGAAGCACTTTGCCCAGAATCTGAAATGTGTGTAGTACTACAAGTGTGATATTTTCTGGCTGGTGTCAGTTGAGGTGTAACACTTAAAAGTGTAGTTTTGCTGCTGTGCCTATATCATGTCAAACATTTGTTTGGATAGATTATGATCAGGACTGGGACTGAGCTGGCTTCTTTTATTAAATACTCACTCACTCTCTCTCTCTTTAAAAAGTGATTTCCCAGATTTTTAAAGAAAGTAATTATTCTACATTGGTTTTTCTTTTTCTGTTTCGTCATGATCTATGGCAGACTTCCCCAACTTGGTGCTCTCCAAATGTGTTGAGCTACAATTCTCACCTCCCAGCCAGCATGACCCTTGCTGGCTGGGGCTGATGGTAGTTGTAGTCCAACCCATCTGGAGGGCACCAGGTTGGAGAAGGATGACGCATGGTTTGATGAACCAAGGGTGATTTCTCTCATGTTTTTATTTGCTGTTTTACAAAAAGAAAACACGTCCTTTTAATGTCTACAGCTCTCTCTCTATCTCTCTCTCTTTTCATTTCTGCCTTTCACTGGCCTAGGTTAGACAGCAAGGAATTTGGAAGATGAATATGTCTACAATAATGGCACACATATTATGGTTGCCTTCCCCAACCTGGCCATGCTGGCTGGAAATTATGAGAGTTGCAATCCAACACTTCTAGAGGTGTGAGACTAGGGAAGGCTGTGTTGCGGTAAGAACAGCCATATTCTGAACATGTAAAAATCCCCACAATTTGCGCTGGTCTTGCTGGCTCTGCCCACCTGTGCTGCCGTTGTCAGCACTTCAAGCCAGCTCACCCCCAACCAGTGTCCACATTCCCACACACGGTCCTGGGGCAGCAAGAGCTCAGTACTCTGTGTCAATAGCCTCTATAACCCTGCTGTCCCTCTCAGATGATCAGGGCAGGATTTTAAGCAGCTACTTCCTTCTTCTGCTGACTCCCTTCCAAGTGACACATGGACCTGTAGCCTTTCAGTATTATACTACTGGATATCTGCCCATCAATGCACTGGAACCCATACATTCCTTTGGCAAGATCAACTCCATTACGATATGGGGGGGGGGGGGGAAGCAAAATTTTAATTTAACGGCAACAGTGAAAACAAAGACACTAAGCATTGTGATTGAACGCCATATAGAGCTCATATATAGAGCTCCATAAACTTTACAGCACCTCTTTGCCTCCAATACCTGGACTGATTCAAGAGACAGGCTACAGAGGACTGAAATAATTTATGCATCCTTAAAAAATAACTTTTAAAAAGGTTGACTATGACGGTGTACTCAGCTGCTTGGAAATCCAATAGCAAAGCAGAAAGAGGGTGGACTTAGACTGAGCAAGCACAGTTATGGTGGAGCAAAAGGAGGTTCTCCACCCCAAAGGCAGAGATGTTTTGTGCCCTGCAATCTGGCGGGCTAATTTGGGCAAAACAGTGGTTCTCCCCCCCCCCCCACCTCTTACACGTCATGGTATACTTACACCAGAAAGGAAATGTGTCATCCTTGTGGTTTAGTTCTCTAAATGGAGAACTAAACACCATGTTTCGGATGCACATTCACTTTAATGCATAAAAACATCTCCAGCTTCTAGAGTTTGCCACAGTATGCAGAGCAAAATATCGAGGCGCCCTTAGGGAGTGTATCGCAGAACTTGAAAGCCAAATTCTGTCAACCTCTCCCTCCAGGTAAGTCTGTATTTGCCTTTTCATTGGGTTTCGTTTCTGCATTTCCTTGTAATGTGTCCCGTAGAAAAGAAGTAAAACTATCTTGTTCAGATTAGCTTGGGCTGAGTGTGGGAAATATATTGAAAAAAACGGGGCTTGCTGGTTATTGCACTGTAAAGGTTATTTTTTGTGTGGAATAAAGGTTATTTGCAGAAGAAAGAAGAAATGCTTGGAAGACAAAAGACAGTTAGGAACCTGTCAAGGTGGTTGGGGCAAATCCAACACACTGTTTCCTAACAAAACAGCCATTTAGTGACCCCTTAATAGGAAGTTCCTTTGCTTTTGTCTGCTTAAGTAAAATCCTCAACATCTACCATCAAGTGGCACAATTAACAGTGGGTGCTTTGTGCCAGCAGTGGAAGGAAACAGACAGCATTGTAGTAATCAGAGCACGGCAAGGACGGGCATCTATGCAGATGTTTTAAGTATAATATTAATGGTCCCATGCAGGACAATCTAAAAATATGATGACTCTCTGAAGTGGGTAACGGAGAAAGCACAACTACCAGCAGAGTCATGTGTGCTCTGGGCATCAATGAAGTCAAGAATCTGAATAACAAGAAAACAGGCCTTGCACTCCAGGAATATTTATTTATTTATATATTTATGTACTGCCTGCAAGGAACCTGAGGCAGCTTACATAATCCTCCTCCTCCTCTCCATTTGATCCTCACAACAACCCTATGAGGTAGGTGAGACTGGGAGTCAGTGACTGGCCCAAGGTCACCCAGTGAGCTTCATTTGTGGCCGAGTGGGGAGTTGAACCCGGATCTCCCGAGTCCCAGTCCAACACACTAACCACCACGCCACACAGACTCTAGCTCAGCCCTGACACTGTCTCCCTCTGGCTGGCCTTGCACCCAGTCGTTGCTGCCTCTTGCCCTGGCCTACCTTGCAGGCCTGTTGCAAGGATAAAAGGGTTCAAAGTCGCTTCGTCAACCGTGAAGCTCTGTGGTGGAACTGCCCAGCCTACCTCACAATGTTTATTTTATTTATTATATTTATATCCCACCCTTTTTCCTGCAAGGAACCCAAGGTGGCTTACATAATCCTCCTCCTCCTCTCCATTTTATCCTCACAACAAGGCTGTGAGGTAGGTGAGGCTGAGAGTCAGTGACTGGCCCAAAGTCACCCAGTGAGCTTCACGGCTGAATGGGGACTAGAACCCAGAGCTCCCGAGTCCCAGTCCAACACTCTAACCACTATGCCACACTGGCTCTCGAGCAAATGTGTGTGTATTTAGTGTGCAATTTTATTCTGGCTCTTCATTGTTGGGGTAAAAAATGGGATAGAGCCAGGCTTTTCACTCAGTGGCAGAGGCCATGCTTTGCATGCAGAAGGTCCCAGGTTTAATCCAGAGCATCTCCAGCTGAAGAGCAGCTGGACTGGCAAAGACCCTGGGGGAAAGTCACTGCTGGTCAGGCAAAGTAGACAATATTGGCCTAGAGGGCCAAAAGTCAAGAGCCAGAGTAAAAGAACTTTATCATTTCATGCTGATATACAGGAGGGGCCATAGTCAGTGGGAGATCATATGCTTTGCATGCAGAAGGTTTCATGGATTTCATAGATCATAGAGCTGGAAGGGTCCTACAAGGCCATTGAGTCCAATTGGCCCCCTGCTCAATGCAGGAAACTAGAGGAGGGGGTCTCCCATCCAAGTAATAACCAGGCCCGACCCTGCTTAGCTTTCCACGCTCAGACAAGCTGAGCCAGCGGAAGGTCCCGGGTTCAATCCCTGGTATCTTATTGGGCTAGATGGGCCTGTGGTCGGACAATATAAGGCAGCGTCATACGAGAAAGGAAAGGGGAGAGGTAGAGGGGATAAGCAGAGGGAAGCGGTTAGGAGGCAGAGCCATAGAATTGCTGGACAGGGAGCTCTGCGGGGCAGTGAAGTCCCATCGGCAGCCTGCAGTGGACGTCTGACTCAGTGTCCAAATGTTTGCTCAGGAGTCAGCAGGTACAGCCCAGATGGTCATAAGGGAGCCACCAGTATCCAAACAACGAGGACTAGAAATGTAAATGCTGATTCATGTATTAAGCAGGACAGATAGCATGATCTGCAGAAGGCAAGTTGGTGTGTGTGTGTGTGTGTGGATTTGCACTTGGAAGGGTTCCCTACACATGCAAAAGCCGGGACCCCAGGGGCTTGAGAGCAAACCTCTGCCACGCGTGTTCGACTCTGCAATACCGAGGGTGCCCCGTGCCCTATTTTATGTTTGAATTAGCTTTGTAAACTCATGATACCAAAACCCCATGCCGGATGTCCAGTTCTCACTTGCATTATGCACCCACAGATCCATCAGATGTCCCAGTTCATTTATTTGCCTCTGTACCCCGTTTGTGCTGTCAAATATTTCACACACTAAGTACTATTGCAAGGATCAAAACCCTGTGCACCTTCACTGACTACCCAAGGAAGACGTTACATTAGAAGACTAGCCTTCTAGATGAAGTTTGCCTTTTAGAGCTCTCCTTTATACATATACTAGCTGTTGCCCGCGGCTGCTCTCCACGCGGATTTTAGGATTTGGTACAATGGAAAAGATACAGTATCTCTGAAAGTGTAACATTTAGGCTGGGTGCTGGCAGCAGAAAACTTTTCTGACAGAAATATCTGAACTTAAAGAAAAATCAGGTTAATCCTGAGAGTCTACAGATGATGAAGAGTGACCGTGCCAAGTTTGGGGTAGATCCGTCAAAACGTGATGGAGTGGAGCCTATGCGACGACGCCCCGCACACAGCAGTCATTCAGTCATTTAAAAAGTTTCCCTCCCTTTTCACCCCCTCAGAGAACATTCTAAATGCCCTAGGGTAGATTTGCATACCCAGCCCTATTGGCCCCTGCAGGAATTCATACGAACATTCTAAGTGTCCTATGGGCTATTTTGCATAACTGCTCCTATTGGCTCCTGCAGCAATTCTGAGGTGAGGTCAATTTGCATAACTTCTGCCCTGTTGTTTTGCCCATAGATGATTGTGGGGCGATTTTGCCCCCTTTTTTCACCCCCTTAGGGATGGAATTTCCAAAAATCCTTCCTTAGTGGGGCTCTACGTCATAAAAGCAATGTTCCTTCAAAATTTCACGTTCCTAGATTAAACGGTTTGAGCTGGGCGTTTATGAGTCAGTCAGACAGTCAGTCAGTCAGGACACTTTCTTTTATATACAGTAATACCGTGGATTGCAAGCATAATTTGTTCCGAAACCGTGCTTGTAATCCAAAACACTCTTATATCAAAGCGAGTCTCTGGCGGGCGTGAGCGGGGCCGATTTCGGCCCGCTATGCCCGCTCGAGGCGAGCAGTTACATTCCTACGACTTGTCTTGCAAGACATCGCTTGTTTATCAAGTCAAAATTGATTTTAAAAATGTGCTTGTCTTGCAAAACGCTCTCAAACCAAGTTACTTGCAATCCAAGGTATTACTGTACAGTATATAGATTCGTGATCACAGGAACATTAGGGCCTTTCCCACTTTGGCTTGCTGGAAATCACTCACATATCTGACGGACATTACAGATACAGCAAAGCTGCTAAAGAAGCTCAAGTAACCCAAACTAATTTCAGAGGAGTTTGTGATGAACAAATTAGATATTTTGGTTATGATACTAAAGCCTTTTCTACAACCTATCCGCACGCACTCTTGCCTTCTAGAATAATCTTTAGTAGAAACAGTTTTAAGTTTCAGCACAGATGGGAAAACAGCCATGACATTTATCCATTCCAATTTAACAGAACATAAGACACTATAAATAACCAAAAGAAACCAATTTTTTTCCCCTAATATCTACAATGCCGGAGAAGACAGAATATGAATTATGTGTTTACAAGATGCAAGTCATTATAACTTAGACCAGCCTTCCTCAACCTAGTACCCTCCAGATTTTTGGACTTCATCAGCCCCAGAGACATGGCCTATGGTCAGGGATGCTGGGAGTTGTAGTCCAAAACATCTGGAGGGCACCAGGTTGGGGGAGGCTGCCTTAGACCTAAAGTCAGATTAAAACTTTAATCCATTTTGAGCTTGCTGATTTTATTGTGTTTTGAAATGTGGTGGCCTTTATTTACCTTAAACCTAGAGGTACAGTAGGTTAAAAACAAACAAAGCATGCCAATAAAGAATTCAACCATGCTGATAGTTAAAAGTTAACGACAGGAAAAACCTTTCTAACAACTGAAACAGGTGATCCTGCAGGGCAGGGACAGGCAACTTTTTGGCTGCCGAGGGTCACGTTCCCTTGTGGGTAATCTGTTCGGGGCCACATGACGGCAGTGAGCAGGGCCAAAGCCAGTGGTGGGCAGGGGCCAGAGCCAAATGTGGGTGGGTCACCCCTTTTCTCTTTCTGCTACCCCCTTTTCTCTCCCCCCCTTTCCTTCCCACACAGCGGGCTGCCAGGGAAAGGTTAGATGGCTCTTGACAGAGGTCTGAATTGACTGCATGCAGAAGGCTTTTGAAATTAGGCTGAGGGCCGCATGAAATTAGGCCTGCAGGTTGCCCATTCCTGCTACAAGTGTAAAGCCAATTTAACCATATCACTTTGCTATTCTTGCAGGTGACATACATCCCATAAACATGAAACTGACTGGTAAATCTTGCACGTATTTGGGTTTCCTTTTGGGAATCATCGCACCATTTTGTTTAGAAGTAAGAGCGAGCACTACCGTGACTCCTTTGGCGACAACTGAAAGCCCCTCGGTTCTCACTACCGAAAATCCAGCAAGCCAAAACCCAACAGACACAAGCACGGCGCCTACTACACTGGTTTCCCAGGAGACAACTACTTATACAGTGCAGACGACCACCTTCGGAGCCACACCTCCACCGTCCCCCTTCCCAGAGACATCGACAGCCCCACCACTGGCCTCCACGGTTCCACTGGAGGTGTCGGCATCTTCCTACACTGTCGCTGGCACGGACCAAGAACTTGTGACTCTTGGCAAGGGCCAGACTAAAGCTGAACTCTGCGAAGAAAACAATAAAAGACTGATGCTCACTTGCCTCATCATAATTGGGGGGCTTATCTTCATTTGTGTGTGCCTACTTTTGGCCGTTGTTGTAATGGCAACCAAGCTATCCTATATCAAGAGAAGACGGCCAAGCAAGCGCCATCCCAGAAGCAATGGGGACTTCCTGAGTGCTAGCAGCTTGTGGCCAGCTGGCTTGGAGACGCTGCAGAGGATGACCAATGAGACGGCAGGAACAGACTCAACGATCCAAAGCTCAGGACCAGAGAGAATGGCTGCAGGGCAGGGGAAAACTGGAGAAGAGGCTAGAAAGAAGCTAGTAGGTGAAATATCAGACAGGCAGAAGCACAAGGACTTGTTGGCAATGGAGACACCAGCAAAACCACACATCACCATAGCTGAGGCTGAGATTTAAGCGTTCAGATATCTGAAGGGGGGGGGGGGAAGCCTGAAGGCTGTCTGCCACTAGTGCAGATGTATTGGGTCCCAGGTATTTTCGTGTTGCTGCTAATTTTTCAGGTGGTACAGATCACAAGGTATTACCACAGAGAAAAGTGACCATGTTCAACCGGTCTTCACAGCTACTTAAATGTGGATGACTTTTAAGGGCGATCTGAATGTTGCGTGTGCAAGAAGAAAGCAAGCATTGGAAAAACTGAACAGATATCAGGCTGGAAGAACGCCCACGTGCACATCCAATCACAAGGATGGCTGAGAAGCGCAGTCAGGCTGTGTAAGCAAAGCCTTAGACAAATGTATGCTCCATGCACATGCTCACGCTCCCTGCATTACAGCAGTGGCTCTCGGGCAGACCTGCCCCCCCTTTCCCTTCATCCTGATTGGACTAACAGAAATGCCTCCCTCATCTGTTCAGGTGTAAGACTTGCAGGAGGCTGTGAGCTGCTCTGGGTTGCTTAGTCGGGCGGGTTGTGGGGTCACTGCCTGGCAGACTTCCCAAAAGGTGTCCTTCCTTTGTGGAGCTATTTGGTTCTACTCCCTTCTCATTTCTGTCTGTTGACGTGAATGCTTGTGTACCCACAAGAGGGAAAAAGAGAGAGAGGAGAATTTCAAGATCAACCTCCTTTGTTCTGTCCTGTGCTCAGGGAGGAACTGGATAAGCAAAACATGCATTTAGGTCGCACCCTTAATTGCCTTTGGTGATAAATCTACATGGTGCTCTCCCAAACCACACAGGGCATGATCCACCTGGAATTCCCCTGTTCAAGCCCCATTGACATGAACTTATTACAATCAAGATATGTCTTCAGCTTCTGTAATACTGTTTCTTATAAGTAATTTAAAAGAAAAGCAAGCATGTTGAGTTTTGCAATTATGAAGGAGAGGGGAAGGGAGGGGAGATTATTTCCTTTTAAAATAGGATCACAGTAAAGCTTTCAACAATAAACATTTTACAGGAAACTCTGGAACAGCCTACCTTAATACATACTAGGCTGGTGATAGAATATGCCCTCCCACAGTTCAAACAGCCCCATCTCCAATATGAATCAAGAACGGGCCCTTCCAAATTCAGGCCTGGCTCAAATTGGGGCTCCCCCCCCCATGCCCCCCTTGCTGGCCAAGCCGCTCCCCCTGCTGCCCCCTTCCCCCCCCCCAACCTACCTGGTGATGGCAGAAAGTCAGTGCAAGGCCCCTCTTGAGACCATGTGCACAAAGTCCTCCAGGAAAACAGGAATGCCGCTGGCTGGCCACTGTGGGAAACAGAATGCCAGGCTAGGCGGGCCTTCGGTCTGATCCTGCAGGGCTCTTCTTATGCTGCCATCAGCTAAGTTCGGAGCAGGAAGATGGGGGCTTTAGAGGTACATGGTGGGCGGGGACATGGAGTTTGGTGCTTCCATTTTTATTTTTATTTTAAAAAAACAAGCGCCTAGCCCTTAGGGCTGCAAAGATCAGCTTAAAGATATGGGAACAAGGTCTGCTGAAACCAAGGAGCAGCGCAGGGAGGGAATGGGCAATATGTTCAGCAGAAGACCAGGAATTCAGTGCCCTGCACCTCTCCATGTCTGACTGGGAGATGGCCCAATCCATTCAAGTCACAGAATTCAGCTTTCTGGGCAGAAAATTTTTCATTTTTCAAAAAGAGTATATATAGGTGCATGCCCAGTCTTGGATACAAGGAGATTGCTTAGTAACAGGTCCATCTAGCAGCTTAACACGATTTATAGCAGGCATAAAATCTTTTATTTCCCCTAGCACTTTTATAATCAAAATAGTCGCAGCAGTCTTTTCTTTGTTTTCGTCTATGTGCGGTAGGTCAGTTTCCCCATTTGGCTGATAGGGCACCAGAGTGAATAGAAACTAATCCAAGGGCACCCCAGTCAATCACTCATGGCTGGAGACAGATTTAAAATTCATGTGTCCAGGCCATCCAGTGCACTCCCCTGTCTCTTAATTACCCTGGTGAGGGGTTAAAGTTCACAAAGCTCATTGAACCAGTCGTGTGTGTATGCACGCGCGCACACGCACATACTGCCTAACCTGCCTCACAGGGTTGTAGAGAGGATATAAATGTAATGGCAGAATCACTTATCCACCCTGAGCTCCTTAGAGGAAACACAGCAAAACATGAGGCTCTTTCGCATATGGTATGGTCCGCCAGGCACTGTGTGACCTTTAATGCCTACAGCGGGCAACAGTTTGTTTTACCATGTGCCAGGCGTCTCTGGCCCACTTCAAACATTACCGCAACAGCATGGAGTCCTCTTCTCCCCGGGGCTTCCTTCCACTCCAATCTGGTGATATCACAATGGAGGACTTGTGTGGAGTGGTGTCTTCCCATGTAAATGCTGCCTGCGAGGCCTGCCAGGACCAAAGGGATGGGCGAGCGCCCAGCTCACTTTCGGGCACCAGGCTGAAGGGGGTGCCCAGCTGAGCTTGGCGACTTGGTGCTTGTTGAATGCTCTGTCAAGCAGGGGGCCGGGGCCAGGGCCAACGGGAGCGGTTCAATATCTTTAAACCTTGCCCACCGCCCCCAAAGCTCTGCAGGTTGCTTGTGTACGAACTATAAAAATGAACTTCCATCAGTTAGCTTTAAAGTATGTTCCTTTTGCAATTGCCAGATGATGATGATGATTTATTTATTTATTATATTTATACCCTGCCTTGGCGGCTTACATAATCCTCCTGCTCCTCTCCATTTTATCCTCACAACAACCCTGTGAGGTAGGTTAGGCTGAGAGCCCGTGACTGGCCCAAAGTCACCCAGTGAGCATCATGGCTGAGCGGGGACTAGAACCTGGATCTCCCGAGTCCCAGTCCAACACTCTAACCACTACACTGGCTTTATTATTATTATTATTATATTATATCATCATCATCATCATCATCATCATCATCATCATCATCATCTCTATACCACCCAATAGCTGAAGCTCTCTGGGCGGTTCCCAACAGTTTGATGTCATTTGTTCTAGATAAAAGGCAGCAGAACATGGTTTTACTTTGAGGAAACATTCTCAAGCACTATAAGAACTACAAGCAGTTTCAAGGACTACAGATAATAATAGAAGAAATGGTAAGCTGACGGAAGTGGACAGGAGCGGGTGCTAGTTATCCCAGAGCCAGACCTGGCCACCTGTTTCCCACGCCGCTGGTTTAATGCATGGAAGGAGGCACCAACCACGCTGTCATGCGTACAGGCCATATGAGACATACAAGTCCCATCTCTTCGAGAAAACCTGCTTGCAAAATTCATTAAAAGGGGCTCACATACAGAAGGGAATCTGCAAAATCTATGCCAGTAAAGTATCTGAACTGCAGTAATGCTGGTCAAGCAAATTCAGGATGTGAACCTCCAAGGCTGACTTCATTTATTAACTTAAGAGAATTCATAGCCCACTCTTCAGTCCGAAAAGGACTCTCTGAGCAGCTTAAGGGGAACAACAAATAAAACAAAACAACACAACATAAAGACATTGACAAACAATAGGGATCATCAAGGAGCAGGGCGGTCAGCATTCCAGCATAAAATCAGGATTAAAACTGAGTAAAAGGCAGAGAGGGACTTTATGTGAAACAGCATGGGGGAGGGGGCAGTTTCCCACAGGTGACCCACAGAGCATGCTTTCTGCTCTGCCAGGAATTCATTCACCAGAGGAGACCCACCCAAGCACACTGATTGCCTCACTCCCATCTGCTTCTTCCTGTCTCACGCCTAAGATATTCTGCAGTGTATTTTCTTACTCCCCCATGCTGATCAAGCCCCCAGCTTTGAAGGTTTCCCCTACAGCGTGGCCACTTCTTCCCTCTAACAAGGAGGGAGTCGCTGAGCTATTCCCTGGTCGAAAACTATATTTGTAATAGGAACAATCGGAAGGGAGCCAGAAAACAACTGGCTCTGCTCAGTCCCTCACTCCCCCATGCCAAATGATCTGCAGGCCAGAGTTCTTTAACCCCCCCAGGCCCCAAATGCCCCCAGTGTAACAGGAGCTTTAGCAAAGGCCTCCCCTTATGTACTGCAGCTGCTCCACTCATGGTGATCACTGCTTGAGGCAAGGTGAGGTCCTTGTTGTGATCAGAGGCTAAAATCCTATGGGCTGAGACCCTGGGTTGACCAGTTGCCCCTCTCTGTGCTGTATAGGAATATTTTTTTTTAAAAAAAGAACTTAGCTCAAGGGCTAGACAGAAGATTATACACACCAAGGGAGGGGAAGGAACATACGGATGATGACACCATAAGAAGACTTCCTACACTGGCTGGGGCTTTCTGCTCTTGCATACTCAGCCTTAATGATTAATCCATCCCTTGAATGCACTTGGCATGGCATGACCCTCTGCAAGTGTTTCTGCAGTGCAATCGAACCAAGATGGATTTGGTCAAGACATAAGGCAAGCGGGTTCTATGTTCGGTAGATTTCCCCCGCCTCTTTAAAGAGTACATGATTTTCAAAGGAACAAGCGGCCAAGTCAATTAGACATTTATTCCTGAAGGCAGCAGCAGATCTGATCTCCCCCTCTCCCACAAGAAACATGTTTTTTTGAGTGGAGGAACATCTATATCAGCCTTGAGAGTTGTAGTCTGACACATCTGGAGGGTGCCAGATAGGGGAAGGCTGATCTATATCTTAACAGCAAGCTTCCAAGGCGGTTAATGGACGTGATCCTGCCCTAACCAGTCACAGAGGGGCTTTAAAGCCCTAAAGGGTGGATAACTGATGGAAGCTTTAGCTCCAGTTTATTGGAATACAGGCGTGGGACTTCCAAGCATGCTTGAAGCAAATCTAGACAATTCCCAGTTGAAGGAAGGGGCTGCAGGCAGCTCACCAGGAATGCACCAGCTTTGCACGCGGAAGGCGTCCCACGTTCAGCCCTCTGCGTCTCCAGATACGGCTGGGGGAAAACCCCATCTGCAGCCCTGGAGAGCCGCTGCTGCTCAGTGTGGACCGGCCTCCCCCAACCTGGTTCCCTCCAGATGTGGTGGATTACAGCTCCCATCATCCCCAGCCAGCATGGCCATCCGGAGGGCAGTACCTCAAGCGAGATGAGCCAAATGATCGGACACAGAATGAGGCCGCTTCCCCTGTTCCGAAGCCATTAGTATGAGGGAGGGGCAGCCATTAAGTGCCAGCTCCTAGCCAGGATCTACTAAGAAAAGCCTGAGGGAAGCAGGGGGTAGGAAGTGAGATGTACCGTAACCCCTCAAAGCAACTGCTGTGGAGAGGGAGCACTCTACACAGTCCATGATCAAAGGCCCACCCTACAGCTTCGGTGCTGAGAAAGCAAAAAAGAGGGGACTGCAGGTATAGGATTCAAACTAAGCTAAAAAGCAGAAGCTGCAACACACAGGCCCGCCCGGAGATGAGGAGCACAGAAGGAAACCCCTTGGAGGGAACAAGCTCTGTGCCCCCGGCACTTTAACGCGAAGATAATTCATGGTGCCCGTCACCTGGTCATTGGCACATGTCTACCAGCTGCTTTATACCACCTGCCAAGACCCCACTTATCTACGATGGGCACCTTTATGGATTCCTCAGCAGCCCGCCCCAACTTGGTGCCCTCCCGAGGGTTTGAACTACAGCTCCCATAAGCCCCAGCCCGAATGGCACCAAGTTGGGGGAGGCTGCTGTAGGGGAAAGAACTCCCGGTTGTTAGTGTGCCCAAGAGGGCCCAATGGGAGATGTCCCCTTCCACTTCACATGCCACGGAGCATGCTGACATGCGCACCCCAGCTGCAAGGAGCCCCTGGGACATGCGGTTCCCAGGGCAACCTGCTGTCTATACTCAAGCACCCTGGAAAACCACATCTCCCGGGATCTCTGGCCCCAGGAACACTGCCGCTACAGCAGCCAAGGCGCCTGGGAAGGACGGAGGTGTCCGGTTTATATCCAAAGGGAAAATGGGGAGGGGTGCATGCAGCCATGCATTAAGAGCCAGACAAGTTTGTATTCCAAACTTCAAAACTTCAGAAAAATCCCTACACACGGCCGGCTTAGCTGAGAAGTTTGGACAAGAAGGCAAGGAGAACCCCAACTTCCACTACTACGCCTCTTGCGCAGAGGTCCTTGAAGGACTGCGCTCCAAACAGGCAGTAAGAAGCCTAGCCCAGGGCTGTTGAACTTTGAGGGCTGAATTCCATTTCGGAGAGGCTCTCAGAGGCTGCATTGGGGGGGGGGGGGTGCCAGCATATTTTAGCTTATAGCTCTTGCGAGCCCTTCAGACAAGGTTCTCCAACCTTGGGTCCCCAGATGTTGCTGGCCTACAGCTCCCAGCATACCCAGCCTCCTACTCTGGAGGCATTCAAGGTGCAGCTGGACATCCATCTGTCAGGAATGCTTTGACTTGGATTCCTGCATTGAGCAGGGGGTTGGACTTGATGGCCTTATCATCATCATCATCATCATCATCATCATCATCATCATCATCATCATCATGCGATCACTCGTGACCAAGTAAGATTGTCTTCCAGGATAAAAATTTACAAAAAAGGAGATTTTAAAAGGAGGAAATTCTAAAGAAAATTGTGTAGACTCTAGCGATGGGTCCGTAAGTGACTGTGGAGGCCAATTCTAGATCCACACAGCTTCCCACAGTGAGGACACAGGCTACCAGATGGAAGATGGTCCTGTAAAGGATTCATTTGACGTGCTTTTCACTTAGCACGTTTCTCCCTTTCACCTTGCACTCGGGCTTCTTCAAAGTTAGGCTCCTTCCAACTCTACTTTTCTATGATTCTATGAAATCTGGGGACCCAAGGCTGGAGAGCCCTGCCTTAGGAGATGCATTTCAAGCTTTTAGAAAGGGGGGGGGAGGCACAAAAGCTAGAAAAGCAAACGATTGGTCGTTAGAGAGAAGGGGTGGGGCCAGGGGAAGGGGACCTGGCCAACTGGGAGCCCCGAAAGGCCAGACTGGGGCCCTCCATGGGCTGGATTTGGCCCCTGGGCTTGAGACGCCGCACCCCTGGCCTAGCCATTTTCAATGCTCCAAGCAGCTTGGCAGCTGCTCCTTTGGCAAGAAGCAAAAGCAGAAAACAGAGAAGCAAAATCTCCTTGGAAGCAAAACAGCCGCTTAGCTCGAGGAGGAGGAAGAACCCTGAGCTACAAAACACCCACTTGCAACCACAAAGGGACACAGCGCTTCCTGTTCACAGTTACTTCGGATACCGTCAGCTACTAGAGAAATTGCTCATATGGAAACACATCCAGGCAAACGCCTAATGTGGACTTTCAGTGCTCCCTTAATGCAATTTAGCAGCTGAGAACATGGGGGGAGGGAGGGAAGTACGTCCCACATAACCACTCGGCTTTCCATGAAAACAATGAGCTGGCACAGGCTGAACAAACTGAGCTATGGGCTGCATCCGATGTTAGTCTCACTTAAGTCCCATTCATTTCAGTGGGTCTACTCTAAGGAGGGCAAACACTGGATATAACTATGTGTCAGCCTTCCCCAACCTGGTGCCCTGCAGCTGTGTTGGACTACAGCTCCCAGCATGCCCCAGCCAGTGTGGCGTAGTGGTGAGAGTGTTGGAATGGGACTCGGGAGATCCGGGTTCTAGTCCCCGCTCAGCCATGGAACTCACTGGGTGACTTTGGGCCAGTCACTGACTCTCAGCCTAACCTACCTCACAGGGTTGTTGTGAGGATAAAATAGAGAGGAGGAGGGCCATGTGAGCCACCTTGAGTTCCTGAAGGAAAAAAGGCGGGGTATAAATATAATAAATAAATAAATAAAATTGCAGTAACATCCAAGCTGGGAGCTATGGTTAATGGCTTCCAGACAAGCCAGGATTCAGAAGTCTACTTTAAAATGCGGCTTCATATCCTGGCTTGGTTGGAAGCCATTAACTCTATGTTCCTAGTTCAGATGTAATGGGAAGCTATCTATGGTTACCTGTGGCTTCCTAGCTTGTCTCCCTGCTTAGAGGAAGAGAGGCGCAAAGGGGCTGCATGCAGCTCACGCGTATCCTGGCTCATTAAGCCAGGTTTTGATTGTCCAAACCAGGTCAGTGCAGACATAACCCTTAACCACACTTAAGATGGTTGGGGGAAAGGCTGGAGGGAATTCACATGCAAGAGGGAAGAGGGTGGGTGGGAGTACACAGTCTCACAACCCGCTCTTAATTTTTTAACCATAGTGAAGAGACAGGAATGAGAAGAGAAAGAACTAGAATTCTAGAGCCAGAAAGAACTAGAATTCAGCAAGAGATCTTTAGCTCTAAAATCGCTTTGCAGTTAAGCCTCTCCAAGCAATTATATTCCTTGCCTCCCAACCAAAAAAGCAATGGAAGCAAATACAACTATGTTAACATAATTTTTATCCAATGTAATAACCTTTGATTAACCGTGTTCTCTCCTCACAGAGACAGAGGCAAAATGCACACGCACACACGCTCATTTCCATCTGCTTCCATTAGATCTAGAGAAGGATCGAAAAACACTTCTAAAAGACTGATGCCCTAACTATAGCCTTTGTTTAGGCAAAGACAAACGTCCACATTCTTAATCAGTTCTCAGTTTTTGGTGCTTCCTGCATGAAGTGTTGATAAACTTCCTCTTTATGTCAAAATAGTATCCTTTTGCAACATGCGAACCACCAACCATTTAAAACTCACTGCTGCGTTCTCACTTCCCTGCACTTGTAATATTAAAATGTGAACTTATAAACAAGAAGCTGGTTAGTACAGGAGAAAATATCGAAAAGGTAAGACAGACTTAATTATACTTCTTTCGGTTAAAAAACAAACAAAGCAACTATTAGCTACCAGGAAAAGCTGGTATGGAATATTTTGGATCTTAGAACTCTGTGCGTTATTCTTTAGAATGCTTAAGTTCTTATACAGGCCTTGCACTCCTGACCACATGCAAATTATATTAAAACTAGAGGTGGGGGGTCTCTCAAAATCATTTGTTAAAGCTTGATTTTGTTTGTCTGTTAAAGCAGAGTTACAGAATGGGGGACACTTGGCTCAACAATACTACAAGTGAGAAGGATCTTGGAATTGTGGTAGATCACAAACTGAATATGAGTCAGCAATGCAATGTGGCTGCAAAGAAGGCAAATGCTATTTTGGGCTGCATTAATAGAAGTATAGCTTCCAAATCGTGGGAAATGATAATTCCCCTTTACTCAGCACTGGTTAGGCCTCATCTTGAGTACTGTGTCCAGTTCTGGGCACCACACTTTAAGAAGGATGTAGACAAACTGGAGAGGGTTCAGAGGCGGGCAACAAGGATGATAAAGGGACTGGAAACAAGGCCCTATGAGGAGAGACTGAAAGAACTGGGCATGTTTAGCCTTCAGAAGAGGAGACTGAGGGGAGATATGATCGCACTCTTCTAGTACTTGAAGGGTTGTCACACAGAGGAGGGCCAGGATCTCTTCTCGATCATCCCAGTTTGCAGGACACGGAATAATGGGCTCAAGTTACAGGAACCCAGATTCCACCTAAACATCAGGGAAAATTTCCTGACTGTCAGAGCAATAAGACAATGGAACCAACTACCTAGGGAGGTGGTGGGCTCTCCCAATCTGGAGGCATTCAAGGTGCAGCTGGACAGCCATCTGTCAGGGATGCTTTGACCTGGATTCCTACATTGAGCAGGGGGTTGGACTCGATGGCCTGGTAGGCCCCTTCCAACTCTACTTTTCTATGATTAATAGCTCAGCACTGAGACCTGGACTCTCCCTCATTGAGTTACTACCACTGCAATCCAAATTAGAACAATTGGGTACATGCAGAGCTCTGGAAAAAGAAAAAGAAAAAACAGTTTAAAGAGCAAATGGGGACACGAAGGTGGTGGTGCCTCAGGTTTCTACCACCTGGTAGAAACCCAATGATTTCCTAACACAGCCACCTCCCTGCAGGTTTTAACCTACCACCTGGATACAGGTACAAATGCATGCGTTTAATTCTCCCCCCCCCCTCCACTTGGGGCTGTCCAGCACTACTGTATCTTTAGTAAAACCTCTGGATGCAACGCTTGCATGTAAGAGTAAAAAAACACGCACACCCTAAAATGGCTTACTGATGCATTTTATGCATGTTGACACAGAAGCGAGTCCTGCTGAGTTTAGTGGGGCTTACTCCTAAGTAGGTGCATATAGGACTTCTAGGCTTCACTGAATGTATTGTTTAGAATTGCTAGTAAAAAGTTATTGACAGATTTGGATATTTTGAACTGCCACAAAGTAGTGAATGGATTTCATGTGCATATTCTCTGCCATGATCCCAAAAAAGCATTGGGTTTGCAAGACTCTATTTGGAGCAAAAGAACTAGACTATATTTTTAGAATTCTAGTTCCATCTCTTCAGCTACTGGGGCGGGTGGATATTTTTAAAACGTTATTCCCTAAAAATGTGCACTCGGGCCATTTTGTCAAGGATAGCCATCATTAAGATTAGCCTCAGAAACCCTGCTTCATGTTCCCAGGGTCAGCGTCAGCGCTGGGCATTCTTGAGCAGCTGACAGGGCCCCAACTCCCCAGCAAGGCTCACCGCTGATGCCTGGCTTTCCCCCACCCCAACACCCCTTTTAAAACGAGTCTGGCTTGACACTCCAAGCAGCATCAGATGGCTGAGTCGAGCTGCCACTTTAATTTCCCACAATCCTTCTGGATGTGGCATCACTCCAGGGTATTGCAGGAAACATCAATGGCGGCTAGCTACACCCAGCCTCCTGGCACTGCATGCAATGGGACCACTGCCTGCTACCTACCGAGTAAGACCACCAGTGCCTACTGGTGGAAGAGTGGGCCCACCAGAAACCATTTTGCCAAGCATCCCCTCAAACCTAGAGCTGGCCCTGCAGATTCCCCCACCAACTGAAGTGAGGATAGTGGTGCACAGAGATGGGGCCTTTCAAGCGTGGCACCCTGTCTCTAGCATACCCTTTGTTTTCTTTTCAGCACCAGGTAGAAACTTTTTTTAAAAATGTACAGGCCTTTTATTTTTAAAATATCTGTTCATGCTGGGCATCTAATTGCTGTTGCAATTTGTTATTATCATTTAATGGTATTTCCTGCATTTATTGTCACTTGTGTCTTACGCTCTATGTGACTCTGGGCACCGTGATGCTTGAATAAATAGCAAAAAATATGTAACATCCACATGGTAAAATACCACGGGGTAAATGTAAAAAACCCCCAACTATCTCGGTCTTTGCTGCAGGACCCGCTTTCCCTTACAACAGGGAAGTTGGAGTTTGGACTACGGTTCCCAGCATTCCTGATAATCGGCCATTCTAGCTGGGGCTGATGGGAGTTGGAAGTCCAAAACATCTGGAGGGCAACAGGTTGGGGAAGGCTGCCTTACTCTAACCTAGTGATTCCCAAACTTAATACACACACACACACACACACACACACACAGTCAGAGCACCTGAGCCCAAAGGATCCTGAGAGGAAGTTTCCCGCTGCATCTCTGCATGACTCGCTGCTATGACTTCATCTCCTTTCAATCAGGCTCTGTTACAAGAAGGGTTAATTTCTCCACATGTCTGCATTCGGCTGGCTGTGAATGGATTAATCATCCCCAATGCGGAGAGATGGAGGCAGGCCCATTCCGCCCCTCTATGGGCCAGTGTTCTGGACTTGCCTCTTTCCAGTCCAGACTCGCACCCCAAACAGAGACTGGTGTGCAAATACTAGTAGTGGGCTCCTCTGGGGCCATTTCTTTCGTACCCTTTCACACTTCCAGGGAGTCAATGGCGGCAGAGATAACTTTTAAGAAAGAACTAATAAATATTATGACCTGAAGGGCGGTTTCAACACCTTTTCATAAATAAATAAAACAAATAAACCTAAAATATGCTCCTCCATCCAGCTATCATTGCAAAAATCTATCAGTACCTTCGCCTTAGTCACAACGAAAAATGTTATATTTTTGTTAGCAGTGCTTTCAGAAAGCAAACTGTGGCACTCAGAGAACTAACAGCCTTTTATTCTCTTTGTGCTGCAGAAGAGTTCACCAGCATTAAGGCAACGGCAATGGACACCAATACCATCATCCTAACTTTCTTCTGCGGACAGCTGTGGAGCCATGTCTCTGCAGAGTTGAAGCAGTCTGCAAATTCTACCTCTCCAACTGTGCTTCCAGTTGCAGCTACGACAGTAGGTGGTTCCCCCACTCATTCGTATAAACCAAGCAAGTCAGGAGACCCAGTCAAAAATGGAAGGCAAACGCCCACCGCAAAGCCCCGGCTTCCCACAGGGGAAGAAGCCCAAACCTTCTGATGGACACGTAATCGCTGCGGTGCTCATCGGGGTCATCCTGATTGTCATGATCATAGTGATCGTTGGCATCTTCCTGTGGAGGCGATGGAAAAAAGCCGCCGCACCTCTTCCCCACTGGGCGGGCCGCTCCCCGTTTGCCGACGGAGACGTGCCAGATGTCGGCGCAGAGAAAGAACCTGGGCCTGGCGCAAAGCGCATGTCCGTTCTCTCTATTCTGCCTTGGAAATTCAACAAGGATACACAGCTGTTGGAAAGTGTGGATGGACAAGTGTCTGAATCAGGGAAGAGCCTGGATGCGTCATCCAAACGTGGTGCTGAGGGAACAGAGAAGGAGTCTAGCCCCAAGGCAACAGATAACTCAGTCTCTTCAACAAGCATGCAAACTGTAGTTTCTGAGGGATCGAGTGGCTTGATCCACGTTCCACTTCAGTCTGATGACCCGGATCCACTCGAGCTGCCTCCTCCACCCAACTGGCTCGGTGGAGTTAACGGGGATCTCGGTCCCAATCGTACCGAGTCCCTCTCACTTGAACCACAGACAGAGATCCAGCAGGCCGCTCCTCTGGATCTCCCCCCGCAGAACCCGGGCGAAACATCGCTACTCCCTCCACCACCAGAAGACTTTCTATGTAATTGATTTAAACGGATAAACTGATGGCAAATGCTGCATCCTCATTAAAAAAAAATCCTTTATGGGAACAAAAGGGTTTAGTGGAAAGGCCAATAACCTAGAAATGCAGTCAGTTAGCTTCTTGTGAACAAAGAGAAGCCCTGTTACCTACTTCAAGACAGAATGCAAGATTAAAGATCTATCTAGTCCAGAGTCAGACTCTTCCGGGAAGGCCACAAGCAGGGTCTAAAGGCAATGGTCCACTCCTGCTGTTTGCTCCTCAGTAACTGGCATTCAGAGGTACACTGCTTCGACACATGGAGGCTCCACTCATAACATATCCTCCATGAGTTTGTGCTTTTTATTTTCCTTGGTTGGAGAAGACTTCTACTTTTGTGGGAAGCCCTCTGGGATTGATCACACTGGAATCCTCCTGGACTTGTTTTACCTTTTCTAACCATGATGTAAATTTAATCTGAGCTTTTATTACAGTGTTTTTAAATAATCTCCCAGCATCTTGAAGTGATTAGATGCTCCCTTCTAGTTTCCTTTTAAATCATCCCTTCCCTTATGAGAAGTTTCCTCTTTTAAAATGAAAATGTGACTGCACTAGACTTCTTCCGCTTACAGTTTGAGAGTGCTATGGCCATGGTCCCCAAGCAGAATGAAAATGCGTACGCCTCACACCAGGTCCTGAGCACTAGTTAGGGCTAAGGCAAGAGTTGCTTCTCCTTCAGTCCACTCTTCAACTTGTTAAGGCAGCCTTTCCCAAACTGGTGCCCTCGAGATGCATTGGACTACAGCTCCCAGCATAGCTGGCTGGGGGATTCTGGGAGCTGTAGTCAGATACATCTGGAGCGCACCAGATTGGGGAAGGCTGTCTTGAGTCATCATCATGTTTCTTATTGACACATTTTGCCTCTTTTTCTTGACCTGAAAGTACATTTCCCCCAGTCAACGTGCGAGCAGTTCACCGCTCTTCTGACATGTTCTCTTTTGGCTGATTCACAGATTTTTAGCCTATTTCTCCACACTAGCTGAGATTCCGTTACACACCAGCTGGGAATGACAAGAGACACTCAATGGCTTCAGGGCGAGTAAAATGCGGGTGGAGGGAGGAGTGTACAACACAAGGACCCTCAGTACATGTACTTGCGTGCAATGCAATTCTGTGCGTGCACAGAGAGACGTGGCAACCAGTTTTGGGCTCACATTAGAGGGGGCCAGACTACCTAACGCCAAAACTGCCCTCAAATGCAACGCCTTATTCCCCATAGGAGTTAGTAGCTGCTATTTATTTAACATGGGAGGAAGTAAATGGGTATACTTGAGTGCACCGATGGGGTTTGAACTAAGCCTGCTTCCTGATTCCGGTGAACCCAGGTCTGGGATAAAGGGTAGGATTTTGGCCCTCTGGAGCTGCACATCCCAGATTACAGCCCACATGCTCTGTCCCAAGGGGATCCACAGAGAGCCTCTCTCCTCTCGACATCCTGGCCACACTGCAGGGATAGCCCCAGTCTGAATTCCATTTCTTGCTCCCGCTGCTGTGAAGGAATGTAAATCTGGCGCACGCATGCAGATGCGCATGAAAATGCACATGCTTCTGCTTGAAAGACAGGAGTGGACCTTATTGTTGTGTATTACATGTATATCCTCCCTTCCTCCCAACATGGAACTCAAGGAGGCTTTAGGTGTTACGACTCCTTATGAAGTCCTTAGTATCCTGATTTAAGAACCTTGAAAAGAATATATATTTTTTCTTGCGACTTTATTTCAACAAAATGGTTAAATAAATACATAACTTACGCCTACACCAGTGTTCCCCGACCTGGCTTCCTCCAGCTGTGTTGGACCGCAACTCTCATCAATTCCAAGCCTTCGAGGTAAGGGAGTTTCAGTCCAACATGACTGGAGGGTGCTGGTTGGGGAAGGCTGTTCTACACAACGCTATGACATCTTTAGCTGTCCTGGCTTTAAATGATGATTTGTACAGTTTTTATTGTTATTTACTGAGGACTTTGGCTGAATTTTAAAATCTCTCATTTTATGCCCCCCACACATGTATTTACTCTGTAAATAAAATATATTGTGCTGGTCATTTGTGCATTTCCAACTGTTATACAATTTGAAGCACCTCCTAGCGGCTTTTGGGGTGTGTGCAAAGGGGGGATAGCAAGAGTGAGATTTCCAAACAGTACCAGGAAAGGGAGAATGACAAATCCACATGGAGCTACTAGCCTGGGATGGGAATCACGAGAAGCAGAAGTTGTGAGGGGAGATTAACAGTTTTCAGAATGTGAAGTTATCTGAATCTGATCATGCCTAAACTGTTTCAAAAACACACACCTGATTTCTGGACCATCAGCACACAACATTCTGTTCGATAATCTTCAAAAACTTGTACAAAAAGACTGATTTTTGTTCTTCAAAGGGTTACGCGTATTTGTGATAAGGAACCATCTTTATACTGGGGGCAACTGCAGGTTTCATTAATAAATTCAATGGCAAGTACGGTACTGATTCTACTACCAAGACAAGCGCATAGCGCAGTTCTTTTGTTCAACACAGCTCCCCATTTTCCTCTTTACTATTGTATCATTCCAAAGTAATTTTTATTTGAACCTGGGCTTAGCCTTTACAGAGAGGTGAGGAATGTGTGGCCATCAGAAGCTGTTGGACTGCAACTCCCATCAGTCCTAGCCAGCACAGCCAACAGTGAGGGATGATGGGAGTTGCAGTCCAGCAGCTTCTGAGGGCCACACGTTCCCCATCCCTGCTTTGTAAGTTTAGACCTCTACAGAACAGGTGTGTTCCTACACCCAATTCACAGCAGAACAACACAAAAGAAATAGTGAAGCGGCTCTATAAAACAGGAAACAGGGACACGGTTGGCACAGCTAGGGATGTGCGAGAAATCCGTTTGGGGGGTGAAAATCCGACGGACTTTCCCGACTCGATCCTCCAGCTTCCGCTCCGTTTCCCCCACACTGGCGCCAACTGTCTGATGCGAGTGGAGCCAGCGTGCGGATTTCCGCTTTCAAAACAGGCTGCAATTTGCACAAGTTTTTCTTAAAAAAAAAAACACGTCAGGAAATTTGCACAAATCGTGGCACCCGACATTTGCGCAAATTGTGGTGTGCAAATTGCTGTGCCCAATATTGGCACAAATTTCGTGAGATATTTTTTTTTAAACTAGATGAAATTGACAATGACAATTTTTTTGTGTAGAATGAAACTGACAAGGGTATACACCAGGGGAATATGCTACGCCCGGGGTTACCTAACGGACTTGCGAATGCAATTAAAATATTAAAAACAGTGCAGACCCGTTTACGCAGAATTAAAGATTCAGAGACCGTTTGAGCAAAAGACCTGATCTGCACAAATCACCATTTGCACAAATGGCACTACCAAAAAAAAAAAAATCTTTCATGATCCGTTTCCGATCGCCGGTAGTGAAAGCGCTGCAGAAGTCCATCAGGCTCCAACAAAATGGATTTCCCAACATTGCCCATTCCTAGGCACAGCCTTAGTTTCTGCTAGCTTGGATGCAGGTGAGGCGGCGGCAGGAGCACCAGAAGCTCAGAGGCTTCAACAGACAGAGCAGGCCAAGGGGAATATGATGCATACCTATCAACATATGGTAGGAGATGTTGTTTTGGCACTATATATGGAAGGGAGGTGTTGGTGAACCTGCCCTCTTTTGGCGCAGGGAGGAGCATGGCCCAGGGAATAAAATACCACTGGCTGAATCCCAGCAACACAAGGAAGGAAGGCGATGAACTCACTACTCTCGGGTTCCCATCATCCCTGACCATTGACCATGCTGGCCAGGGCTCAACATCTGGAGGGCACTCGGTTGGGCTCTCGCCTCCTGTATCTTCCCCCAGTCCCAGGGGCCACATCCTGCAAGGCCCGGCGGCCTTGACCTCTTTGGGAGGAGAGAACCACTTCCAGAATTCTGCACACAGCCGTGCGAGTGAAGGAAATCCAAGTCATGCCTCAGCCAGTGGGGTGAACAGCGGCCATTTCTCAGCAAGAGGAGCTCATGCATGCAGAAGAGATCCCTGGATAAGGCTTTTGTTGCTTGTGCAAAGCTCTGCCGCAAAGCGCATCCGTGAGGAGTGTGAGCCGTACTCTGAAACCTGGCTGCAGCTGATCGGGATGGGCCTTCGGGAAATCAGTTCTTCTGGATTCTGATGCTAAACTATGCACTCTTCAACACTAAAAAGGCCACGGTGAATTCGGTTTCCTGGGTCTTTCCCCCCCTTCATATATAGATATAGTTATAGAGAAGCACCAAGAATTGAGCAATCTAAGCAGAAGTGACCATGTACCCCAGCATGAGGTTACATGTCATGAAAGACTCCACATTTAGATTTTCCCACCCGCTCCCCTTCCAAAGGGAAGAATTACAATATTTTGTCAACCTGTGAGATGGATTAGGCCAGCCTTCCCCAACTTGGTGCCCTCTGGAAGTGTTGGACTGCAACTCCCATAATTCCCAGCCAAGGGTGTTTACTGGTAGACAGGGGATTTGAACCTGTATCCATGTCCACACAATCCACTGTGCCATAGAAATGATGCATCAAGATCTTAAGAGTATAATTCACCAAAGCAGCTTACAGGGGTCGTCCCCCTGGGCTGCCAGAGGGCAGAAGAGTTTTGCCTTGACTCTTTGCCCAACAGCCGAAAGACAAAGCCAAGATTTCACCGTGCAGATATTTCTATGGGGGCAAGGCAGCTCCCGGAGAGGAAAAATCAAACCAACCAGTCAATAGCCATGGGGACCTGGCCATGCATCCTCCAGGTGATCTTTTTTACAGTGCCTCATTAACAAACTGCCTAGTCATGGAAGAATGTGTAAAGATGTGACTCTTGGGTCTGTTACAGTCCCGGCCATGGTTTTATTCAGAGGCCTTTTCAGAAAGCTGGGTGGGGGAGGTTGGGTTCCTCAGAATTTGCAAACCTCAAGCCCTCTTGTGAATAGATGACGCCAGTTTAGCTACATAAGCAATGGCACTCACAGCCTAGACATCGGAAATAGAAGGAATTATACCATGCGGTGTCCTCAATTACTCCCAAGGAATCGTGCCTTTTTTCAATCAATCAGTCATTCGTCCAGAGGTAACTAAGGGCAGAATCTGGGATTGCAACTGGAGGCTGATTAACTATTTTATTGCAACTCTATATGCCAGAATAGATCTCAGCAATGCAGAGTCAGTGGCAGCCAAGAAGAGTAAAATCAGAAATACCTTTAATGCTGCACAAGTAAAATGAAATACGCTGGAGTATACGGGAGGGGGGATTTTTGCTGGCTTAACTAGGCAGCAAAGTGTCTTTAAACACACGCACCACACACACACTCCCCTTTATAAAATAAATAAGATATAAGCACCTTATTAGCAGTGGGGCTGTTAAGGGCTTGACACCATGTATGTGAGCATATTTGGTTTTCAGTTTAAAGATGAAGAAATAAGCAGGAAAAAACTATTCGCATCCATTTCTAAAAAATTACTTTGTTTCCAATTTTGTGTTGAACTGTCTTAATAGAGAATGATGTGCATATTTTCAGGGGGGGGGGCAGTTGAGATGATACATTCATTGGAATATCTATGAAACATTTCGTTGTGGAAGCATAAGCGGTAACCAGGTGAACAGATGCCCTTAGCAAGATGCTTAGTGTACTATTTCATATTTTTTATTGCAATGACAGCCTGGTAGGGATGGTGCAGTACAGAGACAGAGAGAGAGAGAGAGAGAGAAGGGCTGCAATCATGGAGAACCTATGGGAAGTTTGCCATGGATTTCAAATGGGAGGTGGACTGCGGTGCATCCAAGGTGATCTCACTCACTCCCTGTGCCGGCCCTGGTTGGTGTGTGGGAATATGCACCCTGTACACTTCAGCTTGCCGACTCTTGCACCAAACAGCTTGGATAATCACCTGTAGGGATCAAACCACATCACGGGAAGTAGGTTGCTCCAATTATGGTGCAAGCTCGGACATGGCTGCCACCCTTACTCTAGATCAGTAGCCTTCAACTTTTCAGACCCAAGAGCCACCTTTAACTTCAGCATGGGACCTCAGCATTCATTAAACAACAACAACAACAGTGCCCATCTGCCTCTACCTCCCTCTTTCCTCCTCTTCCTTCACCCCCTTTCGGAGATATTTGTCTCAGGCCTGGTCTATGCATGCAGTAGAATGAGGCGATAGGGTGGGTTGTACCACTTCAGATGGCAGATGTGGGTACTATTTTAAATGCTCCCCCGCTCATGTAAAAAGCCGCTTGCCTGAAGAAAGCTAGTCTTGCAGGGAGAAAGGGTCTCACCAGTCCTCTTGTCTGTTCTGCTAGTTTCTATGAGCTTCCCCTCTGTGTAAGGGGGAATTCACAAGAGACATTCCCATATCTTGGCATCCCCAGCAGCAGCACCTGACACCCTCTGGCAGTTGCCAAAGATCCACATTAGCCCATCCTCTGCCCATGCCCGCTTGCGACAGGCAGCTGTGGGCCGTCCACCATCTTGCATTTCCTGCACTGCCCTGCAGCAATGCTCCGTCGAGGCACTGCAAGAAACACCGGCCAGCTCATTGCAAATCACGGTGCTTCCACTGGTGCTCGCTGCCAGCAAGCTGGGGGTGGGTGGGCACCAGGCAGCACTTTGCCATGGGCCCCCTAGAATCTCGGTTTACCCTGGATTCTACCAACTCATTCCCACATCACATAGGAAGCTGTCTTATACTGAGTCAGACCATTGGTCCATCTAGCCCAGTATTGTCGACACTGACTGGCAGCAATGGCTCTCCAGGGTTTCAGGCAGGATTCTTTCCAAGCCCTACCTGGAGAAGCCGGGGATCGAACCTGGGACCTTCTGCATGCCAGGCATGTGCTCTGTCACACTGAGCGATGGTCCCTCCTCCCTCCAGCACCTGGCATTCCAAGGGGGTCCCCCATCCAAGTACTAACCAGGCCCGACCCTGCTTAGCTTCCTGAGATCAGACGAGATCAGGCTGTTCAGCTGTTACGCATGCTACAGATGTGGATCTAATCTCATTCTCCCTCTCACCCTTCTCTTATAAGACCAGACCCTAATGAAACAAAATGGTGGTGTTGCCACGTTCAACCCCGAATAGGATGGGAGTGTGACCCAGCCATGGATCTCAGCACAAAAGCTGAATATCAACGCTCCAGATGAGGGTAGAGTAAGGTGGGATGCTTTAGAACCCAGGAGGGCAAGAAGCCGATTAATTGGAAGGGCCTAAACAGAGTATGTCTCAGGCTGGGTCTATATAGACAGCAAAAGGTGGCAGACCACTACCAGTTCAGGAACACATTTCTCAGTACTTGCTTGTGTGAAACGCGCCCTGCACATAGAAAACCAGCAGATCAGGGAGCAGTATTCGAGCCTGCTGAGCTGTTCTTCTATTTGTAGAAAGCCGGGGGTGGGGGGGAGTTTAAACGCGGAGACGCATTTGAAAAGTCGCATCCCCCCACATGTAGTGTGACATGGTGCCGCCCACTGGATCATCTTCCTCTGCTGAATGCGTAGACCCGGCCTCATACTAGTATCAGAAAAATGCATGGGCACACTCCAAAACAAACAGCAACAGTGAAAGCTACTAATACAACTTATTTAATTTTATTTTAAAAAATAAATGAAATCACAATCCACTGGAAAGTTCTACTGCACAAGCCGAAATGAATGGGGGCTGCCAAAGCAGAAGGCAGGGTAGATAGTCGTAGCAAGAGAACAGAGGGGAAACACCCTCCCAAGATCTGCAGGATGGGGCAGCCCAGAACTGCTGGCTTACTTGTGGACAGGTGGGATGGGGGAAGAGAAGACAAAGTCAATGTTTGGGACGACAACACCTACCATCACTGACCATTGGTCATAGCTAATGGGAGCTGTAATCCAGAACACCTGGAGGGCACTAGATTGGGGAAGGCAGAAGCCTATCTGGCATTTCTAACAGAGAACTCCTAGGCATATCTACTTGGAAGATATGCCTGAAGACGGGAAAGGCTTTACAGTTTGTTTTTAAGTTCATGCTGATATATATATATTTAATTATCCATGTGCACCAACCACTAATTCTCAGCATGGCTGTATGATACTGCAACTGCCAAGTCATTAACACTGACTGCAGCACTGAGGATGGTGTGCTTTGATAAATGGTTTCTCCAGTCAGGCAGACAATTCCAGCACAGGGCACCTCTGTGCCCATGTGTGTGTGTGTGTGTGTGTGTGTGTGTGTGTGTGTTGCTTTTCCCCTGAAGCACAGGACACTTGGGGCAATGGGGTGTGGGTGTTCATCTGGGATGATTCAGTCGTGCGGGTGTGAATATGGGCTGGCACAAGGAGCATCTCACCTTAGAGCCAGGGGCTGGACTAGGTGATCTTCAGGATCCCCTGCAGCACTGTGAAATAAATTCTCTTCAGCATCCCCACAGATTTTAAGAGTTGCACATTTTAGGAATGCAGGAGGATGATTTTGGAAAGGCAGAAGGTGGTTAAAAGTGAAGGCAGGGAGGAGAAGAAAACAGCCAAACACTGAAGTGGACTTATGACTAACAGAAATACCAAAAACCTGAGACTGGATGCTATTTGCACAGTAAAAAGTATGCGTGCTGCATCCTAATGCACTGAGACATGTCCCAAGGGGAGGGCGGGGGGAAGAAACATACGGAGAGAAGTTTGGAAACTTGGGTTTACCCCCCCACAAAAAAAGGAGGAGGAGGAGGAGGAGGTCTGCCCGTTCTGTTGAGTATGCACCCCTTGCAATAAATTTGAGTCAGCAACAAAACGACAGTGCTGCAGTCCTCCGATGGAGTACTGATCAGGTGGTTGCAGAGACCCTGGAAACGGCAGTACGATGCAGCTGAGGAGGCAAAGCACAACCCACAGACAAACTGTGGCTACCCTCGAGAGCGAGCCGACCTTCGTGTTCCAATCTTTCAGGGAAACGATGCACTGATACTGCAGCAGGGAGTAGGGTAAGTTTCTTTTGCTCTTTTCTCCTCTCATTTGCTTTTAAGGCCCAATGCTGGCACAATGTTGGTGGTGGTGGTGGTGGTGTGTGTGTGTGTGTGTGTGTGTGTGTGAGAGAGAGAGAGAGAGCATGTGTGTGCGCGCATGTATAGAGTAAAAAAGAGAAAGAGAAGAAAATTATAGTCTAACTCGGCAGTTCCACGCATCAGTAGTCTGCTGCAGTGACAGCTATAGAATCTCATCCCAACATTTAAATTTGGCTTTGAAAATGGACATGCTGCCAAGCTTAGGAGAAATGGGAATAATGTTATGGCAAAGAGTTGTGGGGGGGGGGAAACAGTTTGTAGTGAAACACAGGTGGATTGCCGCGGCTTACATTCTTCCGAATTCTTGCTTGAAATATGCTTTTCAATCGGATGTGCCTTATTTACAGCAAAGGCAACAGAATTGCTATATTACTGCAGGGATTTTAAGACCAATTCTGTAGCCAGTCATTTCCCCCACTACCACCTCTTCATCTTCCCACCCTTTATCAAATAAAGGATATCCAAAAGATAGACTTGAGATTCAAATCGCTGTACACAGAAAGCAGACATTGTATAACATTTGGAAGAGACTAGCAATTTAGGAAGAATGCTACCATTGGGAGCTGGAGGCGGACAGCGGGGGGGGGGGGGGAAGAGATGAGGAGGGAGATGGAAATAGATGAGTCTCTTTCTGCCAGACAGCAAGACAGTAGGATGAAGAGATCCTTTGTAAATAGCTGTGTTTTTGCACCAAGGGCTATGCCACAGTGATGTAGGTACGTGGGGTCTTTTTCTTGAAATGCAACTCCATCGGCAAGGCATCGGGGCTTAAAAATAATAATCACAACCTTCTGAATTGCATTTGTAATGTGTATGATTTTTTAAAATAAAAAACTGGGTATTTCTGTATATATTTGCTTCTAGGCAACCATGAAGAACTGGGTCTTGAAGGCGTCGCCCTGTGTCCTGGCTCTTCTCATCTTCATACCAGCTGTTCAGGGTATTTGCCCTTCTGTGTGTTCATGCTCAGGAAACGACAGAAACGTGGACTGTTCCGGCAGAAACCTGACCACGCTGCCACACGGACTTCAGGACAACATTACCTATTTAAACCTGTCATATAACCACTTTGTTGACCTCAACCGCGAGCTGACTCGATTTGCCAATTTGAGGACCCTGGACCTTGCCCACAATTGGCTCCAGAACCTCCCGTCTCAGCTGCCCAGGTCACTGTGGGAAATCTATGCCGCACACAACAACATTAAGGTCCTTCAAAAGCTCGACACAGCTTACCAATGGAATCTTAAAGTCCTCGATGTCTCCAGGAATATGGTGGAAAGGGCCGTTCTTATTAACAATACCATGAGCAGCCTCAAGTTCCTCAACCTCAGTAGCAACAAGCTTTGGACGGTCCCCACCAACATTCCGTACAACATGGAGATGGTGGATCTATCCAACAATTTCTTGACACAAATACTACCAGGTACACTGATGAGGCTGGCCCATCTTTCCAAACTTTACCTGCACAACAACAAGTTTGCCTATATCCCCGACAAAGCTTTCGACCAGCTCACTCAACTACAACTGATAACACTGTACAACAACCCCTGGTCATGTGGGGATAATAAGGCAGCGCTCTCCTATTTGCAGAAATGGATGGCAGAAACCGGTGCTGCAGTCCTAGGGCCGCCATGCTCAGATGTGGCCACCACACCCTGGAAGAATGCCACGCCATTCTCGGCTGCTCCCACAGCTGCAGAGAACCATCTCCTTGTCAAAGCAATGAAGGCAGCGGAGACAGCGGGGTCTCCAACAACAACCGAACAAACCAAACTCGTGCATCAACAGTTTAGAATGAAGGACGTCCGTCTGAGCGGAACTGTTGGCCAAACGCTCGCATTCACGAGTACGGACAGGCCACTGGTCCCCTACCCAGAAGACGTGAGCACGGAAAAGTTGAGTTCTTACGAAGCTGCGGCAGCCACACACACAATCTACATTCAAGATACAACCTCTGTGAATTCAAGCACAATAGGTTTGGCAGGATCGCCCACTACTCCTATGACCTTGAGTATCACCAGCGGGGTGCCTACAAACTATTCAAAGAGACCTCAAAGCACAACAGTTACTGTAAAGAGAGAGGAATCTACCACGAAAATTAACCCCCGTGTACCTTCCCAAGCAAATGCTCACAAGGGCTATTCGTTCTTCATTGTAATGCTTGCCACGGTGGCCCTGGCAACTGGCTATGGATTTGTGCTTAAGTGAATAAATTGCTTCATTATTCCATATTAATAAAACATTTGGGGGAAAGAAATGCTCGTGTTCCACAATGATTCAAATGCAAGAAGAAATGCCCATTTAGATTCTGAAATATGACCGTAAAGAACGCAACTCCTCCGAAACGAAAAGACTGCACAAAATTATGTCTTGATAACCAAGCTGCTACTTACCCTAACTATGTCTTACTGAGTTAAGGAAAAAAAAGAAGCCTAAAAGCTATCAAATAATATAATTGTTTTTATGAAATGTGCTTATTTTGTATTTACATTTTTAATTTTCTTCACACAAAAATATGAAAAATGTCAGTATTTTATGTATTGATTATGAATAGTTTTGTCATTAAACATCTGGAAAGAAAAATATGAAAGGCCTGTACCATATATGTATTGTCTTGCTTGACTTGCTGGTCAGAGGGTCTTGTAATATAAAAGTGCTAGTCCTTTATTTAAAAAATGACATGCAAAAGGAGGAAGGGGGGGGGAGAAATAAAGGCATCTAAAACTTAACTGCTTATTTTGAGGCATACGGCTGATGCATGCATGCATGCATGCATGCATATATATATATATATATATATATATATATATATATGCATGCGCATGGTTAAATTTATGTAAGAGAATATGATGGAATGATTTTTAAATATCTATTTAAAGATGTGTACAACTGTAACACATAACCAGGCTTAGCACTAACCATGGTTTGTTCCTTTAACTCTCATTAAATTTCCAGAAGTACAGTAAAACCATGGTTTTACATCTCGGTTTGCAATCCATACTTAACCATGGTTTAGATTTTCAGGAGTAACATTGGCTTCCAAAGTTAAGGAAAACAAATTGTGGGTTAAGCATTAATGCATAATGCAGGCTTGTCCAATCTGGCACCCTCCAGATGTGTTGGAACGCCATTGGCCATGCTGGTTGAGAAAGATGGGAATTGCAGTCCAACAAATGGGAATTGCATCTTGAGGATGCCTGGTTGGACCAGCCTACATTAATGCCTGCAGGAGGCCTTAGTATCTGCTGCTCTGGAAGCAGACAGGCAGGTTGGTTTTGTGTCGGGGGGGGGGGGGCGCTTCAGATAGTGGCCTGGAAGTCTCGAAAGTAATCACAACGTAATATTTTATAGGGAATCATGAGCAGGGGGTGCATAAATATGCTCACTGGGTGACTATATCTTTTAATCGGGTGCACACCTGCCCCAACACACTGTGCAGGAGTAGACTTATCCCTGATATTTTACTGGGCTCCAAAGGGACTGCCCCCCATATATCTACCTGTTGGACTATTACATTTACAAAAGGGTCTATGCACATAGACCCCAATACCTACAGGTCCCAACTGCATAAGGCAGAGTGGAACAGCATGGTCTCAATCCCCTTACAATGGGTAGCCTTGAAGGACTGCACAACTCTCCGGTCTTGCCTGGATAATCTTAACACAGGAAAGGACAAAATGCCTATGGAGGGAGATTGGATCTCAAGGCTCTACGAACACTGGACAGAGATGGCAACCCTATGCGCCCCTGCGGTAGAGCACCAGCTTTGCATGCCAAAGGTCCCAAATTCAACTCCCGGCACCTCCAGTTAAAAAAAGGATCAAGTAGCAGGTGATGGGGAAGGCCACTGCCGGTCAGAGGAGACGAATATTGGGCTAGATGGGCAAACAGTCTGACCGGGTCACAAGCCAGCTTCCTACGTTCCTACCGCAGACCCCCAAAGTGATGTCACTGCCTTCACTTCTGCGCATCCCCGTGCAAATCAGTGAAGCTTCTTCAAAACACCATTATCCGTAAACTGTGTTGTGTGCCTGACAGCCACGCATGAGGCTGGTTTCCCTGGGAAAGAGAGTTCTGGGCAAAAAGTCACTGTTTTGTTGGCGTGTGCGTGCGTGCGTGTGCGTGCGTGTGTGTGTGTGTGTGTGCGCGTGTGTGTGTGCGTGTGTGTGTGTAGAGGGAAGAGACACAAGATAAGTTGGACTATGCAGCTGCTGAACTATTAAGCTCCACTAAAGCTGCAGGTGGAGCTTGTTCCAGTTCATTGGCTGGGGCAAACATGGTGCTGGGAAGCGGGCATGGTTACGCCCTCCCTTATCCCAGTTTTAAAAGATGGGAGGCTGCCCAGGCCCGCGGGAGTGCGCTCTGGAAAGAAACCCAAGCCTGCCTGTGTCTTGCGCGGGAGGCTGCAGAAGCCACAGCCCTGTTTGGAATGCAAATATTCCGAGCTAGATGCTAAGGTAGAGCGGGGCAGAACTGGCAGCAAAACCCTGACACGCACCAG
This sequence comes from Shinisaurus crocodilurus, assembly GCA_021292165.1. NCBI lineage: Eukaryota > Metazoa > Chordata > Lepidosauria > Squamata > Shinisauridae > Shinisaurus > Shinisaurus crocodilurus. The sequence goes on along the minus strand of CM037886.1, from coordinate 12,825,122 downwards.
ATTCCTGCTTTGCAGCTCTCACAACAGGTTACATATTGCAGCAGCCATTTCCATGGTTACCAGAAGGAGAGGATTTAAAAAAAAAAAAAAAAAAGGGGAGGCGAGTTCTACATTGTTGTTTTTTTTTAAAAAAAAACAACAACACACACCCACAACACTGTTTCCCCCACCATAGTTCAAGGGAAGCAGAATGGCAAAGCAACAAGCCAACTAGAGCTAGCACGTTCATTTAATAAGAGAAACAGTAAGTGGCAATTTCATTATATGAATGGCTCCCAGAAACCCAGGGACCAAACTGGGCCCACTGCTCACCTACAGTATTCCCAGGGGCCAAACGGACCTTTACCTTTAGCCAGCTTCCAAGAGAGAGGGCAAACTCTGAGACACATGCAAGAAGCCCACACATACATACACACACACACACACACACACACACACTTCCTCCAGTTGTCCTGCCCCATCCAAGAACGGCAGCACACCCACAGCGGGGGGGGGGGCAGGGGGCCTGCCACCTCGGCCAAATATTATTTGCTGTTCGTACATTTCTGCCCAGTATTCTCAGAGCCGAATTAAGGCTCCCAAAGCGACTATGAGCATATCGGCAGCAGCAAATAAAAGGGAGGAAGGCAGGGAAATTATTTTGGCCCCTCAGTCCTTCGTGCTGCAGCAGCAGCTTGGCTCCACTGGCCGATCTAGCTGCTGACCACCAGTGAATGCCACTTTTGAAGCCTACCCCCTATTTGCAGTTTATTTGTTTATTTCTATAGCACGTGGCACTTTGCAGAGTACAAGAGGACAGGTCCCTCCCACAAGGGGCTTCCAATCTAAATTTTGATACAGGGAAGACACAGAGGAAGGGGAAGGAAGCGGAGGTCAGGGTGAAAAGGGAAAGAATATGCAACTTGTTTTGGTCGCATGTGCTTAGGCTGGATCACAGGCTTAGTTGCAATAGGCCAGCCTTCCCTGATCTCACGCCCTCCAGATGCTTTGGACTTCACCTCCCATCAGCCCCAGCCAGCATGGCCAACAGCCAGGAATGCTGGGAGTTGCACCCCAGAACATCTAGAGCAGTGTTCTCCAACCTTGGGTCCCCAGAAGTTTTTGGCCTACAAAAACATGCTGGGAGTTGTAGGCCAAAAACATCTGGAGACCCAAGGTTGGAGAACACTGAGTCTAGAGGGACCCAGGTTTGGGCAGGCTGCAATAGGACAAGGGCAGTACGGGGGCTGAGCCAAAGGCTTCTTGGAAAAGGTGGGTCTTGAGGGGGGATTTGAAGTAGAGAAGTGGCATCGTGCAGGTGTTTTGGAAGGTAGTTCCGAGCACATGGGCCCACAAGGGAGCAGCACGAAAGAAGGTCACAGGCAGGGATGAAGTTGGCAAAGAAAGGCTTGGTCAGACTTCAGGCTTGCCAGATCTGCTTTGCATTTTACTGGAACACCGCGATCCACCAACCAGAGCCGGCTGCAAACTGGCATAAACTTAAGATTAAAGAGCTTAAGAGCTTCCGAGCACAGGAATTTGTTTTCAGTATCAGAACGGAACAGAGCTCACAGCGCTTTCACATGAAAGTTCACTCCTGGTTGTCTCGGGTTTTCTTCCTTTCAGCCATGTAATTTAGGAGGGGAACGTAATGTTGTTGTTATATTTCTGTTTTAAATTTGTGTAATTGAATTTTTATACTGTTGTTATTGTACTTGTATTGCATTTTATTGCTTTGCATAAATGGTTGTTAACCGCCCAGAGAGCTTCGGATATTGGGCGGGATAGAAATGAAATGAGGAGAAGAAGAAGAAGAAGAAGAAGAAGAAGAAGAAGAAGAAGAAGAAGAAGAAGAAGAAGAAGAAGAAGAAGAAGAAGAAGAAGAAGAACGTTCGGGAGTTGGAAAACCTTGCTGATCCAGATCATGCAAAGATCCACCAGTAGATCCTGATCTACCTTCTGCACAACCCTGGGCTAAGAAGTGGGAAGGTAAAAGGAGGGCAAGGCCAATGGAGCTCTCTCTCAAAGTAAGGACAAGGAGCTTGCACTGGATCCAGGAGCAGACACAAAGCTTGTGTAAGGATTTAAGAATATGATCAGAGTGACGAGTGAGGTGAATGGTTTTGGCAGCAGAGTCCTAACAACTCCTTAATTATTTCACCAGTGCAATAAACAGTCGCCTGTGCACCAAGTTCGAACAACAAGGGTGCGACAGAGAGGCTCTCTCAGTGGCTGCCCCAACTTTCTGAAACTCCCACACTCTTGAGAGAATCGGCACACCCCAAAGCCTCTTTCAGAAGCGTGCTCTGCTTGGTCTGGACGTTGGTGGCCAGGGTTCTCTGCTGAGAACTTTGGGCTCTGCCTTAGGATAGCCTGCAGTCGCTCGGCGTTGAGGAAAAGGCACTCTGCATATACTCAGAAGTGCACAATCCATGCGGGACACTGGCCAGGCCTGTTAGCACTCTTAGCAGTGCTGCCTTGTGTGAAAAAAGAGCCAGTCTTTGAACAGGGGTGTGTGTGAGAGAGAGAATCTACATAGGTATTTTGTTTTTTTTTATTTGGAACATAGGAGCCTGTCTTGTACCAAGTCAGACCTTTGGTCCATCTAGCTCAGTATTGGCTACTACACTGACTGGCAGGGGCTCTCTGGGGTTTCAGGCAGGGCTCGCTTCCAGCCCTACCTAGAGATGCTGGTGACCGGACCGGGGATCTTCAGTGGGCAAAGACCTACTGCCGCTGATCTGTGGCCCTTCCCCATAGAAGCCTGAGTTCCACCAGCTGGGGCAACGGGCAAAATAGTGGCTGAGTGGGTGGGGTGGGGTGGGGAAGACACACATTGAGAATTAAGGAACAGGGTGCCTGTGAGCACATGCTCAGCCTAGTAATTTGTTTTCAGTACCAGAAAGGAGTTCACAGCCCTTTCATCCACTAACCTACTTCTGTTCCCCCTCATCCTGCTAAGGCTGCAATCTTATGCCTGCTTAGACCGAAAAAAGACCTACAACTCCCAGCATGTCCCAGCAGCCAGCCATACTGGCTGGGGCATGCTGGGAGTTGTAGGTCTTCTTTTCTGTCTAAATATGCATAGGAATGTGCCCAAAGAGTTCTTTATCTCAGCAGCTAAATGTTGTTGTTCATATTGTTAAACAGTTGGGAGTCGGAAACCTTTGCCAATCTACTGCAAGTCATCCAGATATCTACCAGGAGGTCCCAATCTACCTTCCACTCACCCCTGGCTGAGAACGCAACTGCACTTGTCACGTGACAATGCACCACAGAAGAAGATGGGTAATGGCAATTAAGGTGTCTCTAAATCAGTGTTTAGAGTTGTAGGCCAAAAACATCTGGGGACCCAAGGTTGGAGAACACTGCTCTAAATAAAGCTTGTCCTCCACTGCTGAACTTCTCAATGAGGGACCCTGCCTAGACAAGAGTCCTGTCTTGGCCCCTGACCTCAGAGTGAGTCGGCACCCCCCAGTTGTGGGTCAGCCAAAGCCAGGAGAAAAACGGTGCCAGTCAGGTGTCTGGGCGGTCCAGAAAAGCAGGGTCTCAGGGAGAAGCTCGGGTCAAAGACAGTGCAGCAGTCCAAGGGCAGGTGTCATTCTAGAGGCAAGGTTCAGCAGAGCTCCAGGTGTCTGCAGCATCGGAGGTCAGTCAGTGTGGGAAGCAAGGCCATACTTGGAGAGCCTCTGACTTACACCGCTGGCTCCAAGCCGCATAAATTCTGACTGAGTTTAGCTTGTTTAGCATCCTTCCTCCTGCACTGAATGTGAGTTGATGACCTTTGTCACTCTAGCTCGAGGCCTCCAGAGCTCAATGGCTCAGCCTCCAATGCGTCGCCCACTGAGACAAGTAGCTCTTCTCCGGGAGCATTCTGAAGCCTGCAGATGTTATTGCCCTAGTGCAGGGCTCTCCAACCTTGGGTCTCCAGATGTTGCTAGCCTACAGCTCCCAGCATACCCAGCCAGCATGGCTAATGGCAAGGGATTCTGGGAGCTGTAGGCCAGCGACATCTGGGGACCCAAGGTTGGAGAGCCCTGCCCCAGTGGTTATTACATGCAGGATCCAAACAACTCCCTTTGTGGAATTATAACAACACAATCACAACTTCCTTGTGCAGACTATGCATAAACAGGTGCATATGTGTCACCAGCAAACCCAATTCCTATAAAAGCTACTTGTTTATTTTCACTTTTGCACACCGAGGCTCAAAGGGATGACAGCTGAACTAGACAATGCACAACTACATCATTACATTCTTGGGGGATAAGCAGGCAGTGCTGTTTTCCTGGGACTTGTACCACTACACAATGCAAATGCGGAATCCCACATTCCACTCTTTTGCAGGTCAAATAAGTGTGGGCAGTTTTTGATGTGCAGGGGCATTCAAATTTATGACAGCCCACCCACATCCTGAAATGGAATAATTGTCAGACGCAGGAGGGACCGACAGGAAATTGCACGCACACCCTCACATGCCCAGTCAAAATGAGAGGCCTCACCTCTGGCTTCTCAGATTTCATCGGACCCTATAACAGGACCCTCATCTTCTTAAGCCATAAGGGCTAGAAACTTGCTCTTTTAAAAAAGTGAAATTATTATTTGACAGTCAAATTTTGTACTGTGACCAATTTTGTACATGCACTGAAAAACTGCAGGTAAACAAAATATACCGAGCCCACGATGAAGCTTGTATTTCTGAATGTTAGGTAGCCCCCGCTTTGCATCACTTTGGATGTCATAAGTTCACAGCAATATGGAGCTGCTACTCAAGAAAATCCTAGCTGATTAATCATACTAGCTTTAACTGATTAATTACTTGACTCAATCTGCAAGTTTGCATGTGAACTATATATTTTGAAGAGAAAACATGCTTTGCTCTTAAATGATGCATGCCCATGCCACAGCAGGCACTGTCTCATAAGTGGCATTCCCTTGTGTATATGGGAGAAGGGAGAAGGCCTCTTCTAAGGCAGCGATTGCCATTTGCAGTTTTTTATCAATGCTTATATTAAAAGCCATTTTTAAAACACCTTTTCCTATTGATCGGGGGCACCTCTTTAGCTCATGAAGAGGTTTTTAATGGACTAATCTAACCAATCAATTAATTAAACGTTGCAGCTGTAGCTTGTAAAATGTACCACTGCAAACACCGAAGGTTGAAAATGCGGCATTTTTATTATATTTCCTGATTCCTATTTTTATTTAAAACAATATTTACTTTGGATTAAGCTTTGCAAACAAGGAAGCGAACCCTTTGTTTGCTGTATGATTACATCATTCTTAAGTTTGACATAAATTGCAGTCCCTGATGTTCTTGCCCAGCTGTTTCAACGTCTGGCGAGCTGGATAAGCTAAGGAGCTGTATTTGATCTCCCAGGAGAAGGATCCAAGGAAGAAAGAGAGAGAGGTATGGAATTTGACACGGTGATGTGCAATTGCCTCATTCTGTAAATGATAGTATCTGGGGGGTTTTTAGGTATGCGCTCCAACTTTATTCCAAGGGCACAATAATCATGAATCTGGTGTTGGCGTATTAAATCAAGGTTTCTCAAACTGTTGGGCAGCTTGGAACAGGAAAGGCAGTGGCAGGCTAAGCAGGAATGTAATTCATAGAGCCAGTGTGGCCTAGTGGTTAGAGTGTTGGGCTGGGACTCGGGAGATCCGGGTTCTAGTCCCCTGCTCTGCCATGAAGCTCACTGGGTGACTTTGGGCCAGTCACTGACTCTCAGCCTAACCCTACCTCACAGGGTTGTTGTGAGGATAAATGGAGAGGAGGAGGAGGATTATGTAAGCCGCCTTGGGTTCCTTGCAGGGAAAAAGGTGGGGTACAGATGTAATAAATAAATAAAATAGGCAGCTCAGAGCCAGCAACCATGTTCCTCTTGGAACACCGGGAAAGATGACCTAGGACACGGGACAGGTTTTGAAGGAAAAGACCAGCTGGGATGCTTTGGCAGGGGTGGGATGTTGGTTTATCGTGCAGTGCACAGACCTGGCTCCTTTTTAGATTTCAATTAATTGTGAGAGTCTATAAAAAAATAAAATTAATAAATTCTCTAGGGTTGGGATCCAGAGAACCAAGTACCTTCGCCCAAAAGCTTCCATGCAGGCACAAGAACTTGTGAGATGTCCCTTTCCAATTTACGTTGCTCTTTGGATCTCACCCAGAGTGTCCCCCGCCTCAGAAAGTAGAGTGTATTTAGAAATGGAGTAGGAGTGGGCTAAGGCCAAAATGTGTTGAGAAAGTGTATGAAAACAATTCCTACTGGACTGGACAAAATTATTTTATTTTCCACTATATGCATTAAGAACATCCAGCGACGGTATTGAGGCTTTTAATTAATATATTTGCTACCGTTACTGCTTTAATATCAGGGGCAACCTGGAGCCCTCCAGATGTTTTGGACGACAACTCCCAAAAGCACCAGCCAGCATGGCCAGTGGTTAGGAACTGTGGGATTTCAAGTCTAAAACATCTGGAAGGCACCAAGTTGCCTATCTCTAGAATAGCACCGGAGTGGGGAATGTAAGGACTATAGGCTACAAAAAACTGTAGTAGTAGTAGTAGTAGAGAGGCTAAGAGGAGAACCACCTAGTTCCTGGCTCAGATCCAGGTCTCTACCTTGAACTAACTAGGTGACTTGATGCAAACCTCTCCCTTTCTCAGTCCCCCCATCTTAATAATTGGGATAATACTGACTTATATTGCAAACCTGTTTGAAGGATTATTAAAATATTTTATGTGCTCCGCACACTCTGAAGTGTCATAGAAATGCCACAAATTATTATTACATGTGACCATTAAGGGCACACTTGTGTGGCCTTCCCAAGTTTTTGTTGGGAGTCATCAAGGCACAGGCTCACTTTAAAAGGCCTAAATATCTCATAAGTTCAGGCTGGACTTTCGCACGGCCAATCACTTGATCTTACTGGTGCCTGCCTGCTGTGGACAACAAGTGGACCCACCGTGTGTGCACTAGGCTAGATTTGGGGCATATTTGTTCAAAAGGGAACGGCAAGAATTGGATGTGTCTGAAATTGGATGGAAAGAAGTGTTGGGGACAGGGACATGGTCCAATAGTAAAGCACCTCCTTTGCATGCAGAGTATCTCTGGGATCTCCCCTTAAACAGGATCAGGTACCAGGTGACAGGAAGTACCTTTTCTCTGTCCCAAGACCCTTGACAGCTACTGCTAGAGGAAACGATACACAGCTAGATGGAGAAAAATAGTCAAGCCTGGTATAAGGCAGAAGAACAAAACAAGAGGCTGCCTAACACCGAGTCAGACCCTTGGTCCATCTAGCCCAGTATTGTCGACACTGACTGGCAGCGGCTCTCCAGGGCTTCAGGCAGGAGTTTCCCAGCCCTACCCAGACATGCTGGGGATTGAACCACGGACTTTCTGCATGCAAGCAGGGGCTCCGCCACTCAAGGCAGTGACCCCGGTTCAGGATCAGTTCACTAATGTATCCACCTCCCTTGATTTCATCACTAGCAGCTGACGTGGAGATAGTTTGCTGAATTTGAAATATCAGTATCCCGCTTTTCAACTTTGAGCCCTCAAGGCAGCTTACAAAAACAGGCAAACTATAAAACGAACCAACATTTTAAAAATATCATACAAAACCTACGTCGGCATAAACAGAGAGAGGGGAATTAATCAACCATACAGGAGTATTCGAACTACCCCTCTGTCAAATGCTTGAGAAAATTACAGGGTTTGGGCTTGGTGCCATGCCAGCGGTCTCTGGGGAGGGAATTCCATATAGGGGGTGCTACCTGCCCCCCTCAGGAAGCAGGGACACTTGGAGCAGAGCCTCAGAGAATGGGCAGGCTCAGGTGGGAGCAGGCGGCCTTCCCGATGCCCTGGTCCCAAGCTGTTTAAGGTTTCATAGGTCAAAACCAGCACTCAGCTCAGAAAAACTGGAAGGCAACGCGGAGCAATCTAAGGGCCGATGCACATTACTTTTTTTTAGGCTACAAGGTGACCTTCTGGTTTGCCACCTCACTGGCAGAGATCTTGGCTAGAATCCAAGACGTCTTGGCAATATAAGCTCCACATGCGGGCGAAAGTTCAAGGACAGGCGGGATCTCACCAGCCTTGAACACGACCTTGTGAGGGACACACAGTTGGGTGGGTTTGTCCTCGGCACCCAGCGTGCGACTACAAGTTCACTGTAACATTTACATGAATTTTGTTCCTCTTTTCTACAAAAAATATAGGTGCACAATGCAGTTCAATTCATACTCCGTCTTTGTTCTACTGCTTAGCGGGCTTCATTTCTCAACAACTGCCGCCGAGAACAATGCCACCGCATTGCCAGCAAGTAACATGCCTGCCACCAGCCACGGCCAGCCTTCCACAACGCCTGCTGCCAACCACGTCCAGCCTGCCACAACATCTGCAGCCAACCACAGCCAGCCCACCACCAGGCCTGCAGCCAGCCACGCCCAGACTGGCACCAGGCCTGCAGCCAGCCACGCCCAGACTGGCACCAGGCCTGCAGACAGCCACGACCAGCCCACCACTAGGCCTGCAGACAGCCACGCCCAGACCGGCACCAGGCCTGCAGACAGCCACGCCCAGACCGGCACCAGGCCTGCAGACAGCCACGCCCAGACCGCCGCCAGGCCTGCAGCCAGCAATGCCACAGGCACTCCTCCCCGCCAGACCACGGCCACCACATTACGTGTGTCGGTCAGTAAAACCACCCAGAACAGAATTGCTGCGTTTCCAACTCCTTCACTGTTTGCACTCGCACTGCTTGCCATGTGTGTGCTCCTCTTGTAAAGAAGTATGTATGCTGTATGTACGCTACCATTCTGGGAGACGGGGGGAGGGGCGCTTTCCTCTCCCCAATTCTTTGTCTTGTCAGTGGTTTGATGAGGTCCACTATGCGTTTGCAATATCCTACCAAGCTGCCAGTCCTTAACGGAAAGATAGTCCAAATCCCAACATTTAAAACAAAGGGCTGCAGTGTTATGATGCTGCTGCTAACATGCGAGCTTGGGCTGGGGCAAATCTTAATGACACATTAATCATAAAGAATGTTAAGTGTTAAGGAGGTTTGACTGACAGTTGATTTGTTATGTGGGTATATGAACGACAGTTCATCTTCGGACATGGTTTCCAATGTACCCAACGATCCTCTCCCTAATGAGATGAGAGCAAATGTCCCCCGGTGCCCAGAGAAAGAGCCAATGCCTTCCTAGCACCCGCTCAGCTTGCTTCCCCGTTCTGAGGGGAGCAGCAGGAGGCAAGCACCTAACTGGGCCCTGCTCCTTCTACCAACCAACAAGAGGTGCATGGGAGTCTGTTAGGTCCATTGCATGCCATGTTACCGGGGGGGGGGGATGGAAAAGCTCCCCGAACCTCTCGCCCCCACGCCTTGGAGCCTACTATAAGCTTATGCAATCGCACTCTCTGCATTCTAGTTGCACCGGACTAGCCCATGATCATGCCCAGGGCGACCTTGCTCCGTCTCAGGGGATGCCCGCCCAGCACCTTCCCCCATCAGGTGCTGTGCCGCCCAACCAGGAAGCAGGCCAGGATGTGTCCTGGGAAAGGGGCAGGTACCTGCTCTCTCGGGATCCCACCAGAATGACCACTAAAAGCACGCTATGAGGACTGCTATGCTCGCGCCGGCCCCTCGCCAGTCTGTGTTGCAGGCATGGGCCACTGGCACAAGGGGGGGGGAGGGAGAGAACCAATGTGACTGAAAGACCACTATGCACCAGGAGCGCATGGCCCAAAGGTGTGGAAACGGCACTGCGCGGATAGCCAGTCAGAGACTCAAGGAGCTGTATTTTATTTTACTTTGGAACACTCCAAGAACTTCCAAGACCACAAGCTGGAAATATAATGTATTTTATTATTATTATTATTATTATCATCATCACTTAACTGTTCTTAATGTGTTTGGTAATGTCATGTTTATTAAAAGCAGCTTTGAACTAGGGTAGAGTGGGGTGGGGCTGGGTGTGAGGCGGCAGCAAGTAGCATCACGGCCATGGTGGACTAAAAAGGATTTTTTAAAAAATTGCAGTGAAGACACAGGCCACCCTTTGAATTAGGGACAAAAGTTGTCTGTTTAGGACCAATTAGTGCGCGCTAGTGTTTGGGGAGAAGAGGAAATGAAGTCATGTGTAAAAGCAAAGATAAAGCAACCAGCCCAATGATACGCTGCATTCAGCTGAGGGGCAGCAGCTGGCGGATCAGTCCCTGAATAGAAAAATAAAAAGCTAACAGGCACGGCGTTCTTCACTGTTGATCTTTGGGGGGGGGGGGGCAAGTGTTTAATACAGCGTAGGCAAGCAAGCTGGGGCATGGAACAAGGTGATGGTTGGTGTGGAGAAGTGTGGGAGATGAGGAGAATTCAACCAACCGCCATGGAGTGGAGGCTGCGTTGCATTGCTCCTTTTCACAATCAGCGGTACGAGTTGCAATAGGCAGGTGTGGCTATTGATAGCAGCACGTTCTATATGCCGAAGAAGAATTGGCGAGTTTCTTTGCTAAGGCCACTGCCTTTCTACGTGTTTGCTTAGCTAACAGGAACAACAAACTACCATTCAGGAGAGGTCAATATGTGATGCTGTGTACTCCTGTGCTGAAGAACTCGGGTCTACGGCTTCCATATCCAGATACTCACACACAAAGTAACCTTTTGCGCTGTGCTTCCACGTGATGGTGTACACCAGTGTTCTCCAACCTTGGGTGCCCAGATGTTTTTGGCCTACAACTCCCAGCATGCCCCAGCAGCATAGCTGGCTGGGCATTGCTGGGCGTTGTAGGCCAAAAACATCTGGGCACCCAAGGTTGGAGAACACTGGCATACAAGCTTTTTTCCTACAAAGACAGTCTCTCTGTAGGAAAAATATCACATTTAAACAATTTCCAGAGGGCAGTCATGTTAGTCTACTGCAGCAAAAACAATGTCTTCTGGCACCTTAAAAGACTGACACATTTATTCGGGCATAAGCTTCCGTGGACTGCAGCCCACTTCATCAGATGCATGGAGTATTATGGAGAGTTTCAGGTTTCATAGATTTCATAGCTCATAGAGTTGGAAGGAGCCTACAAGGCCATCGAGCCCAACCCCCTGCTCAATGCAGGAAACTAGAGGAGGGGTCTCCCATCCCAAGTCATAACCAGGCTGACCCTCCTTAGCTTTCCACGCTCAGACAAGCCAAGCCAGCGTAAGCCACAAGGCCTGTTAATATACAGTCCATATGGGAGTCGGGGAGGAGAAGAATTGTAAACAGTGAGGTCAGAAGGAAAGGAAATGCAGGAAGTGACAATCACGTGACAACCAACTGCACTGTGAATGGCCACTGTTAATATGATTGCCACCTTCAGCATTCAATCACATTTAAAGTGGGCTTCCGCCATTTAACTGTCCTCAAAATGTGAGATAAAACTTTCCTCGCTTGACAGGAGAGGATCAATCAGATCGCGGAACCCTCTCACTTTTCTCCAAGGCTGTGGAGTCGGAGTCGAGGAGTCGGAGGAAATTTTGGGTACCTGGAGTCGGAGTCGGCAAACAATGCACCGACTCCGACTGAATTTAGATTGGAATTTTAAAAAAAGCAAGTTTAAATGTCCCAATTCACAAACAGTTATAATTAATGACTTCTGTTTTATAATACTAAATGCCCCTCCTGGATCCTCCCACTGCCCTATCTTCAGCAGCAGATCAGCACACAAAAAGGAGAAGGCAGCAGCTTCTGCCCAACTACCTCGCATATTAATTAATTAATTAGCATATTAATACAGAGGAGTCGGAGTCGGGGAGTCGGAAGTACAAAAAACTGAGGAGTCGGAGTCGGAACATTTATCTACCGACTCCACAGCCCTGCTTTTCTCCCTGGGGAGAGACTGAGGTGAGCTCCACTTTTGCATGCTTTCTCCCCTGTTCTCTCCTCTGAGGGGATTAAGGCAGAATGCTTTCATAACCTTCAACACAATCCAAGCGAATGGGTTTGTTAACTAAATAAAAACAAAAAAACAAAAAAGAGTTTTCCCTGCTGGCACAGCGGAACTGGAGTATTTGACATGCAGAAGCAGAAGGCTGGGTTTGATGGGGAAGTGACAATCACATGACAATCAACCAAGGAAGCATCCGCCACGCTCGGCTTCGACTGAAGCTGATCCAGCTCCGCAGACCAGAGCGTGATAACATTATGCGGCTTGCAGACGGGGAAGCTGCACGATTTGTGAGCAAGCAAAACTAGTGCCAGCGCCTCAACAATGGCAGGAAGAGCCACAAAGCGGGAGACCACAGCACCGATGAAACAGAACTCAACAATGCTTCCGCCTGCACAAGTGAAAGTGGCACGTAGGCCTGAAGACAGTAAAGCAGCCTGACCTGGCTAGGAAAATTATACACCCACAAGAAGGTCTGAAAGGCCAAAAATAGAACTTAATTGTTATACATGAAGCAACAGTTCTACACACCTCAATCCTCAGACACACTTTCTCGGAAGCTACTTTGCACCGACTTCGAAAGATTGCGATAGCAGCCCTTCAGACACAATTCAGATCCTTCACTAACTTCAAAAAGTGTATCCCATGGGGACAGGCAACCAAGAGCCAATTCACATATTACTGCTTTTTAAAGCGTATGTTTAAAGCTTTTTTAAAGCTAAGACACTTCAAATGCATGCGTGAAAATATAGCATGTGGATATATGAGAGTGGCTCACGCTGGCTCAGCTTGTCTGAGCGTGGAAAAGCTAAGCAGGGTCAGACCTGGTTATTACTTGGATGGGAGACCCCTCCTCTAGTTTCCTGCATTGAGCAGGGGGCCAATTGGACTCGATGGCCTTGTAGGCTCCTTCCAACTCTATAGATCTATGAAATCTGTTTGCCAACAAGTGCCCCCTGTAAGGCAGGAACGGGGAATATGTGGCCTTCCAGATATTCTTGGACTGCAACTCTCATAATCCCTCAGCATTGGGCATATGGGAGTAGCAATTCAACATCTGGAGGCCCACACATTCCCCACCCCTGCTTTAAGGCAGCCTTCCCCGGCCTGGTCTGATGGGAGTTGGCATACAACAACAACTTCTGGAAAGCATAAGGTTGGGGAAAGCTACTCTAAGGTATAGATCAGGGATCTCCAGCCTTGGGTCCCCAGATGTTGCTGGCCTACAGCTCCCAGCATACCCAGCCAGCATGGCTAATGGCAAGGGATTCTGGGAGCTGTAGCCCAGCAACATCTGGGGACCCAAGGCTGGAGAGCCCTGGTATAGATGGACTCCCAAGCATACATTCAAAGGTATTTAGGTAGGTTCTTAGCAAGATTTCTGGATTTGCAAATCCCAAAAGATGCAATCCAGCTTTTCAACTAGTCCCAGCCCCACAAAAGTTCCACTCTGGGAATGGTCACTTCTGTTTTGCTTCCAGTGGGTCAGACGGAGACCAGCCGTGCCGGAGTGTGTTTGGGGTGGGGTCAGACTAAGTGCAGCCTGACCCAGCTGGGCAGCCTTGCCAATCAGCGCCTGCTCAGAAGGCAGGTCCCAAGCACACTCAGATGCTGGAAGCAATTGTTTGCTTATACAGCTTCAGCCAGACGCCTTGACACCCCTGAACTCAGACTTGTGCCTTTGAACCTCAGAACGACCTTGACAACGCTTTTGCCTGCTCCTGAACTGGTTTCTGTTTGCTGCTTTTCGGACATATATATTTTGGCTTCGACCCTTGGACTGATAACGACGACGGCTTAGCTTGACACTGGACGGATTTACGACAACTTCCAAAAAATAAAGAGTGGTTTACTGGGAAGATGGGAAGAACAGCAGAAGCAGCTCGGTGGAAGGCCTTTGGGGCTGTGAGTTGGAGGCAGGAGCTTCAGAGTGCTACACAATTCTAAATCTATGACCTCTCATGCCAGCTGGAAAGGGGAGATTTTAGGTCAGCCTTTCCCAACCTGATGCACTCCAGAGACATGTTAAGAGTTAGACTATGACCAACACATCTGGAGGGCACCAGGTCGAGGAAGGCTATTTGGTAGGTAGATGCTCCCTCTTGTGGCCATATCATGCAACACATCTGTGATGTTTAGCAGAAAATGAGTAAACACATCAGAGATGCAACAAATAGTTGTAGGTACTGTTGAGGTAACTTCTAATTTTAAGCACTGATGCTCTGGCTTTGATCAATTCTCCCTTCCTCTTCCTTAGTTCCACCTTTGCTAATACTACTATACAGAGGTCACAGGAAGATTAAACAGTCCTCAAGAAGATTGAGGACCATTCAAACAATATCATTTTGTGTACAGGTTAGACATCAAGGGAACACAGGCATACATTTTTGTGGCTATGTCCCCCCTCCCCCACAACCGTGTATTTCAAAAGCAGTGCAAGAGCTTTATATACTGAGATGAATTTTGTGGTCTGTGTGTTTGGAGAGGGGCATGCGAGTGTAGAAATATTTCACATTTCTATTATGTCAAACATGTTCTTACCTGCCCTGCATCATGCAGACAGGGAGGAGTGTAAGCTCAGTGAATCGACGTCATATGCACTGAAACGACCACGGTCTTGCACAGAATATACTGAAACACTTGGGCACCCGACAATTAGAATGAGCTGAAGCCTCACAGACTTCGCTGCTTCATTACTAGGGTTTCAACAGTGCGAGCTATTTTTCCGTCTGTAATGCAGAGTGTGTTGGACACGATTAGCCCATGATTAAACCCAAGTATTTATGGTCCAAGCCTAGTATGATCCACTGTAGCTCTCAATGAAGAGCAGCTACTGAAATCCTTCACGATCCCACCCAGACAGGATTTTTTGTTTGTTTGTTTGGTTGGGTTTTTTGCTCCCCGTTTGGGATTGGGCCACTTATCCCTTTCCACGGCTGGGCAAGAAAGTTACAGCTTGCTGCTAGTTCCTTCTCGCCAAGCCAGCTCTCATGCTGGCCTCCAGAACAAGCAACCTCCTCACTTTGCTCAAGTCTTAGGAGTCACTCTCTCAGGACCCCTGAAGCTGAAGCTCAAGCAGTCAGCGGCAGTGTTAGGGGGTGGCCCACTAGGGCTCGGGTCCCGAATCTTTCATTTGGAGCCCCAAATTTCTGGGAAGTCATCTGCCCCACCACCCTGCTGTCCACGGGCACTTGCTGAAAGAAAGGGACAAGGGCCCTGAGGATCTCTCTTGCAACTGATCCCTCTGGATTAACTAGCTTTTGGCCCACATGTGCTTCCCCTCCTGCTGCTCACTCCCTGAATCTTTCTGCCCGAGGTTTCTTTCTGAAACCAAATGCCCTCCTCTCCCCTGTCCATACATCCCTTTTTACAAATTGGGGTGTCCTTCGGAAACAGGGTCCTTTAAAGACACACAGAGTTTAAACCATATGTAAATTAACATATGCAAATCTGTACATTTTTTTTGTCCTGTGGGTACCTTTTGTCTTTTCGGTACCTAGCGCCACCCCTGCAAACAGTCCCGTTCCCCCAGGTCACCAGCTGAACCATTTCTCTTGGTTAACACACTGGCGAACTCATGTTCCCCACCCCACCCCACCTGACTGTGAAATTCCCTACAATGACGTTTCAGAAACTGCTCTATTTACTGGCTCATATTTGATCAACTAGCGAGAACGGCTTAAAGGCACGCCTTGAGTTTAAGTTGTGGTTGCCTTAGGAGAAGTTGTGACTTAAATAATTCTTTTGGAAGAAACAAAAACAAAACGGTATAGTGTTACAACTTGTAGGTGGGTTTCACCATGAATGTTACACTGAGTCGGAGACAAAAGATATCATAGCTACTAAAGCTTTTGAAAAATAATCAATGCTTCTTCCTCTTAAGGGTGAAGCCGCAAAGCTCAAAACCACCTTGTGTTTCCAACTCCAGACAGGAATAAAACTACTGCGCTATTGTGCCATGACTGGAAGCGTGTCATTTCAGGAAACGTCACACTCAACAGCATACATAACACTCCCTGGAAACCAAGACGCACACAGTATCGTTGCCACTGGCCAAGTTTTTTAAAAGATTAACTGCCACCTTTGTAGCAACTACCTTAAGAGCGCAGGACAAGCCATGCTGAATCAGACTGAGGGTCCCTCTAGTCCAGTGTTCTCCAACCTTGGGTCCTCAGATGTTTTTGGCCTACAACTCGCAGCATGCCCCAGCCAGCTATGCTGGCTGGGGCATGCTGGGAGTTGTAGGCCAAAAACATCTGGGGACCCAAGGTTGGAGAACACTGCTCTAGTCTATTTTGTAGCAGTGGATTCCCTAAACCCATTATGGTTGGGGTAGGCAACTTGTGGCCCCTCCAGGCACAGTGACGTACGACTCCCATCAGCCCTAGCCAGTATAGTCAATGGTGAGGCACAATGGGAGTTCTAGGCCAATGCATCTGGAGGGCCACAAATTGCCCACCCCTGGGGATTATAAAATTTGTGAAGAAGTACTGCTTTAGTCTGTCCAGAATCTCCTGCCAATCAGTTTCATTGGAAGACCTTGGGTTCCGGCATGCTAAGAGAGGGGCTATTGGGCAGTATAGATTAGATTAGACTAGACAGAAGCTCTGCCTACTTTCTCCAC
Source organism: Shinisaurus crocodilurus (assembly GCA_021292165.1). Lineage (NCBI taxonomy): Eukaryota > Metazoa > Chordata > Lepidosauria > Squamata > Shinisauridae > Shinisaurus > Shinisaurus crocodilurus. Next base: position 12,808,592 of record CM037886.1, on the reverse strand, counting down.
AGCATGCACAATTTTATATTTGTCTATCACAGCCATCTCCAACCCGGTGCCCTCCAGATGTTTTGGACTGCAACTCCCATAATTCCCAGCTCGCACCAAGTTGGGGGGAGGCTGCTCTACCATATCCCTCCTTTTAATCCTCCATGGCCTAGGTTTCCAAACTGTGGGTTGGGACCCCTCCTTTGCGGGGGGGGAGGGGGGAGGGAGAAAAAGGTCATGAATGCTGGAGCTTTGTGGGGGAACACACAGCTGGAGGAAGAAGCTACCTGGCTCCTGCTCTCTGGGTCGGCGTCTAGAGCAGCCAGGCAAACCGGGAAAGAGTGTAAACCAGGAGTAGGGATGGAGAGAGGAAGGGGATATAATAATTTGTACTAAAGGCTTTAATCCCCACACAGAGGATGCATGCTACCAGTAGATGAGAATCTCCGCATACTCAGAAGTTTGAGAAAGGTGTGGTGTGTTTCTTTTTAAGTTTACCTACATCTCTGGCAGGCTTCCGAGGAAGATGGAGTCCCATGTGAGCAGGACAGGGCAGGGCACTCCCCCTGTCCCTTTCCAGTGAGAATGTTCCGGGGGCAATATAAGCATCCAACTACATTCAATCAGGAGCTAACACTGGGTACCCCCGTCGTGTGTCCCAACTGTCAGGGGTAAATGGGGCTGGATTTTGCACACCAGCAACCTTAAACGGCACTACGGCTCAAGTGACCGCTGCTCCCAAAGACCTGTTTGCCGCCAAGATGAACATTAAAGGGTTGTCTCTAGCTGCGGGGGAGGCTCAAAGAGCTGTTGTCTCTGGGAGGCTAAGGCTGGAACTATGTTATGTGGCTTACAGGCGATGCCACTGAACCACTTCAAGGTTGCAGCAAACTGCTGGATTTCGGTGGCGGGGGTCCACACCGGAGGGTAGCAGGAGCCGCTTGCGGTCCACCTATTGCCCACCCCTGGTTTAAAGGAAGCCAGGAATCTCAATGGTTTAATATAATCTTGGGAGAAATAAGACTATTGGTGCTACTTTTCGCTCACTAACTTCCAAGTCTTCTATTCCTTCAGACAGGGTTTCTAGAATACAGGGAAAGTTGCCCTGACGTCTTGTATTAAACCAAGACATAGTCGTAAGCATGATGAGTGCTTCTAAAGATGGTCCAATTGAACTGTTTACTCCCCAGATTGTGAGGTGAGTGCTGAAATATTATCTCTTCTACCTGCTCCTTTTCACGGTCGTAGACTTTGAAAAAGCTTCAAGAAAACATGCACACTTACTTCCTCCAACAAATGCAGAGGAAAAATCATTTCATGTTTGTGTTAGTTGCCCTGGAAAAAGTGACATCAAAAGATTCAAAAGCCACGGGAGCCAATCATGTTGAGGCTTGCAATTGCATAAGCATTCTGGCATTATATTTAAATGGCAGAAACGAGCAAGACCACGATCAGCTGAACACGGGGGAACTTCTCAGCGACTGCTGTATTTTACTCTCAACATAAGCCCCTGAAACTGTGAAGAGGTATGGAACAATGAATTAAGAAATTAACGGAGCGTATGCATATTTTAAAAGGGCCTTAAACTAAGAGCAGATATCTGGATTTTGAAAAAATATGCAACCACTGGGGAGGGCGGCAGTGGAATTTAATCTGTGAGTTTTGCTATTTTATGGTGTTTCGTCGTATCATTGCCTTGTTTTTATGAACTTTTGTAAACCGCCCAGAGAGCTTCAGCTATTGGGCAGTACAGGAATGAAATAAATAAATAAATAAATAAATAAAAATTTAAAAATATTCTTACATGATTTCGGAGCAGTAGCATTGTCAAAAATAAAAAGATATGAATCAAGTCATCTGGCAAGGCTAGGCTCACAGAACCATCTGCAAAATAGGATAACTGAACACAGAAAAAGATAGCTTTCGTAGAATCTCGAGAGTCTCAAGTAATTAATCAATTAATTATTGTATAGCCCACTGTTCCAGGTAAACCCTCCCACAGAGGCTTACTAAAGTAAAAAATATCCAGTTAAAATAGAGTTAAAAGCAAGCCCAAGTCTAGAAATAATTTTAACAGCTCCTAGCCCTCCCAGTTGATCAGGAAAGAACCATCAACATGTGGGCAGATGCTACCTAGCACCAAGGGCTGATTCCGACAGGACAAAGAGCTCAGGAACAATTTTGAATCCTGCTGAAAGAACCATCACTGGAACACCTAGGCAGGCAACCTGTTCTGAAGTGTTTGCTCCAAGCCCATGTATTTGTGGAATGACTTCAAAGTCACAGAGGATTAAGCATCTGCAATCTGTGGAGTCTTGGCTGAGGTTTTCAGTAATGGGGGAAAGACTTCACCCAGGAAAGTTCTCAGATCCTCACCATAGTTCCAGTCTCCATTTTTCAATGCCTCTATTACTCCGCTGTCCCTCAGTGTTGAGAATGCCAAGCCTCCTTCCCTAGCAACAAATAAACCAATGCATAATGGTGTACAAAGAAACTCTAAAACCAGTTAAGCGTCTAGGTTAAGGTTCAGAGATCCAACTGAACCAATACGTGTTTGTTTAAGGTCTGCCACTCTAATCAAATAATGAACAGCTGATGTGGAATCTGGTTTCTTGAACAACTGTAGGCTGCAGTCCTATACACACTTACCCAGGAGTAAGTCCCACTGAAGTCAATGGGACTGACTTCTGGGTACACAGGCTAGGATTGCAGTGTTAATCTGCTAGCAACACACTTGGCTTCAGAACAACACACAACTCCTCATTTCTGGCATAGCATAGAGTTACGAGAGCGAGCTACAAATTAGGAAGCCCTCGGTTTGAATCTTGCCTTTGCTCTGAATTCGCTAGGGAGCCAGAGGCAAGCCAGTCTTCCCTCAGCTCTCTCAGTCTCCCTCCTCTTCAAGAGAGGTCCGGTTGGTCCCATCACAGACATCTTTTAAAAAGGCCTTTGACTGCGTTTAAATCTTGCATGCTAAACGGATTTGTGATTTGGACTCTGTTTTAATTGTCTCCGTTTTTTGTTTTGTATTGTATATGTTGGGAGTTGCCTTGGGGGCTCTTTTGAGGGCTGAAAGGCGGAATACTAACGATTTTACAAAGAATTGAAAACAATATTTAAATGCTCGAGTATTACTAAGTATAAGGCTTTGGAATCTTGTTTGAGAAGTAAGTTATAAATCTTTTAATAAAATAATAAATTTTTAGAATTCTACCCAAAGGAGGTGTGATTCAAGCCTTCTCAAATGGTCAGTGGAACGACATTAGTAAGGGAAAGTTGTTGATGTTTTTGGATGCAAACTCTCTTCGGTATTGACCAATTGATTATGCCATCCTGGATTTATTCTCCTGTCCTAACAGCAGACATAAATTGTCAATTGAGAAAAACAAAACAAAACAAAAACAAGGAGGGGGACAAACTTCTCTTTGCAACACTCTGGGCAGTCACATCTAAGACCACCCTTTATACTTTCTGTTTTAGTGTTGGGGTAGGCAATTTCTTCTTTAATTCTCTGCAAGATCCAGAGACCTATACCTAAAAATTTTTTAAATATATTTTGTGGAAGTAAGCCAGATATGATGGGGAAATAACTTGGAATTTAGGTCACTAAACACATATACTAATAGGGAGCTCATTCTCCAAATGTAGGTCCTTATGTTGCCAAAACAGCACTATCCATACTCAAGTGAGGTAACAGCAGGTTTGGGAGGACCCCACGGTTTGCAGAAGTTCAAAAACACTTTAGGAGGAAAAAACCCAAGCTACTCAAATGAGGACTGAGCATGTTCAGTAGGCAACAGAATTCTGACTGGGGAGGCTGAAACACTGGGGGGTGGGGGGATGGAACAGAGTATCCTGGAAGAGGACACGGCTGGCTGGCTAGAACCCTTAACACAGTGTTCTCCAACCTTGGGTCCCCAGATGTTTTTGGCCTACAACTCCCAGCATGCCCCAGCCAGCATAGCTGGCTGGGGCATGCTGGGAGTTGTAGGCCAAAAACATCTGGGGACCCAAGGCTGGAGAACACTGCCTTAACAGGAGCACTCCACATCAAAATGTTTTGTTGCAGGTCACACTTGTATTCAATGTTCTTGTGTGTGTGTACACATTTGAGGACAATCCGGAAAACGTTTAAATTTTAGGCTTCAAAACTTGTTTCCAATTAGGAGATACGAAGGTTAGAACAGCTCAATTAAGCCTGAAATCCTAGACACACTTATAGGGAGTTGTCCCACTGAAGTGAGTAGGGCTTCTGAGTAAATATGCTTTGGATCATGCTACAAGCACAGAAAATGAGAAAAGTCCATTTTTGCAGAAACTCATGAACTGTTAACTAATGTTCACTGTTAAAAATACAGGATGAAGAGGCTGTCGAAATGGCTTTGGACCGCCCTGGTGATCGCAATTTTGTGTGAACTGCATTGGATTCCCTCAGCTTCCACCGAGGACACCATCCCAGCAACTTCCGCCAAGGCCACCACCAAAGCCACCACCAAAGCAGCTTCCAACAAGATCACCACCAAAGCAACTTCCAAAATGGCCACCACCAACGGAGCTTCTTCAGTTCCCGTGGCTGCGATCCCGCTGCTCTTCACTTTATTGTCTTTGTGCCTCTTCTTTGTGAATATAAGCTTTAACTTACCCTGTTTATAACCTGAACTGTAAGTAAAATTCAGGAAAATTGAATCTAACTCAAACCAATGAGCCTTTACCAGCATCACTGTGTTTTCTAATGAGCATGTATTCTGTTAGCAAATCCACCTGTACAAATGTTTACTTTTCAAATTCAGGCTTTTTTCTTTGCGATGTTAAATTTCTCAGAAGGCAAATCAAGACACACAAGTGCCTTTGTTGCTCAAGAGACGTATGGATTTTGCCCTAATTTCCCACTGTAACACAAACCAAACTGATTGTCGATAATGATTGAATATTCTTAACATAGTTAAATGCATTTAAACAAGTTTCTGTATTAAAGAGGCATTATGTAGCAAAACAAAAGGCGGAAGTTGACAGCACAGTATCTGGACTACAGAAATGAAGACAACATTTGAAAAAGCCAAGGGACTCAAGACACAGGTAGACTGTTCTGGAAAAGCAGTCAAAGCATAGACCAAGAAGCTATGTTACATGCCTTGTATTAAAATGAAATTCACTTTATCATACATGGTTGAAGGTCTTAATAAATTATGTAATTACTACAGACTCATAAGGACTATTTTTCAGATAAATAGGCCTCTACTTTTACTGCCCACACAAATAAAGGAAAGCCATCCGCACGCTAGGTCCAGAAAAATCGGTCATTTTCTGATGGGCAAGACGCAGCCCTCTAACCCCAATTCTACAAGTTGCTGAAAGGCTCGGGGAGGCTGCCTGCAGCCAGCACAATCCTGGGCACTCATGTACCTGAACGATAGACCATAGAAATAAAGGATGCTATCTTATACCAGGTCCAACTGTTTGTTCCCTGAGTCCAACATTGTCTCGTCTGAGCAGCGGCTGCAGCCCTTCCAGTTATCAGGTGGAGCAGGGTCTTTGCCACTGCCTGCTACCTGCCCCCTTTTAACTGGAGATACTGCCCGGGAGTGAACCCGGGCCCTTCCACGGGCCAAGCAGGGGCTCTACGACTGAGCTGGGGTCCCATCTCCCCCCCTCACACACACACATAGCCGCTCTGTGCCATGAGATCACCACATCCAGGGATGTGGTCAGGTCTCATTTCTAGGGAAGAGTTTAGCAATACTAAAAGTTGCAAGGAATCTATAACCTCAGCTCAGAAAGCAGGCCACGCAGCATTTATTTTATTTTTTTACATGACCCAACCCTATAGACTATTTTTAGGGTGGTTGTTTAACTCCCCCTCTGTCCTCCCCTTGTCACAGATTTCAAGCACATTCTTCCCTTACATCACAACCAGAACGCAAAGAAGCTGTGCATCACGACAAGCCCAGCATTCATTTCTTGTTACCAGCAGGGCCTGACTCCACTGATCAGCAACCCTGTTTCATGGACATTCCTTCAAGCAGGGGTGGGGAACCTACGGCACAGGAACCAAACCCAGCCCTCCAGGATTCCCCTGGCCCCACCCCCTTCCAGCCACAGATCCTTGGGGAGTTTCCCAGCTTTTGTGCAGCTTCCCCCCCCCCCCCATTCTAAAAGAATGAAATGACTCTCCTAAGACTTGGTTACTGGCAGCAAGAACTTTCAGCTACTGGTACACTGGCCTTTATTGCTGGTATGCTGGCATTTTTTTTTAAAAAAAAATTGGGCCCACCCCTTTTGTCTTCAGCTCCGCCCACCACTAGAATGCAGTCCCCAGAAGCTTCTTCGAAATCGGATTCAGCCCTTGGGCCGAAACAAGGTTCAACACCCCTGCCTTAAGGCTGGCATCCCAACCTAAGCAACAGAGGAAGTTGTCTGAGAAAGGGTCAGATTTTTACACCTTCAAAAACAGGACATGGTGGACAGCAGAAAAGGGAGACCAAGCAGGGAGGAAGGGGGTTAATTAACGCCGGCGGTCACATGAAGAAGAAAAAAAGGAGTCAGAAGGAGGCAGGCAAGTGTACCTACGGCCACCATGTAACATTGCGCAAGGGCACAGCTGTGGTTTCACATTTCAAAATTCAACCGATGTCCCCCTCCCTCCCTCCTCAAAGGGCTACAAGCCCTGCATCCTTTCAGTCCCCTTGACTCATGGCAACTTGTCGCCACCCCACCCCCCCAGATGATGTTGGAATGCAACTCCAATCAACCCTTCTGGCCCAATACGTTCTACTCTGACGGACGGTGGCTCTGCAGGGTGCTGGGCAGGGAGCGTTCCCAGCCTTGCTTCCAGAGATCCTTTTGTAACTGGAGATGCCAGGCCCAAGATCTCCTGCATGCAAGGCATGCGCTCCACCACTGAGCTACGCCACCCCCAGTGCTCTACAAGTACCGTACTTCCCCATCTGGTTAACAGCAACCCAGAATTCAGCTCCTGGGCCAGATGATGAACCTCACTGAATTCCACATGTCTCATTTGCTTCACTCGCTCCTCAAAACTCGGCTCTGTTTCTCAAGCCAATGCTGCTCCGTGCTCCTTGGCTTATGCACGCAACGACAGCTAGCTGTTTGTCAAGAACATGCTTCACTACACGTCTCACTTAGCTCAAGCACAAATACTTGTACTGAACAGTGAGTACAGTGCACACACTAACAGTGACCAAAGTTCTCTCTCGTCTCTTTCTTACATTTCTATACCACCCATTAGCTGAAGCTCTCTGGGTGGTTCACAAAACAAACCTTGAAACCTTAAAACACAATTAGCGTAGTAAAACATAATATTAAAAACCACACGTTAAAAACAGAATAAAACCAAAGTAAAAGCCAAGATAAAAGCCAGCTGCAGCGCGAAGATGTAAAAACGCACGGACGTACTAATTCCACAGGACTAAAAAGTCTGGGAAAATAAAAAAAGGTCTCCCCCTAGTGCCAAAAAGACTACAACATCAGTGCCAGGTGAGCCTGTTTGGGGGAGGAAAACCACAGTTATTTGGTTATCAGTTGAGGGTCATGACAGTGAAGATCCTAGTTTGTTTTTGCTGCTGTTGATAAAACCTTTATAATAATATATATGCCCCTACATCAGTGATCAATTTGCCATCTCTCTCACATCAATATATATGCATGTTTCATGACAAGTACAAAAAATGTAATCTAATTCGCACTCAGAGCGTCACACAGATAGGGCCATTGGCTGTGTACATTGAATGTGATAACAGCCATGCTGGATCAGACCAAAGGGCTATCCAGCCCAGCATTCTGTTCTCACATGAATAGAACAACCCTCCCTGTTTCTGTTGCCTAGCGACTGGTATGCAGAAACATACTGCCTCTGATACTGGAGGTAGTATCGCAACTAGTAGCCACTGATAGCCTTATCCTCCATGAATTTGTCTTATCTGCTTCTCAAGCCTTGCAAGTTGGTGACCATGACTAATTTTGTTGAAGCAAAGTCCATAACTACCGTATGTGCGTGCATAGCGCATAGTTCAAATCTGTCCTGAGTCTCTCACTGATTAGCTTCATCAGATGACCCCGGGTTTTAATATTATATGAGAGGGAGGAAAAGCTCTGCCTCTTGACTTTCTCCACACCATGCATCATTTTGCACACCTCTATCATATCCTCCCTTACTCACCCCTTTTTAAGTTAAAGAGGACCAACACTGTAAACTTCTCTCATAGGGAAAGTGTTCCAGCCCCTTGATCATTTCGGCAGCCCTTTTCTACAATATTGTTTTTGAAGTGCGGCAACCAGAACTGTATACAGTATTTCAAATGTGGTTGCACCATAGATTTGTATAAAGGTATTCTTTCCTGGTCAGTCACTGCCAGCTCAGGCACCATCGGCATATATGTGAATTTAGGATTTCTAACTTGGGGAATAATTAGAAATAGCTTTCCCCAGCTCTGAAAAGAATGCAAGGCAAGCCCCGCGGACACAAGAGGACTTGCCTGCATAAAGAACAAGGGCCACTGGGGGGGCAGCACCCCATGCCTCCCAGGATGAGCATCACGGCAAGGGGGAGACCAGCCTGGCCCCATACATCGGCTGGAGAGGGAGCAGGTGCAGGGAGCTCACTTCACCCCTCCCTGCCGGAAGGAACACGCAGCTCCAACCGACAGTTCCCTGGGGCGACAGACTCTGGCCTCATCCATTGGCCAGAGAACCAAGGGCCACTGGGAGGCTGCACCCCCTGCCTCCCAGGAGTAACATCACAGCAAGGAGACCAGCCTGGCCCCATACATCGGCCAAAGAAGGAACAGCTGCAGGGAGCTTGTTTTGCCCTTCCCTGCCAGAAAAAAAAAAAAAGAAAAAAGGAAAAAAATCTAGAAGAACCTTGTAACTAAGATCTGGTGCCTGAGTTTTGCTTTCTTCCTCTTCCCTCCCAATCCCTTTTCCTTCTGTGTCATGTCTTTTAGATTGTAAGCCTGAGGGCAGGGACTGTCTTTAATATTAATCTTTGTAAGCCACTCTGGGAGCCTTTTCTGGCTGAAGAGCGGGGCAAAAATGCTGTAAATAAATAAATAATAAATAAAGCAGCAGCTAGATTATGGTGAAAACCCTTATTCTACTGGAGCTCTTTTAAACAGCAAGTTGGCACCAGAGACATTTGCTGGCGTGTTTTTGCATGTGCACACGCCCTACGTTGCTAACATTTTCAGAACACAATGGAAACATTTGAAAAGACCAACGCACTCGTCATGGTTTGAAAAGCAGCAAAATGTACTTGTTTGCTCCTTCATACAGATTTTGCAGCTTCGAACTAGTAAATATTAAAGGAGAATGAGAAGTTGTCTTACCGGCGAGCAATGTAGTAGAAAACAGGGTTGCCGGCTTTTGATGTCCCAGCTTGGTAGAATATATTTAGTGTTTTCAGGGCCTTGAACTCCTCTTTTTCATGCACCTGATGCCTAAGGATGCAAATAGAAGCATAAAGACATCAATTCATGCTTGTGTGCCTACGTTTCCCACCCAAACCAGAAGCTGTTTGCCATCTGTTTCAGGCTTCCCCAGAACACTTCCATCACACATGGGAACATTTACACAAATACCCCTGAGAAATGGCTAAATAGGCAGAGGAAGTCTACAAAAATTATCCTAGAACCTCAGAGGGTGTGAGAAGATGTGGGAGTAGAGACATGAGCATCCAAAATGGATGAAAAGCATAGATAGGACTGTGTTATGGTCAGCCTGCTTCAACAGATCCATGCTTAAAGCAATTGCTAAAATTATTAAAAGAATAATTTTGTGACAATCTTGTCATCTCTGTCACTGGAGGCCCAGCTGACCTCAGTGGCCCAGAGCACCCATTACCAACTTCGGTTGGTGCGACAACTACGCCCTGATCCTGGATAGGGATAGCCTAGCCACTGTGGTTCATGCACTGGTAAGCTCACGGCTAGATTACTGTAATGCACTCTATGCGGGATACCCTTGCGCCTGGTTCGGAAGCTGCAGCTAGTGCAGAACACAGCAGCTAGGGTGCTCAGTGAGACACCCAGCCATGTCCACATTACACCTATGTTAAAAGAACCGTACTGGCTGCCTATTAGCTACTGAGCTATGTTCAAGGTCATACTGTTGACATACAAAGCTCTAAACAACTCGGGACCAGGATACCTAGCAGGCCCCCTTCCCCTCTATATACCCAGCCAACTGTTAAGATCTTCAGAGGAGGCCTTGCTGGTCATTCCGCGACCAACAGAGTGTCACCATGTAGCATCTCGAAAGCAGGCCTTCTCAGCCCACCCTTTGGAACACACAAATATCTCCCTTTGTGGTTCAGCAGGCAGAAAATGTGGGACGTTTTAAGCGCCCCCTGAAAACGCACTTGTTCACGCAGGCTCCCAGGCTCGTAATTCATCATTATTAATCATGCTACTGCTCCATTTTACTAGTTTTTGCACTGCTTTTTTACTGTTACTATAGTTGTCATTGTTTTTTAATAGTGTATTTTAAACAGTGACTGGGTTTGCGCAACCTAGCAACCCATCGTGGGTAAACCAGCCACAGTGGGCTGGCGTGTTGCCCGAATCAAGACTGCTTCCTGCAGGGTGGCATGTTTCTGAGCAACAAGCCACCCTGACAGCCCCATGGCTTGTAGCAGTGTTGTCGTGTTGTCTGAACACGGGTGACCGAATCCCATCATGGGCACAGGGAAGCGGTGAGCGAGCTGCTCGCCAAGAGCGGCAACCCCCCCCCTTGCCACTCTTACCAAGCTTGCCTGGGCCACTGGCAGTGACAGCCACTCCACCAAGTGCCCAAGTGGCACTTTGGAGCGACCAACTCCGGCTCGGTCTCCCCCGCTGCAACCACAGCCCCTTTTATGGTCACTATGGCTTGTTTTCCCTTTTACCCGTCCCCCCCGGATATCACTTTTTGCAATTCTCCAAAGTAACAAGCAGTGACAGCCCTTTCAAAGTGCCCAAGCAGCACATTGGAGTGGCTGTCACTGGTTGGACCACTCATTTTTTAATTATGGTATGTTTTTTGCGCTTGAGATTTGCACCCAAGATCAGGGTTTTTTGACAGGGACATATACAGGTTACATGGTTGCATATGTCCATCAAAAAACTCTTTTTTTTTCTTTCTTTTTTAACATTTTAAAAGGAAGCCTGAGTTTTGACAGCTGTCAAAACTCCATGCTCCTGGTAAATGGGGTGGCTCTCACTTTCCCAAGGTAGAGGACTCGCCATTTGACAGCTGTCAGATGAGAAGCAAAGCAACAAATTAATGTATTTTTAGCCTTGCTTTGTCAATGTCCATGGATGGTGCCTCTTGTACTTTGACAGGAGACACCATCTACGGCACTGACGAGTCAATGCTGCATATTTGGGATAGTCAGAGTTGCACACTGGTGCACATCCGACAAAAAAGAAATAAAATAAAATAAAGTAACGAAAACATTTGTGCAAATCTTGGGCACATTTTTTTTTTTAAAAGTGAGTGGCAAACCAGTGACAGCTGCTGTAACGTGCCACTTGGGCACTTTGAAGGGGCTGTCACTGGCTGTCAGTTTGGAGATCGCGAAAAGCAATCTCCAGGGGGAAAAAGGGGGGGGGGAGAGAAAGAAAGCCATGGCAACTGCAAAAAGGGTCATGGTGGCAGCAGGAAGAGGAGACAAGATGGGTACTGCCCCGGAGTCTCCCTGGATACCCACGAGAGAACGGAGGGGGAAGCGGGGGACAACCCACAGTGAGCCCGATCATCTGTCAAGCACACCGTGGGTTGTTCCACAAACAACCCACACTGCATAGTTTATTCGCAGGGTGGGTTGTTGTTTTGTGCAGATGCAACCAGTGATTTTTAATATTGTTACATGTAAACTACTTAGAGATCTTATTGTATTAAGCTGAATAAGAGTATTATTAATAAATAAATAAAATAAACAAGCTACACAAGTATTCACCGGCCGTTACCTAGTCATAAATTCTTCAAACTTGGAACTGGTGAGATTTATGCTGGACCACTGCGTGTCTGCCACAGGCTTGTGCTCAGGAGGACCAAGGTACGCAAGCAAAGTCGCCATCTTGTCAAACGGACGCCTTCCAACAGCTTTGTGGTCCCTAGACAACAATAACATTTTAGCAATAAACCCCCCCAGCAAAATTTGTAATAGTTGACATTCATATTTTCTTATCTGAAAATGTTCTGAAGTAACATTTACCACCCTGCAAGTTGCCACTCGTAATCAGTCACATACATATTTAGCACTTTTAGGGCGCAATCCAATCCGGGTGCCCATAGCCCTCCAAACTCGGGAGGATCAGGGGCATCCTACGCAAGGCGGGAGAAATGCAGAGGCGACAGTCACCGCCAGCCCTCCTGCTGCCCTGAAAAACATGTAGACGTCGATTTCAGCTAAGTGTCACGCCTCAGATAGCCAGAGAAAGACACTGGGGTGCCACCAGGATACAGTCATGCCTTGGATCGAGAGCATAATTCGTTCCGGAAACGTGCTTGTAATCCAAAACACTCGTATATCAAAATGAAATCCCCCCAAAAAAATTTGTACAGAGATTTTTAATTTAAGCCGTACTACAGGACTTGTCTTGCAAGACGTCGCTTGTATACCAAGTAAAAAAAAATTACCGGTAAATAAATATTTAAAAATGTGCTTGTCTTGCAAAACGCTCTCAAACCAAGTTACTTGCAATCCAAGGTATTACTGTATTTTGTATGGTGGTAATGCCTGTCCCCCCCGCTGGAATGCCCACAAAACCCTGTCCCCATGGTCGTGTTCATGACTTCGGAGAAACAGCCAGCGTGGTTCTTTCTGTACTACCTGTGAGGGGGGGTGCAGGTGCTCCGAGCTCAGAGTCCCAGCTCCAACCTCAGAGTGAATTTTCAAGGTCAGAGCTGGAACTATGAATAACCCTATGGCTGTCTAGTGGCCATAGGATTGTGCTACCTATGCTCTACTTGCTTTGCTCTACTTACACCAAAAAACCCAGCACACAATCCAAGGCTTGTTAAAGTGTGAAAGGCCCCATTCCGTGCAGATGTATGTTCCCAACTACAATTCTTCTCTCCTCCAATCTAAGATTGATTTGAAGCTCTCACAACCCACCTCCCATCCCATCCTATTCGAGCTTTGGCTCACTCTGTGCTGAAGTATGGACTGCTATTACAAGGGAAATTTTCAAAGAGCAAAAGGTAGAAATGCCCAATTTTCAGGCTCTCCTAGTAACTGAGGTGTGTTGCAATAGGCTCTTGCACAACTTCAGTTATGTGGCTGTAGAATTACCACAAACATTTTGATGCTGCTCTCAATAAGGGAGCGAGTGTGGTGCCGTGGTTAGGGAGTTGGAATGGGACTCGGGAGATCCGGGTTCTAGTCCCCACTTGGCTGTGAACTGTGAAGCTCACTGGGTGACTTTGGGCCAGTCACGGATTCTCAGCCTAACCTACCTGACAGGGCTGTTGTGAGGATAAAATGGAGAGGAGGAGGAGGACTATGTAAGCCGCCTTGGGTTCCTTGCAAGAGGAAATAAGGTGGGATATAAATATAAAAAATGAATGAATAAATGAGGCCCAAGCATACCGGTACTCGTGTACTCAAGAAGGAGCTGCCTACATGCAGTCAGATCAATGGTCCATATAGCTCAGAGCGTGCAGCGTCAAACGGCAGCCCGTTTCTCATGCAACAGAAATAGTGGAGATTGAACCTGGGGCTTCAAACACAAGCAGCTTACATTCTGTCATGGTGTTGTGTTCTTACCACTAAAATCCAGACAGAACCCACAGAGCCAGACACTGAAGTGCTGTTACTAGAGGAACATCAGAATGATCCCCTATTTTACAGACTACGCAAGTGAGACTAGGCTAGGATTTGTATTCCGGTCCTAGATCTACACTGGATTAGCCCTGCTGAAAGACCTCCCTCATGACGGCTCCTCCTCCCTCAACTGTCACCACCAGCAGCCATTCCAGTAGGCTGAGAGGAGGGAGATGAGAGGGAGCGCAGGGTCATTCCACCAGCCCTGCTGAAAGGCCGCCCTCCTGAAGGCTCCTCCTCCCTCAACTGCCACCAGCAGCAGCCATTCCAGCAGGCTGTGCAGAGGGAGAAGAGAGGCAGGGCCATTCCACCAGCCCTGCCAGAAGGCTGAATTAAAATCCCCCCTTCTTCCCTCCCCATTCCTTTTTCCTTGTGTGTCGTGTCTTTTTAGATTGTAAGCCTGCGGGCAGGGACTGTCTTGTTAATTGTTGTAAACCGCCCAGAGCTTCGGCTATTGGCCGAAATAAAAATGAAATAAATAAATAAATATAAAGGTGCAATCCTATGCAAATTTAGACAGAAATAAGGCCTACAACTCCCAGCATGCCCCAGCCATAGCATAGCTGGCTGGGGCATGCTGGGAGTTGTAGGCCTTATTTCTGTCTAAACTTGCATAGGATTGAGCCTTTAGGTGGCTATTTTTACAATTCTGCTTGAAGCAGAAAGAACACTGCTTAAGGATACTTTGGTGATACGGATACACTTAGACATAATTTGTCTAAGACAAGCACAGACGTCACAAAAATGGAGCAACGGTGTGAGCTGAAACGTAAATGGCAGAGCAAGTACAAAACAAAGCCCTTGTCCATGCGGATAAGAGACTAATGAAAAGGCAAATCCTGCACCAACTACTTTTGGCCACTGGTCAGTTACTTCTACCTGTTGCTGGAAAGGTATTGGCCTATCTTCTCCTGATTGTTCCAAAGCAGACGATGCAGAGCGAGGACATTGCCGTCACTGATGAAAGAGAGGCTGTGATTGACTGTGTCGCTGGCTGGACAATCTGACGCAATGTCGAGGAAAAACCTACAGGAAAAGGAAGGCCATCACTGCTTTCGGCAAGGACGTCAGAGCATCCCACTCCAGCAAAAGCGCCGTGGATCTGCTTCGTGGCAGGTAAAAGTGTGGCTGCACGGTACGATATTCGCAGCCAGGCCCTGAAGTTGCCGGGGCACGGTGCAGGTACATCCGCATTTCCCCCAGGGAAGGGATGCTGCCTGCGAGGGCCCTTGG
This sequence comes from Shinisaurus crocodilurus, assembly GCA_021292165.1. Taxonomy (NCBI): domain Eukaryota; kingdom Metazoa; phylum Chordata; class Lepidosauria; order Squamata; family Shinisauridae; genus Shinisaurus; species Shinisaurus crocodilurus. The sequence goes on along the minus strand of CM037886.1, from coordinate 12,793,561 downwards.
CTGCTGCACTGCACTGCACTGCAGCTGCCGCCATCGGCCTGGCCGGCCCAATATCTGCTTACACAAAGTCCTGTGGACGGCAGAGAGAACTGTGCCCTTCAAGACTTCCCCCTTCTTTGTCCAGCAGGGCACACACGCAACGCCATTCGGGGCTGCTCAACAGGAGACGGGGAGCTCCCTGGGATCTGCGATACGCACAGCGCTGGCGCTGCTTCCTGCACTCCGCTTCTAGCCCAGGCTCCCCCAACGTGGTGCCCTCCCACTGTGTGGGGAGGGCAGCTCCCAGCATCTCCCAGCCGGCTTGTGACGCTGGGAGCTGTAGCCGGGAGGGCGCCACACTGGGGAAAGCCAGACAAGTCCATTTGTGTTTTGCCCCTTTACTTCGGGCCTCAGCAACTGCCGCTAGAGAGCAGTGTTTCTCAACCTTGGGTCCCCAGATGTTTTTGGCCTACAACTCCCAGCATGCCCCAGCCAGCTATGCTGGCTGGGGCATGCTGGGAGTTGTAGGCCAAAAACATCTGGGGACCCAAGGTTGAGAAACACTGAGATAAGGTGACAGCAGTACTAGCAGAGCTGCATCTCCAATCCCCCACCCCCAGAACACCGAAGAGCAGCCCTGCTGGAGCAGACCAAAACACCCACCTAGTAGTCCAGAAGAATGCACCAAGGAAGCTGATGGTGAAGGAGAGACAATTACTATTTGTGTAAACTGGCTTAGCTTCTTTTCAGGATGTTTAAAATTGCCCCAGGAGGAGGAGCTTCCTATTCACAAACACGCCAGGGCTGCAATACGTTGTTCATCATTGGCATCTTTTGAGAACTAATTCCTTTTTCTTTTTGTATCCTTTCTGGTTTGCGTCCCTCCCTCTTGGTCTTTGCTTGCTCCATCTAGCAGCCCACCATCCTGCTCCCCACAAGGGTCGGCCCAATGCTTCCAGGAAGCCCACCGGCAAGACTGCTCCCCACACAATGGTGCTTCCAGTACCGTATTTCGCCTCCAGTGGCGCACTGCTCCTGACCCTGGAAATCTCATTTAGGCATCACGGCCATTGACAAGACCTCTCCTCTTCCAGGAATGTGTCTGTTTCCCCCACACACACCCTACCCCTTTACACTAGAAGACATGTGTGGGATCAGTCCCGCAGATGCTCTGCGTCGGACTGGAGTGCCCATGCTGTGTTACACCTCCTGCACCTCCATTTGCTGCCCGTGGGATTTAGCCACTTGCCAGCCTCACTCGTGCTACCTGCCCCCGGTCTATTTGCCTGCTGCCTCCGGAAATCACCCCATGTCTGCTCTAGACAGTGGCAGTTCACCTCTGGCCCCTCCAACTAACTTCTAATCCCGCTTGGCCCCAAGCAGACTGCAAAGGCAAAACTTCCCTTTACAATTCGGCGTTCTAACGAGCTTACCTTCGTGCCGCATCGAAGTTGCTTTTTACAAAGTCATTAAAAGGCCGCATGTGTTCCTCCTTTGTAAACAAAACGTGGTTGGCAATGCTTTGCAGTACCTAAAATAATAAATAAAATGGATGAAACAGCCTACATAAACTGTGGCATGACAAGCTGTGCCAGGGAACTCTTTCGTTTGGTATTATCTAGGCATTCACAAAGGTTACATTTTAATCTGAGATGACAGAACATTTGGTGGCGTGAATGCAATCTGCTGTGTGCGTGCCAAAGAATTCTGTCAGCTGTCGGTTTTACTTGAAATGCCTCAAGGCAAACACACAACTTACAGAACCTAAAGCTTTAGTCGGGGCTAGAAGGCTCAAAACGTAGCTATTCCTTTGCCAAACTTTAGGACTGGTCTGCACATTAAGCAGAATGAGGTGGTAGAAGAGAATATGCCAGAAGACTGTAGGGACGGGGCACCATATATTTTTTTTAATGCTCCCCCACATTAAAACAAAACAAAACAACCCTGCAAGTTAAAAAAAACAACATTAGTACATCAACCAGAATGTTTCTAGCCTGGCCTCCCTGTTGTGAGTTTTCTCTATTCAGAGGGAAGTATGTATATAGGGGAACACACACAAACGTGTAGTCTGAAATGCTACAGTCCATTTTACCACCTTGGAATTCTATCATCTCATTCCCTTGTTCTGCTGCATATGTGATAAGTGATAGTGATAATTCCCCTTTACTCAGCACTGGTTAGGCCTCATCTTGAGTACTGCGTCCAGTTCTGGGCACCACACTTTAAGAAGGACGTAGACAAACTGGAGAGGGTTCAGAGGAGGGCAACAAGGATGATAAAGGGACTGGAAACAAGGCCCTATGAGGAGAGACTGAAAGAACTGGGCATGTTTAGCCTTCAGAAGAGGAGACTGAGGGGAGATATGAGCGCACTCTTCCAGTACTTGAAGGGTTGCCACACAGAGGAGGGCCAGGATCTCTTCTCGATCATCCCAGTTTGCAGGACACGGAATAATGGGCTCAAGTTACAGGAACCCAGATTCCACCTGGACATCAGGAAAAATGTCCTGACTGTCAGAGCAATAAGACAATGGAACCAACTACCTAGGGAGGTGGTGGGCTCTCCCACTCTGGAGGCATTCAAGGTGCAGCTGGACAGCCATCTGTCAGGGATGCTTTGACCTGGATTCCTGCATTGAGCAGGGAGTTGGACTCGATGGCCTTGTAGGCCCCTTCCAGCTCTACCTTTCTATGATTCTATGTAGAGACAAGGCCTGATTAAAGTTGGGGTGGGCGACACGCAGCCCGTGGGCTCCATGTGGCTCCTTGGCCTTTTTCACGCCCCCCACGCTGCCCAAATTCGGTGGCACAGCAGCAGAACAGGGACAGTTTTTCCTTTAACACATACGAAACGAACTGCAGTTTGCCACCGAAATTAGGCAGCGCACCAGCAAGAAAGGGGGAAACCAGCCCAGTTATGCTACCAGACCACCAAATTTTGGCAGCAAATTCTGCAGCGGGGGACAGCGCCGCATGGTGGGGGGGATTTTGAGTGGGGGGAAGATTGGCCCCTGGATCCCCGAAGTTGCCCACCCCTGGTTTAAATGGTCAGAAAACAATTACATTAATACCTTGGATTGCAAGTAACTTGGCTTGAGAGCATTTTGCAAGACAAGCAAATTTTTAAATATTTATTTATTTATTTATTTGACTTGATATACAAGCGACGCCTTGCAAGACAAGTACTGTAGTATGGCTTAAATTAAAAATCTCTGTACAAATCTTTTTTGGGGGGGGATTTCGTTTTGATAGAAGAGTGTTTTGGATTACAAGCACGTTTCCGGAACGAAGTATGCTCTCAATCCATGGCATGACTGTATTTGTAAGAAAAGCCACATCAATGTGTTCAGAGCTAAGAATAAACTGGGGGGTGGGGGAGGGAAAAGATTGCTCCCATCCAGAAAGGCAGATGCGCTGCGATTTTTTTCTCTCTCCCCTTCTCAGGAAAATAAACCCACCCAGGTTTTCCTCCAATGAATGGAAGTTTTCCAAATCGTTCTGGGCAAAGACATGCTCTTGTGAAGCCCCTATTAGCTTTTCAACAAATTGTGCCATTACGCCTTAAGTGAAAGTTTATTTCCAACAACCGTAATAATCATTTGCCCTATCTCGCCAAGGCCAAGCCCTCCCCGCCCACAAACACGCCAAAAAAGAAACGCCGTTCTTCACCTTCGACATCAACTTCAAGCCCCTTTCAATTCTTGGTGGTGGCTTCTTATCCAAAATCCCAGCCTCATATGGAGAGACGATTGCAGGATTGATAAACCTCAGGAACATGGCGCTCCCAACGGCGCCAATGCTGTTTTGGGGAAACCGCTGGCTGACAACCTAAATAGCATAAGTTGAAATTTGACAAAGATACAATTTAAACAGGGGGGAAAACAAGTACGAAGAAGGAAGTGCGAGAACATTTCAACTCACTAATCACTGCCAATCCTTCTACACGTGTCACTGTACAGGACTGAAAAGGGATAGGGGGCCAACATGACTCTAATTAAACAGACTCCAGAGGCAAGTGGCAAATTGTTATTAGAAGACAAGGAAGGAAGAAAGGGTTATTGATAATAGTATAGACAAGGCATGATCTTACTGCACAGTTTCTCTCTCTCGCCCCAACACACACACACACACACACACTCTTGTGGTCTGAGCAAGTCCATGTACCCCAAAATAAAAACCAAGAAGCCACTCCAAAGTACACTAATCTAAAGGAAAGCAAGTGTTTCTTTAAACCAAGGCTGTTATTCCCAAATCCTGGAGTAACACTTTGCTAATACAACCGCTATGCGCTCACTCAGTCAACTCAAAACACTCACCAAATCACAAGAGAGAAAAGCAATTTTTGCTTCATATATCCATTAGCAGCATCTTTCAACAAAACATAAATGAAAATAGTGCATTCATAATACTCCTAGATAACTCTGTGAAGAAACAGCCAAAAAAAACACACCAACAACTTGCAAATATCTACATGGGGAAATAGAGTATTTGTAATATTTACTATGGAGACAGTAGGTTCAAAGCATCACTTATTTCTCAAAGGAAGAAAAACAACAACACAGAACTAAGTCATTCACACACACTTCACCCGTGAATCTTTGCACATTCTGGCCCAGCTTCACTGTAATCGGCCTGTTCCAACAAACCACTGTTTGTTAGACCATGAATGAGCGACAAGCTTGAGTTGAGTGCTCAAGCCTACGTCCCCCAGGATTGAATACTGGTTCATGATCCTGGATTGTAGGCAGCGCTTAGAGGTGGGGGATCAGGGTCATGCTGGCACGTGTTTCCAGGCCAAACATACACACAAGTTACAACCCAGAGTACAGGCAAAACAAACAAACAGATGTTCCAACCTAACTGAAAATCACTGGAACATATTTGTTTTGTGTAAGCAAATGCCCAATTTCATTATGCAATAGGAAAGTCTTATGGGGTTAAAAACAAAGTAGGTAAAACAGAGAAGAAACAGGATTTTTCTGATATAGCATTTTGGTTAGCAAATATATTTTTTTAAAGAACTAGGCAAAGCAAAACCAGGACCTTCACAAGGGTCTCAGGTTCACTGCTCTTTCATACTTAGGTGGGAAAGTTGGAAAGTAAGGTCAATCCATTTGTGCGCACATCTTGTACTCCACCTCCAAATGGGCACGGATGAATAACTGAAATATTTATGCTACATTACTGGGGGTGGGGGGGCCCCCAACCTTGTCGGTTTTGAAAGTTGGGTTTCATAGGAATGGGTTGTCTTAGAAGCATGCAGCTAATTCAGTACATTCTCATCCACACAGTTGTCACAATAAAAAACCTCCATGTCCAACACCCATTTTCTAATCAACATCCATCTCCTCACTGGCTGCTACTCATGGTTTTGATGTCGTCAGTCAAACCTCTGGTGCTGCCTCTTCCTCTGCCACTAAGGCAAAGTGGAAAGGGATACTGACTTCTCTCTAGATAAGTCTTTCTTTTTCTGGAGGACCCTGCTAATACCGGTGCAAACATATGCCTTGTCCTTATTTTCTGACTTTCCCCATGTTATTGAGCATTGCAAGTGATGACAAAGAGAGGATCGTCAGAACGCTGGTGCAGAGTTGCAGAGGTTCCAAAATGGAAATTGAAAGAGGCATTCAGAATTTTTGTGGATTTTTTTTTTTTAAAAAAGACAGGCGTGACTTCAGTCCAGTGTTAATTAAAATGAAAGCTCTTTGGTGCCAGAATTAGTAGAATGATTTTACAACAAGAGTCCAGGAAGGCTGGAAGCGAAGAGTTGTTGGGACAAAAAAAGCAAAAACAGAAATTGGGGAAGGGGGGGGTGTTTGTGTGCTTTGAAAGAAATGGCTAATAAAACTTCTCCAAAACTTACTGATTTTTTGTTTTCCTTTTTTTCTTTTACGGTAGCTTTATTCAGGAGAGAGTGGCAAGTTGCCTACAGAACAGAGATTAGCACAAACAAGTCACAGCACCAACCACATACAGCAACAAAAAATACCAATGTCGATCTGTACACAAAATTACACCATTGAATGTCACAAAACAGAACGGAAAATGAAATACACACACTAAATGTTTGGTGGAGTTTGCATTTCACACTGGTGACCACAATCTGTTCACAAATACAAAGCAAGCAGATGTCAAGGTTCCAATCATTTCTACTATTTCTGGCTGGGTGAAGCATTTTAAGGGAGCATTTGCTAACTGGACACAACAATCCGTTGTGCGTTATTATATGCGCCATATGCGGTGTTCAGAATGTCTTCCACAAGGGTCCAAATAGGTTCTTCACAACAGTTTTTCCCAGCCCCCAAGTCACATGGGTTTTGCTCAACACCTTACCAGGGCTCATATAGGATTTTTTCAAATAAATCAGTACCAAGCCCACCTATGGAGCCATGTTTTTCCTTATACAAATTCATGCAGAATATGATACCGCAGACAAAAAGGCAAAGTCCCACTCCTGCAAAGGATTACAGAGGTGTCTGTTTCTTCCCCCCCTGCCCCACCCTTTCAATCTACACAAAACCTTGTGTAATATGTCCTTCTCCAATAGTGCTTGCAGGATATCCCAAATTGCCTGTTTCCCCAAGAGCTGTGGCCGTGCAATCCCTTCCATTCTTACCTAAAACATGCATTGAGACAGGGCACACCTGCATGTCAAACAAATCCTTTACAGGACCATCTTCCATCTGGTAACCTGTGTCCTCACTGTGGGAAGCTGTGTGGATCTAGAATTGGCCTCCACAGTCACTTACGGACCCATCGTTAAGAGTCTACACAATTTTATACAATTTCCTCTTTATATAATTTTCTTTTTGTAATTTTATCCTGGAAGACAATCTTACTTGGTCACGAGTGATCGCCTACTACCTGCCTGATTAACAGCCAAAGCAAATGAAAGCTTTATTGATTTAAAAGCATTATTGATTTTTTTTTTATTGCTACAAAGCAAGCGAAGGATCTCAAGGTATTTACCAATCCTTTGGGACAGTCTTGGGTCTGAGACTCTGGTATCTAGGGATGACTATTCCCTGAAGTCAAATCTGTGTGGATTTTCCTCTGGAACAGGGGTGGGGAGTCTCCAGCTCGGGGGCCAAACCTCTGTGGTTCCACTGATTGCCACACCCCCTACCCTTGCCTCCTTTCATCCAACCTCCAATTATTTGGTGGTTTCCAGGCTTTCGTGCAGTTTTCCCAGCCATTCTAAGAGGTTTCCTCCCTTAGGTAGAACATGCATGTTTCAGGTAGCAACTATCAACTATACTGTGAGATCACAAGCTTAGCAGCTCTCTGGTGAGATGGCTGTAATTGGGAGAGGCCCACACTGTCGAACCTCTGCCCGTCCCACACACAAACCAAGCTGTTTTAGGATGCTGCATGGGTCCTTCCTATCCAAGAAGAACATGGCAGAATTGGCATGTATAAGGAGTTAGTGGATGGCACATCCAGGGGCAAGAAGAGAAACAGGACAAAGGGTGATGTACAGGCTCCCCTTAATCTGGTGCATAGATTTTGAACATTTTTCCTCTGTAATAGCATATACAGTCATCTCCCCATTAACAGGGGAGATTCTGAATTCCTTGAGTTGTAGCCACTAAGTAGTGACTGGCAAGCTCTCCTAGCTCACCCCATAATTAATTCTTTTCCTGACCTTTCTAGGAGAGATAGCTGCAAAAAAACCCACAATGGTTTGGGGAGCGTGCCCCTAACCCGCCTTGGCAGTGCTCCCCAATTTCCAAGCGAGCATCCTTGGCGAGATGGCAGCTTAGATGACTGGCTGCCTTGCGGGCCTCTTCTTGAAGGCCTCAATATTGCCGAGCATGCTCAGGGCAGATCATGTCCTGCCAGGGTGCATGGGATTTGTGGTTTCACAAGTGTCAGATTCAATTGAGCCGGGAGGCAGAGGAAACTACAAATCCCATGCACTCCGACAGGAAATAATATTTAGATGCATGCTCAGTAGAGTCCACGTTTTGCAGATGCCTACAAGACCTCTCGTCTCCAACCAACCCTCAATATTGCCTGTGCCCCCCTTTTTTTTAACAAGGGTAAGTTTGCTTCTGGGGGGGAAGAAGTGGCAGGGAAGGCTGACGGGCAGCAAATATAAGGCAAGATAGGCCCAAAATTTGGAAGGGGCTTGGGCAAATTTGGAACCCACCAACCACCCCATACAAATCAATTCTGAATTTGCCCCATCACTACCAAGAACTAACACAAAGTTATTTACAACATCAGAATCAAACACAGCAGAATGCACCAAGAACTTATTCTGTTAAACCTTGTGATGGTATAAGTAATCCATCTAGTAAATAAGGAAGAAACTGGACCACCTTAGTAGCAGTTCTTGAATGGCCTATCTCTGCCATAAAGTTCTGCTTGGCAAGAGTGGGAGTCAGGGGGCTCAAACAACCACTGCGTGTGTAGCCAGCCTCTTTCACTCCTGCCCACCAAGCAGGAGAACAGTTTGCTTGTGATGAACAGGTCCTCTGAGGCTTTGCCAGATCCAAAGCATGGCTGGTGGGCCACATCAGCACCCAACCCGGTTTTGGAAGATTTGTACTGTCACGCCCAACTGCAAACGAACCGCAACCAATTTCATTTAAGTAGCCAGATATCCATGCCAACTTCATAAAAAAACAAAAAACAGGTCCTCGGTCATTTGTGTTGCGTTGTCTCCTTGTAATGGGATGGTGTCAGTCCTGTTGCAGCAGACTGGTGACACCAATGTCAGCGGGGCTGCATATCTGCTCCGGATCTCATTCTGAACTTTAAAGGAGCTAACCATGGTGCTAGGATTGGCACCATGGACAGCACCTTAAAAGTTTGGATAAAATCCAAAACAGCTCCACTGACACTGGCGTCACCAGCCTCCAGGATTCCCATGCTTGATGCAACCAGTTTCATTTAAGTAGCCAGATATTAAGAAGTCTTTCTTCAAGGGAGAACTAGAACCTTGATTATATATATTGCTTTCTAAGGCATTTTGGACTTCACCATAAAATGAGGTGCACCCTCTGTATCTAAAATGAAGACTGCAGACTCAGCTATCTTCCCAGATAACGGAAATTAAAAACTATTATTTGCTGGTCAGATTTCACTCTTATTTGGAAAGGAGAGCACCTACGTACTTTGCCCAGAGAATGAGATTAGTACCCAGGGGTTTTGTTTTTTTTAAGGGGCAGGTTTCCCTTTAGTCCAGTGTTCTCCAACCTTGGGTCCCCAGATGTTTTTGGCTTACAACTCCCAGCGGCTGGGGCATGCTGGGAGTTGTAGGCCAAAAACATCTGGGGACCCAAGGTTGGAGAACACTGCTTTAGTCAGTTTACAAAAACACATGTAACACGTATCTCCAGTAAACGAGAAATGTGGACATATTCGCAGAACTCTCCACCTATTACCATCATCACCCCAGTAATTTTATGCAGAGGAAAAGCAGGAAGAACCAAATCTACTACTTGTTTGATAATCTGTCATCTTCCGGGAGGGGCAGGAGCAGCTCATTGTACTGAAATAGTTTAACCGAGATTTCCCCCTAAACCAACGCCTCCAAAGCAGCTTGAAAGAAAAGGCCAGCAATACAAATATAATTCTTATTTCGCTCACGTTATTGCAGATTGGATTCTCAGTTGGAGAGAAAGGAACAAGTTAAGTAAAGTTGGTATTTCAAAACTTTGAGAGAAGAAGACGAAGAGATGGTGACAGAGGAAGAGGTTCCTGCCCAGCAAGTGGAAGGTGTCACACGGCTCCAAATGCCTTGTGTTCAGGTGGCCTCCAACCTGGGCAATATATTTGTATCATTTAGGACATTTCCTGCTGCTTCTCCTAAGCACAGACTCATCAGGTATTGGCCATTTTAATTTGCTCCTCCTATTTCTACCTTCTTGCCCATATCATGCTGCTACCTATGGTCTGAACCAGCTTGGGTGCATGTGTGGGAAAGGGGGGGTTAGGGTCAAAGTCCAAAGAAGTTCCTTTGATCAAGCCTTGCTCTCTTCCTTCCTCTTTGTCCTCGCTTCATCATGTTCGGAAGAATCATGTGATAGCCGCTTGACACTGTACTTCCTCAGAATGCAGGAAGGGGGCAGCATGATTAAATCCCTGCTCCCAAGTAAAAAAAAACAAAACTCCTTCGCCTAACCTACCAGGTAGAGTGCTTAGAGTGATGGACCGAGACTCAGGGGATCCGGATTCTAGTCCCCAATCTGCCATGAAGCTCACTGGGTGACTCTCTGACTCTCAGCCTAACCTACTTCACAGGGTCATTGTGAGGATAAAAAGGAGGAGGCCGCCTTGGGTTCCTTGCAGGAAAAAGGCAGGAAATAAATAAATAAATAATTAAATAAATGGTTCCAGCCTAGCCTACACCATCTTTTTATGTGTAGGACAGCTTTTATGCAGAGCAGTATTCAAAGAGGCCACCTCCCACTTGCATTCTCAAGCAGGACAGTCCAGGAGGGTTATCATCATGTGAGTCGCATGAAAAGGTTGTCTGCCTCTGAAGTGTATAAGCATTTTGGGTAGGGTTAGCATACTCAGCTCCCATGCCTTGTACACTGAATGTAGCACACCGGTGGTGCTCTACAAAGTATTGATTGTAAGTTGCTGGGGGTGGTGGTGGTGAATTGGCCCAAAATTTATAAATAAATAAATAAAAGCACAGCATATGATTCATCAAGGCCTCAGTGAAGTTAACAGATAGCCCAGATGGCAACCAAGATGGAATCTTCCTGCTCCGAGGAAACCACACGCAATGAAAACAATATGAACACATTACTAGTGCTGTTGCGGGGTTAAATGAAATCTGAAATGGTTTAAAGAGCTCTTTCCCGTTGCGTCAATGATTTATGGCAGACAAAACTATGATCATATTCTACATTAGGGATTGTCTTTGCCTAGGTGCCCTGCCGCAACTTGTGCCAGCCATGCCCACCCCCCCAGCCCAAGGCATAGGGCACCCTTCCCCAATCTGGTGCTCTCCAGTTGTGTTGGGACTGCTGTTGGCCATGCTGGCTGGGAGGTGCAATCCAACACATCTGGAGCGCACCAGGTTGGGGACGTCTGGCGCAGGGGCAGCATCTTGCTACCCGCCAGCACTCAAAAGGCCAGCGAGCCCTTCTCCTCCTCCGAGTCCCAGGCTCTCTTGCATCAAGTCTCAGAAAGATTCAGGAAGCAGCTCGACATCTCACTTCTATCCAAGTGTCTCCAAGCCCCGTGCAATGTCCGAGAGAGCTGCTGGATTTCTACTGAGCCTGGCAGGAACTCTCCCTGACCTCGCACTGACCTCAGGCACACTCTAAAGCATGGCGACCTCTCACTGCTTTCTGGGCATACCTGAAGATACAAGACACAGTGTCACAGAGAGTCTCCGCTTTTCTCCAGAATCTAAAGAAGGGAGGGATGGGGAAGCCTCTCCTCTCCCCTTGCGCTTACTTGGGAAGCATTTGGAAAGTGGTCTTGCTGCTTTCTGAGTGCCTCCCAAGTCAGCACAGCCCAAGCCAGAGTCCCTCGTCTTCTCAAGGCTTAAAAGGGGGAAGAACCACCCAGGCATTACACGTGTGCTGGGTCAAAAGAAGCCCTCATCTGGGGAAGGGGTGGGCACATTTGCATACTCTTGCAAGGGGGAGGACACACGTTTCATCCTGGACTAGCGAGTGCAAAATTACTACTAGAGTTATGTAGCAGCAATTGGCTGGCTGCTGCCCAGGACACAAGAGGGCCCAAGTTTTATTAGGAGAATCAGAAAGGTCAGGGATCGGCACGGAATGCTGGCGGTGGGTCAAGGAGAACCCAACAAATTCCCCATTTCTTAGCCGCATTCACCAATATGAATTAGAAGCCCCCACACTTGACCACCAAGGCTGAGACCAGACATGCTGACATCCGGCTTGGGGAGCAGGAGTATTCCCGTGGCCAGGAGACATCTCTAAGGCATGGACGGGGCAGGGAGGGACATACCTGAAAAGGCTATTCGCCTAAACAGAGACACATATGGTTCTTGCACACCCTGCGGCCTGAAAGGCAAGCAGATCAATGCAAAAGGGAGGGGGAGTGTGGGGAGGGGCCCATGAGCTTATGGCACTGCCAAACACAAGTCAAACCACTGCCCCATCTAGCCCAGCCTTCCCTAACCTGGTGCCCCCCCCCCGATGCGTTGGACCACAACTCCCAATGTCCCCCGCCAACACAGGTTAGGAGAGCCAGTGTGACGTAGTGGTGAGAGTGTTGGACTGGGACTCGGGAGATCTGGGTTCTAGTCCCCGCTCAGCCATGAAACTCACTGGGTTACTCTGGGTCAGTCGCTGACTCTCAGCCTAACCTACCTCACAGGGCTGTTGTGAGGATAAAATAGAGAGGAGGAGGATTATGTAAGCCGCCTTGGGTTCCTTCCAGGAAAAAAGGCGGGGTATAAATAGCTTACACTGGCTCAGCTTGTCTGAGTGTGGAAAGCTAAGCAGGGTCAAGCCTGGTTATTACTTGGATGGGAGACCCCCCCCCCTCTGGTTTCCTGCACTGAGGAGGGGGTTGGACTCGATAGCCTTGTAGGCTCCTTCCAACTTATGAGCTATGAAATGAAATAGCAGAGTGTGGGAAGCTAAGCAGGGTCAGGCCTGGTTATTACTTGGATGGGAGACCCCCTCCTCTAGTTTCCTGCATTGAGCAGGGGGTTGGACTCAATAGCCTTGTAGGCTCCGTCCAACTCTATGATCTATGAAATCTAAAATAAATAAATAAATAAATAAAGCCCGGCACAACTGAAGGACGGGCTAGCCAGTAAGATCTGCTGCAACTGGAGGTGGAGATCCAGCGTGATTTAGTAGCCGGTGTCTTGAACCAAAACTAGGTAGACTTGGGTTCAAATCCCCATTTGGCCCTAAAGCACACTGGGCAACCATGAGCCAGTCGGCATCTCTAGACCTAACCTACCTCACAGGGGTGCTGTGAGGAGAATGCGGAGGAGCGGGAAGAGAACCACAGAGCACTCTGAGCTCCGTGGAGGAAGGGTGGCATAAACATGAGATACGTTCATAGGCCGGGGTTATTCCCAGCCCAGCTACTTGAGATCCTTTAACCCAAGAGTGTCAAACCTCTTTCAGCCCGAGGGCTAAATTCCATTTTGGAGAAGCTCTGGGGGGGGGGCACATTCTAGTGGTGGGTGGGGCCAGAGGCAAAAGGGGAGGGGCCAAAAAACAAAAATACCAGTGCGGTTTAGCTGAAAGCTTCTACTGGCAATAACTAAGCTGCAGGAGAGGCATTTCAGCCTTTTAGAATGGGGAAAGAACTGCATGCACAAAAGCCGGGAAACCGTCAACCAATCAGTGGGAAAGGGGGTGGGGCCAGGGGAAGGCGACATGGACACCTGCGGAACCCTGGAGGGCCAGATTGGGACGCCGGAGGGCCGGATGAGGTTCTCCACCCCTGGTTTCACCGGTGGTGCCAAGGACTGAACGAGGGACCTTCTGCATAAAAGGCATGTGCTCTGCCACTGATGTAGGGTCCCTCCCTCATGATCTGCCCTGAAATCCCTCCCAAGGTAGCCAGAGAGTTGTCCCATTTGTCCTCGGTCCTGTCAGCCAATAAGCTGGGGAGGGAACATCGGCATCGGCACTGCACAGACAACAATGAATGTGAGGAGAGGAAGAGGAGTTCCTGCCATCAGCTGCCCATCTTTCTTCTTTAAGGTGACCTGCCTCATCTGCTCAGAATGCCTCCAAGGTGGGGATGCGGGACCCACAAACCGTCTCAGCCTCCTCCCCACTGCTTCCATAGGTGATGCAGCTGCAACAAGAGGGCTGTCGGCACCCAGAAGTTCCAACTCAGGTGGCAAAGTTGGCTCTGATGCCTGCGGAAGTGTGCGGGGTAAGTCAGGCCTGTTTCTAGGATCCCTCCCCTTGTCGCAGGAGCAGCTAGGAGTTGCTCAGATCCCTTCCTTGAACTCTTGCCTGCGAATACTTGGGAAGGCTTTCCCCAGGAAGCGTTCGAGTCCCTTCCCTTGGTGTGGAATGTCTGGGAAGACAGTCCCTAAGAGACATTCGAGCCCCCGCCCCCCCTTGCTGTGGAACTACTTCAAGAGCCTACAGCAAAATGCCATCAGCGATATGATTTCTGAGGACTGCAACTGTTACGCTTACGCCGTGGGATTTGCTGTAATAAAAGAGTCTCACTGATTTGGAGTCTCCTGTGACAGAGTGCTAGAATGCGTGATTGCAGGACCGGGGTCCCGACAAGGGCTGCCCATCTTCGTGACACCCTCCGGCAAAAACGGAAAGCAAGCACTGCCGGGCTCAGGCATACCTGATAGAGGCAGTGGCACACACTTCGAAGCTGGGGCGGGAACTCCGCAGAGGAGTTGATGATGGCGTGGAAGAATTTCTCGGTCATCTGGAGAAGGCTCCGCTGGTTACTTTCAAGGCTTTCGCTGGATTCCAACCTGCAAGAGACACCTGTCACGGCTCCACCAAGCTAGTGAGCTTTATGTAAAAGAGCTGCACATTAAGAACTACAGCTGCGCTTCCCTTTGGCTGATCAAGAACGGAGAACCTCCACAGAGTAGGTGGGACCACCGTAGAGTTCATTCCAGGAGCCTGGCACCTGGATTATATCACCGACTGCCAGGGTCCCCCCAAAAAAGGCTGGGGCCACACACACACACACACACACACACACACCTAATTATATTGTACCTTCCCGTGAACTTTTAACTGTAAGCTGCTTTAGGAGCCAATCTTGGCCTGAACTGCAAAATATAATTATAATAAATCAACGAGCCCTGAGCAACAGTTCCAACCAGGGCCTGCTGCTACTGCAAACTCCACAGAGGGGAGTGGGGAGGAGAGAGAGAAGAAAAGTGCCTGTTGGTAACGGGTTCTCATCCAGTGAAATAAGAGTTCCAGATCCCAAGAATTTAAAAAAATATATCAAAATGAACATTTATTTTCACCCACCAAGTATTGTGGTGGGGAGGGGGGGGGAGGAAACAGAATATTGTGGACTTTATCTCCCTCCCCATCATCCCAGATTCAAACCTTGTAGGGTCCACCTCGAAGCTAACGTGATGCCATTCGGAAGATGTAATGACAGTCCTTAATAAAGGCTCCAAAAGCTTCTGTAGGTAAGTTGCACCATAGACCTGCGTGAGAAGAGTTTTGTCATATCAACCCAGCATGTCATATCAAAACTGTGCCATTAAAAAAAAAAAGTCACCATATTATTATTTCTATCAATAATTTGGTCAGAAAGTAAAACTTCTGAAAAACAAGATCATACATTATGAAAAGTGGGAGGAGCAGCTGATGAGGTACATGTATTTCACTGCAGGCATAACCTTAGAAGAGGCATTCTCTCTCCGAGAGAAAAGGAGGTGTGTCTATTTTAATGCCACAGGGTCTTCCATTTCATGGCCTTTTATAACGTTTGTGTTCCTCTATATGTGAGTGTGCATGCATCTGCTCAGGGCCAACATAATTGGGCATCTGCCAAGGCCCATGCCTCTATAGGGGGCCCACTGCTCTCTGGCTCCTGCTGCTCAGCATTGTCATTTGATCACTTGCCCATCCTTTCTCTGTAACGTGCTCTCACTTGCCCGCTTTCTCACTGGCCAGTGAGCAGACAACAGTGGTGACCAAGGCAGCGAGAAGGTGAACAAGCTGAAGGAGGGGGGCCCAGGAGAGAGAGAGAGAGAGAGAGAGAGAGAGAGCACAGGCTGCAATTATTTGGATTTTTTTTAACAGGCTTTCATACGCAGCCCTATTAAAATGGGTGAATCTAAAAATCAATTAACCCTGTAGCTTCAATAGCCACTCTACTGGATTGCGGCTATGGAATTTAGAGACAGTGACTTGGTTTGCACGACACAGCAGCTCACCATGGGTTAATTTACCTGCAGGGGCTGTTGTGTTGTGCCGGGCGCCTGTGGATGCCCAGCTCACTGTGGCTTGTTGTGTCATGTGGACCCAGGCAGTAGGGGTTGTTCAAGGGTTTGACAAGCCCTAAATAACCCTAAAACAAGCCATGGGTTATTTGAGAGTTGTCTAACCATCAAATAACACCTGCCGCCTGGGTTCATATGGCACGACAAGCCACAGAGACAACCAGCCGGGGCTGGCATATTCAAAATGGTGGGTGGCATGCACCTATGGCATCCCAACAGTTACGGTAATTAACCTACGGTGGCCTTGTCGTAACGTGCAAACTGGCCCAGTCTGTGCTGATGTGGTTTTAACCTGACAACAGTGTTGGTGCGTGTGTGCGTGAAAAGCAGAGTGCGTGTGCGCATGGGAGATTTAAAATCCTGTCTGTGTGCTAGCAGAAGCCTGTTATTCCACACACAGATCTTCCAGATCTCAGCTCCCCCCTTTACGCAGCGTGTAGCGTGTTGTGAAGATGCCAGCCCAGCCTGCCTGTAATCCAACTTGCTTTCAGCTTCCCCGTTTGCAGATTAATCCATGGAGTCAGGAAACACTCTGTAACGCCTACAGGTCTATTTCTACCTGTTTATTCACTTAGCAAGTAAAGTTCTACAGAGTATACATTTCCTAGTTACAGTCCATGTGCAGAGTATAAATGCATAGCAAGCATTACATCCAGTGGAGTAGGTTGAGCTTCACTCCACCTCAGCAAAGACGTTACATTGTTGCAGTGACAAAAGTCCAGCAAGAAGAACAAAGGAGAAGAGAGAAAGCAGTCCTGCCTCTCTCCAAGAAGATGGCTTCAGACAGAAAAACAAGTCAGCACGTCATCAGAACATACAAACCATGTGACTCCCACGGTCTAGGCTTCCCATGCGAAAAACACAAGAACCCAGAAAGACATAATAAACTTGTTTACAGCCATTTTGTTCTTTTCATGTGTAAACAGTGTGCTACAGCTGGTGAAGTGATACATATCACAACAAACAGGACACCTGCAACAGGACACCAGAATGCTGAAACTCTTTCAAGTCTGAGTTAACATTCTGCCCCACTTCCCTCTCTACTCACCAGACAGATTTTATTAAGATCAAACGTACCTTAAAACAGAAAGTCATTATCTTGCTAGCTAGACTGTTTCCCCTGAAGAGTGTTTGCATTGAGTCAGCCAACTCAACTTCTTTAGAAAACATGTTCCAAAGCAGCTGGTAGAGTAAGTGTCTAGAGTCAAATAGGGTGACGAGGACACGGGCCAGTTCGTCCTTTAAAAAAAAAATGGAAATGATAAAAAAATGTAAGACACAATAGTATTAGATATGCTTCTCCACATGACCATCCGAGACAAAAGCCATGAAATGGGAAAAGATACCATGGTCAAACTGTGATACAATCTAAAGTTACAACACAAAATGAAAAGGTGCTGAGGAGGAGGAAAAAGCACATTCAGGCATATGATGTAGCCACCTTCCTGAAGCTAAGCAGCTCTGGGTCTGGTCAGTACCTGGATGGGAGACTACTTGGGAACCCCTTTATGAAGAAACTGATTTTTGTGAGGTAAAAGCGTAGTAAGTTCAACTGTTATGTTTTGTTATAAGGACTGAAGATGAAGGGGGTAACAGTACAAGGGAATAAACAGTTATTGTATTGTAGGCTGGGCCCAGGAAGTCAAGCTGAATGAGCCAGCAATGTGATGTGGCTGCAAAAAAGGCAAATGCAATTTTGGGCTGCATTAATAGTAGAGCTTCTAAACTAGCATGAAGTACTAGTTCCCCTCTACACAGCACTGATTAGGCCTCATCTTGAGTACTGGGTCCAGTTCTGGACACAACACTTTAAGAAGGATGCAGACAAACTGGAAAAGGTTCAGAGGAGGGGAACAAAGATGATCAGGGGACTGGAAACAAAGCCCTATGAGGAGAGACTGAAAGAACTGGGCATGTTTAGCCTTCAGAAGAGAAGACTGATACCACTCTTCAAGTACTTGAAAGGCTGTCACACAGAGGCCAGCCAGGATCTCTTCTTGACCATCCCAGATTGCAGGACATGGAATAATGGGCTCAAGTTACAGGAAGCTAGATTCCGGATGAAGATCAGGAAAACCTTCCTGATTGTTAGAGCAATACGCCAATGGAACCAACTACCTAGGGATGTCGTGGGCTCTCCCACCCTGGATGGCTGTCCAGATGCAGCTGGACAGCCATCTGTCAGGGATGCTTTAACTTGGATTCCTGCGTTGAGCAGGGGGTTGGACTCAATGGCCTTATACACCCCTTCCACTCTACTATTTTATGATTCTGTTCATTTTTGTTACATATGCAATGACTTCTCACTTGCTGGACCTTGCGGTTCACCTGCCAAGAAACTCCCCCCCCAACTCGCTGCAAAAGCTTCCAATATGATAACTTGGCCAGCACAGAGGACACCCGGTTTGATTCAGGTTGGGACCAGAGAAGGTTCACTGGCTTCCTTCTCGCCACCTTCCGCAGGACCCTCCCTTCCTGGCGAGTGTCGATGCTTCTCTTCCTCCAAGTTTGCGCAAGCTGCAAATCCCGGCTCCACTGGGAAGTTAGGTACCTTGTGCCCACCCACTTGAGCACAAGAGGAGGAAGCGCAGCCACTTCACTCTGCTCAGCCCTACGGCACGTTCAGTCCACCGAAAACCCACAGACTTCTTCCACAGGTGGCAGTAGCTTTCCATAAAGCAGGTTCTTCTCATTTGCTTATCTTACTCTGGGAAGCACTATGAAGGCATATCATCAGCAACAGCGGGAGCCAAAGGGCCATGTGCAGTGTTCCATCAATGGAACTACTATTTTTTTCTACATCCCTTTCTTCACCTCCCCAAAAAGCCACTCCTGCGCACTGGTGATCCCCCGGAACACGGTTCAATGCAGTGTGAAGGACTGCAGGAGGAAATTCAACATGCAAATCCCCCCTCCCCGCATTAGCAGAATACATTGATTGCCCCCACACAGGGTTGTTTGAATGCTTACTAAACAGAAACAACAAGCAGCTTGCTTCAAGTGCTTCTGCTCATATCAGCTGATGGTTTGTCAGTAGATCCGGCACTCACGAATTCAAACAAACAGTCAACATTTATTGTATGGTCACAGACCCATGAAATAGTACAGACAAGGCAACAAAAAACATAATCATTAAAATCTATACATATTTAAAATACACTCTAAAAACATAAAAAGCTACAACAGGGGTGAAAGAATCATCTTACGAGACCTTATTACAGAAAAGAAGAACATAGCCACTGACTCTGTCGTTGACTGGCTTACGTCAGCCAGAAAACATTCCAAATACCATTTCCGTAACCTTCCAGGGCATTTGCTCATAATAGGACTAAGTAATCTATTACGTTCTTCACTATGAAGACCACAGTAAAAATAAAAAAACATGTCCCAAGGATTCAACTACTTCATCACCACAGGGACAAAGTCGATCTTCATATGGGACACCCCGATATTGCCCTTCCAGAATTGCAGAGGGGAGGCAATTAAATCTGGCCCTGGAAAAAACACGAGGATACCTGGGTGGGAACAGTCAGATCTTCAAGATATCTAGCTTGTTTAGGAATCTCACCAATTTAAACCATACAGGAGCAACCAACCATGCAATTCATCTTACCCACTGTGAGCAAGGCACCACGTTGGCCAAAGCCATAGCAATGGGCAGTTCCCCTTGGTCACCCATCATGGTGACCAACTCCACCAATCTCTCAAACCGATCTGCCAGCACCGTTTCCGCCAGGGTGTCGAACTCCGTGCCCTGCTGCAGAATTTTGGTGAGGACCTCCATGAACGTCGCTCTTGTTTGGAGATCTTTGTGATACCCCAACCCTGCCAACAGACAGACAGATTCAGCCGAAACGGTCGCGTGCAGCATGGCAATGCCCAATAAATCTTCACAGATCACCTATTTTACCTATTGAGTGCATAAGGCCGCTATCCACATTCGCATTGAGCAAGTTCGACATGGCCAGAACTGTGCAGTGCCGCAAGGAAGCCAGCCTTCGGGACATCCCACGTTTTCTGCCGCCCGTTTGAGCACTTTCATCTTCAACTTCACTGCAGTCATTGAGGAGGTTCATAAAGAGAGTAAAGTACCTAAAGGCAAAAATAACGGTTTGCCTATCGCGAGGAGAACCATTTTTTGCACAAGAAATTGGTCTCTCATGCACAAACACAAACCAACTTACTCCAAGAGGTGCAATGTTTATGTGATATTGTGACAGCCAGTGTGGCGTAGTGGTGAGAGTGTTGGACTGGGACTTAGGAGACTCACTGGGTGACTTTGGGCCAGTCACTGCCTCTCAGCCTAACCTACCTTGCAAGGTTGTTGTGAGGATAAAATGGGGAGGAGGAGAATCATGTAAGCCGCCTTGGGTTGCTTGGAGGAAAAAAAGGTGGGATATAAATGTAATAATAAATAAATAAAAATAAAATATGCCCCGCTTGCAGAATTCTCTCCCCAAGGCAGCTCACCTGGCACCAACTCTCATCACTTTTTGGCACAAGGAAAATACCTTTTTAAAATTTTCCTGGGTCTTTGAATACTCAATTTTATATGTGCTGTTTTATGCTGCTTTTATCTACTGGTTTTAACCAATATTTTATTGCTGTTTTTCTATGTAGTTTACTGTATCATTTGCAAGCTAACTTGAAAATGTGTTTGTTTTTTTACAGAAGGGTGGTATGGCGAGCCACTGGGGCTACCTGTTGAAGCATCTCCCTGGGCAGCTAATGGGTTCGCCCACCCAGGCTAGTCACTGGCTCTCCTCAACAGGAACGATAATAAAGATCTTCCCTGCTCAGGCTGGGATAATAGTGCTTACTGGTTCCTGCTCAATAGTGACCTACAGCCTACGATTCTTTGTATTTCTAAAGGCTGCTCCCTAAACCTGTCAACAGAAGCATAAACTCTGCTTTGCTGTCAGATCAAGAAACTTAAGGGATGATTTAAAGAAACAGGGCTCAGGTTATCCCCCCATTGCCTTCACTACAGGGAGATATGAACAAGCCAATTGGGAGATCCTGCAATTATTTTGGATGTGGGAACTCCTGCGTGATAAATCTTTTTGGAATGATTCATGAGAGTTATGCTCATAAGTCCTACAAATAATAACCCGCTGTCCTAATTACTTCCACAAAGACTACATGCCTGCATTTCCCAAGTGTAAAAAACTATAGCCGTTTTAATCACTAGGATGCTAAAAAAAATTAATGAAGTCCTTTACTTAAGGAACAACTGGGATTTAGCTTCCATCAGTTCAACTCCATCTCCTTCTTCGGGTTGCAATGGAAGTCCTGCAAGAAGAGACACTACAGCTTCCATGCTCGCCTGGTCCAAATCCCTGAACAAAACAGTAAACAGAGCAGAGTTTAAATGGATAAGTGTGACTCTCACACCGTTTGCACCAGCAAAATGCACCTCACCAATTCTGTGACATTGTCAGGGTCCCAGGGTGGAGGAAGTCTTTGATCCGGTCCTTCCGGCTACTGGGACTAAATATTTCCTCCCTAGAACTGCCTCCTGACCACTGCCTCCTTGTATGCACTTCCTGGGCATGCGTGGCCTTCTTTACCTTGCTAGACACACATCTGGGTCACATCTTACCCTGGCTTCTCCATAACTTCCCCTTTCTGCATGGGGAAGGAAGGGATTTGTCTTATTGTTTAAAATTGTTTTTAGATGTATGTGTCTCTCTCTGCATGTTGTATGTTTACCATATGTGTGTGGTTTTTATAATGTATTTTCAAGGTTTTAATCTATGTAAACCACCCAGAGAGCTTTGGCTACTGGGTGGTATAGAAATCTAAGAAATGAAATGAATGAAATGTTGTCTCAGCCTGCGCAACCCCGTGGATTACATATGGATCTTTACTGCATTACTTCCCCTTTGTTTGCTTCTCCTCTTCTCTGCTGATTTATGCAACGCACTGGAAATGGGAGGACTGGTCCCACAATCTATGCCTAGACACTTAAGGAATTCAACATGCAGGTGCTGCGCTGTGGTCTTGGCCAGCTTTCCCCCTCTCCCCATCCTGCGATGGAGCAGGAAGAGCAGACCCTGTCACAAGCCGCCAATTCCCATTTGTTGTTAGCCAAGTGCACCTAAAACCATCTTTAACTATCCAGTGTACCATTGTTGCATAAGATGTACTGTACTGTTACAAGTTGTCATTTTGGCCCCTCTCACCTTGTCAAACATTTCACATCTTCATCTGTTGCCTGGTTGGATGTTCCCATAACCCAATCTGTCAGATATTCTACCATCTTATTCCTAAAAAGTTACAGAACAGAAGATTTGAAAAACATACACATGCACAATTCTGCCAAATCCAAATTAAAGCAGCAACATGCACTGTAATGTTGAAATGCTAAATAAAAGGATCACTCAGAAACGTTCACACACACACAAATCACCTGACTCAAAACCACTGTTTTGTTTCATGGCAATCATGTCCCTCAACCAACACTAGTTGAACAGCTGTTAGTTCCTGTCATAAAAAGTTCCTTTCAGCCTATTCATGCTGTTGCCTCTTCTACTTTCTGATGTCTTGTCTATTTATTTCTTCTCTCCTTTTCTTCCTCTTTGCCTTTGGTCTCTCCACAGTATCTTCCTTCCTCGTGAGGGTTTAACAGTTGTGGCAATCAAAAATGGGTAGAATTTTGTTTTTCTGCTAATATTTTTTATATAAGAGCTATCTTTCTTAACGTGGCTTGAAAGAAATTCCCTTTTCATGTTCATTTATTTACTAAATTATTTTTTTGTTTCAGGGGTTGTTTTCCCCTGTCAGTCATGATGTGTTATAGTCTTTATCGCTGTATAAGAAACCAGATATATATTGAAGATTGTAATGGATTATGCTAGTCTTAATTATATTCTAAACTGTGTATTCTCTGGCTTATTGTATTAATTATATTCTGAACTGTGTATTCCCTGGTTTATTGTATTAATCAACTCTCAGTGATGGCCTTTGGCTAAGAAATAACAACTGATTGATGAAATCATTAGTGTGACCCAACTATGGCAGTTATATTCGAGTATTTGAAATGCACGTGTACTTTAGACTTCACAGCATGCCAAATCTTGTGCCTTGCTGGTCCGCTTCCAAAGATGCATCTGGTTGGCCACAGTGGAAAACAGGATGCACAACCAGAGAGGCTTTCGGTCTGATCCAGCAAGGCAATCTAATCTCTATGCTCTTAAGCTATGAGAAAGTTATTTCCTCGAATCTGCCATGACCAGTGTTGCCTAGTGGTTGGAGCAGGGATGTGTGAAGAATCCAATAGAGGGGTGAAAAGCCTGACGGATTTTCATGATTCGGCCCCCACGGGATTCTGGTTCGCCAGCCCTGCACTGGTGCCAGCTCACTATGAAGCAAGTTGAGCCAGCTCACAGATTTCCGTCTCTAAGACAGGCCGTGGTTGTGCGTTTTTTTTAAATGCTGAGGAAATTTGCACAAATTAAGTAAAGTCGTGCAACTTGCGTAACAGTACAGCAATTTGCATAAATCAGGGTATCTTTTATGTTTTATGCAAATAAGCACCCGAAAAGCACATGGGTCTAGTGTGATTTGCATAAAATCAGCCGATTTTACGCAAATTGCGCTAGATCCACAAGCTTTTCAGGTGCTTATTTGTGCAAAACATGCAAAATACCCCAATTTACACATATTGCGCAGTTACGTAAATTGCGTGGCTTTGTGCAATTTGCGCAAATTTCCTTAGCGTTTAAAAAAAATGAGCAAACTGCAGCCCATCTTGGAGATGGAAGTCCATGGAAAACCCCCAACTCAGCTCGCTTCCAATCATCGGGTCCGGAAGTCCAACAAGCTCAAACAAGCTGGACTTCCCAATGTCAGCACATCCCTAGGGTAGAGCACTGGAATAGGACTAGAACCAGGACCATGGAAAACAAATCCCCACTCAGACAGGCAGCTCACTGGATGACCTGGGGCCAGTCATTACCTCTCAGCCTACTCCACCTCACAGAGTTGTTGTTGTAAGGTTAAATATGGGGGAATGACATAAGCTACCCTGAGCTACTTGAAGAAAGGCCAGGATAACAATTCAAACAAACAAGCAAATGGCTCCCCGCAACTACGTAGCTATTTCCAAGGAAATTACCAGGAAAAATCACAGAGGCAGCATTGGCACACTAAGCCATAATTTAGGGCTACATGCACAAGCAGGAAGGTGCCAGCACAACGCGTGGGGCTGACACGTCCCCCTCCTCCTCCTCCCATGAGACCAGGAGGAAGAATAAACCAGAATTCAGTTTCGCTTTAGAGGTTCCTGGTTTGTTGTTATACGCGAACCAGGAATTGCGTTTTAAAATAAACTTCAGTTTGTTAAGCAAGGAAGCAAAACAGTCCAGGGTTTGTGGCAGGCTTGTTTCGCAACTGACCCAAGCATTATTAAATCATGATTCCTGGTTTGTATGCAACAAGCCAGGAATCTGCTAAAGCAAAACTGAATTCTGATTTATTCCTCCTCCTGGTCCTGTGGGAGGAAGGGAGGGGAGTGTGAGAGCCCGAGGCTCTGCACAGGCTGCTTTCTGCTTGTCTTATAATATAGTCTTATAATTAAGACTAGCATAATGCATTACAATCTTCAATATAAAACATGATTTGGCATCACGTGTGAACATCCCCCCAGTGTTCTTTTCTAAGGAAACACCAACACAGCTACTCAATTTACCCTCACCTGAATTTCATCTCTTGGCAGAAGGAAAGGTCGTCGCGCCTCTCCATCATTACCTTCACGAGCTGACAAAGCTTCGTTTTGATCTGAATCGCATGTACCAGATTCCCAAGAACGCGCACATATCTGTGAGAAGACAGCAGGCACAAGCCCCTAGAATAAATTAGCTTCCAAGGACTGAAGCATTCCATGGGCATCGCCTTGAAAGCATGTCAATGCCAAAACACTGCTTGACAGGTTCAGGTTCTGATTAATGCCCAGACTAATCTAAAATGCTGATGGTAAACCATTTTACTGTGGCTGTAAGGATGGAAAGCGGAATATCGGTGGTCAATATAAGAGGTTTAAAGATGTTCATAAGGCTAATCTAAAAAAATGCAATATAAACATCGAAAACTGGGAAGCTCTGGCCCATGAACGATCTAAATGGAGGTTGGCCTTTCACAAAAGTTCCAAGGACTTTGAAAAAGCCCGAATGCAAGGTGAAAGGGAGAAACGTGCTAAGCGAAAAGCACGTCAAATGAATCCTTTACAGGACCACCTTCTATCTGGTAACCTGTGTCCTCACTGTGGGAAGCTGTGTGGATCTAGAATTGGCCTCCACAGTCACTTACAGACCCATCGCTAGAGTCTACACAATCTTCTTTAGAATCTCCTCCTTTTATCCCGGAAGACAATCTTACTCGGTCACGAGTGATCGCCTGATGATGATGATGATAAATATGGACCACAGAGCACAATGGAAAAAGTCAGGACTCGAGCCTAAAACGGCTGCTCCTGAACCAGGAGAGGTCAGATGAGGATTCAGTCTGAGCAAATTGGGGGACGGAGAGGGTGCCTCTACTACAGCCCGTGACTGAATCTCAACTTCAGAGAATCTACCTCCCAAGAGACACAGGAATGGCCAGCAGCATTTGGCTCTCTGGGAGGCGAGCAGTAGGGAGAATGGGCCGACTTGCCTGACGAGATTCAGCATCATGGTCTCAATGCTGGCTTGCCCCAGGTGCTCCGAGCTCCCGTCGGTATGATTATCCAGCAGGTTCTTCATGATCGCAATGGTCTGCTCCACAAACTGGGTGTTGGTGTCGTTCAACAAGACCTGCACGGGAGCAAACTGTGCTGTGGTTAAGTTTTCTGGATGGCACAAAAGCAAGTCATAAAGCTGGACTGGAAGTTGAAACACTCGGCAGTGTTAAAATGGAAGCTGAGTTCACAGACTGCAAGCAACGCGAGTCAAGTGATTATTCACTGCATGGCCTGTATGTCTGGCACGAGTAACATCAGGCACCCTAAATTTGCTGCTAGTAGCTACCTTGGATAATGCTCCCCAAATGGGAGCCAATCTTGAAACAGGGAGCCATCTGCTAAGTTGACAGAGCCCAATCTTCTGCTTCCCAGGAATTACTTAAAAATCTGGATGCCCTGAGGGGGAAGGGCAGAAGGTGAAGCCACAGCCAGGGATCTTGTACCATCAGCTCCGGAAGAGACCACCAACAGACCACCTGACAGATTTATTGTTTCTATCTTTCATCGCTCTTTTTTTCTTTTAGTATTTTGAAATTGTAAACCACCTTGAGTGTATTGGCAGAAACGTAGTACAGAAATACAATCAATAAGACAAACTGTGCATGCCTATTAACTAGAGATGTGAAGGCCCAGAAAAAAAAACTCTAGAAGAATTAGGGGGGAAATGGGTCTTCCCCCACGGATGTTTTTGTTTATTTCCAAAAAATTAGAAACATTGGAAAGCTTTGGATTATGAAACAGTTTACATTATGTAGTTCTTAGTAATCATTAGGGGGGAATAAAAGTCAGGTAGCAATATATGAACACCTTCTCTTAAACATTTTAACAATCATTCTAAAAGAAAATATTTTGTTATCCAAAATTGTTCACTTTTGGCGGGGGGGGAACAGGGGGAAAAACCCTGTCCCCACTGTGTCCTTCACCCCCAGAATTTTTCCATTTCTACCCCCAGACCTTCACATCTCTAAAGGGGAGGGGTCTTGTTTATTGCATGTGTTTTCCAAATATTTCAACTAAAACAAAAATATTACCTGCCCTTGAGAGTCGAAGAACTTGCTGATGGTGTTCTTCAATTTGTTAAAGAGCATTGGGTAAAGAGCCGGGCTCAGCTCTAGGCCCATGAGTTCCTTGATGTTCGTCCGTATCTGCAGGCCCACTTTCTCATGAGTACAGACCATTAAAGTCAGCAAACGATCCATAAACTTGCTAACGGGGGTCTCCGTGTTGCCTTCGGTCGACAGCATGGATATCATGGAGCCTTTGCGCTCACTCACAGGGCCCATGGGGGGACTGTAGGATGGAAACGGCGCACTGCCACGATGCTGCAGGCACACACCACCAAGAGCACACAGGAAGCCGGTCATGTTGATCCACTCTTGCAGAGAATCTGTGTCCGAGAGGTCTATGGAACCTCCCCCACTGACGTGGGACATTCGCCTCTTCACTATCGTCTTGTGAAGGCTTTCGGCAACCTGGAAAGAGTCACACCGGGTGGGGAGAGAATGTAATGATGCCGAATTTGGAACACTCGCAGGCAATTGGTTATTCATTCCAGACAGCGAAGTGCTTTCTGGGAATTATTCATTCTTCCTCAAGAAATCCTAGGAGATCAGAAGTCCCATTTTACAGAAAGGAACTGAGGCTCAAACAAACTTGCCCAAGGCTTTCCAGGGAGTTCATCCCCAAGCAGAAATTTGAAATTGTGTCTCTGGCCCAATATTCGACCCAAAGCTCTTAATCATGCTTTGCGACTGCTTCTCTTGGGAAGGCTTGAATGATCCCACTTTTAAGAGTGTTCCTGGAAGCAAGGGGTGTTTTTTTTAATGGTTTTGTTGCGCCTTCAGAAAATGGATTTGTTTCTCAATGCTTCTGCTATCCTGTTTTATATTATTAGTTCTGCTAGTTTTGTTACTTTTTATTTTAATTTGTAATCTGCTTTGGGAACTTTATTGAAAAGCAGAATAGAATTTTTTTTAAATGAAGCGAATCAGTGCTATATTTAGAACAGCATCCCTGCAAACCAGACTAACATCCACCTTCTGGAAAGGTGGCATGCCGGATGGCACAGGATACTCTAGGGTGGGAGTTGGAACAGAAGGCAGTTCTGAAGCAAAAAAACCCCAAGAACAACAACTCCCCAGCTTTTTCCAAAGCACTGTAAGTCTGGCTGATGATATAATAGCACACAGGACAACATGAGGAAGCAGAAGATGAGGGGCTAGATCCTGTGGAGTTGCATCTCTGAAGGGCAATGTTGTATGGAGAGCCAGTGATAGTGGTTAGAGTGCTGGACTGGGACTCAGGAGATCCGGGTTCTAGTCCCCACTTGGCCATGAAGCTCAGAGGGTGACTTTGGGCCAGTCGCGGACTCTCAGCCTGACCTACCTCACAGGGTTGTTGTGAGGATAAAATGGAGAGGAGGATGAATATGTAAGCCGCCCTGGCCATGAGAGCTGGGGATGTTGGGAATTGTAGTCCAACACATCTGGAGGGCACAAGTTTGCGGAAGGCTGCATTAGACACTCAAGAGAAGCAGAGAAAAGGGCTTGGAAGAGACTTCCGAGCAGTCCCTCCCTTACCTGGCCATCTTCCATTTTTGTCTTTGGATAGTTGAGGATCAATTTTGTAGCTATATCCCATTTTAAATGTGTATCTTCCCAAGCCTAAAACACAACAAAAACAAGCATTATTCTACCAGACGGCATAAATGAGCTTAATGCAATTCTATCGACTGCTGAATACTTTTTTTAAGGAGGAAAAAAAATATATGTAAGAACGTACCTCGGTGTTACCTGCCGTTGGATGCTCGATTCGCCTTAACAATGCCATCACTCTTTTCTGGAGAGCCGCTCTTCCTAAGGAGAGGTGATCAAAACTCAGTACATTTTCAACTTTTTAAAGGGCCATTCTATCAGTGGTGGCAGAGCGAGCCTAACCGGGGCAGCGGGGTGGAGTGAAAGGGCGGACTGTCCGTCACTTCCAAAGCCATGCCGGCTTGAAACAGTGCTGGGGCAGGTGGAGGGAAATGTACCTTTTCTGTCATCCCTGGAGGTTCCTTTTTAATTTTCCCTACCTATGCCAGCCTCGGGCTGAGAAAGGGGAATGTACCAATCCTGGGGCCTCACTGGATCCAAGGCTGCTTCTGCCCTGCCTCCATCCTGTTTCTGGGGCTACACACTGGCGGAACTTTCCACAGGTGTAATAGAGCCCACCAGATCAAACATCCCCCCACTAAAGGCTGTCCAAGGGTATTAAGGTATTAAGGGTATTACTTAAATATATTTTGTTTCAGCAGCATAAGATCTTTAAGAACAAAAATTAAGAACAAGTTTTTAGGTGAACATGAAACTTTCAATACCCCTACCAGATTTCACTAAGAAGGCATCTGGGCCATACATCTACAGCTGTTTTTAATTTTAGTCTTAAGCCTCCTCCACTTGTAAAGAGATGCATTTTGCTACTCTGATGTTTAGTGCCAAACAGATCCAGAGTCAGTCAGATTTAGAACGAGCCAATGAGAACGGGGATGATTTCAATTTAATGTAAAAAATAAAAGATGCTGTATTAAGAACTGTTGTTTATTCTACAGGAGCTCAGCTATACAGACCTCATATAATGGCCTCAGTATTAATTCCTGCAGGTTTTCACAGATCTTAATACCTCACTTGTGCACTTTTTCATTCAAGTTATAAAGTTTTCATTCAACCTATAACAGCTTTGAACCTCATTTAACTTAAAACCAAGTTAGTATTTAATTCAATTTAAAATAAATATATACTGTATGGTTAAACCCACTTCATCATAATTGCTGCATCAATAGAGAATAAGCTCTCGTATTGATTAAGTGAGTTATCATGACTGGGGTCGCATAGACCCCATGCCTTGAATGTGCCACAATTCATTCCCCCGTTAACTTTAAGTGGGATTTAAATTGGCCCCAATGCCGTGTTACCAAAACTTAAAAATTTTAAACAAACACAAAAGAGCGGGTGCTAAACATCACAGAACTATCATCTCCAGCAGGAGTCTGAAGTGACAGAAGTTAGCATATAAAGATGGCACATAATTTTATTTCTTTGTTTATTTACAGCATTTGTAAACCGCTCCATATCTAGGCAGATTCCGGAGCAGTGAACAATAAAAAGATAAAACAGATAAAAGAATACATACAATGCATTAAAAACAGAATAACGTTAAAACCGTGGCTGGTCAGCAAGGAAGGCTTCCCGCAACAAAGACAACCTCAGCAGGGACAGGAAACAACACAGTGTTGGAGCTTGCCTGACCTTCAGAGGCAGGGAGTTCCAGAGAAAGGGGGCCACCACACTGAAGGCTCTTCTCCTGGTGGACTCCAATCGGGCCATAGGTCCATGTGGGAACCACCAGGAGAATGTCCTCAGATGACCTCAGTGACCGGGCAGGACGGTAAAGGAGGAGGCACTCTCTCAGGTATCCTGGTCCCAAGTTGTTTTGGGCTTTGTACACTAGTACCAGAACCTTAGACCTGGCCCCGTAGTGAATAGGCAACCATTAATATCCTTTTAATTGCACAAAAGGATGAAGAACTTAGCAGTTAAAGCAGCTGGTTGTTCTTATTACTTTTAAAACAAAACTCTCGGGAGAAGTCCGTCTCCTCCTCCTCTTTTACTATTGAAGTAGAATCAGTTTTTGAAATGAGACAATAATGATTCCAGGAGAAAGAGGACGAGAGGCAGGCAAAGACCCCCTCCAGGGATGCTTCAGATGGGCTTTCCCCTCCCTACCCCCAACAGGGCCATCTACCACCAACTGCCCTATGGGAAGGAGAGAGGGAGGTGGGTGAGGATGGCACCGGAGACCTGCTCCTCTTGCAGCTGGATCCTCCCCAACCCCAGAGGGGCATCTTCCACCAACTGCCCTGAGGGAAGAAGGATCCTGATTTATTTATTTTTAATTTAATAGTGTTTACTGAGATTTTATTATTTTTATGTTACTGCCCTGGTAGGATTTGTACCCCGAAGGTTGCCAAATAAATAGCAGCACTAAATAAATGAAATAAACCAATAAGGGACCTCATCTCCCCCTCCTTACCTGTTGACAAGACATTGCTCACAGAAGCAAACTCCATGAAGGTGTTGTAGTTGGGCAAGAAGTTGTGAACGGACACCTCGTCTACACCACACCTGATATCCGCTTCCTCGCACAGATGTCGGAAACAGGACATCGCAACCAGCACGGCCTCAATGTCAGGACTCCAAAGAGACATGTACAAAGCAACCTCCAACTTGGTCTGTGCCTGGCGACATATTGGTGTCCCGCTGCAGCCTGCGGTGTTTTCCTTAGGAGACAGGACAGAACAAAGTGAACCCTTGTTCACTTATTGTGAACCGCCCAGGGAGCTTCGGCTATTGGGCAGTTAGAGATGAAATAATAATAATTTTAAAAGTTCATTATTCTTCCCCACAACAGGAATTGCTCTTCAGAAACACATTCAAAGCAAGGTGCAGTACTTCAGGGTCATCTGAAGAGCTCAAATGAATACAAGTCTGTCACACTACAGACCTTGTTGTCTCCCTCCCAAATAAATTTGCATCAAAAATGGAGAATCCACCAGGCCAGAGAGAGAAGGGTCTATTACTCAGAGTTTTATATACTACCAAAATGGATTCTTCACTGCATATCCCATATTTTATTGCCGCTTCCCTGCTAGGGGAAAGATACAAGAACCGAGGGCTGCCTACTGGGCCATCAGTGGGAGGTTGGAGCTCCTGGCCCTGTCTGTCCTCCTGGAATTTCAAAATATGCTGTCGTCGTAAGAGTGCTGCGTATTTTGAGACACTCCAAGGATTGGGCGCCCACAATGGTGTGGGAAAGGAGAGAAAAATAAGAAAAGCCAAGCTCAGCCAGTGTTAGCGCTGAGCCAAGAGTTGAGCCAGACACACAGTGCCAAGGAACACACAGCAACACACCAGAGCCAGGAAGACAGCTGTTGCTCAGGCAAGCTCCTAGCCCAAACAGGAAGCCTTTTGTAGCCCTTCCTGTCTACGAAGGGCCCAATGGCCAGCCCAGGTAGGCGGGGCCAGATCAAAGCCAGAGAACACTTTGCTACCAGGAATATGTTCCAAGCTGCAGTTTCTGATAACCAGTGGTGCCCACTGGGCTCATAGGGTCAAAGCACCAGGACTTTCTGATTAGCAGGGCCAATGTCATAATCTACCACCCCCTTCAGACTTCTCTGCACCCTCTGATCCTCACAGTAGCCCCCCACAGCAATATATTGTTGTGAGTTATCCCTAATGCAAAGTATCTTGGGGGACTTAAGTCTTGAATGGGCAATTAAGACCCAAAGACCTACTCCTGGTGGAGATGAAAACTGCAGAACTGGCTTGCTCACTCGGAGATAAAATGTTTCTCCCTGGTGCTGGGAAAAGTAACACCTGAAAAGTTTTGAGCTGGTGGCCTTATGCTGTTTGGGGACCTGTTGTGTCCCTCTCTCACATCATCTCATGTCTCTCCAGCCAAAGTCCCAACGTGCTAGCTACTGTACTGTCCTTTGCCAGTTCGCTATTCTAGGACTGTCAGCTGATCCTAATAAACTGGATATTATGCTATGTACTGCCGCTTTTTGGTGTGGGTGGGTGTGTACACACACACACACACACACACAGCACATATAGATATCGATCAACACAGCTGCCTGTATTTTGGAATGTCCTGGGGGTATGGCTACAGGGACTGTCATGAAGAGGGCCTGCACTTCAAAATTTACCACTACATCACTGCTGATGATTCACCACAGTGGGACAGCCATCCACAGAACCAAAGGTCCCCGATTCTAGCCCTGGCAGCTCTTGAAAGCCTGGTAGAAACTCAACAGCAAACCACAAAGACCAGCGATAGAACTAGAGTTGCCTAGGAATGCCCTTGCTCGTGAACATGCCCGCTGAACAGCTTGAGGACACTTTGCTTGCTCTGACTGTTCAGAGTCTGAAATGGGAAGACCCAGACACAGGTTTGGAGCCCAGGGAGAGCCGGGCCATAACCACGCAGCCAGCTCACGATGGCGCTCAGCATGGAACCACTCACATTGCTTTTACTTACCGTGCTGAAGCTCCCCTTGCCCTTCCTGAGCGTAGCTCCTGGAATACAGCGCATCATCTCTTCATGGTCAAGAGAAATTTGATTAGCTCCACCCCCAGAGACATCACATCCTACCCCATAAAGGAAGAGAAAGGGACAGGAACTCCTATCTGATTGCTAGAGAGAGAGGGGAGAAAAATAATTAAGAAGTCACCCAACTTTTGTAAGGGAAGAAGGGCTTTTAAAAAAAAAAAAATGACAGAAGAGGGAGAGAGAGAGAGATGGGTTACTGGGGCTATATTTATGAAGGGAGAAAATAAAAACACTTTACACATGACCACTTTTGGCCCCAAGAGTCTTGAACCTTAAAAGCAAAGTGCATAAATGCATAAAAAGTTGACTTGTTCATAACAGAAGAGCCACCATCCTCTGAGACAGAGCAGTGGAGGACAAGTCATTAATACCAATCCTAGAGGGCAGTCTGGTAGGCACCGGTTCACCAGTATCTTATTTCCACTGTTGGCTTCTGTGTGTGCACCAGATTTTCCTTTGAAACTAATTTGCCTTCAAATATGCATCTTCTTTCTCCATGTATTCACACAGGCCTGGTTCACACATAACGCTTAGCCATAGTGTGGTTTATCAAAACCTGGCTTCTTGTTGTATCTGAACCCATCCTCGCAAACAAACCCTGATTTGTTAACCAGCTACAAACCACAAACAGAAGCCATGGTTTGTTAGTTTAAACCATGGCTTGATGCGATACCTGAACCCTGATGCGGCGTATCTCCAATTTGTTTGCTCTGCTGTCTGTCCTGAAACAGAGGCACCCAGTAAGAGCAGCCTGAAAATTAAACTGCTCTGAAGGCTGCCAAAATGGCCAGGAGAGGAACACACCAAAAATATGGAAAACAAGCCATGGATTATTTACTCATCCGCATGGATAAAGTAACAAACCATGGTCAACATCAACCATGGTTTAGTGTTATGTGTGAATGCAATCCATTACTAAATCTGGGAAATGACAATGGGGGTTTGGCCTACATTATGGGTCCTATGCAAAATATGTGGACACCTGGCAAGGGTCAGATGTGTTACAGATGTACCCGCTATCCACTGTGTATAGAGCCTTGTCTGAATCTGCCCCTTTTCACTACTAATTGTAATTATTATTCCAACCTTTCTCCAAGGAGCTCAGGGTCGTACATGTAGTATGTAGGTCCCAACCCACATAGTTTATCCACATGACCACCCTGTGAGATAGGCCAGGCTGGGAGTTGGTGACTGGCACAGGATCACTCAGTGAGCTTCACAGTCAAGTGGGGGTTTGAATCTGGGTCTTCAAGGTACTCATCCAGCACTCACTCCACACTGATTCCCAATGGCCTTTTGCTGATTACCAGCTCTGAAGCTAGTAGCTGGAATCTCTTCACATGACACATGCTTATGTGTTCAAGTACTAAGCAGATGTTGCATCCAATGGGTGGGTATCCTACACAGCAGGGCCAAAGGCAGAACAAGCTTGCCCAGTGGGCATGATGGACAGCCACAAACCTGCTCCCCCAAAAAATATAGGTTAAGCACAGTTTGAGTCCACCAAAGTAATCATATGAGATGGTAGGCTGGTACATAAGAATATAAGAAGAGCCATGCTGGATCAGACCAAGGGTCCATCTTGTCCAGCATTCTGTTCACACAGTGGCCAACCAGCTGCTCATGAGATCCCACAAGCAGGACATGAGTGCAACAGTACCCTCCCGCCCATGTTCCTCAGCAACTGGTATATGTAGGCATACTGCCTCGAATACTGGAGGTAGCATATACCCAATCAGGACTAGTGGCCACTGATAGCCTTCTCCTCCATGAATTTGTCCAGTCCCCTTTTAAAGCTCTCCAAATTGGTGGCCATCACTATATCTTGTGGAAGGGAATTCCACAGTTTAACTATGCGCTGTGTGAAGA
Source organism: Shinisaurus crocodilurus (assembly GCA_021292165.1). NCBI lineage: Eukaryota > Metazoa > Chordata > Lepidosauria > Squamata > Shinisauridae > Shinisaurus > Shinisaurus crocodilurus. The sequence continues at coordinate 12,758,919 of CM037886.1, read as the reverse complement.
AGTTTTCCTTTGATCTGTCCTGAACCTCTCACCAATCAGCTTCATGGGATGACCCCTTTGGGTTCTAGTATTATAAGAGAGGGAGAACAATGTCTCCCTGTCCACTTTCTTCACACCATGCATAATTTTGTACACCTCTATTATGTCTCCCCTTACTTGCCTTTTTTCGAAGCTAAACAATCCCAGCTCCTGTAACCATTCCTCACAAAGGAATGCTCCAGCCCCTTGATCATTCTAGTTGCCCTTTTCTGCACTTTTTCCAACCCTACAATATCCTTTTTTAGGTGTGGTGCCCAGAACTGAACACAGTACAGTAATACCTTGGATTGCAAGTAACTTGGTTTGAGAGCGTTTTGCAAGACAAGCAAATTTTTAAATATTTATTTAAATTTTTTTGACTTGATATACAAGCGACGTCTTGCAATACAAGTACTGTAGTACGGCTTAAATTAAAAATCTCTGTACAAATTTTTTGGGGGGGATTTCGTTTTGATATAAGAGTGTTTTGGATTACAAGCACGTTTCTGGAACGAATTATGCTCTCAATCCAAGGCATGACTGTATTCTAAATGCGGTTGCACCATCGATTTGTATAAGAGCAGTATGATACTGGCAGTTTTATTTTCAATTCCTTTCCTAAGTATGCCTTACATGGAGCTTGCCTTTTTCACAGCAGCTGCACACTGGGTCAACATTTTAATTGAGATGTACACCTCTATTATGTCTCCCCTTACTTGCCTTTTTTCGAAGCTAAACAATCCCAGCTCCTGTAACCATTCCTCACAAAGGAATGCTCCAGGAATGCTGTTTTTGGGACTGTTTTTGGGACTGTGAAAAGGCAAGCAGGCTCCCAGAGAGCGAGCGAACAGAGCGAGCGAACAGGGAGAGCAAACAGGAGTTTGGCAGCGGAGTAGTACAACAACAAGTGCTGCAAGGGAAAGGCGTGGCCTGAGAGCTCATTCTGTTGAGCAGAAGCTCCTGCTGACTGCAACTACCTGGGGCTGATTGCAGCTGATTGATTGCAGGAAGTGGGGCTGATTGCAGGGCGTGGCCTGGGAGCTCATTCTGTTCCTGACTCCCAGCTGAGCAGGAGCACAACAGGAGAGAGGCTCCAGCTGTTTTTGGGACTGTTTTTGGGACTGTGAAAAGGCAAGCAGGCTCCCAGAGAGCGAGCGAACAGAGCGAGCGAACAGGGAGAGCAAACAGGAGTTTGGCAGCGGAGTAGTACAACAACAAGTGCTGCAAGGGAAAGGCGTGGCCTGAGAGCTCATTCTGTTGAGCAGAAGCTCCTGCTGACTGCAACTACCTGGGGCTGATTGCAGCTGATTGATTGCAGGAAGTGGGGCTGATTGCAGGGCGTGGCCTGGGAGCTCATTCTGTTCCTGACTCCCAGCTGAGCAGGAGCACAACAGGAGAGAGGCTCCAGCTGTTTTTGGGACTGTGAAAAGGCAAGCAGGCTCCCAGAGAGCGAGCGAACAGAGCGAGCGAACAGGGAGAGAAAACAGGAGTTTGGCAGCGGAGTAGTACAACAACAAGTGCTGCAAGGGAAAGGCGTGGCCTGAGAGCTCATTCTGTTGAGCAGAAGCTCCTGCTGACTGCAACTACCTGGGGCTGATTGCAGCTGATTGATTGCAGGAAGTGGGGCTGATTGCAGGGCGTGGCCTGGGAGCTCATTCTGTTCCTGACTCCCAGCTGAGCAGGAGCACAACAGGAGAGAGGCTCCAGCTGTTTTTGGGACTGTGAAAAGGCAAGCAGGCTCCCAGAGAGCGGGCGAACAGAGCGAGCGCACAGGGAGAGCAAACAGGAGTTTGGCAGCGGAGTTCGGCAGCGGAGGAAGACAGAAACAGAGCACTATGGAAGGAAAGGACTCAGCAGTGGTGGTGACCTGCAAGGGGTGTGCAATGTTTGTTTTCCTGCCGGAGATCAACATGGCCTACACGTGCAACAAGTGCAAGCTGGTCACGCTGTTGGAAGAAAAGGTCAGAGGACTGGAGCAGCAAGTGTCAACCCTCAGGAGCATAAGAGAAAGCGAGGAGTTCTTAGACAGAACGGTGGATCTACAGCACCAAAGCACAGTACAGGAGCCAGAAGGGCAACGGCAGGATGAGGCGGAGTCAGAGACTGCAGAGGCAAGGGAAAATAACGCAGGGGGAACTCCCTGGAAAAGGGTGACTGTTAGGAGCAGAAGAACTACAAGACACTCTGCGCCTGTGGAAGCAGTGGAGCTATGGAACCGCTTCCATGTACTTGAGGACGAGAGCAGAGGACAGCCTGCAGAGGACGGATTACCGGGCACCCAACGTGACAGCGAGCAAGAGGCTGAGGGTCAGTCAAGTGGAGGCAATCAAACCAAGGCCTACAGCAAGAGGAAGAGAAGAGTACTCGTAGTGGGAGACTCCCTCCTGCGGGGGATCGAAGCCAAAGTATGTCGCGAAGACCCATGGACTCGCCAGGTGTGCTGTCTCCCTGGGGCACGGATTAAGGATGTGACAGAGCAGCTGCCGAGGCTCATGCAGCCCACCGACACATACCCCTTTCTTCTCTTCCACGTGGGTACAAATGATACTGCCAAGCGGAGTTACAAAGAAATCACGGCAGACTTTGAAGAGCTGGGAAGGGAACTCAAGAACTTCGGGGCCCAGATAGTTTTCTCATCCATCCTTCCAGTACTTGGAAGAGGCGTAGAAAGGGAAAGAAAAATACTCCGAGTGAATGACTGGCTACGAAGGTGGAGCCGACGTGAGGGATTTGGATTCTGGGACCACGGGCTACACTTCCTGGAAGATGGACTGCTGGCAAAGGATGGGTTGCACCTCACAAGGACTGGGAAGAATGTGTTTGGACACAGCATGAGGAACTTAATCAGGAGGGCTTTAAACTGAATCCAACAGGGGAGGGAGACATAAACTCGGGGGTACCAATGGAAGAAGGCCTCTTTGCCACAATGGAGAGAACAGCTCCAGCGGTGCCCATTGATAGTCTACCACAAAATGTAGGGGGAAAGTCAGACTGTAAAGCACATAGTCTTCAATGTCTCTATACTAATGCCCAGAGTATGGGCAACAAACAAGACGAACTTGAACTCTTGATACATGAGGGCAAGTACGACTTGATAGGGATAACTGAAACCTGGTGGGATGACTCCCATGACTGGAATACAGCAATTGAAGGGTATAACTTGTTCAAAAGGAACAGAAGCAACAGAAAGGGAGGTGGAGTTGCACTGTATGTTAAAAATACGTATCTCTGCACAGAGATACAGGAAGAGGAGCTTGGCAGCCCCATTGAGAGCATCTGGGTTAAAATAAAGGGGGCAAAGAATAAAGCGAACATGGCGGTTGGAGTCTACTACCGACCACCCAATCAAGGAGAAGACGAGGATGGAACTTTTGAAAAACAAATTGCCAGTGTTTCAAGGAGGCACGATGTGGTAGTAATGGGAGACTTCAATTTCCCTGATATCTGTTGGGAGACTTATTCAGCCAAACATGGCCCCTCCAAGAAATTCCTGAGCTGTGCTGCAGATAACTTCCTCCTACAGAAAGTGGAGGAAGGAACTAGAGGATCGGCTATCCTTGACCTGATTCTAACCAACAGAGACGAGTTAGTGGATAAAGTGGCAGTTTCGGGAACTCTGGGGGAAAGTGACCATGTTATACTTGAGTTCTTGATTCTAACAGAAGCAAAAGCTGAGTGTAGCCAAACACGTACCCTGGATTTTAGGAAAGCCAATTTTAACAAACTCAGAACAATGATTAGTAAGATCCCATGGCAAATGACTCTCACGAGAAAGGGAGCCCAGGAGGGGTGGGAGTTTTTAAAAAAGGAAATTTTAAAGGCACAATTGCAAACAATTCCCACAAGGAAAAAAGGCAGAGGGCAACAGAAGAAGCCAATGTGGCTTCACAATAAACTCAAAGATGACCTGAAAACAAAAAAGGACACGTATAGGAAGTGGAAGGAAGGACAGGCTACAGGGGAAGAGTACAGGCAGGTAGCACAGAACTGCAGGAATAGTGTCAGGAAGGCTAAAGCTGAGAATGAGCTAAGGTTAGCGAGGAATGCTAAAAGCAACAAAAAGCTTTCTTCAGATACATGCACAGTAAAAGACAGAAGAAAGAACTGGTGGTTCAACTACGCAATGAGGATGGCAAATTGATAACAGAAGACAAAGAAAAGGCAGAAGTGTTCAATTCCTACTTCGGCTCGGTCTTCTCCCAAAGAGGGTCTATGACCCCCCTGGCAAACCTGAAATGCAGACTGAAGGGGCAGAATTGCAGCTTGAGATTGATAGGCAAATGGTCAAGGAGCACCTGATTACTCTGAACGAGTTTAAATCTCCAGGGCCTGATGAGCTGCATCCTAGAGTAATAAAGGAACTGGCAGAAGAACTCTCAGAACCACTGTCTATTATCTTTGAGAAATCATGGAGGACAGGTGAAGTGCCAGACGACTGGAGGAGGGCAAATGTTGTTCCCATCTTCAAAAAGGGCAAGAAGGAGGAACCTGGGAACTATAGGCCAGTCAGTCTGACATCAATCCCCGGGAAGATTTTTGAGCAGATTATAAAGAAGTCAGTCTGCAAGCACCTTGAAAACAATGCAGTGATTACTAGAAGCCAGCATGGATTTGTCAAGAACAAATCCTGTCAGACTAATCTGATCTCATTTTTTGATCGGGTAACCTCCCTTGTGGACTGTGGGAATGCTGTGGACATTATATACCTGGACTTCAGCAAAGCTTTCGACAAAGTGCCTCATGATATCCTGATTAGTAAGCTAGCTAAGAGTGGGCTAGATGGAACAACTATCAGGTGGATCCACAATTGGCTACAGAATCGGACTCAAAGAGTGCTTATCAATGGTTCCTTCTCAAACTGGGGAGAGGTAACGAGCGGGGTACCACAGGGCTCGGTCCTGGGCCCGGTGCTCTTCAACATTTTTATTAATGACTTGGATGAGGAGGTACAGGGAATGCTTATCAAATTTGCAGATGACACAAAGTTGGGTGGAACAGCTAATACTCTGGAAGACAGAAACAAAATTCAAAGTGACCTCGATAGGCTGGAGCGCTGGGCCGAAAACAACAGAATGAAATTTAACAGGGATAAATGCCAAGTGCTGCACCTAGGGAGAGGAAACCAAATGCAGAGTTACAGAATGGGGGACACTTGGCTCAACAATACTACAAGTGAGAAGGATCTTGGAATTGTGGTAGATCACAAACTGAATATGAGCCAGCAATGCGACGTGGCTGCAAAGAAGGCAAATGCAATTTTGGGCTGTATTAATAGAAGTATAGCTTCCAAATCGCGGGAAGTGATAATTCCCCTTTACTCGGCACTGGTTAGGCCTCATCTTGAGTACTGTGTCCAGTTCTGGGCACCTCAGTTTAACAAGGACATAGACAAACTGGAGAGGGTTCAGAGGAGGGCAACAAGGATGATAAAGGGACTGGAAACAAGGCCCTATGAGGAGAGACTGAAAGAACTGGGCATGTTTAGCCTTCAGAAGAGGAGACTGAGGGGAGATATGATCGCACTCTTCCAGTATTTGAAGGGATGTCACACAGAGGAGGGCAAAGATCTCTTCTCGTTCATCCCAGTTTGCAGGACACGGAATAATGGGCTCAAGTTACAGGAACCTAGATTCCACCTAAACATCAGGAAAAATTTCCTGACTGTCAGAGCAATAAGACAATGGAATCAACTACCTAGGGAGGTGGTGGGCTCTCCCAGTCTGGAGGCATTCAAGGTGCGGCTGGACAGACATCTGTCAGAGATGCTTTGACCTGGATTCCTGCATTGAGCAGGGGGTTGGACTCGATGGCCTTGTAGGCCCCTTCCAACTCTACTTTTCTATGATTCTATGATTCTATGTCCCCCACAACCGCAAGATCTCTTTCTTGGTCGGTCACTGCTAGCTCAGATCCCATCAGCTTATATCTGAAGCTGGGATTTTTCACCCCGACGTGCACTACTTTGCAATACACTGAGCAACACGGGGGGCAGTGGATCTTATGTTTCCCTGGCAGGCGAGGGGACCTAGCTCAACTTTTATGTTACATTTTCACTTCCTTTACTGAGCAGAAATGTTAAGTATGGCTGGAGCTAGTCAAATTTTCTTTCCATCCACGAACCATCCAACACAACAAGAGAAGGAGCAAACCAGAAGCAAGCCCCACTGAAAGGCTCCGCTCCCGAGCCTGTCTCATGTTTAAGGCATCCACTTACTTTGTTTTTCAGAAGAAATTTGTTCCTGCAGATCAAAATCTCTCGCAGCCACTTGAGGATTTCTGTGCTGCTGAGAATCTGATTGCTCGTTAGTCTCTTGCATATACAAAACAACATTTGTGAACTGCAGGAGCAAGAAATTAAGAAAATGATCATCATTAGCCACGTTCTGAAGAGTTTTCCATAAGCTCAGTAGTAAAATTTGCAAGAAGCAGCTCATTAGAATAGATATGATGACAGATATACCAGTACAGCAGGGGATCCCTTTGAGTCCTGTCTTCTCCCCACAACAAATGCCACTTGCTCATATTGATACTAAATTCTCTAGTATGCTCAACATCCCTTTACAGGTCCACAGAGTTTGCGCCCAAAGTTCTGAGCGTGGCAAAATCCGCACATTAAATTGTTTGGATTTATCATCAGTTTTATGCAATTTTAAATTTTAAATTGCATTCTCTTTTCTTTTTTGTATGGATGGTTTTCATTTATATATTTTCATTACTGTAAGCCACACCCGTGAACAGCTTTTTCACTGTAAGGCATTCTATAAATGAGGTAAGAAACAAACAAACACACACACAAACCCTGACTAATAGTCCGCTGGATTGAGCTGTCTGTTTCATCTCTTCTCTCTAGGCAGGACATCCCAAAACAAAGGGAAAGCCCCCATCCGTGCTTAACAGATTCAGTCCTACCTCTGAGTAAAATGTGCTCCTAGTCAGGACAGGGGTGGGTGGGGCTGGAACAAGAATTCAACCTGTTTGGGATGGGGGAGCAGGCCCCTTGAAGAATCATGTTCACGGTCTGGGAGCTTAGCGGCTGCATGGATGCTCATGTGGCAACCGTGGCCAGGAGAGCCTTTGGACAGTTTAGGCTGGCGCACCGCCTGCATCTGTCCCTGACAAGCTTAGGCCTGGCCACAGTGACACATGCCATAGTTACAGCTGGACTGGATTATTGCAATGTGCTCTCTATGGAGCTACCCCTCGAAGAGTCTTCGGAAACTTCAATTGGTCCGGCGTGCAGCAGCAAAGATGTTAATGGGCTTTCACTCATGAGATTACATCTGTCCTGCAAGAGCTAAACTGGTTCCCGATCTGTTTCTGGGCACGATTCAAAGTGTTGGCACTTGCCGCTCACAGCCCTAAGCTGCTTGGGTCCAGGATACCTTAGGGACCACCTGCCCACATCCTAAGACGGAGCGGAGAGGTGCTTCTTCATGTCCCAGCTATGGTGGAGGCTCAGTTGATAGGGACAAAGGCCTTCTCAGTGGTCGCCCCCCAAATTATGGAATGCTTTGCCATGTGAGGCTTGGGTGGTCCCCTCTGTTGCTTTGTTTTGCCGGATGGGAACAACTTTTTAATTAAAAAATTGGCAAGCCTTTGTTTTGCTGGGTAGATGATCTTCTATCTGATGTCTTTACTTTATCTGCTGAACCTGTCTGTCTTATCATACTGCTACTTTTACGGAATGCTACTGTGTGTTTCATAATTGGTTTTAAACGATATAAGCCCCCCTGAATGGTGTGCAAGCATTAGAACAGCGAGATATAAACCGCATTGTTAAAATGTATGTATTTATTTATACAACTTCTAGCTATGATAGGAAAAGGAGTCAAAGAGTGAGTGACCATTTTGCCAAGGCCAAGACAGGAGATGTATTTACCTGATCTCCCAGAATGTTTCAATGGGTGCGTCCGGATTCCACAAGTCAATGCTGTCTAACTGATGAAGCACAAGTAAGGCCTGAACACAAACATAAGAGAAAATTCTTAACGTAACACTGAACAAAAGATTACTACATATATTCATTCATTTCATTTACTGCATTTCTAAACCACGCAACAGTCAAAGCTCTCTGGGTGGTTTACAAAGTTTAAAACCCTAAAAAATACAGTAACAACATAATATAAAACCAACATACAAAAACGTAACATTTTTAAACAATCAACAGTAAATCCCAGGACCCATTAAAAACCTTATCATATGCTGTCAAATGTCTGGGAGTAGAGAGAAGTCTTAACGTGGTGCCAAAAAGATGACAACGTTGGCTGCAAGCAGGCTTCACTGGGGAGAGTACTCCACAATTGGGGGGACACCACCAAGAAGGCCCTCTCCCCTGTTGCCATCCTCCAAGCCAAGTGACACTGATTAGCCAAGTGACGTCTTATGTGTGAAGCATGCCTTATTGTGATACAGCTACCAAGAACTATTGTTGCAATTCAGCTGAAGATGTCAGGAATAACACAACACAGTGTTTGATGGGGATGTGAAGAGAACAGGGCTGTAGAAACATGGCACGAAACACAGTAGTGGGGAACAAGGAACTAGAAAGTTTCCAAATTAGAGAGATCCAGATAAGGTTTTCCCAGTTCTGCTTTTGCCAATTCCACCATGGTCCAGGGCCCAATGTGGCCCATGTTCATTTTTATTAGCCGCGTATAATAAGGGACTGGACAAGAAGCTCAGACAAAGGCACAATCTCCACATTATGGAGATCACATTCCGAGGCAGACTTTATTCAGGTCCTGCTTCAAAACATGCCACTCTTCCTACAAAATGCAGTAATGGTGTCACAGTCTAAAGTCTCAGCTGTGACTTTGAGAATGGGGAGGTTTTGAGAACACATTATTCAAATCTGTATTCCCCTGCCCCATCCCAGGGGTAGGCAATCTGTGGCCCTCCAGATGCTACTGGACTCCAACTCCCATCAGCCCCAACCAGCTTGGCTACTGGTCAGGGATGATGGGGGTTGCAGTCCAACATCATCTGGCAGGTGACAGGTTGCCCACGTCTGCTCTAACCTAAGGGCTTATTTGTCCCTTTGAAGTTATGAGCTGGGATGTAAACAATAAGGTACTGCTAGTCCCTTACCTCCATGGCTTCTTGTGCTATTTCAGGCATGCTGGACTGTGGCACCAGTTGGACCAGCCCCGTAATCAGTTCGGCCGTGCTGCCCTGTGTCTCAGGCCCCCGTTTCCTCGGATTCTGCACATGAAGATGGAGCCACATAAGCTTGTGATTACAGATGTGGCTGTAGTGACATTTATATTCCAAAAGATACAACAGTCCAAGTTCCAAAGAGCTACTTTGGGCATAACTCGTATGGACCCTGTTTTGGTATCAGTTGTGCCATATACTACAATATAAAGCTGACCAATTGCCAACATGGTCTCAGTTCGACAGAACCTGCAACTGACTTCCAGCGAGAGGAAGCCTACTGCGCGACAGGAAACTAGGAATCTTGAATTTAGGGATTCAGAGTTGGGGCCCACAGGATCTGCATGGATGGCTGCAAAGTTGCCCCAGGTAAGCAGATTGCCCCAGGTACACTTTTATGACCTACAGACCAAAAGGCAGCAGTTACACCTTTTATGACCCACGAAGCAAACGGCCGGTCAACATGAAAAAGTAGCTCGTGTGATTCTGTAATACCATGGGATGCATTGGTCTGCGATAATGTTTGCTTCAATTGCTATTCTCCAGGTGAAACCCACCAAACTGACGGCCGGGCTAAATGGAGATGATGGGAGTTATAGTTCAACACATCTGGAGGGCACCAAGTTGGGAAAAGCTGGCTTACGTGAAATGAGCCTTTTTCCATCAGGGCACGCCTAGAGGGATTTTTGTTTTGGAAACACTCTTCAGTTTCAAAAGGAGTTCTCCACCATGTGGCATGGGCAGGGCAGGGGAAGGGGAACTTTCTCTTCAAGAACATAAGCAGAGCCCTGCTGGATCGGGCCAAAGTGGGCCCATCTAGCCCAGCATTCTGTTCACAGTGGCCAGCCAGCTGCCCACAGGAAACCCACAAGCAGGACGTGAGTGCAACAGCACCCTCCCGCCCATGTTCCCCAGCAACTGGTGTACATCGGCATACTGCCTCCGATACTGGAGGAAGCATAGCATGTAGCCAATCAGGACTAGTAGCCAGTGATAGCCTTCTCCTCCATGAATTTGTGTAAGCCCCTTTTAAAGCTGCCCACATTGGTGGCCTTCACGCCATCTTGTGGAAGTGAACTCCATAGTTTAACTCTGCGCTGTGTGAAGGAGGACTTCTTTTTATTTTCCTGAATCTCCCACCAACCAGAAGTACGAACCCAAACCTACCGGAACTAGTTACACAGTTCTTTAGATCAAAGCCCCCCCGACTACTAGAAACCAGGAGTCAAGCACAAGGAACCTGGAGAGCAAAGTGCCGTGTATGCAGGACACCGAATGCTGCATTACGGACTCTGGAGAAGACACCGCTGGCCCCAATTCCATCATCACAGAAAGCAGTAATTGTGAGTAAGACAAACTAATCAAATGGAATGAATGGGCAAGCCAACCTGATTCAAGTGAACTTAATTTAAGAGCCTGAGAAAAAGAACACTGGGCTAAATGAGCATTGCTCCAATCCAATACTTTTATAAACTAACAGCTACAGTGCATGATCCAGCAATAATCTTTGGGTAGAACACATTTATTTATTATGTTTATACCCCACCTTTCTTCCATTGTGGAACTCAAGGTGGCTACATGTGGTTCCCAGGTGGTCTCCCCTCCAAGCACTGACCAGACCCAGGCCTGCTTAGCTTCAGCATGGTGGCTGCCTCAAATGCCTTCAGACCATGTCCCCTGGACTGTAAGGAAACTATCTTATGCCAGATCAGACTGTCTGTCCACCCAGCCCAGCACTATCTGCTCTGACTGGCAGCATCTCTCCATAGCCTCGGGCAGAGGCGTCTTTCCCCATCACCTGCTACCTGATGTCTTTTTTTAACTAGAGATGCCCTGTCACTTAGCTAGGGTCCCTCCCCTTGAGACAAGACTGGATGAGTCAGGTTAGGTTAGCAGAATGAGATCCTGCCACATATCCGCCTCCCTCAACGCCTTGTCTTTAGAGCAAGATATTGTATCTTCAGTGGTTGTATAGCTCTGGTACTCGAACTTGAATAGGAGTGACTACAACTCAAAATTCTTCATGGAGTGGAGGGCATGTCCACCGTCCAGGCCATTCCACAGTGGTTGTATGAGCTTTTGGTTCATCTTACTTACCTTGCCGTCATCTGCTCCTTCTCAAATTCCCGACCTAACGTGCCTTGTTCTTTCTCTCTCTCCCTCCAAACCAGCTATGTTATGCTGCTGGAATAACTAGCTATCCCTCATGATTCATGGGCTGGGGTTAACTTCAAAGATCCACAAATGTCCTTGCCAGCTCGCCTTTGGCAAGTGCATCTTTGGCTCTGGTGAAAGCATGGAATCAAACAGAGTGCCTGCCCTTCTTCAGGGGCTGAAGAATCACAAGGGCTCTCTGTGATGCCAGGCAGATTTCAGAAGCATGGTAGAATGGCAGGGGTTCTCCCCAACGCTGCAATGGGCCTTGGAGATACTTGGAAAGCCATGAGACTTTTTGAGGCTCAGCGCAAGGGGGACAATCTCCCACTGCTCTATTCAGCTTGAAAGGCGGGCAGGGGCTCACTCCCCAGCTGGGTCTCAAGACCAGCATGTATGAAGACAACGTTCCCCTCCTCTGGAGCAGGGGGACAGGGTGATTGCAGTAGCACATTTTGGCTGGTTACTAAGGTGAGTAAGGATTTGTTGATCCCCATTCTTACCCACCTCGAAAAAGTATAATAGCTGCACATGCCTGCCAATAAAACAGAACTGTGGGAGGCTGAAGGGGGGCAGTTACAGGGCAAGGGTGGGGAAACTGAGGACATATCTACACCAGAGACTTTAAAACCGTCACTCCCTTACCCCACCCTAGGAACTGTGGTTTGGCGAGGGAGGCTATGGATCTATCGGAGATCCTGGCACCCCCAAACTCAATTTTTGGGGTAGCCAGGTCGATTAAACTGCTATAAAAATCTGTGTGTGTGTGTGTGTGTGTGTGTGATGTGATAGTATTTCCTGAAAATCAGCCCTGATTTGCATGTAACAACAACCCAGAGTATGGGTTCCGTAGGGGTTGAGTATGGCCCTGTTCAGATGTAACAGACAATATACTGGACCCCAGCCTTGCAGATACGCTTGCAGCCTTTAGAAAGGGTATAAAGGCTCATATTTTCAATTTAGCCTTTTAAAAAGTGTATTTTTAATGTTTAAAGGTGCAATCCTATGCATGTTTAGACAGAAAAAAGGCCTACAACTCCCAGCATGCCCCAGCTGGGGCTTTTTTTTTTTTAACCACTTTTAATGTTCTTGTTTATTGGTTTACGGTTTTATTGTTTTAAGTTGATGTACACCACTTTGATGGATTATATACCGCAGGTAAGGTGGTATATAAATAAATAAAACAAGGGTCAGAGAGTTCCACTGCTACCTCCCACGGTTTCACATATGCACATTTTATTGTCCTGTTAGAAAGCCAGTGAGTGTTTGGGGTTGAAAGACTGTAACAAAAGAAACCTAGACTGTGTTTATTTCTTTTCTTTCCCCTCCCCACCAAAAGGACTTTTACTTACACAAAGCAAGAGTTTCGGGTCAGCATGGATCAGTTTTACCATGGATAACAACAAGACCTTATAACTTCTGGTTTCAACATCTGTAGGCTTTTCTTTAAACTTAAGGCTTGTCACTTTCTCTTTAAAGGTAAGACTCTAAGAGGGGAAAGAAAACATTATGACTAGTCAGCAAGGCACTGATTACTCCAAACTCACTATTTCGCAAAGTAGTACATATACAAATAATGTCATATAGTAGCCTTCTCCAATCCCATGCCTGTCCAGATGTGTTGGACTGTAACTCCCATCATTCCCAGCCAGCATGGAGTTGTAGCCCAACACATCTGGCAGGCACGAGGCTGGGCAGGGCGAAGGATGTCATATAGCACACCTGAGAATACTAACTTAAATACGAGCTGTATAACCAGTTTTTATCATTCAATCTCTTCTTCATTGTCAGCTCTGGCAGCTATTTTAATGGATCCTTCCGCTAGGATCCCAAGATCTCTTCTGTGAGCAGCTATAGCCAATTTTGAGCCAATCACTATCACTACTCCGGGACAGGAAGAGACCTTGGGGTCATAGTCAACAACTCACTTGTTGACAATTCTGGTCGTTCTTTCTCTAAAGTGGAATCATAGAGCTGGAACTGGCAAACATGAGTACAAATTTGGGCCAGGAGGTCCAGCAATGCAAGAGACATGAGTATTCCATCACGATACCGTAAGAGCAGCCCTGCTGGATCAAGCCAAAGGTCCATCTAGTCAGGCATCCTGCTTCTCACTAGTGGCCAACCAGATGCCTCTGGGAAGCCCACAAGCAGAACAGGAAGGCAAGAGCCCTCCCCAGCTGGGTCACTCAAGCAACTGGTGTTCAGTGGCAGACTGCCTCTGTACAGGGGAGGGGCTGTGGCTCAGTGGCAGAGCCCCTGCTTTGCATGCAGAAAGTCCCAGGTTCAATCCCCGGCATCTCCAGGTAGGGCTAGAAAAGCTTTGACCTGGATTTCTGCGTTGAGCAGGGGGTTGGACTCAATGGCCTTGTGGGCCCCTTCCAACTCTACTTTTCTATGATTCTATGAAATCCTGGAGAGCCAATGCTCTGGTCAGTGTTGACGATACTGGGCTAGATGGACCAGCGGTCAAGAGTCAGCTTCCTATGTTCCTAACGTGAAGGTTCCAGGTAGCCAACATGGCTAGGAGCTGTTGATAGACTTCTCCCCCTTTGCTGGATCAAATACAAAGAAGGTCCAATGGAAAGCATTCAAGATCCAAGGAAGGATGACCTATTCCCAACTGGTACTGTAGTTGAACTGGCAAAGCAAGATGAACGGTTTTCACGTAAACTGAGATACAATTACTATCTGTACCGAACTAACCGCTCTAGTCTCTACTGAGGTCTGTCCAAAATTAGCATTGTTATCAATAACTGAGAAGCTTATTTGTGATCAAAATACGAAGGAGTTAATTGTAAACTTGTTAACTGCGGCCAGGCTAATGATAGCGAGAAATTGGAAAGTACAACATGTTTTCCTAATAACAGACTGGTATAAGGAAGTTTGGGACATAGCCCTAAATGATAAACTAACTAGTAGTATCAAATGCAAAAAAGGATTGCTAAAGAAGAATAATTTTATGGAGATATGGAATCAATTACTAGACTATGTATTAATAAAGGTAACATGCCTTGTCAGGATATGTTATATTTTTGGAATTTAGACTTTATTTGATCAAGAGGATAGAAGTATATTAATTGGTCCTTTGGAGGGTGGGGGGGAGCACTTTATGATTTATTGTATGTTGATTATATTTGTGTGATAATTTTGTATTTTGCTAAATATATTTTCTGTGTTATACGGTAATTTGTTTTGAAAAATAAATAAAATATTTTTTTAAAAAAATCTAGTCTCTACTGAACCCGACTCTAACAGTGTCAGTGAATTCCTACTTGGCAGCTTCACACTTTGAAACTTTTTCACTGAAGTATAGTGACTTTCAGGTCTGCTGCTGAATGTCCAAAGAGACTGAAACATGGTCAATAAGGGCATGTAATCAATGAGGAACTGGCTTCCCCATTTAAAAAACCCCAAACTTGCTAAAAAAATACATAAGCTATCGTTTCAGATTGTACTTCGGCAACCACTTACAAACGATGGCCTGCCAGTTTGGGCATTACATCTAAACCATCTTTGTCCTCTGAAAAAAAGACAAAACAAACAGCCCAGCCCAACATGTTGTAGGAAAGTCTCTTTTTTAAACACCTCTACAAATATGTTTGCTAGCTAAAAGACAAACTCTTATAAGGAACATGGGTTTCTTTATTCTAAACCTGGACCATTTTAAAGAAGGTGTTTCTTCCCTGGGTCATCTGCAATTAAGCAGAAGACATACAGTCATGCCTTGGATTGAGAGCACAATTCATTCCGGAAATGTGCTTGTAATCCAAAGCACTCTTATATCAAAACAAAATCCCCCCCCAAAAAATTTGTACAGAGATTTTTAATTTAAGCAGTACTACAGTACTTGTATTGCAAAACGTCGCTTGTATATCAAGTAAAAAAAATTTAAATAAATATTTAAAAAATTGCTTGTCTTGCAAAACGCTCTCAAACCAAGTTACTTGCAATCCAAGGTATTACTGTATAAGCAAAGGCAACTTGGGGTATGTCAGAAGTATGTCAGAAGTTCTCTAGGCAAAAGCAGAACATGGAACACGGAATCAGACACCAATAGGACAATCCAGGTTTTCTTTCATGAATTAAGTTTCCAGAGCACAAGCTGGGAAGAAACACTTGCAAATGTGTAAGCAGAATATTATGAAACAGAGGTGGTTTTGGTAGGGCCTTCAAATGGACAGACTATATGTCTTCAGGACCACAAACAGGTCCCTTGCCCATGGATGCTCTTCCATGCCACTATGCCTTTTTGGCCCTTTTTGGATCCAACCTTGGGTCACACCAGCCTTTGACAGAACATTTTGAATTCTTTAAATTCAGAAGCTTAGAACCAGAATTGTGTAAATATATAGATATAGGCACATTTATTATTATTCCTTACACAGAATGACTTTGGTAACCAAGTAGACAGAGCCCCAAACCAATTTCAAAATTATATATATAATTCATGTTATATATATGAACAGAAGTAAAATGTAAGATATTTTCATGTTAATGAATCATTTGCTATTTCCACACACAAGACACCCAACAGCAGGACCAGAAATAATGTTCATTAACATTCTGAAAACAAAATACCTAAATGAATGGGGGGAAATGAGTCAGTCATACTTTGGGGATAAATCCTCCAAAACCGTATCAGTGAAAATGCAGGCTTTTAAAGACCTTAATATGCTGGCTTTAATCACTCTGAAATAAAACAAAGGTTAAATATATACCCATGATTTTTTACCCATGTCTGATATAGTTGATGGTACAACTGCACACTAATTCTGATAAAGAAATCCAATGGCAGCGCATAGCACTCACCTTACCCATGGTTTAGACCAGTGTTCTCCAACCTTGGGTCCCCAGATGTTTTTGGCCTACAACTCCCAGCATGCCCCAGCCAGCTACGCTGTTGTAGGCCAAAAACATCTGGGGACCCAAGGTTGGAGAACACTGGTTTAGACCAACCAGGATTTCCATGTAACTAAGATCTGAAATCATAGTTAAACCGCAGATTCTGATCTGGATTAGCCTTAACCATGGGTAAGGCCAGCACTGATGTATCCTCTAAACATGCTTGAGGCAGGGAAAGGAGAAGTCACTCCTGGAAGAGAATGGGGAAAGGCCAGGGGGAGCATGCTCCTATGACTGGCTCCCAAACTCCTAGCCATGGTTAAATTTGCACCAGCCTCAAGAAAAATGTTCATGATTAACACATTCAGCAAAGAAACTGGCAGTTGTACTGCAAGAAGGAACTGTTTCCTTTTTAAAACTGACTTGTTATAATCAAGGGGTAGGGCCAGGGTGGATGGCAGAGAACAAAATGGCTTAAGGGATGGGGGACAGGAGAAGAATGGCAGAGGCTAAGGCTGTTTATATCACCTGGTCTGTGAAATGGGTTTAAATTTGCTTCATTACAGCCAACAAGTCAAAAACATGCTACATATTCAATCACTTAAATGGAGTGACATGACTAGAGTTGTAACTATACACAGAAAAGTAAAAAAAACCAAAAACCAACAACCCCAAAACAGAAAGCTTTTCTGTGGTAGTTAACAATGGGGTCATATACTTACAGCCACAGAAGCCCACTGCAATGCAAAGCAGTGACTGGTTGGAATCTGATCATGTGAGCGACAGCAGCCAATAAGAACAGAAAATAAGAAGCAGAAGACAAAGCACCGCCAATCAGTGTCAAGAGTTGCAATGCACAACTGCCAGTTGTTTTTTTCTCCCCACCTATGAATGCACAGATTCATAAGCTTCGAAAGAAATCAGTTCCATTCTTTCCTCTCTCAGTGACTCGGGGCTAAGCTGTGGGAAGAAGTTCCAGCTGCACGTCAGGGAAGGGTGCCGGCATCTGACAGCGTAGTGTGATAGCACAAGGGCCTGTTGCCCGGCAGGTGGCTTGAGCCGTGACACTCTAGCACAGTGTTCTCCAACCTTGGGTCCCCAGATGTTTTTGGCCTACAACTCCCAGCATGCCGGGAGTTGTAGGCCAAAAACATCTGGGGACCCAAGGATGGAGAACACTGCTCTAGCAGCCAAACTCATTGCCCCTGGTTGCCGTGAGAAGGAGACACTGCCAGCCATGTCTGTCATTCAAATGAGAAAATGCAACGGGTAGCAAATTAAGAAGCAAAGATGTAGCATAAAGCAACCGGGAAGCCAGAGGGAGAATTCATTAAAAAGAGGGCTGGGACAGCCCCGATAGGCTGTCTGAACACAGTTCTGTGCAATTTCCACTCGGTGGTTTGTGAGGAGAATGGCGAATGGTCTGCAAGGACCTGATACTGCAGCATTGCTGACATGAAAGCAGGCTTGGACATGATTATTATTATTATTATTATTATTATTATTATGATTTACACAGTCGATCCTGAGAGCCTAATCGATGAGCCACCCGATGGCTGGTTACTGGCGATTTCAGAGGAGGGGGGCAGCAGGGCCCTGCTGGCTGGGGATGGTGGGAGTTGTAGTCCAACACATCTGGAGGGCACCAGGTTGGGGAAAGCCATTCCAGAATACTGGACGGGTCATTGGGAAAGGGTTAGGACCCTCTGCTTCAATGGCTGCGGCATTTGTACCACCTTCTAGGATAAGAGATCACCAAGAATGAAATTTACACTCTTCTTTTTTTTAATTGTAACAACTGGGGGGGGGGGGGCAGAGGGGTCTTACCTGCGTCATGCGAATCGGAGTGTGCACGCCAGAGCCCTGCAGTGCTTTGTTGAGGGTTTCGCTGAACATGCTGCGGAGTTCCACGGAATGACAGTACACGGCATCGATCTTGGGCCACCAGTCCAGTGCAGACTGAGCGAAGGAATTGGACAAAACAGCAACAGGGATCACAAAATGAGCATTAGGAAGGACCCGGTAGAGCACATAATCCAGCAGCTTAATCTCAGAGGACTCTTGAAATCTCCAGGGAAGATTCCATTCTCTCCTCAGCAATGCTGAACTGCCACTGTCACACTAGGGGTGCTTCTAGATAAGGCTTTTATTGTGTAGTCACCGTGCTTCATTCACAGAATTTTACGGGGGGGGGGGGGGTCCAGACGATATCATCTATTTGTAACCCACCCATGCTTTCCCACTGTATCTTTTGTCTTTTCTTCTTGCCAGAAAGAGATCCATTAAGGAGGAAGAGATGCTCAGTGATTTTTGACTGAGAGCGCTAGGAGTCCTCTATCTGGAAGCACCCTGGGTAAATGGATTCTATTTTTATGCCCTTCTTAAAGCTTTGGCCTGAGTCTGCTTCTACAGAACCGGTATAAAGTCAGAAACCCATAAAGCAATAGTGGACCTGAAGAAAGGTAGCCTGCAGAAGGGTTCCCAATTTCTAACAGTGGGAAAGAAGTTCTAACCTGATTGGCAGCTTAAAGAAACATTTTGTTGGTGGTAGTTGTCTGCAGTTCAGTCTGCAGGTGTTAGGTTTTTATTTTCAGGCTACCGATAGTAATAGCTAATAGGAGTCCTCCCCCACCAGTGGCGATGGTGAAATCAGCCCTGCTGAACAATGCAGCTCCTTTCCAGGTAGTGATCCTATACACATGTCCAAAAACATTTGCAAGTTATCCTCACAGCTGTGAGAGAGGGTCTGGTAAGTGCCACTGGAGACAATGCTAGTCCTGTGGTGGGCAGACTTCAGACTTGTCAGATCTACTGTGCTTTTTACTATAACCCCAAGATCTACCAATTAGAGGCAGGTGCAAAAGACAAACACTTGGAATGAAAGAACAGGGTGCCTCTGAGCATATTTTGAGCTATCATCAAGGGACTGAGAACATAAGCAGAGCCCTGCTGGATCAGACCAAGGAACCATCTAGTCCAGCATTTTGTTCACACAGTGGCCAACCAACTGCCTGTGTGGGAAGCCCACAAGCAGGACATGAGTGCAACAGCACCCTCCCGCCCATGTTCCCCAGGAACCGGTTTACAGTAGGCATACTGCCTCAGATGCTGGAGGCAGCATAATACCATCAGGACTAGTACCCATTGATAGCCTTATCCTCCTTGAATTTGTCTAATCCCCTTTAAAAGCAATCCAGGTTGGTGGCCATCACTCCATCTTGTGGAAGGGAATTCCATAGTTTAACTATGCACTGTGTGAAAAAGTTCGCCCTTTGATCTGTTCTGAATCTCCCACCAATCAGCTTCATGGGATGACCCATTTGGATTGTAGTATTATGAGAGAAGGAGAAAAATGTCTCCCTGTCCACTTTCTCCACACCAGGCATAATTTTGTACACCTCTATACATGTCTCCTCTTACTCGTACTTTTTCCAAAGCTAAACAACCCCAGCTGTTGTAACCTTTCCTCACAGGGGAGTTGCTCCAGTTCCTTGATGACTCTAGTTGCCCTTTCCTGCACTTTTTCCAACTCTGCAATATCCTTTTTTAGGTGCGGCGACCAGAACTGTCGACAGTACTCGAACTGTGGTCGCACCACAGATTTGTATTTGTATTTGTGCACACACAATCTTCTCCAGCCACTCCCCTCTCACCTTAATTCTCCCCAACACACTTAGCCATCACTTGTCAATGCGTCTGCATGGATGCCAACCATGGTTAATGCAAACCACGAAGCATTCCGTAACGTAGGACTTGAAATGCGATTTTGAAGCTGGTTTTAAATCTTACGTTAGAGTTGCGTCCTGGCTTATGTTAACCATGGCTAACATCCACGCAGGCAGGCATGCGACATGATTAAGGAAGATTTATTTATTTATTTATTTATTATATTTATATCCCACCCTTTTTCCCTGCAAGGAACCCAAGGCGGCTTACATAATCCTCCTCCTCTCCATTTTTATCCTCACAACAACCCTGTGAGGTAGGTGAGGCTGAGAGTCAATGACTGGCCCAAGGTCACCCAGTGAGTTTCATGGCCGAGCGGGGAATAGAACCCAGATCTCCCGAGTCCCAGTCCCAACACTCTCACCAGCTACGCCACACTGGCATAGATGGAAGGAATTTGAATATCAGAAAGGAGGAAATGTACAACCCCAGGGCCTCAGCCATTCTAAGTTCCTGCTAGTGATTACATTTGCACTGGTCCTAAATACTACAAATATTTAGGGGATGGAAAAGCAACAGATTAGCTAACCACCATTAAAAATGACCCAGATACAAGCAAACTAAGAAGGCGGGATTCTGACTTTGCTTGTGAAACGAATGCTACCGCTGAAGGCCAATGCAACTGCCCACATGACTTGAACATGTAGCTCCCCCACTGCGCTCTGATCTCCTTCCTGCTTCTGCAGTTCAAACCAATCCCTACCATCTAGAGAAGTGAATTATCTAGTCTTTTCAAGCACCTTAAGAACTTACATTTGTGATTATACGGTGGAGTGAATTTACCAGCACATAATGAAATGTTGATGGAGAGTTCTGTGCCAGGCAGGTCTAGAAGAAAGGAGGATACATTTTTTTTAGAACGTTTCTGCCTGTTAACTAACTTGGAAATCAAAGGATACAATCTCCTGCGGGACTTTGTCCACCACAAGATACAGTGGAACGAGCAGGACTTGTTCAAGGGCACTTCTGCATGAATGAAGTGAACACAAGTCTGTGTGCAACAGGACTGGGCACAAAGCAAATAAAGAATACTAGAGCTTGTTCAGTTAATTCATAATGTAACTGGTCACTAAAAGGCATGGGGAAAGGCATCTCAAAAGCTATCTAAAAATAGACTTCTACAAAACACTCAAAACAGTATTTGCTGAGAAACAGAATTCTCTATTATTCATGAATCTGCTGACCCATCCCTCATATCCAGCAGCTCAAAAATAGCTTCAGGATAGAGAGAATGTGCCTACAGAGCCACGGCCTCACCTTGAAGTGCTGGTTATTCTGTGGGTTGATGCGGAAGCAAGACACTAAGCAGTCGATCATGAGGTCGATGTCTGCATTCTGGTTGCTTCTCGAGAAAGGCTTGCTAGGATTGAAGAGGAGGTTCTATAAAACAGCAAACGTGTGTCACGGGGATTTTAGCCAGCACTAACAAATATTTAGAATACTTTCTAAAAGTCAAGGAAGCTACTTGTGGAAGTTTTTTAGTCTGTTTTTTTTTTTTAACGAAAGAAGAACATTTATAGCAAGCTTTCAAGGATACACTGCCCCTTCTCAAGGCAAACGGGGAAAATGCATCCCTTGCAATGGAGGTACGTACAAATCTGCTGGGATGGAATAAGCCCTCCCTCAATGGCAGTTCAGTTTTGAGCTAGATATCCCTCTATCCCATCTATCTATGGCTGTATATGTCCCAGTAAAACAACAACAACAACAACCATTTCCCAGTCAGAACCCCTTTCCCAGTCAGAACCCAGAGTTTTGACAGCTAGCCAGCTGTCAAAACTGCTTTTCCCTAGAAAAAGGAGGGTGTGTGCGCACATTTGCACTTTCCTGAGCACCTAGAGGCTTAGAACAAAGTGCAAAATGTGCACCCCAATGGGAACTAAATGGGGGGGGGGAAATGAGGATCTTTGGGTGAAGGGGGTGTAAATCCCCCCCAAAACCTTCTCATCTGCAAAGATCCTTCACGCCTTTGGTTTCTCTTGACAGCTCCTCTTTTGACAGCTGTCAAGAAACCAGGGGGGGGACACATTTGGAGCCTCTTCTCAGCAATGCCCAGGGTTGGTACCTGCTGCACTTTGGCAGCACCACCCCCCCCGGACATTCCCCCAGTTAAGGCTTCAAATCCTTGCAGTTGTGCCTAAAAAAATTTAACACGTAAAAATGTGCACAAATTATTTTGCACAAGAAAAATTGAACAAAAATTCAGCCAGCCACAGATAGCCTCACCAAGGTGCCGCTCAGGCATTCTGAAGGGGCTATGAGTGGCTGTCAAAACAGGGATCGTGAAAGCCAGCTGTCAAGCTGGCTTTCACAATCTACGGGGGGGGGGCGGGATTTAAACTGTAAAAAAGCCACAGCGAGCCGAAAAAAGCTTGGGATACCAGCGGGGAGGGCAGCAAGGCAGTGCCAGCCATCCCAGGTGTTGCGTGGGCACCAGTGGGGCAGCTGGCACTGGTGGTGGCCAGGACAAGCTCAAGAAGAGTGGCTAGGGGGTTTTGCCGCTCTTGCCAAGCGAGTCGCTGGCCAAGGGACTTTATCCACAGTGGGATCCGTCATCCGAGTTCGGACGACACGACAACCCAGCGTGGGTAAGACAACCCCTACAATAGGCTATGGGTCCCCAGGGTGGCTTGTTTGGAAAAAAAACAAGCCACCGTGAGTAAATTCGGATGACGTGACAACCTAAAATAAATAAACAAACAAACAAACCTGCCATGGCTCACTGCCCATGGTGGGTTGTCGTGTGAACCAGGTCAATGTAAAATGTGTATCTTAGGCAAAACTGTGTACAAAGATGGTGCCTGGGCTGCCCACAGCTGTTCTCCTGCATCGAGCAGGGGGTTGGACTTGATGGCCTTATAAGCC
The DNA here is from genome assembly GCA_021292165.1 of Shinisaurus crocodilurus. Classification (NCBI taxonomy): domain Eukaryota; kingdom Metazoa; phylum Chordata; class Lepidosauria; order Squamata; family Shinisauridae; genus Shinisaurus; species Shinisaurus crocodilurus. Next base: position 12,736,158 of record CM037886.1, on the reverse strand, counting down.
CCTTCCAACTCTACTATTCTATGATTCTATTAGCAGAAATGCACACGGAAATGTGTACAAATTTCCGTGTACCTTTAAAAAAAACACTTGCTGATGTAGAGCAGGATAGAATAAACTTAAGGTTGGAAAAATGGGAAGGCAAACTTGACAGATGTGTTGATCCCCGGCTTGTGCTAACTATAATTTATAACCCAAACCATGGGCTGTGCTTCCAGGTGTAAGCCAGGCCCACTAGGATTTAAAGCAATTTCTCTGTGTTTGTTTTCTACCTGCAGCTTCAAGCTCACTCCCATTTCCGGGTGCAGCAACCGCTGGAGATGAAGCAATGGCTGTTAGCAATGGTTTGTCAACTCAGACATTGCACCAAACCACAGTTAAGTTTCCTTAAGTGTTTTGGCATGATGCTCAAATTGACCCATTGGCCTAGTTCTCAAGTCATGCTAATCCATGGTTTATTTAAACAATGGCTTGTTGCCCTGTCTGGGATTCGTTTGGCAAATGATTGATTTTTTTTACTGTTCCTGCCCTCTGCCTCTGTAGCCTGGTGAAACAACCCATGAACCACCCACAATTCTGAGTTCACATGTAATAACAACCCATGGTCTAAACAACCCACAGTTCACAACCCAACATCAAACCATGGGTTCTCTTCATGTGTTGTTTGTGGTTAATAACCATAGTTAACCCATAGTTCTGGGTTCGCATGTAACAACCCACGATTCAACAAACCATGGATAATTAAACAATGGTTTATCATTATATGTGAACCAGGTTATTAAGTGTTCAAAATCATTAACAGTTCAAAATCAGAGCAGTACATAATTCTTGGTTTTCCTTCTTTTCGTTTTACCTTGAGATCTACCACCATGGACTGCACTAGAAGGAAAATGACAGAATTGTCTTCCCAGCTGATGTAGGTCGATGCTTTGCACAGCTTAACACAAGCGATGGCTGCACTTTCAGTCAGTTGCCTACTTCCACCATGGCCTGCAAGTGCCTTCCTGAGGTTGTCCAAAAAGAGCTTCTGTAAGATTCAAAACACATAAAACAGAAAAGTTTTAACTCCATCCTGGATTCAAATTACAGATCAGACACTAATCCGCCCGCAAGACATTACCATTCGTTTTATTTAGCTGGGGTTGGGACTCTCCTTGGGCTTGCTTGGGGCTTCTTCCCGAGGTTTGGGGTTGCCCTTCCCCACGCCCCCTTTTGTCCCGCTATAGTTGGGGTTACTCCCCTTTCCCCCTTTGGGCTGCCGATACAGCCCCATCTGATCCGCCAGCTTGCCCATTTCCCGACAGTTTGGGGGGTCCCGGTCCCGCACGGCAGTGGTCAAGTCCTCCGGGATAGTGGCACAGAACTGCTCTTGAATCAGGAGCTCCCTCACCTCAGCCAAGGTGGTCTTCCCGGTGGCCCCGATCCACGCATCCCAAACCTGCCCCAGATGCGCCATCCAGGATGCATGTGTCCCCCGGGGGAGGCTGCCCATAACGAAATTTATGGCGGCAATGCTCAGCCGTGAGGGCAAAACGTTCTCTCACGGCTTCCTTGAAGGGAGCATAGTCCAAGGGGGCAGTTTGGGTGTGAATGCCCAGGAGATCGGCCAGCTCCCCGCTGACCTGCGTCCGCAATTGTCCGGCACCTTTTGCTCCTGGCAGGCGGCTTCAAACAGGGTGAAGAAGATCAACACATCCTGCCCCGGCTTGTAGGTGGGGAATTGCTTCCGATCCCATTTAGGGGTTGAGGTATCTATAGGTTGGGGTGGAGGTAGTCCGCCCCCCCCCCCGGCACTCGTGGTCAGCCTTGCGAGCTCTAACTGCATCTGGAGGGCCGCCTGTTGATGCTGGATCATTTCTTGCTGATGCCGCATCACTTCCCTGGTCTGTTGCCAATTTAGTTGGGGGAAGAGGGCGTCAAAACCTCCCCCTCCTATGGCTCCACCAGCAACCCCTCCGTCCATGTCTTCTTCCGACTCAGGGTCTATCCTGTCGCCTCTCCTAAAGTTACTCATTAGACTGGGAGGACCCCACTGCTTGGATCCTCTCCCCGCCAATGAAGAGGGGGCTCCCTCCCCTTCCTGGGCTGCGGTTTTCGGCCACACGGCCCACTCCATTGTGGAGACATGGCTCCCCTCTCCGGGAGTCACCGGGCTGGCCAATAGCTCCAGCGGTTACTGGCTGGGGCTACCCATTTCTAGCCACTACCTGATTACTTTTCCCGCAATCAGCTAGCCTGCCCTAGACCCTATTAGTTCTGTCCGTTAACTATAAGTTTCCAAAATGTCCCGTCGTCTGCCACCATGTGGAGGACCAGCACCCAGGTCCTCTGCGTGAGTTCGGCGCTTAACGGGTTAACCGGCACTGAGCTACAGCCCGTACAAGCGATTGACATTGACTAGGTTTGCGCAGCAAAAGGAAACTCCAGAGCCTTTGTATACCAAATAAGGCGTTTATTTGCTACAAGTTAGATGAAGCGGAACTAATAGTTTTCTAGGAATACTACCACGTCAACATGCCCTGACGTGACCTCAGGGTTTTATCAATGAAAATGGTTCCCAGGCTAGCGTATTGCGGAAACAGTTACCTGACCTCAGAGACTCTACGCTGGTTAGTTTTCTGCCTGGCTCCGAGTCCTTCCTGACCCGGGGTGGAGAGCAGCTTACCCCAGCCACAGCTGGGTGACGTGACTGGTGTCTTGCCCCGTGTCTCCGACAACTCCCAGAAGATGTGAAAGGGGGTTTTCTACCCCACCTTTTCCCGCTCTCCCGCCCCCTGCCTGTCAGGTGGGCTTATCCCTGCCCCCTGTGTGGCAGGTGGGCTTATGCCTGCCTGGGGAAAAGATTATGTATCCTGGTCTGAGGTGTACTTTACAGCTCATAGTGGCTGCCCTGCCTTCTTGATGGTCCGCAATTCTCCTTTGTGGATTCCTTGTTGGTCTGCAGGTTTCGTCTGGCAGAGCCAGCACCTCCAGTTCCCCTCCCGCCCCCTGTGGAGAGGTTTATGCAGACAGAGCTTGGCAGGGAAATGTGTGCGTGCGTTGTGTGTGTTCATGTTCCTTTTATAGTTGGGCTTTCTCCACAATTTATTTATTTGTTTCATTTTTATACCGCCCAATAGCCGAAGCTCTCTGGGCGGTTTACAGCAATTAACAAGACAGTCCCTGCCCGCAGGCTTACAATCTAAAAAGACACGACACACAAGGAAAAAGGAATGGGGAGGGAAGAAGGGGGAATATTAATGAATACTGCTGGCAGGGCTGGTGGAATGGCCCTGCGCTCGCTCTCATCTCCCTCCTCTCGGCCTGCTGGAATGGCCGCTGTGGTGGCAGTTGAGGGAGGAGGAGCCGTCATGAGGGAGGCCTTTCAGCAGGGCTGGTGGAATGGCCCTGCGCTCTCTCTCATCTCCCTCCTCTCAGCCTGCTGATGTGTAGTGTGTGCGTTTTAAAATTCAAGTCATTGCAGACCCCCAGAACCATCTTTGTATTGTTGGTACCCCAGTACTAAATACAATAAATACAATAATCCTAAACTTTAGAAAATAAAATAAAATTGATGCCAATATGGAAGGCCTAGTTCTCACAGGATGGTAAAGTTGTGTTTGGACTGTACCACTTCTGATCTCGGGGGGGGGGGTGTTAACTGCTCCTTCATAGAACAAAAATTCACTGCACATGAAAAGCTAGCATGGCAGTGAGAAGGGTTCTAGCCTAGCCTTCTCCCCAATGTGGAGCCAGAGCGATGCAGTAGATGCAGCTTTGACAGCAGCCCCCTCTTAACTGCTGTCAAGAAATAGGACCCAGCTGCGGAAGAAGCACATGAAGAGAAATCACATGGTGCAACCCTCCAGGTAAGCAGGTGGAGAGATTTGTGGTGCCGCGGCATCACGGCCCTATTGCACCGCACGTTAGGTCACAGTTCCAACTGGTGCCTCTTAAGTGCCCACTCACATCATGTGTAAAACTGTCCACTCCCAAGCAGTAAGGTCCCACCAGTTACAAGGTCTTAAGAAAAAGGAAAAGAGGGCAATCAGCCTCTTTAGCTTAATATCATAATTCCCTCTATTTCTGATTTTCAGGCTATGAGTACCAATTGTTATGAAGCCAAAACAGCACACCCACACCCAAACACACACAAGGGAGAAGTGTCAACAGGTTTAGGGGGACCCCCACGGCATACGGAGGTACAAATACAGCAGCTATTCCAGCAGGCACTACAGAGGGAGATGAGAGGGAAAGCAGGGCCATCCTACCAGCCCTGCTAAAAGACTACTTCATTATTTTTCTTTCTTCCTCCCTTCTCATCCCTTTTCCTTTGGTTGTGTCTTTTTAGATTGTAAGCCTGAGATGCGGGGACTGTCTTGTTTTACTGACTCTGCATGTAAGCTGCTCCAGAAGCTTTTTTTAGCTGAGGAGCGGAACAAAAATCTTTTAAATAAAGGGCAGAGCAATCCTATGGCCAAAAGACAATGTCTAGAAGGCCATCGGATTGCTTGGATCCCAAACTACAAGGTTGGAAAATCACTCGTAGCTGGGGATACACAGTGGGATCCCCCTCCCCACCCTCACAGCCGGTGCGGAATGGATCGCGCCAGCTGCATCTCTGAGGTCGCAAGAGTGACCTCAGGGAAGGGCTTTTGGGGGAGTTCCACGGGACGGAGATGGGAGCAGATATCCTGGCAGCGACTCAGCCTCCTTCCCTCCCACTCCGAGATGCCCTAACTTGGGACAGCCAAAATTGGCCATCTAGCAGTTTTGCAGGGTGGGAGAACTTTACACTTTCTGGCAGGGACGTGCAAACCAACAACAGAGGCAGTGGCTAAGTTTCTTTTTTCTGTACTAAGGACTCATAAGGCAATTCTTCCATCATAAATGTAACTTCTATTAGTAGGATCTTGTTTTTGGTTATCTTAAGATGTTTTAAACTGGTGTATGTTTTAATAATGTTTGTTGTTGTATAATGATGGTGTTTTTATCCATTTAATGATGTCCAATATTGTTTTTGTTGGGTCCATGACCGTATAATAAAAAATTGATTGATTGAGGGTGGGAGAAGCTCAGAGGTGACCTTCGCCTCCACACTCCTTCCACTCTGCATAGGATACCCATAATCCTCCAAGTTTGGAGAGTTGCACCCAAAATAAATAATGGGTGCAACCCATTGGATTGCACCCAAAATAAATAATACTTAAAAAAAAAAAAATCCTAAGACAGGTGAACTCCCAAAACAGCCTCATGGTGCATGGGCGGCTGAATGTCCATTGCAGGTAAAAATGGAAAACCAGAGGGGGAATGGAATGGAGTGGCTAGAACTGCAAACAGGGAACGTTCCACACTGCAACATCTTGTTGCAGGTACCGTTTGAAAGTGAAGGAAGCATGCACATTCTTGTCAACCCTCAGACAGAAAATAAGCACAGATCAGGCAGCCAGGTTCACAGAAACGGTTTGAGAAGCATTTAGAAAATGTGGACACTCGAGCAAGATGTGTTTAACCGCAAGCGGAACAATGCAAGGAGCTTTGGGGGATCCTCCCAGTTTAGCAAGTGAGCTTGGGACTGTACCACTTCAGAGCACAAGGGGGAAGGACATGCTTGGATGCTTCCCCCATACACAAGTTCTTTTCATTTAGAAAAGCAACATGTCCGGCGGGGGGGAGGGAATTCTTGCCCAACCTTCTCACCAATATGTTATTTCATTACTTTTTTAAAAAAATCAACTGCCTCCATATACAAAAGCCTGACTAGCACAAGCCATAGAAGCCATTTTCAGCTTCCTTCACCTTATTTGTTTTGTTTTCTTCCACAACATCCTTGGCGATGTCTTGGATGATTTCCGGACACAGGACAAGGAGGATTATTTGCAACGGCCAAACAGCCGCTTTGCGTTTCGTGCTTTCAGCAAATCCATCCACCAAATCAAACAGCTTCTCTGCACAATCTGCAAGCAAGAGATGAGACAAAAGACAACACACACTTAGTTCCAAGTGTGACTGAGGTGTAAAAAGCTGAAATCCCTCCCTTTTTTTTTTAGCACGGTATCAATATTTAATAGCACTGCAACAACACTCCTCTTGGAAGGAGAAGCACCCTTAAGTTACTGTAGCCTAACACACACCAGCACAGCCGAAATGATACATTCATCTTTGGGGGGGGGGGGAACCTTGTCAGGAAAGCATAGGCTGAAGGTCTTGAACAATACATACTCACTCCCACCCCCACACAAAAAAACCCCTTATTGGGAGAGATGACCAGCTCATGGCCTGCATGTCAGAAGATGGCATTTTGCCCGAGTCAGGGCACTTTAAGTGTCATTTTTTTCAAGAGGAAAAAAAGAAAGAGCAAGCTGCCTAAAGTAAAAAAATAATTAAAAAAAAAAAAAGTTCTGGTGGTGATTAGCTTTTAAAATGTAATGACAGTAAATAAATTCAAGAAGTTCCTTGCTCATAGAAATCCATCCATACAATAACAGCAACCCAAGGCTGTTGCTAGCATTCCTCACCCTGTTTGAGGAAGAAACTAAGACTATGAGCCCTCCTGGCCTGAGCACAGGCTGTGTCCGGGGGGGGGGGGTGTCACCACTGGGCCCAATGGAACCCCCTCCTTAGTGTGGGCTCCCCGGAACGGGACTCCCTGCATGGTTCCTGGTTTCCCATCCAGCCCTCCTCAAATTGGGGCTCTGGCCAGGAACAGATCTCGAAAGATGAGTTGAGGGAATCGCTCAGGCCGCATTGTGCATCCGGAATACAACGGGGACAAACTTCAGAGCAGGCTCAGAATGAAACCATTTGTTTTCCTTTTTTAAAAAAATAAATGATTTTACGAGTGCCATTCTGAGCAAGCCCGGGGATGCCCTGCATTGTGAGAAGCAATTACAGTTGACACCAGTGTAATACTTCGTTTTGACTGCGCTAGGCTGAACATAACAACTAAACTGCATCCATTTTCCCTTCGTTGCTGAAGTCCATTTGTTCTGGCACACCCTATCTTACTTTTCAAATGTGGGCCTAAAATATTTCATTTTAGTAATATTTACAGTAATACCTTGGATTGCAAATAACTTGGTCTGAGAGCGTTTGGCAAGACAAGCAAATTTTTTTTATAAATTTTGACTTGATAAACAAGCGACGTCTTGCAAGACAAGTAGTCGTAGGGATGTAACCGCTCTCCTCGAGCGGGCGTAGCGGGCCGAAATCGGCCCCGCTCACGCCCGCCAGAGACTCGCTTTGATATAAGAGTGTTTTGGATTACAGGCACGTTTCCGGAACGAATAATGCTTGCAATCCAAGGTATTACTGCATATACAGAAGCCTGCCATTATTTGGGCATCCGTCCGGTTAACTTATATCCATTAAACTATGAACAATAAAACCAAGCTGTCCAACTTTGACTCCTTTATACAAATGGCTAGCTAGACATTCAGCCAAGCAAGTGGTACAGCTTTTCCTGGACTGTACCATTTCAAGCTTCAGATGGGGGAGCTTGTTTGAATGCTCTCCTCATAAAGTACTCCTTGCATATACAACAAACAACATACTGTATTAAGAAAGTTAGACTGAACTCTTCCCCTTGACATGCTAATTTTCTGTTTTATTACTCACTATATATGAATGAAATTGAGAACCTGTAGTCCGCAAGATCATATTGTGCACGCCACCCCCACTCACCACAACCAGAGCAAAACGCTGGACTGCACCAGACAAAAATGTTTTCTTTTCTTCTCTGAGCAAGGACAAAACCCAGCTGAAGTGGGTGACCTCTGAGCAGGCAACAGTTGAAGAAAATTGTTATCTGGAAAAACCGCACCCAGGTTTACATGATACACAATCCATCTGTCAGCAATGCCTTACCTGCCAGATCAGTCTGCGGTGTCTGGTACAGCTTAGTAAACTCATCCGGATAGTTTTCCACCCAGTTCCAAAATGCCTGCACAAATTACAACATGGGTCATAAGGCACAGTTACTTCAGAGAAGCTATTCATACAGGATCAATGAGAGATGCCGTCTTGTCCTTCCCAAGTTCCCAAAGTTCTTAGGGCCCCTTCACACACTACAAGAACAGCAGAAGCAAACAAGACCTTCTACCACTTCTCTAACAGCCTAAGTGGCCCAGAATTGAGCAACTTCATAAGCTCACATTGATTAATAGCAAAGCTCATTTCACTGCTTCCTAAATGTCCTCAGAATATTGTAATATAAAACAGGGGGGACAGACGACACCAAAATCAGTATCTAAGCCATATTCCATATCAGAATCCATATTCTGATCATTAATTAGTTTTAAACTCACCTGTCGGGCTTCTCACATGCTTGGTTGCATTTTTCATTGAAACCCCAAAGTTCACAGATTGCACAAGTTGCACCAGGGCCAGAACTGTACACCCTCTCAATAACCAACCTCCAAAACTATCCCAGGAAGGCAGGAATTATGGACACCACCACAATCAACATCCCTTGTATTTGAGAATTGCTGCTGGAGATGTGCCCCCATGGAAGGATTTCTATCCAAAACATGTTGGGCCTGGCATACATTTCTTTTCTAGCATTTGGAGTTTTCCCTTCTTCTGCTTGCTCCAGGTACAAGTCTCCTGTAGCTCCCCCACCTGATCACAGCTTCAGATTCGGAACAATTCTCCCACACACCCCATTGTAAGATTAGATTTTTTTGAAGGTACATTCCATTTCACTTCAGTGGCACTTCTTATGGAAACTAAAGACCATGAGGAAAGGTCATAATCTTTGGGGATTTTTAGCTTAGAAAAACAGCAAATAAGCAGGGTGGGATACAATTAGGCACGGTGTGGAGAAGACTAGAACGAGAAAGGAGATTTTCCTACCACTCTCATAATACTACAACCCAGAATCATCTAAGGAAGGTGAGTGGTAGAAGATTCAGGACAGAGGAAAGGAACTGCTTCTTCACGCAGCCCATATTTAAACTATGGTGTTCGCTACAAGATGTAGTGATGACCACCAACGTGGATTGCTTGACATGAAACTCACTGGGTGACTTTGGGCCAGTCACTGACACTCAGCCTAATCTACCTCACAGGGTTGTTGTGAAGATAAAAATGGGAAGGAGGAGGAGGATTATGTAAGCTGCCTTGGGTTCCTTGCAGGAAAAAGGGCGGGGTATAAATATAATAAATAAATAAATAAATCCATGGGGGATAAAGCTATCAGTGGCTACAAGCCATAATGGCTATATAAATTACCTCCAGTATCAGAGTCAGTGGCCGGGTTTGGACGACATGCCATGGCTCATTGTGGGTTATTTAACCCATGATGAGCCCTGGCACCCACGGGCACCAGGCTGAATATCCAACCCCCGCTCGGGGGGTTGCTGTGTCATGCGAACACAGCAAGCATGGGTTTCATAGATTTCATAGATTTCATAGATCATAGAGTTGGAAGGAGCCTACAAGGCTATCGAGCCCAACCCCCTGCTCAATGCAGGAAACTAGAGGAGGGGTCTCCCATCCAAGTAATAACCAGGCTTGACCCTGCTTAGCTTTCCACGCTCAGACAAGCTTATGTGAAGGTTAAACAACAGACCTAAACCAGGTTGACCCTCACATCACCAGAGTGACCCACATCCACCGGGTTCACGTGACATGACGACCCCCCAAAGAGCGGTTGCATATTCAAAATGGCAGCCATAGCTGCCCTACACCCTTACGTACAAACAGCTGTACCGTAACGCAGAATACCAATGATTAGGGAATAACCACGGGATGGACAATTGCCTTCCAGCCCTATTTGTGGGCTTCCTAGAGGCATCTCGTTGGCCGCTGCGGGAAAGAGGTTGCTGGAGTGATGGACCTTTGGGCTGATCCAGCAGGGCTCTTCTTATGAGAAACACGGAGAAAGAACGAAGCCTCTGCATGACCTCAATGAACATTTGGGAGATGCACCCCAGTACCAGACAAGCATGTGAAGGCTTCCCTGCACTTTTCCAACTCCTGAGTTGGGAAAGTGGATGGCCTTGCCTAAATACCTGCAGAGAGAGCCTGAGAAATTACAAGCAAGGAGGAAACTTGCCTTTTCAAGACTGTTGATCACCGCCAGTTGTGCAGCTTTCTTGAGGGCTTTAAATTTAAAGGCCGTCTCTGTAGAAAGAAAAAGTGGCATTGATACAAGGAGTGGGATGCCAGCGACTCGACAAAACCACCCTAGCACCTCCCAAGCTGTCACTCATTGACCACTAAGTAGTCATTCTTGTAGCATGACCCATATTTTATACTTTTAAGCAATAACGCCCAAAACTGCGCTAACTTACAGTATTTTACTACCCTTGGGAAGACCCTGTGTAGCAGAATGGGCAATGTTTGCTCATTAAGATCTTCTAGAGCAGGGCTCTCCAACCTTGGGTCCCCAGATGCTGCTGGCCTACAGCTCCCAGCATACCCAGCCAGCATGGCTAATGGCAAGGGATTCTGGGAGCTGTAGCCCAGCGACATCTGGGGAGCCAAGGTTGGAGATCCCTGCGCTAGACAGACTGTCCTTCACATTCCCACCAACATCCAAGCTGCGGTTGGTTGGCCGTGGAGGACTGCCTTCTCCGTGGCCGGGTTTAGACTCTGGACCTCCCCTTCCTGGGGAAACCCGTATTCCATCGCTATGCAAAGACTTTCCTTTTTTTGGCAAACATTCAGCCTTAAACATTTTTTGGTTTCTATTGCATTTTAGTCTGAACATGTTTTATCTGCTCTTTTACCCTTCGCATTTGCTATTAACTGTATTTTATTGTTATTTTAATTTCTTGTAAGCCATCTTGAGCATTTTAAATAAAAAGGTGGGAATACAAAAATAAATAAAACACACTTTAAATAGATAGGAAAAAACCCAATCTAAATCACATTGGAGCCATGAGCACACTTCTCTTTCAGTCTCAGTCCCAGAACCCCTACCCTACTAAGCTAACCTTCAACTTTTTACAACACAAATGTTAGGTTCTTGGGTCATCGCTAACCGTGATGGGGGAGACCTGCAATTACCATCTCTCATGATGTTAGGGTGTTGTTGTTGTTTTTTAATAGCAGCTGCTATTTTAAAAGAGAAGAGACATGATACGGATTGTGACCACAGCGCTGGAGAAGGGTTTAATCCCTTTGCGCCATTTATCTGATTGAAAATTGCACCCACAAAGCTGTTATTTACCTAGTATAGGCAAATTTATAGATGTCATCAAGGTACCTGCAAGTTTTTCCCTGCAGGGCAAACAGCAGTTGCAGGGAAAGAGAGGGGGTTAATTGGGAAATGTATACCCTACCCTTCAAAACTAGTTCCAGGACAACTTACAAAGATAATGGGCAAATAATAAAATACAGCTGAAAGCACAAAGTTGTAAAACCTAAAATAAATTTTGAAAATATTGCAAAATCTAGAGAGCAACAGAAAGAACTTCTACTTAAAATGTCCAAGAAAACAACAGGGTCTTTGCCTGGCCCCCAAATGGCAACAAAGCAGGTGCCAAGCTCACCTACCTAGAGGAGGGCATTTCATTATCGGGGCACCAACACTGAAAAAGCCTGGTCACCACCCAGCATATTTATGAGGAGGGGGGCACTCAAAGAAGGGCCTCTGACATTGCCCTCAGTGAACGGGTAGGGTCATGCGGAGCTGGGCGGTAAAAACCCTCCACCCCAGCACCCCTGGGTCCCAGCGGGGCTTGGGGCCCACTGTCGCCATTCCTCACTTCCTGGCGTACCTCCCATGTCATGTCTAACTTGGCCCTTAATGAGAGAACTTATGTGAAACACTGAGCAATTAGGAAACATGCTTCCGGGGGGGGGGGGGGGATGCTATACAAATACCATTATAATCTATGTATTATTATTAGACCATTTATTTGTACAGACGACATTTCAATAAGCCACAGACAAGTACAGCGAAATCTAGAAAATGCATAGGCAAGCCTTAGTTAGGTTAGATCAAAGTAAGCAAGAAGAGAAGCACCCTGTTCTTAAGCATCCACACTTCGAAATAAGGCCCAAAGTCAGCAAGGCATCCTTTCCAGATAAGTGTGGTTAGAATCACAACTCTAACCAGGAACAGTCAAGGGCGTCGCCACTTACCTTGCAGTATACGCTTCAGTTTAGCGCAGTCCACGCTGATGTACTGTAAGAGTTCAATGTCATGAACATCAGCATTGTCTTCAGAGCAAACCGTCAATTCCTGCAATCTGGAAACGTAAATACCAGCTTCTCAAAATGGAGGATAACATTTGCATCCTCAGTATAAATGGGGGTGGGGGTGGGGAGAAAGGTAAAACGATGGTGCATCTACAAATATAAAGCAGGGGTAGGCCATGTATTTATTTATTTATGTGGTAGTATTTATAGGCCCAGCCTACAACAGAGTCCTCAGGGTGGTACGCAAGGAATAAAGGGTAGTGCACAAGGTAACTCCACCAGTTACCTCTTTGCATGTAGGAAGAGTGGCGCAGTGGTTATGGTGTTGGACTGGGACTCGGGAGATCCGGGTTCTAGTCCCCGCTCGGCCATGAAACTCACTGGGTGACTTCGGGCCAGTCACCGACTCTCAGCCTAACCTACCTCACAGGGTTGTTGTGAAATTAAAATGGAGAGGAGGATTATGTAAGCCGCCTTGGGTTCCTTGCAGGAAAAAAGGTGGGGTATAAATATAATAAATAAATAAAATAAATAAGAGCAGGCATGCCGTGCCCTTCTACCACACAGATAACGTGTCATGTGAGGAAGTCCCTACATTTTAAATCTCAATGCCCACAACGCCCCCCTGCCCCTTAAAGCGCAAGCATGCAAAGTAGCCCTTTGCGCCTGCATATGTGTGGGGCGGTGGGCGGGGGAGAATCAGCAACAGTATAGCACTGGGTATGTGGTAGACAATGGTGTTATTGATTTACATGCATTTGTCCCCCAAGATTTTTGTATACATGTCCTGGAGGATTCAGTACTGTACTTCACATGAGCATGGATCCAAGTCAATCATAAGGGTATTTGCAGATGTGCAGCCAATTCAGACAATATATATATATATATATATATATATATACCTAAGCCTTGCACACCTCTTGCCTTGATTCTAATGAATTCAATTAGGCTTACGTTTTAGTGTGTCTCATTTCCTCCCACACCACTTTCTAGACGATCAAACGTTATGGGCCCACATGCCTCTAACAACTAAATCATGTGCTCTGTGCAAGCTGAGAAACTGCTTTGGTTAGTCCCAAATCTACAGATGTGCACTTGACACAACTTCTAAAACCAAACACCAAGGGAGCTCTTCATTTCTTCTACACGAAGAAGCACTTAACAGTTCTGGCTAGACACAGGAAAATGCAAGAAATCCCTCTGCGAGGCCCTAAACAAGAAGCATGTGTTACTAAACCAACACCACCAACTGCTCAAAGGGATGGGGAACTATTGTAAGGTGGGGGGGGCAAATTGCCGATCACCGGGCCAGTCTGCGGGCTGGATGACGTAAGTGGCTGTGGCCCTGCTCACTGACATCGTGAGCATGCACTCCACCCATTTTGCCTTTCTCGGTGCTGACTAGCATGGAGTTCCGCGTCTCTCTCAACACAGAGAAAGGGGCTCCAGCAGCACTGGGAGAAGCTGCTCCTGCCAGTGCCATCCGAGTCGGTCTCCTCCTCTTGCCACCCCCATTGGGGAATAACAGGGGGGAATCCCCTGAGCACCACCCGCCCTCCCAATCACAGGTCAGAGACAACAGCAGGGATGCCTCCTGGGGGCGGGGCTTGGAGGAATCCAAGGAGACTCTGTGAGGTCCAAATGGGGGACCTCCATCCTTGCGCTATGGAGATGAGCAACAAATGGCAAACTGTTTAGCTTCTGTTCAGCCTACATTAGAACTCAAAGGCACAATTTGAAAGCAAGCTTTTTCTTATGGTTCCCCCCACCCCATCCCCCAAAGTCTATACCACCAAGATCAGGAAATAGGAAACCTACCAACACTGAGAACTTGGTTCAATTTATTTATTACATTTCTAGATTTCTGGTTCAAGAACTTCAATTCAACTGTCTCTGGCTCTCCCCCATAAAGGAAATGCAATGCCTCCCATTCTGTACACAACTATTCTCCATTAAGCCATTTAGCAAAAAGACCCACATCCTCTGAAGCCAGCTGCCAAGAATAACTCCTTGGAACAGAGGTTATTAAAAGGCCTTTGAAGTTCAGTTGAGGTACCCTTTAATCATAGAACTTCCTACCTGCTGTCTGGAGACCGAAGCTCTTCCTATCTAATGTGCTCATCTTTATCATACCAAGGTTATTACAGCAGAAACTACAGCTCAGAGAATAGCCGACTGTACAACTAAATGGAAGAGCAGGATACGTTTACTTTCACTGAATACAGACAACTAGAATAGATGAGTGATGCCAACTGCTCGTTGTTCTAACCATATTTGCACTGCTCTCTTCACTGCCTTCCTCACTCTTCTCATCTTCACTTTAAGCATCTTGCATTCACTTATTTTCAAATGTCTCCATGATCTTGCTCCTATATATCTTTAAGTACTCCTCCTTCGACCTAACACTCTATAGCAGGGGTGAGGGACGTGCAGCCCTCCAGATGTTGGACAACAACTCCCATCAGCCCTGGCCAGCATAGCCATTGGTGAGGGATGATGGCAGCTGCAGGGTCACACATTCCCCATGCCTGCTCTATAGGTTCCAATCCTCCTCAGTTTTTCCTTTTCCACTATAGCTCCCTATCACTGGGATCCCCTTCCACTTCACATGCAACTCGGTTCCCTCAGTTTTAACATTCAGGTGCCTCTTGTTCACCCTGCCTTAAACTCACTGACGCCTTCTTTCCTTTTACTTTCCCTTTTCCCTTCCTTCCCTAAAGTGTCTTGTCTTTATACCTAGACTGCAAGCTTGCAAGAAGGGGCTGTGTTTCGGTACAGCACCTAGCAATTTTAGGCACTGTTACAAAAACACCGTGACTTTGATAGAGAAATCCAGAAACAGTGACCCTCACCTTGAAGTAAGACTTGGAAGACTACCTGAGCTTATATGGTATTATACAGAGTACACACAGTAGTTGGCCTCTTCAAAAACACACACACAGGCACCATTTAAATATGGTACTCTCTGCACTAGGGACTGAATGCAACACCCATTCATACAAGCAGCACATCACTCCCCACTGCTGGAAGCCAGTGGGAACTCTTGAGGAAGGCAGCAGCCATTTTGTTGAGACGATGCCACATGGCAGCACGGAGCCACTGCTTCTTTGCCTACATAATGCCTTAAATGAAAGCCCAGCACTGTCTACTCCAGCCTTCCCCAAGCCGGTACCCTCCAGATGGTTTGGACGATAACTTTCAGCATTCCTGATTAATGGCCATGCTGGCTAGAGCTGACAGGAGTTGAAGTCCAAAACATCTAGAAAGCAACACGGTGGGGAAGGCTGGTGTACTTTGACCGGCAGCAATTCAAGGCCTTCCCCCATCATTTGCTACCTGATCCTTTTAACTGGAGATTCCAGTTAAACCTGGATTGAACCTGGGACCTCATACAAACCAACGTGCACTACCAGTGAGCTAAGGTTTCTCCCCTAGGAAACAAGCCTGCTAGCGAGATCTCTACTTATTCTGCTTCTGCACTTTCCAGTTCTTTCTGCCCATCTTCCTACAAGCCCCTTTAAACTGAATGGATGTTATTAACATAAGCCTGCATTCAGAGATGACCTAACAGTCCCAAGTAGAAGGAAGTAATAAAAATAGATACCAAGTCAGAGGAGACTGGACTCTCATAAACAGCAAAATTTTAGGGCGTTTTAATAGCTTTCAGCTCAATCAACCACACTGCGATTTCGACCTTCCTTGATCTGTATCCATATTGACCTCATCATTTAGGCTGAGCAGGGTCAAAAGACGTCAACAAGATTTTGATGAGCCTTCTAGGAATGATGGGCCAGCAACATCTTTTCAGGCACTCACCTGGTGGAGATACGGCTGAAGACTGCATTAAAGTTGTTGCAACTGAGAGAGAAGAGAACCCCGGAGGCAGAATTGCGAAGCTCTGCTGCATGTTGATTCCCTTCACGGTAGGTGTGGATAAAATGACAGATCTCCGGCAGCAACTGTTTGACCAGCATCGTCTCGTCGAGCCTCATGGTGTCTCTTGGTTGCTAAGAGGATACAATTTGTATGTAATTGCCCTGAAGCACTTTCATAGTTATGTATCCCCCAATGTTAGTAACCCAGGAAATCAAGAGTATTTTCCATAAACAAAACCTGTGTGTTTGAACTACTGAGATACACAGTACTTTCCCACAGACTAGTTGGATGTATCAGCAGACCACATCCGCCACAATGATTTGCGGGAGGGGTTTAGGCTGGCACTTCAGGAACCTCCAATGCAGCTGGCGAGAAGGACACAGGGATGCTTCTATCCTCTGGTTGGGCAGCATTCCACTGTAGAAGCAACTCTATATTCTTCTCCTTAGGCACACAAGGAGTACCTGAAGGATTGCTCCTTTCTCATGAGCCTTAAGACAGGGTGGAGAACCCCCGGACTGTGATCCAAACGTAGACCCATTCCATCCAGACTGTGGCAAGGTCCCCAAACCACATCCCTTCTAGCTGTCCCAGTGGCAGCCTCACAGGCAAACGTGGGAGCTCCAGGGTCAGTTTTCCTGTGTTTTCCCCAAGAGAGAGACAGACACACTGACAGGGAGACAGGCAAATGCAGGGAAGCCAATCGCGAAGCATGGCAGCTGGAGCACCTGCCTGCCTGCCTCTCTGTCAACCTCTCTGCCAGGGACAAGATAGACAGACGCTAACCAGGAGAGAGACAGGCAGGTGCAGGCACAACCATGGAACTCGCACATTTGCCTGTCAGCCTGTCTTACTCTCGTTCTCCTCACTTTTGCAGAGAAGGACAGAGTGAGAGACTGGAGGCAGGCCCGTGTACACGCAAATGAGTGTGTGTGTTGTGAGGATGCGTGAATATGCCCCACCCACTGTAGGATCTGGCCCTGCCCACTGCTGGAATGCAGACACACACACACACACACACCCTGACAGGTTCCAACTGAGGTAATGTGGACTTCCCCATGAAAAAATTCCCCACCCCTCTCTTCAGATCTACATCAGAAGCCCTTCCCCAGTCAGCTGGAGATAGATTAGGTGGGTGGCAACCAGGGAAAGGGCCTGTTCAGTGACGGCACCCCAGAAGTGGACCACCATCACCAAGGCTACTCATCTGGTGTCTAGTCTGGGTTGGTTTAGCTACCAAACCAAGATTTATTTATTTTTGTGCATGCAGGTTTTCACAGTGCTGCTTTTTAGCGGAAGTTAAATGCACCCCATCAACTCTAGTTGGATTTGGGGTTTTTTTTTATTGTTTTCTTGTCATTTTATTTTTGTCTGTAAACCTCTTTGGGAATACTGGTTTAAAAGCAGAATCAAAATGTTATTGAATTTAATTCATTAATTAAATGAAGCTCTAAAGCATGGCAACTTGCACTGCTGCCACAATCCAGGGGGCAGAGCCAGGCAGAGACACCAGCGCAGGAGAATCACATGGTCCAGGGACTGGGAGACGAGTGCTGGATCCTGTTGCTCTATTGTTCAGAGAAGGATATGAACAGGCTGTGGGTCTCCCAACTGCATTTATAGATTGTCTATAATATGTTTACACAGGTGTCAAATGGCAAACCATGAACTCTTCTGCCTGCCATAGCTTAGAAAGCAATCTTTCAAAACCAGTATGGGGAATCACAAGCAGCTTACGGATGATCTCATTACACTACGCTTGGAACTGTGTTAAAGAAACCCTCAGGAATAAACATAGAGTCTTAGATTTCACCAAAGTTCAAGTTTGGCTTTTCAGCCACACAGCTTCGCAGAAGGAGCCGAACCACCAACTCATTCCCAAGGTAGTAGGGGGGGGGGGGGAGAGAGAGAAGCAGACAGCCTCTAAGAACAAAGTTAAGTGAAAATAGGAACGTTTTTCTGGAAACTTCAGGACTACATTCCCACTGGAAGTTTAGACAAAGTTAACTAATGTAAACTAGGAAGCACCTGCAAAAGTCATCCTTAGCAGCAAGAGAGAAAGCTTCATTATCTTTGTATAGCATTGAGCCAAATCGAAATAAAACCACCAAGTCAAAGAGGATCTCCAGTTGACTTAAGACATTAAGACTTTAAAAGTTAGCTAAAAATTCAAAACTTATTTCTTGCACTGGCTGAACCCCAAGCAAAGAAAGAAGCTCTTTCTTCTTCTATTTTTACTTGTTAGCATGTAAGGTTGTTTCAAATCTCAAGATGCAATATTTTCTTTGGATCCAAGCATACCAAAATCTTTTAAGTTTTCTTTCCAAGTATTAACGTGATTTTCTTTTCCTGAACTATAGACATTTAAAACACACACACAGGAATAAGTCATAAAGAATGTGCATCTATTTCATCAATGAGGCAAAAAGACATGAGGAATCTCTTACAGAGTTTGACTCGCCAATGTGCAAATCGCTGCTTTGCAGTCCTTGAAGGAGTTACTAGCCCAGTTTCCCACAAGTTCTACATAGTCATTTGAGTACCAGAAGCCTGAAACTATCAACTATGAATTTGCGCACACACAAAAATCCTGATCGCCTGGAGGCCAGTTCTTCATCGCCATACCAGGAGAATTGCTTTTTACAAGTCTTACACATCACCACCAAGAAACATGCTGAGCCCTGTTATTTCCACATGACAACCATTTACGCATCTTAGGAACATCGGAAGCTGCCTTTTACTGAGTCAGAGCCTTGGTCCATCTAGCCCACTATCGTCAACACTCACTGGCAGGAGTCGACACTCATTCTTCAGGCAGGAGTTTTTCCAGCCCTACCTGGAGATGCCAGGGATTGAACCTGGGGGCTGGGACCTTCTGCATGTAAATCAGGGGCTCTACCACTGAGCTAAGACCCCACAGTTAACCTGAAGAGCAGGCTGTCTACATGCAATTCACTAGGGAAACTGCTAAACAAACAGAGGACTCACCACAGTGAGACATTTTTCCAGTGTATCCAAAATAATCAGCTGAGAGAGATACAAGTTCTTTTCTGCAGCTTCTCCAAATATCCTCTAGAAAAGAAAAAAAAGGAAATCAATTTAGTTCTCATTAAGGAAATGGATTTGCTGCTCATCATTGCCACACAATGACATGCCCGGGAGTGTGGCTAATATTTGGGATTCTCAGGAACTTTGGCAAGTTCCCAAGAAAGGAGCTTCAGGGTTACAGAGCAATGTTTGTGGAAAGCCCAGAAAACAAAGGGAATTTGAATCATGGTTAGGATGCACGGTCCTCTCTGTGGCTCCTAGACTTTGTTCCCTTTCCGGGCCATACAACTGCTCCTCCCCTCTCCTGTCCCAATCTAGTCTCCCTGCCACCAGATTCTAAAGTACATGAGAACCCTATGGAAATTTTACAGTATACAGATTTTATTCCCAAATCAAAATTTGGATTAGCTTAGGGTCAGAACCTGCACTTTTGAGTGCTAAAATCAAACAAGCCCATAATTTTGAGGAGAGAGATGAAACGGGGAAAGTGTCAGATCTCTAGTGCAAGGAGTAGACCAGAGAGCACCTATAATGTTCCCTGCAAGAACACACACCCCTCCCCAGTTACAGTTTAAAATAACATTTTAAGACTCAGGGCTGAACAGAGAATGGACGGCCAAGAAATGGGATGGCAAGCAAATGCTTTCTTCCTAGGGGGTCCCTCCCACAACAGCAGCATAATGCTAAACTTTGAGCTGTAGCCTTGATGAGAGAAGGAGACCAACTCCTACTTGATTTAGAATTACAGTAAACATAAAAAGTGCCAGAGGTCCTGTTAATCTGCCACCACCATGCCCATCTCTTTTCTTCAAGCTCCTCAATGCATGCCATAACCTGCTCACCCTTTCATGCAGACAAGAGCAAACAAGGCATTTATGCACTGGCTACACATAGAACAGGATTGATCCGATTTTATCTTCTGTTAAGGAAGATGATTAAGATAAATTTGGGGGTGAGCATTTTTAAAAGATGCCATCAGTCATAGAAAACAAACATGGTAGATCGTTCAACAGAACCACTGGCATCCCATATTCACTGAATGCTTGGCAAGCCAATACCTTCTTACCTTCAAAGCCTTAAAGATCCTTAAGGCGCAACCCTAAGTCATGTTTAGACAGAAAAAAGCACTACAACTCCCAGCATGCCTCAGCCAGCCTCTCTCTTGCCCCACATCCACGTAATCTTGCAACAGCGAGCGTATATAACTTACCATATTGTTAACATTTTTTAAGATATTGGTGAGGCCGCTGATGACCAGGGAAAACTTGTACTTGGAAATGTTGATGAGACATTCCTTGTTATGTTCTGTGCTGACTTTGGTGTGGGTATTCTGTTGGCCAGCTTTGATTGGAAGCTGCAGTAAAAGGAAGACTGGTAAGCATTCACTTAAAAGAAAACTTGCGCTGCTGCTATCTGTCTTGTTAAAGCAGTGTCCTCCAACCTTGGGTCCCCAGATGTTTTTGGCCTACAACTCCCAGCATGCCCCAGCCAGCATAGCTGGCTGGGGCATGCTGGGAGTTGTAGGCCAAAAACATCTGGGGACCCAAGATTGGAGGACACTGTGTTAAAGGCTTTCTTCTCCCTTAACTTTTCGTACTGATCTCTTTGGGCAGGCCAGCACTCAGCATGTTAAGCATTTTCAGCACCCTCGTTCCCCCTCCCCCGCCGCCCTTTTATTTATGCTACTGGGTAACAAGTATTCTAATAAAATTAATTTTCCAGCCAAGTTTCTCCCCAGGTTAAGTGTGTACAGGACTGCAGCCTAAGTGTGCTTTACTGACTCCCCCACCCCAACCTGCTGCAATTCCAATAATTTGGTTCAATTACTTTGGGCTGTTTGGACAACATCTGAAATATTTATCCAGCACATAAAATTAACATGTCTTTTTTTTTAGTTGTGCTTACTAGCAAGCTTCTACATTTTTACTCACCGTGGCAGAAGTGCCACATCTCTCTGCAAGTGGGACCAAGCCCCAGCCTTCTTCCCAATGTTGGAACTGCACAGGGATAGTCCACGGCAGTTGCCCAACAACCCCCAGCCCCCTCCCCAGTCCTAAAGTTGGACAAAAATGGGGGTTGTTTGGCCATTTTGTCACAGCCAGGCAGTGGTCAAACTAACAAAGGGAGGGGCAAGATCCTGGTCATCACAATCTTTGGCTTGGCTACCGAGGCCTGTCAAAAATTGTGGACATGTTTTGTGTGCCAAATAAACATGCTAAGGCTGCATTCCTTTATACACACACAGAGAAAGAGAGAGAGAGAGAGTGTCCCGGTTCACATGTAACACTGGCAATTCCTCGCTTGTTTCATCCAAGAATTACAGTGACAAGCACAGCGAGCAAGTCATTTCCGTTTTCAATTAACAACCCAGGAATGCCTCATTCCTGGAGTGTTTTGTGATGTCCAAACCCAGAAACTCTGGGTTGTTTATGGGTTAAAATACCCAGAGTTAACCCAACAACTGCCCATGGTTTCTTGTTGGGTTAACTTTGGGGTTGTTTAACCCCTAAACAACCCAGAGTTTCCAGGATCAGAGATGACGACATAGAGCATCCCTGGGTTGTTAACTGAAAACGGTAATGGCTTGCAAACTCTGCTCATCACCATAGTTCCTGGGTTAAACAACCCAGGAATTGCCAGCATTCTGTGTGAACCAGATGAGACAGAGATTAAGAGCCAATGAACTCAATGGGACTTCTGAGTAAACATACAGGATTGTGCTGTGCATGAGATGCAAATCTATTGGGGGCATTAGAAATTTTGCAGATTCAAAACTTTCCAGAAAACCCAAATTGCTGGACTTTACCCGAGACCTGGAAAAGCCACTACCAGTCAGACTAGACTAATACTGGGTCTGATTCAGGATAAGACAGTGTCACAGATTTCATAGATCACAGAGTTGGAAGGAGCCTACAAGGCTATCGAGTCAAACCCCCTGCTCAATGCAGGAAACTAGAGTTCAACCTTTTCAGATCCAAGACCCACCTTGAACCCCAACCTGCAAAATGGGATGCGCTTTTCATCTTTCTCCTCCTCTCTGAGAATGGTTTGAAAACACACAATGCTGTTCTAACGAGGAAGCTAAAGCAGATTTGGTCCTGTTAGCTGCCTGGATGGGAGACCACCCGGGAACTGTTTCTCAGTTGCTCTGAGCTCACCACAGGAAGAGCAGGGAATATATTTAAACGATATTTCATATTGTAAACTCATTATATAATGCAATTCATTTTCTCCCCCCTTCACCTGCCTACTTATTATTTGGGGGCAGGGGAAAGAGTCCCAAAGAAAAAGAAAATGGTGATAGATTTTCATAGATCATAGAGTTGGAAGGAGCCTACAAGGCTATCCAACCCCCTGCTCATTGCAGGAAACTAGAGGAGGGGTCTCCCATCCAAGTAATAGCCAGGCTTGACCCTGCTTAGCTTTCCACGCTCAGACAAGCTGAGCCAGTGTAAGCCACAGGCCTGTATGATAGTGACACTGGTGTGAGGCACCCTGAGTTGAGATACAACCCACGAGTTGAAGATCAATGGGCTAGACCATTTTCTTTGCCAGCACCCCAAAGGGTGTGTGGCACCACACAGAGTGCAGCGGGGTGGGGGGGGCAAAATGACTCCTGACACCCCCAAGTTGCCGATCCCTCAGCTAGAGGATATTCCAATTTGACAGGGAATGAGTGGGCAGGTTCACACGTCACATCACGCTAACCCACCCTGTGAATAACCAATGGTGGATTGGCTGTTCACAGAACAGCAGACCATCAGGCTCACTCTGGGTTGTTCCCCAGCCATTGCACTTGGTCCTCCAGCAAGTATCCCAGGAGACCTGGCAGCTAAAGCCACCTTGTCTCCTCTCCCCGCTGCAACTGCAAGTCCTTTCTTGCTCACCGTGGTTTTCTTCCCCTTTTACCCTATCCCCCCACCTGCAGAGATCGTTTTTTGCAATCTGCGGGTAGACAGTCAGTGTACAAATTTAGAAGGTGGTGTAGAACCAATGACAGCCACTCCAATATACCACTTCAGCATTTTGGAGAGGCTCTCACTGGCTGTTAACTCAGAGATCACAAAAAGTGATCTATGGGGAAAAGGGGGGGAGGGGGAAAAAGCCTATGGCGAGCAAAAAAGGGCTTGAAATCGCAGCAAGGGACACCGAGCCAGTGACAGTCGCTCCACCATGCCACTTGGGCATCGGTGGGGCAGCTGTCACTGGCGGTGGCCCGGACGAGCTCAGCAACTTGCTCACCACTTCCCACAACCCATGATGGGGTCATTCGCCGGGCTTGGACAACACAATAACCCATTGTGAGTCCAACAACCTGAAAAACAAGGCATGGGTTGTCAGAGTGGCTTGTCGCCCTCAAACAAGGCACCCTGAGGGAAGCAGTCCAGGTTCACATAACACGACAACCTACCATGGCTTGTCACCCACAATGAGTTGTTGTGCGAACCCAGTCACTATGTATGCTCAGGACTAACGCCAGTTTTCTATGAACCCAGAATAAGTTCTGCACACCACACTCTAAGAAGAATACAGATAAACTGGAACGAATTCAAAGAAGGGTGACGAAGAAGATCAGAGAATTAGAAACTAAGTCCTACAAGAAACAACTGAAGACTGAGGGGGATATGAAAGCACTTCTTGAGTACCTAAGGGATTGTCACACAGAAGAGGGACGCAGCCTGTCCTCTATCATCCAAGAATGTAGGACACAAAACAACGGACTTAAGTTACAAGGAAGGCAGATTTCAGTTGAACATCAGGAAAAACTTCATAATGGTCACAGCAGTCAGACAATGGAACCAAGTGCCTAGGGAGGTGGTGGGGCTCTCTGTTGCTAGAGGTATTCAAGCAAAGACTGAACAGCCATCTGTCAGGGATGCTTTACGTTGGATTCCTGCACTGAGCAGGGGGTCGACTCTGTGGCCTAAATGGCCCCTTCCAACTCTAATTCTATGAACCTGCTGTGGACACGGACACACACACTCAAACTATCTCCAATCATTGCTGCTTCTCCCTTTCACTGCAGCTTGCAGGCCCTTGGGCTCACTCCTCTCCCTCTTCCCTTCTTGGCGTTGGTGGTGGTGATGCTGCTGCAAGGGAGTGAGCCCCAAGCCGGACAGTTGCAACCAAGAGGAGCAACAGCAACAAGAGAAGGCAAGCAAGCACGAGCAGCGAGAGAGAGGAGCATCAGCTCTCATCATGCTCCCCCTGAGCTCAGCCACCACCATGGAATTGCAGTGGGCTGTGGCAGCTGATCCTAAATACACTGCCCAACAAACCTGGTACCAAAAGCAAGTTTTGAGGCTCCAGTAAGCAATGGGCCCTGGCATATGTTCAGTGATATCAACCACTGACACCAGGCCTGTATGAAGGTCATGATACATGAAGTAAGCAATGCTTTTTTACTGCCCCCTTTGTCATCTTGTCGCATGTGCTGTGTTCATAATAAAAGGTACCAAAATCTAAAATCTTACCCAGACTTTCCTGAAACATTTTTGGAGCAATTAAAATGGTACTTCACAAGTATTTCTAAAATGGGCAGGGAGAGCTTTGAAACCAGCAGGATGAAACAAGTGGTGTCACTGTGGTGTAGTGGAAATCTTGGGGTTTGGGTATCTCCGTTGTACAGGATGGTCTCATGTTACAGAGGGAGGAGATAAATGGAGTGCTGGTGCACAGTGAATGCATACAACGGATTTAGAGAAACCCATCCCAGCTACAAAATCCCAAGCTATTAAAGAGAAATGGCAATTTGAGAGAGAGAGAGAGAGAGAGAGAGAGAGAATGCTACTTGCATGCTGATGCTCCATAAATTACGGAAGGCATGACTCTATTTATTTATTTATTTATTTATTACATTTCTATACCGCCTTTCTGCTAAGGCACCCAAAGCGGTTTACAATGTTTTAAATCCACAAACAAAACGTACCCCCCGCCCCCCAAACCAAACATACACCAGTTCCTCTCAGGCCAATGAAGGCTTCTGTCTGGAGCTGCTGGTAACAATCTCCCTGGACTGGGCTTTCTTCTGCTTCCCTCTGTAGCCCCAGGGTGAAGGTAGGGGGAGGGGCTTGCCCCCAACAGTCCTCTCAGGCCGGTGATGGTCATTACAGGAGCTGATGGAGTTTGCTCTCCCGGCATGGGCTTCTCTTCTGCCTGTTCCTCAGGGCACACAGGTCTTAATAGCCCCAGGGAAGGTGGGGGATGGGCTGCCCCAACTGTCTTCTCTGGGCCGGTTTCGGTCTGTTAGCATCAGTCAGGAGCTCCATGGCAGGTTGCCCCCCCGGCCTGGGCTTCTCTTCTTCTGCCTTCCCTCAGGGGCTGCACAGGTCTAATATAGCCCCAGGTAAGGTGGGTGGAGGGCTGCCCAACAGTCCTCTCAGGCCGGTGATGGTCGTTACAGGAGCTCATGGCAGTGCTCCCCGGGTCCTGCTTCTCTTCTGCCTTCCCTCAGGGCGCACAGGTCTTTAAATAGCCCCAGGGAAGGTGGGGGAGGGGCTGCCCAACAGTCCTCTCAGGCCGGGGTGATGGTCGTTACAGGAGCTCATGGCAGTTGCTCCCCGGCCTGGGCTTCTCTTCTGCCCAGGGAAGGTGGGGGAGGGGCTGCCCCAACAGTCCTCTCAGGCCGGTGATGGTCGTTACAGGAGCTCATGGCAGTTGCTCCCTGGCCTGGGCTTCTCTTCTGCCTTCCCTCAGGGCGCACAGGTCTTAAATAGCTAACTGCCAGGCATTATTCAAAATTATGGGGAGACACTGGACTGGGCATAAGTTAGGCGTAGAGAACAGCACTCTATCCAGAACAGCCTTCCCAACCTATTTTGCCATTTGGGAGGACGGGCCACAGAAGGGGAGTTAATTTTAGGCATAAATAAGAAAGATTCAGCACTAATTTCAAGTATCTGTTGTTCCGAATGGGGCACAGAGACTCTCTCCTAAGAGCCTTGGGATCCAATCAAGGGTTCATCCAGTCCAGCATTTTGCTTCTGACAAGGGACAGCCAGAAAGCCCACAAGCAAGCCGTGAAAGCAACAGCCTGCCCCCACTCCCCTGCAGTGTGATCCCTGGATGCTCTGGACAAAATATGGCTAATGGGCCTCCTCAACAGACCCAGCTGTTTCAGAGCAAAGGTTGTAGCCAACTGACTTTGGAGCATAATAGTCATGCAGACCTAAAGGCTGCTAGCCAATCATAAACAGAGCTCTGCAATGATTTGGAGTACAGACTACAGGCCATTCCACATGTTGAAGAAAAATGTTTGGTACAGCCCCCTAGAACTGTAGCACTTCAGAATAGGGAAAACTGCATATATGAATGCTACCCTTGGTAAACTAGCATGGAATGAGTCTAGTTTAATCTTCTGCCTGGCATACTCGTTTTTTTTAATGTCCTTATTACATATGGACTATCTATAAACGTCACTTCCACCTCCTTGAAAGGTTTCATCAACGTTGCCTCCGGAAAATCCTGCGAATTACTTGGGAAGATAGACGAACAAATGTCAGTGTACTGGAAGAAGCAAAGACTACTAGCATTGAAAAAATGATCCTTCAACGCCAACTTCAGTGGACCGGTCATGTTGTTCGAATGCCTGACTGCCGTCTCCCAAAGCAGTTACTTTACTCCCAACTCAAGGATGGAAAGCGGAATATCGGTGGTCAATATAAGAGGTTTAAAGATGTTCATAAGGCTAATCTAAAAAAATGCAATATAAACATCGAAAACTGGGAAGCTCTGGCCCATGAACGATCTAAATGGAGGTTGGCCTTTCACAAAGGTTCCATGGACTTTGAGGAAGCCCGAGCACAAGGCGAAAGGGAGAAACGTGCTAAGCGAAAAGCACGTCAAATGAATCCTTTACAGGACCATCTTCTATCTGGTAACCTGTGTCCTCACTGTGGGAAGCTGTGTGGATCTAGAATTGGCCTCCACAGTCACTTACGGACCCATCGCTAGAGTCTACACAATCTTCTTTAGAATTTCCTCCTTTTATCCCGGAAGACAATCTTACTCGGTCACGAGTGATCGCCTGATGATGATGATGGCAGCATTCAAATATGTGACCTTCTGCCGGCATTCTGAAGTGGTACCATCCCAGGAGGGCTGAACCACGGGCCTTTTATAAACAAGTACGGTAGTTCAGCTCTGTTTTTTAGGTGTTCAAAAACTCACCATTCAAACCAACTCCCTATCATGAAAAGGAGTGGAAGACAATAGACTGGCAGAACTGGGAGATGTAACCCTCCCACCTGTCTGCCTACTGTGTGCTCCAGGCATCCAGTCTTCAAATGCACTGCTTCCCCACTCTGTATTAGACCTGTTTGGATATTAATTTTCCACCCACGTGCAGCAAGATCAGGAACAGCCCTTGGGGCTTGCATGTTTCATCCCTATTCTCGCCATGCATACAAACACAACACCTAAACTGAATGTTGATCCCCTTTACTCGCAACCACAAAGTCTCTCAGTTCAGTTACTGCCTTGTCTGCATGGAGGAACAGGCAGAGGGGAAATGTGCAACCCAAGTACCACTCCTGATCTCACTGTGGCTTACAGCTAGGGCATCACACCTAAGCATCAGTGCTTTGCGAGTGGGGAAGACAGTCACTGCCTGCCCCAATCTGCATAGGGCTGAACTACACACTGCATGATGATTCCACCTTGCCAGACTGGTGGGAGGTTGTTTTGTTTTTGTTTTTTTTAAAGGAAATGCTTCCTTGGGAGGCTGAGATCTTGAGGTGTGGGGGGGGCCCTGTCAACTCAAAACCCACATATAACAGATTCAGGAGAGATCCAGAAGACCACTTAGAACTGCTATTCCAAAGCCAACATATCCTTGTTCAAAATCCTCTCCCACAACTTCTGCACCCACAAAGGGAATCAATTGCCAAAGTTCAACATGCAGAGGAGGGGGTGGAGGTGGGGAAGAGAAGCACCACCCTTCAGTGTAAAGTCCTCTGGTCAAAATAACAACAAACAGTGTGGCGTAGTGGTTAGAGTGTTGGTCTGGGACTCGGGAGATCCGGGTTCTAGTCTCCACTTGGCCACAAAGCTCACTGGGTGACTTTGGGCCAGCCACTGACTCTCAGCCAGACCTACCTCACAGGGTTGCTGTGAGGAAAAGATGGAGAGGAGGATGATTATGGAAGCCACCTTGGGTTTCCTTGCAGGAAAAAAGGCGGAATATAAATATAATAAATAAAAATAAAATAAACCGATTCCACTGAAATGCAGAAATCTCCTGGCACTTTAACAAATGTAGCGGCCCGGTTTAAACAATATGCTAAACAATATTTTAGCATGACGAGAATGAGTCGCAGCAAGCCTTGGGCTCACATGCCCCGCCCTCCGCTGACACAGCCGCAAGGAGGTGTTCGGAAAGTTTCACATTCTGTGTCCAAACCGGCAAACCGTGGTTAATATTAACTGTAGTTTGCTTGGAACAAGTGAATTTCAAACCCCGGTTCTAATAAGAAACTGAAGTGTTAATAAGAACTATGGTTTAGCATGACATCAGAACTCAGCCACTGTGTCCCAAGATATCCAAAGGAAGAGCCAACTGATGCATTTCATCACTGAATTACATTAAAAGATTAACTCTTAGTTACATTCCATCAATTAATCTTTTGTACCAGACACAAGCTACTGCAGAAGCATTCGGTGAAAAGGGATTTTTACCAACATTTATTCAGCAATGCGACTGACAAGAGGATTGTCTATGAACTAGAAAAGTTAAAACTCAAGTTTGGAGCTCCCAGCAGCAGCACAGATAAGACTTGAAACAGCTCCACTAAGATACTAATCCTCCTCCATGAACACTAGACACTTTGTTTCAAGCTGTATCCACGAATTCTTCAAAAGGTCACAGACCAATCATTTCCCTCATGCGTCATGTACCAGTCAGTTGGTTGCAAGCAATGCTCAAGTGTGGAACGGAGTAAGCACTTCGAGGAAGTTTTACTTTTGATCAAAGTCAACATGCGACATCCATTTACAAAAAATAAATATTTCACATAAAATATGGATGGTGAAGCGGCAGAAACAGAATGCAATTATCCTCCTCTGGTTTCTTACAAAAACCTCAGAATACTAG
Source organism: Shinisaurus crocodilurus (assembly GCA_021292165.1). Taxonomy (NCBI): domain Eukaryota; kingdom Metazoa; phylum Chordata; class Lepidosauria; order Squamata; family Shinisauridae; genus Shinisaurus; species Shinisaurus crocodilurus. The sequence goes on along the minus strand of CM037886.1, from coordinate 12,707,018 downwards.
AGAGGCCATCAACAAAATGGCCATGCCACAAGTTACTACTCGCATAGTAAGTATCTCCAATTATCACCAATGGTAATTCTTCATCGGCACAAGTGACACCTTTGCTAGCATTTAAATTCCACAGCTGCTATTAAATTCCATACTAAGATATGAGAATTTATAGGGGACTGAAGGAGGTATCTAGAACTGCAGGCTTCTGTTAGTCTATTTGTGGAGGAAGGGGGGGCTGGCTGACCTGCCACACCCCCACCCTTTCCTACCCAAAGGATCCAAGACCCCCAGAGATCTCAAGATGCCAGCCTCAGCTGTCTGCAATCCTACTTGAATCTCTGTTCAGGGACTTGCCCTTTGTCTATAACCTGGATTTAGTTGCTGGAACCCCAGAGCAATCCACAAACACCATGTGGGGTAAAAAACCAAAGGAGGTTTATTCTGGTAGCATTTTACAACAGAATAGGGAAATGAGAGAAGCACACAAAATTAGAGAGACACTTTAGTACAAAGTAAAGCTGCAAAATAACAAAACCTGATTCCTTAATATCTCCCAGGCACACAACTCTGTTACCTGGGGGTCAGTTCTCTTCCAGGGTTAGATCCAGCACAGCCTCGCTGCCTGGGAGGATTACTTCACCTACCCGAAGGTCCGAGATGGGTAGCCCTCCACAAGGCGTGCCTTTCCAGAGCCCTCATTCAGCTAATTTCACCAGGAGCTACCTGGGGTAGTATCCTGAGCCCCCCCCCCCCCCTTGGACCTCTGCCTGGCTTGCTGCCATTGCTCCACAGCCAGCAACCACACCACGAACAAAGACACACAGGCTACACTTTGGGAATATACCTTTTCCCCCTCCCCCCTCCTTCCTGTAGCTCTACTGCCTCCAGCCAATCATGATGCACTTCACCTGGCCAGGCAGGGAGGGGAACTCATGACTTACTGGGCCTGAACTACATTTGCATTTGAAATGTCTCATTTCTTTATGCACATTTATACTTTATGCACATTTCGCCTCCTCCCAGCCCCCAACCGGCCTTACTTGTTTTTTCACATGAGGAGGAGGCGTGTGTGTGTGTGTGTGTGTGTGTGTGTGCGCGCGCGTGCATGTAGGAACCCCCAAAGGCTCCTTCCTTCACACTATTTAGGGTGCAATCCTATGCAAGTTTAGACAGAAAAAAGGCCTACAACTCCCAGCGTGCCCCAGCCAGTGATGCTGGCTGGGGCATGCTGGAAGTTGTAGGCCCTTTTTTTCCTGTCTAAACATGCATAGGATTGCGCCTTTAGTCAGCTCTCCCTATGAAGTCCAAGCAGCCCCCACATCATTTCATTAATCCACAAGCAGATCAAGCCAGCAATCACCTAGTACGGGGTAGGCAGAAGGTAGATCAGGATCTACCGGCAGATTTCTGAGAGACTGCAGCTGTTCAGGAAGGTTTTCTGATTCCCAAATGTCTCACAACAGCAACAACCAACAGCCCCCCACTCCCAAAAAATCAGCTGCTCAACGCAAGGGGGGGGGGGGACAGGACAAGGAAAGGATTTTGTCCTGGGCTGAGCCTGTGCCCAGAGGCATCCTGTCCTTAATTCTTAGTGTATGACCCTCGTTACTTTGCAGCTGGCTCTGGTTGATGGACCACCGGGTTCAAGTAAAAAAATAAAACAGATTCAACAAGCCTGAAATCTTTCCACCCCGGTCTAGTTGATTGCAGTCCTACTAGAAGAAGCTGAACGTCCCAAAACTATGGATTTGGAAGAATATCTGAAGCTGCTTTATACAGAGTCAGACTATTTGTCCCTCTAGTCCAGAACTATCCTCTGCTCTAATTTGCTGCCACAGGCAGAGGCCTTTCCTGCTATCTGAGGCCTTTAAAAAAAAAAAAAAAAAAAGCCAGCAATTGAATCTGGGACCTTTTGCATGCAAAGCATGTGCAATACCTACTAAGCTATGTGCCCACTCCTATGGCTGTGTGGTACAATATCATAGATATAAATCGTACCTGGTTTATTACATGTTGGTCATGTTCGCACAAAAGAGTAAGCCAGAATCCTGGAGAATCCTGGTGTATCATTCACAAGTAGTAAGCATGCTGGTTCACACTGTTTGATCACTCCTCCCGTCAGCAGGAGTGACTTCGGTAACCAAGAACTGACCAGGAGGAAAAAGCTGAGCATTGGGTCCAAACCGGGACTGCCAGTTTGTCACTCCCTGGACTTGGGTTAAGATTCCTGGCTTGTTTGGGAGGGACAAGCCAGAAGAAGTCGGAGACATACCAGATCTCTACTTGGTCTGCAGGCAGCCCCATTTCACTGGCACCAAATCTGCTATTAGAGAGAATGATAAATGCTCACTCACTCTATTAGAGAGAATGAGACAAGCCATACATGTGAGAAAACACTGGGCTGTGGGAGTTACACTGCCAATTCAATTCAACAATTTGATTGTTGTAAACCACCCAGAGAGCTTCGGCTATTGAGCTGGTATAGAAATAAAATTATTAATAATAAAATTCAAGCTTTGATTTGGGGGACAGGGCTTTTTTTTTTTTTAAGTACACAGAAATGTATACCTATGCTTGGTGAATGCAAGAAAGCAAACTTCTATTATTTTTATTATACACACACACGTTTATTTAAAATACATAGGATATATTTTAAATGAACATGCTCAGGTTCATTCAAAGTGCTAGGCTACTTCCTGAGCAGTAAAAGCCCCGAGGTCTCATATATGTGTAGTCACAGACACTGCAATTGCTAGAAAAGTCTGAACACGGGACATATGTATACTTATCACGCAAACGGGAGACCAGAGTGTATCCAACAAGTGGTTAAGGTACTCCCAGGCCACCAGAAAGCTGAAACTTAGCATGCGCCGATAACCCCAAGAAATGCTGGTTTATTGTTATTTAAGAGTCTGAAGGGAAGACATTTGTACAACTCTTCCTGGAAATGGAAGTGGGAGGGAGGGATATATCCCCCAATTTTTTTAAAGTCCTTCTAGAAAACTGAATCTAGCTCACCCATATTCCATGACACACTGATTACTAAAAGGGGAACTTTTGTTAATCCCTTAGAAATGCGGAAGTGGAGAAGTGTATCCCCAAATGAGTAAGTGACAGACCAGTGAGAAAGATGGAATTTTGCTAGCACATACTCTCCAGCTTTACTGATTAGACAAGCCCCCAAATTGGACATTTTTACATCCAGGTGTCAAAACATGGGACATACAAATTGCCTCATAAGAGGGGCCAGCATTCAAGCCATTCCAGCAGGCTGCAGCAGAGAGAGAGAGGAGATGGAAAGCAGGGCCATTCTATCAGCCCTGCTGAAAGTCAAGCTCATCCCCCTAAACTATTTACACTCCAGGTGTTCATTATAAGAACTACTATTGAAACTTTAAGAATTTGTTCCTGAGTCTGCTGTTCTCTTCTTCCCTCCCCATCCCTTTTTCCTTTTGTGTCGGTCTTTTAGATTATAAGCCTGCTGGCAGGGACTATCTTGTTTCACTGATCGTGGACAAGCCACTCTGGAACGCTTTTAGTCTGAAGAGAGGTATAAAAATGCTTTGAATGGGACAGAATGCTGGGCTCTGGAAATTCCATTGCTCTTACATACAGGGGTGGGCAGAAGGTAGATCTCCAGATGTTTTGGACTTCAAATCCCAGCATTCCTGACCACAGGCCATGCTGGCAGGGGCTTATGGGAGTTCAAAACATCTGGAGATCTACCTTCTTCCCATCCCTGCACTACAAGACACACAAAAGCAATGTAATACTATTTCAAAGATGAACAACTACTTAAGCAGACATGAAAGCCCAACCAAAGACAGCTGCCGATTTCTGCACCATTATCAATCAGCCCCTCAATTCTCCACGGCCTGTAATTAACTGGTTATATCTGCACAAACAACCCACAAAGGCTGTTAAACTTAGCCCACTCTGAATTCTTCTTTTATTCTTCCATACTCATAATAGACATAATTATTCCCATTTTTACAGATTGTGAACTAAGGCTAAAAGGAAATGCCTTACCAAAGCAAGACATAGGGTATCTACGGCAGAGAGGTTATTTCAAGTTGGGTCTCCAGGACTTCACATTGAAACTCTATATCCACTGAAACAGCAGGCAATTAAAAGCTAATGAGAAAACTCATTTCCCCCCACATTTTAGTACGGTAAGTTTATCAAAAAGAGATCATTCTTCTCTGTACTAACCTAAACACATTTTCACAGAACTCCCTTTAAAATAAATGGAATTTATATCCAAGCAAACAATTTGGGATCAAGTGAAAGCAAACTTTGATCCTACCAAGTTTTCAGCAACTTTTGTAATAAGGAATCACTAGTAGTCCATGAACCTATCCTTTATAAATTTAAAACTTTGGCTGAAGAGTGTCTAATGCATACCTTACATAACATAAAATACTTTGGGGGAAGTTAATGTCTCATGTCAGTTATTCATCACTAGAAATCTCCATTCTTTCCAAGTTGAAAATATATTTTTTTCTGAATATATGTTACTTTACAGATGACATAATAGCGGCTATGAAAAAAATGCTTAAAGGCGCAATCCTATGAAAGTTTAGACAGAAAAAAAGGGCTACAACTCCCAGCATGCCCCAGCCAGTGATGCTTTTTTGTCTAAACTTGCATAGGATTGCACCCTAAACCACTTAAGTTCTTAACTCCCCTAGGCTGGGGTCAGGTGAAAAAGGGCTCCTGCACCTTTAATAGTTATGCAGAAGAGGAAATTTCAGCAGGTCTGACATGGAAGCCACACCTTCTGAAATTCCTATTGAAGGGGTACAGGAACCCTAACCTCTTTTCCATCTTCTCACCCTATGCCTAATAAGTTAGCCAGCTTAACTCTACAAGATAGCAAATGATCAATCTTAAGGCATTTTCACACTCATAGGAAAAAGAGAAGAGAGAACCTCTATGATGCATTAAAATTTAATGTGTTCAGCCCAATGTGTGTTGAGTACACTCTTTGTCCCAAAAAAATTATGTACGTCATCCAGAAAATTTCAGTTATGGGGTGCCATAAAATACAGACTGAGTCATGCTTTGAGTAGACCCCATTTAAATCAGTGGGCCAAGTTAGACATGACTAACTTAAGTCCCACTGAACTTAACGGTCTACTCCAAGTGTGACCAAAGCTGGATCCAACCCCCTATAAACACAAAGCAACACATTTTTCTATGCAAGCTATTACAAATCCTGTGTTGGCTGAATGAATGAAGTCTCTCTCAATCCTGCATTGGTGCCTGCCTTCACCTCCCCCCCTTTCTTCGCTAGTTCTCTCTCTCTCTCTCTCTCTCTCTCTCCCTCACACACACACACACACACACACAGACTTTCTATTATTGAAAACATAATGAATATCACTTTTTACGTGTACAAAAGTACACGATTCAACAGATAAACTAATTTCAACATGCTCAATTATAAGCCTTTATATGCCATGTGGCACTCAAACTCCTCATTTTGGGGGACAATGTGAAGGGTCAGACCCATTTTTAGAAAAAGCTGCACACAATTATTTAGAATAAATGTAAAATATGCTCTCACACTACTTTGTCCATGCACACACCTCCCTTGAAGTTTCTGAACACTAATATTGCTAACACAATAACGTATACGGCAGCAGCCTAATCTGTTACTTTGCCTAATCTATACAGAAGGAGGGCATATCTGGATCCACTGATAGATCTCCCGGGTTGATTTGCCATAGACCCCGGTAAAGATTACTGACTCCCAATTGTTTAACGATAGCAGCAACAAAATGACTCGTGTGTGGAAGGACTCTGAGTGCCATTCAGTTCTGATGCTCAAAACAAATGCCTGGGCCCAGAATTCTTTAATTCTAAGTGTATGTCTTTTGCACCTGGCTCTGGTTGGTGGATTCACTGGGGTCTAGTAAAAAAGCACAGTAGATCCCGCATGCCTGAAGTCTGCCCAACCCTACATACAGAGCCACCCATTAGAACAAAATTAAAAGAGAACACATCATACTTCTCAGCTGTCAAAAGGCACTGGGAAAAGTGGTGAACCCCATGGTGGTCCAAACATCTATTTTTCTTATAAAGCAGCTTCTAAAGTTTCACAGCCTCAGGTCCAGAAATTGTTCCTGCTTTTGTCCAGAAAATCGTAAGTATTGCTTTCAATGGCTACCTTTTAAAAAATGAAATGTTCTTGCAGGCCAGTCAGAAGGGACAGTTCCCCAAATCTCTCAGGTCAGCGAGTCCATTTAAATCCCTACTCCCAATTCCAGCCCACAAGAAGCAAGCCCCAGAAGGTGGAAGAATCTGTCAGTTCTCCCCACTCACAGGAAAAAAAAAAAACCCTATTCCCAAGCCACAAATATATCCGCCTGTTGTTCCCAATCCCACCCCAAACAGTCAATGTCTCATTTACACACACACACACACACACACACTTACATGACAGAGGGATGGAGCTTGAATATACCAACAGCTACATCCTTCATTTCACAGGGCTCCCAATTTCCACATCCCACAAGAGATTGGTTGCAGCAAGCCCACACTACTTTCCCTCATCTTATCCCCCCAAGGCCCCAAATTTTGCAAGCCCCAGCATTATATATTCCAAACACACAAGGATTAAGCCCAAGTTCTTCTACACATTTCTCTAGGAGGGAGCCCAGAATGGCCAGTTCCTTTATATTCTCCACTAACAGGGCCCCCAGTCCCATATTGCATCCAGCTGCTTCCCCATGCCACTCAAGGAAGACCTGTCTCCCAATTTTCTCTCACGGAGTCATAACTTAGTGGTAGAGTACATGTTTTTCATACAGAAGGTCCCTGGTTCAATCCCTGCATCCCCAAGTAGACCTAGGAAAGAAACCCTGCAGAACTGCTGCCAGTCAGTGTTGACAATACTGGGCTAGCTGGACCAACAGTCTGACTCAATATAAGGCAACTTCCTATGTTCCTATGATTTCCATACAAACAAAGTCCAACTCCAACAGAGTGGAACCCTACTGGTCCAGCTACTGCTATCTCATACCGTGATGACTGGCCAGATGGACGATTCAAAAATATAATAAATAAATAAACCATCTGTAGGAATCCCTAAGGGACTCATCCCACAAGAACAACTAGATGTCTTGCAGGACCTTGAAGACTAACAGGTTTACTGTGGCAGAAGCTTTCGTGGACTAGAACCCACTTTGTCAGATGCATGACGTGCACTTTAGTCCACAAAAGCATACTAGAGAGCCACAGGCAGTCCCACCTCTGATTTAAAAGGCAATCTTATACATAATCTTCTCAGAAATAAGTGCCATTGAATTAAATAGAGCTTACTCCTAGATAAGTGGAGCAGACACTTCAAGATGCCACAAGACTTTGTTGTAAGAGCCTAGGAAGGCTCCTCTAGAACCCCTCCCCCTAGAGATGAGCTGCAAAGCATCATCCATCTAGTTCTCATCTCTCCCCAATACCCACATCAGCCCATTCCTGGCTCCTACGGAGTAAGACCCAACTAGACCTCTGCTTTCTTTCATCCTGAGATACTTACCTCACTGCTGGCGTTCCTAAAGCAAAGACCTCTAGAGAATCCTTTGCAGGATAGAAGGGGTGGGAAAGAGTGGATTCATCCCACTAGAGACGAGCATCATCCAGTGACATTTCGTCTCTCTCCCCATCAAAAAAAAAAAAGCCCACACACCAACTCATAAAGGGGTGTGTGTCCCTAAACAGCTGATGCCAGGTTACATCCCTCACCACATACAAGCCCACAACCCCACGCACAATTCACCCACAGGCTGGGCACCCCATTACTTCAACCCACCAAAAAACTGCAAGACATGCTCCAGCTCCTGCTCATCCCTCCCACCCCTCCCACTCAGCAAATTCAACTGGAGCGAAATCCAATTGGTCCAACTGTTCCCTTCCATCTCAGGTCCCAAGGTGGCACACTGCTGGCCTTCCTCAAATAAAAGTGAAAAAAACTCCATTACATCCTCAGGAGGGGTGGGTAGATGGAGTAACCCCCCCACAAAAGCTGAATTGCAAGGCAGCATACAGCTGCTTTTCATCCTCACACACACACACACACACACACACAAAGGGGGAAAGTCCCTAAACCGCAAAGCAAGTATATTGGTTTGAGGCGGGGATGGGGGAGGAGGATGTGTTATATTTATTATGGATTTCTGTATTTGTGCATGTGTGTGTGTGTCGGTTGTTACAAGACATTCTACAATGGGAAGCAGTGCACACATTTAATATAATAATAATAATAATAATAATAATAATAAATCTCACCCTTCTCCCCTTATGAAACCACAAAGAGTGCACGCACACACACACTGCCACCCCAACTCGTTCACATGCACACCCCTCCTCCAAGAGCTGAGCCCCTCCCCCCCTAAAGGCAAGAAGCCCCCTCATAAAAGAAGACGCCTCAACGGGACTCTCATCCCCCAACACAGCTGGCCTGCAAGGCATTCGCCAGCTGCTTTCCACCCTCACTCACACACAGAGAGAGAAATGGATAAAAAAGGGGGGGAAGCCCCTAAAGTGCAAAGCAAAGATACTGATGGGGGGGGGGGATCTGTTATATTAATTATGGATTTCTGTATTTGTGTGTGCGTGTCAGTTTTTTCAAGACTTTTTACGATGGGAAGCAGTGCATACATTATAATGGGAAGCAGTGCATACGATGATGATGATAATACTAATAGGGTCTCACCCTTCTGCCTTTACGAGACCACAAAGAGTGCACACACACACACCGCGAGCCCTCAGAGGCCTGCCACCCCAACTCCTTCACATGCTGACCCCTCCTCCGAGAGCTGAGCCCCACCCACCCCCAAAGGCAAGAAGCCCCCCCCCTCCGAAAAGAAGCCTCCACGGGACTCTCGCCCCCCAGCACAGGTGACCTACGAGGCATCCTCCAGCTGCTTCCCATCCTTCCCACCCATGCAAGAAACACACACACACACACACACTTCGGCTCCGGGAAGGAGGGAAGGGGCGAGCGCCCTCCCTCTCCCCTCAGCAAAGCCTCCCCCACACCGCCCCTCCCCCACTCGGGCCCACACCGCCCCTCCCCCAGCCCAGCGCAGCCCAGGGGCCCGTTACCTGCTCGTCGAAGCGGTTCACCACGGCCTGCACCCACTCCACCGGCTTGTGGGCCGCCATGTCCCGCCGCCCAGGCAGGCGATGGACGCGGGGAAGGGGGGTCTCGGCGCCCCCCGTTCCCCTCGGCGCGATCCGGCCGCTACGCTCAGCTTTCGCCCTCCTCCTCCTCCTCAGCCATCAGAGCCCTCAGGCCACCATGACACTACACCGGAAGCGGGAAGCCGAGTCCGCCCCCAACACCAGCCCGGGCCGCCGGGAGAGAGAGCAGGCAAGGCAGGCAGACGAGGTGGGGGGGCAGCAAAGAGGGAGGGAGAGACGGCGCGTGCGCGACGGGCTAAGTGAGAGGAGGAGGTGCGGCGCATGCGCGCGGGAGCACGGGGCGCCTCGAAGCCAAAGGGCGGCAGCAGCAGAGCGAAAGGGGAGGCGGGCGGAGAGACGCATGCGCAATAGGCTAGGCAAGAGGAGGAGGTGCGGCGCCTGCGCACAGGAGCCCTGAGCGCTAGGAAGCCCAAGGGAGGCAGCAGCAGCAGCAGCAGCATAGCGAAAGGAGAGGAGAACGGAGGTGCGCATGCGCAACAGGGGGCTAGGCGAGAGGAGATGCGGCGCATGCGCGTGGGAACGCAGCGCTAAGAAAACTAAAGGGCGGCAGCAGCCGAACGAAAGGGAAGGCGGAGGAGCGCATGCGCGACGGGCTAGGCGAGACTAGGAGGAGGTGTGGCGCATGCGCGCGGGAGCACGGAGCGCTGGTGGGAAGCCCAAGGGAGGCAGCAACAGCGCAGCGAAAGGGGAGGAGGGCGGAGATGCGCAAGCGCGATGGGGCTGACGCCGGGGGTGGGATCAGTGCCCATCGGAGGGGAGAAGGCGAGCGGGAGGCGAGAAGAGAGCGCATGCGCGTTCAGGAGGAAAGGCGCCGGGCCAGCGGACGTGCATAAATTTCGAAGGGAGATTCTTTGCGCTGCAGGGAAGGTGCCTCGCTCGCCCAGTGAGTTTAGGCTGCACATGCGCACGTGGTTGCTCAGTTATTTGGGGGTTCGATACTCTCTGCTTCGGAAGTCGACTCGGCTTTTAACTCTTCGTCCTTCCGTCTTTTCTCTTTATGCTATGCATGTTTAGACAGAAAAAAAAGTCCCACAACATGCAGCCAGCTAAGCTAGCTGGGGCATGCTGGGAGTTGTGGGCCTTTTTTTCTTGTCTAAACATGCATAGATAGGATTGCACCCTAAACTTCTGAGTAGATATGTATAGGATTGCCTTTTAAATCAAGACTGGTGGACCTGTGGCTCTCCAAATGGACTGCAATTCCCATCATTTATTTATTATATTTATGCCCTGCCTTTTTTCCTGCAAGGAACCCAAGGTGGCTTACATAATCCTATTTTTATTTTATCCTCACAACAACCCTGTGAGGTAGGTTAGGCTGAGAGTCAGTGACTGGCCCAAAGTCACCCAGTGAGTTTCATGACCGAGCGGGGACTAGAAGCCCGAAGCCGGATCTCCCGAGTCCCAGCCCAACACTCACCACTGTGCCACACTGGCTCTCACCATTGGCCATGCTAGCTGTGGCTGATGGAAGTTGGAGTCCAATGTATATGTCCAACCCTCTCTCTGTATATGCCCAATTGACTTAGAGCCGTCCAAATTGGTGGCCATCACTGCATCTTGTGGAAGTGAATTTCATAACTTAACTATGTGCTGTATGAAGAAGGACTTCCTTTTATCTGCCCTGAATCTCCAACCAATCAGCTTTGTGGGATGACCCCTTTGGGTTCCAGTATTATGAGAGAGGGAGAAAAGGGTCTCCCTGTCCACTTTCTCCACACCAGGCATAATTTTGTATACCTCTATCATGTCTCCCATTACTTATCTTTTTCCTAAGCTAAACAACCCCAGCTGTTGTAACCTTCCCTCACAGGGGAGTTGCTCCATCCCCTTGATCATTCTAGTTGCCCTTTTCTGCACTTTTCCCAACTTTACAATGACCTTTTTTAGGTGTGGTGACCAGAACTGTACACAGTTTTCTAAGTGTGGTCACACTATAGATTTGTATAAGGGCAATATGATCTTGGCAGTTTTATTTTCAATTCCTTTCCTAATTATGCCTAACATGGAGTTTGCCTTTTTCACAGCAGCCACACACTGGGTCGATGTTTTCATTGAGCTGTCCACCACAACCCCAACAGGACCGGTGCAAGGCAGTTTGGTGCCCTAGGCAAGATCAGATATTTAGTGCCCCCCCTTCCCACTTGAGAGCGCTGTATTTTTTTCCCCAAGGCGTTTCTGGCGCCCCCTTTAGCCCTGCGCCCTAGGCGGCTGCCTAGTTGGCCTAATGGTAGCACCGGCCCTGAACCCCAAGATCTCTTTCTTGGTCAGTCACCACCAGCTCAGATCTCATCAGATTATACTTGAAGTAGGGATTTTTTTGCCCCAACGTGCATTACTTTACACTTGCTTACATTGAACCACATTTACCATTTTGATTCCCATTCTCCCAGTTTGGAGAGATCCTTTTGGAGCTCCTCACAATCTCTTTTTTGAAGAGTGTCAGGCTTCTCTCAACAATTTCCATTCTAGTTGGTCAGTATAAATACTGCTATGCAACTTTAAGAATTCGTGCACTAACGCCAGTATAATTAAATCAAATTGATCAGAAATACTCGGTGTTATGTTGGAGAGGATGTCAGGAAACTGGCACTTATGTTCATATGTGGTGGAGTTGTAAACATGTACAGAAATTTTGGCAAATGGTATTCAACGATAAATGAAATAACCGGGTAAACTTAGAGGTATGTCCTAGCATAGCATTACTACCAATTTATGATGAGGTTTATTGCACTCAAGATACTAAAGATTTAATTTCAAACTTATTGACAGCAGCCAGGTTAATGATGCCTAGAAAATGGAAAATGCAATGTGATTACCAAATTGAGGAATGGTATAAAGAGGTATGGGATATTGCAATTAATGATAAATTAAGGTGTAGTATTAAAGTTAAAAGGGGATTCGCTCCCTAGTGACCTTCGCCATGCCCCCTCCGTGATGAGCTTCCGCTGTGCATTAAAAACATGGCTGTTCAGGCGGGAATATGGGGTGGGTTAGGTTTTTAATAAGAATTTTTTATATTGTTTTAATCATTATATTTTATTGTGTTTTACTGTATTTTAATTGTACATCGCCCAGGGTGGCCGGGTGACCGGCCAGATGGGCGATTAAAAAATATAATTAATAAATAAATAAATAAATAAATTATCGAATTGAAATGATTTTAAAGATATATGGAGAGCATTTGTAGATTTTGGTTTATTAAGTGGGAAAGGGTGTGCACCTTCACAAGAGTCATTACAATTTTGGAGTCCCGGTGGGGGGGTGCCATTATTATTATTATTATTATTATTATTATTATTATTATTATTATTTATTTTGTGTTTTTATGTGTTGTATAATTTGTATGTTTATGTATTTTGTAGTTTATATGTTAAAAAAAATTTTTTTTAATTAAAAATTGGTGCACGAGGTTGCTTGTTTTCAACTTCTCTCCTCATCCCATTTTCCTTTGGTGTCCTGCCTTGTAGATCAGGTGGGCAGAAGGTAGATCCAGATCTGCTAGTAGATCACTGCATGATTTGCAGTAGATCAGCAAGGTTTTCCAACTTCCGTTTGCCCTCCCCCAGGTATCCAAGCAGAATCTGTGGCAGGACCAACTTGCCTGCTCCCCACCCCTTGGCCGCAACTGTGAGCCCATTTTTGCTCACCGCTGCTTTTTTGCCCCTCTCAAAGATCGCAATCTCCGGCTTGACATCCGGTTTTCTCAATCTCTGTTTTGTTCTCCCTTGACAGCTCGCCTTTTGACAGCTATAAAGAAAATGCAAAGGAAAGAAAAACCCTATTTGGAGCTTCTCTGGGTCAATGTCCAGGTGCCCCCCAGGACGTTACCCAGCCAAGGCTCCCGATTTCCGCACTTGCGGAACTGCGCACCTCCGCAGTTGCGCAAGTGCAGCTAATTTTTTTTTTTATATATATAATGAAAATATTTGTGCACATTGTGGGCACAAAAAGAATAGTTGGTCAACCATTGATAGCCCCTCCAATGTGCTACTTGGGCACTTTGAAGCAGCTGTCAGTGGCTGTCAAAATGGAGACTGCGAAAACCGGCTGTCAAGCCGGAGATCGCAATCTCCGGGGGGGGGGGTGGAGTTTAAAGGGACAAAAAAGGGCTCGTGATCATGGTCTGGGACACCCAGCCAGTCACCCCAAAGTGCCACTTGGGCACTTGTGTGGTGGCTGGCACTGGTGGTGGCCCAGGCAAGAGCAGCAAGGGGTTTTTGCCGACCTTGTCAACCGGCTCACTGGACGGTTCCCAGTACCCCCAATGGGGTTGGTTGCCCGGGTTTCATAGATTTCATAGAGTTGGAAGGAGTCTACACGGCTATCGAGTCCAACCCCCTGCTCAATGCAGGAAACTAGAGGAGGGGTCTCCCATCCAAGTCATAACCAGGCTTCACCCTGCTTAGCTTTCCACGCTCAGACAAGCTGAGCCAGCGTGAGCCACAGGCCTGTATTCAGACAACACCACAACACATCGTGGGTACAACAACCCCTAAAACAAGCCATGGCTTGTTCGTGGCTTGTTGCCCACGAACAAGCTACCCTGCGGGAAACGGTCTGGGTTCACACAACACAACAAGCCACTATGGCTTGCCACCCACGATGGGTTGTCATGTCGTCTGAACCCAGTCACAGTTAATGCCCAAATCTCAGGTAAGACTTCCTGTGTTTGAAAAAGGCTTTCTGACTGATATGTTAACCATCCATTCTTCTAGATTTTCTAGATTGTATCCATGCATTGTCAGGTTATCAGAGAGCTAATTATTTAAATCTTATTATGTTAGGTAGGTCCACGTGGGAATGCTTTTACAGAATTAAGATTTAACATTATGCCCTCTGCTTTTGTTGAAGGTCATTGTAAGAAATTACCATCAGAACAGCATTCTTGCGTGTTGTGTGAAACTGTTACTGTTGTGTACTGATCGATCTGGGATGATCAATCTTCTCCATCATCCCAGCTGGCAGAACACGGAATAATGAGCTCAAGTTACAGGAACCCAGATTTCACCTGGACATCAGGAAAAATTTCCTGACTGTTAGAGCAATACGACAATGGAACCAACTACCTATGGAGGTCGTGGGCTCTCCCACACTGGATGTATTCAAGGTGAAGCTGGACGGCCATCTGTCAGGGATGCTTTGACCTGGATTCCTGCATCGGGCAGGGGGTTGGACTCGATGGCCTTGTGGGCCTCTTCCAACTCTGCTATTCTATGATTATATGAAAACAGTTACAAGACGGTTGCCGACCATGAAAAACATTTCATAGATCATAGAGCTGGAAGGGGCCTACAAGGCCATCGAGTCCAACCCCCTGCTCAATGCAGGCAACTAGAGGAGGGGTCTCCCATCCAAGTAACAACCAGGCCTGACCCTGCTTAGCTTTCCACGCTCAGACAAGCTGAGCCAGCGTGAGCCACAGATCTGAATTTAGGCTCAGGAAGAATGTTGTTATACTTCTACCTAGTGAATTTGTACGTTTTCTATTGTTCAATACTTGAAATTATGTTACCTTGCATGTTTCCTTATTTGCACTGGTGGCCAGGATACTGGGAGCTAAGTTTGTTGCTCAGCTCTGAATGTCCCTTCTGTGTGTGTGTGTGTGTTTGTTTGTTACGGCTTACTACAGCTAAACAATAAAACTCTTACTATGGCTCTGCCACTCACATCCCTTGAAACATAACTTGAAACTGATCTCCATTTTAAGAAATCTGTTTTTGACCGACAAGTGTTTGATTTGGCTTTCATTCAAATCATGATTCAGGCATTCTTGACCCCATGCTTCTGCTACTGAGTTAACAAATTTCTCTAGTCAAATTGTCCACTAGGGGGCACCCGATGCTGAAACTTTTTCGGGCGGTAATAATCAAAGGAATAAGGGAAATAGCAGCTGCTTTAGTTTCATTGATTCGACAGGGGTTGATTTGGTTCTGCATTCTCGAGTTCACCATAAGCCTGAAGCCTGCCTGCCTCTGTCATGAAAGATTGAAGGGGTTTTTTTCTTGCATTCAAGTTTGCTTCCTTTCTGCTTATGGGTGTGTAGCCTAGGGCAAAGGTGGGCAGAAGGTAGACCTCCAGATATCTTGGACTTCAACTCCCAGAAGCCCCTGCCAGCATGGCCAGTGGTCAGGAATGCAGGGATTTGAAGTCCAACACATCTGGAGATCTACTTTCTGCCCACACCTGGCCTAGAGAACTGGTAATTAAGGAATAAAGGCCAAGATAAGGTAGCTACTCTTGTATTCTATGTGTTTTCGAAGTGTGCAAATATATCTATTTCTGGTCATGGACAGCTGAATTTGTACCTCTCTTCCACAGTACTTTTACTGTTTTCTCTCTGGAATCCTTGAAAGGAATGTTTTCTCTCCGGAATGCTGGGAGTTGTAGGCTTTTTTTTTTTTTCTGTAGCTGGCTGGGGCATGCTGGGAGTTGTAGGCCCCAGTTGTAGCCTAGCTGGCTGGGGCATGCTGGGACTTGCAGGCCTGTTTTCTGTCTAAACTTGCATAGGATTACACATAACTGACTTAATGTTTACATTCTGAATTGAATGTTTGTTTATTTTTTTATTTTTTATTTTATTATTATATTTATACCCCGCCTTTTTTCCTCCAAGGAACCCAAGGCGGCTTACATAATCCTCCTCCTCCACTGCTCCATTTTATCCTCACAACAACCCTGTGAGGTAGGTTAGGTTTATAGGGTTACTGTAGTCTTTTTCCTGTAGGATAATTTTTCATATTATTGTCTTTTGTTCTTTTATTCGATACTATCTTCTTCTGCATGGTGATGTTGATAGCCACTTTGGGCTTCCTTTTGGAAGGTAAAGCATACAGATAAATGATGATGACAGTGCTTGACCCCAGAGGCCTGATCCAGCCAAGGCACCTCACTTTAGATTCAAGGATAATCAGGAAGACAGAAAACCACTTGTATGAAAGATAACATACCAGTTAATTGAATACAGTGATGAAAGATGGATGCAGATTATCAATAAATGAGCAAAATAAAAGCTCACATACGACCCTCCTAATATGACAGACGTCACTCCTGGGGCAATAAGATGCTTAGACACCTGCGGGGGGCCTTGTTCTAAGCCAAAAGGCAAACTAACAAGCTAAGGATTTTATAGGTGTCTCCCTAAATTCCACCGCATGCCAGAGGCTGCTAGAAGCTGTGAAAAGCTGCTAGTGGGGAAAAAGGAGGGAGGGCAAGAGAAGACCCAGAAATCCCAGTTAACTTCAGCAGACAGGGTGTATAAACATCCTTCTCTCAAAGATAAGGTCAGGAATTCACAGCAGGGCTACCCTGCAGGTTTCTCACAGCAATTCAACTAAACAAATGTCTACTGCTTTTATGGCTACACTAAATGTCTGTCCTGGACACTGAACAGTTCCTACTACTAACTCCTCGTCACAATGCCTTCCGGTTATTGATTCCAATACAGATCTCATTCACTTTGTGGGATTGTATTGTGACTTCTAGCTTAAGATCCGCTGGCTGTTGTTCCACCAGCGTGATTGGGGATTCCACAACTCGCCCCTCTTTTTCTAACCTGCCCCCACCATTTTGCTCCACAGCTAGCCTGATGAAGAGCTCTTGAGAGCTCAAAAGCTTGCTCACAATTTTGGTTGGTCCGAAGAAAGGTCTGAGCTCATATTGGGCCCGTTTGCACATAACGATAGACCATGGTTTACGGTAATTAACCCATGGGCTGTTGCCTTAACCAGAGTTAACCCACGATTAAGGCTGCCAGACCATCAAGCAAACCGCTGTTTGTTCAGTCATTTCGTGGCATGTATGGTTCCCACCCCCTTTTCACTCTCCGCCATGCCTTTGTGGCACTGTAGTACTGACATGTAGAGTGGCTGGGTTTTTTTGACTGCTCTTGCCTGCCACCTCCGTATCCTGGTGAAACAACACACAGTTTTGGGCTTGCGTGTGACAGCAATCCATGGTTTAAACAACCCAGAATTCACAACCCAACAACAAACTCTTTGTGAGTTGTTTGTCGTTAACAACCCACTGTTAGCCCATAGTTCTGCGTTCACGCATAACGATAACCCACAATTCAACAACCCATAGTTTGGGTTGTTGTGACATGCGAATCAGGTCACTGTGTATTTTAGTGCTGACTTGACAACTCCTGCTGTTTGAAAAAGCTCTGTCTCTCACACACCCTGCTCCTCCTATAATTACACTCGTCTTTTAATCAAGTGTAGTTTCTCATGGGATAACCTCGCAGTGCAATCCCAGCTATTTTCCCCCCGTACTTAGGAACATTGCCAGAGCTAAAGAGAAGATGTGTTTGTGTATGTTGGTGTAGATCCTGTAGCACAAAAATGCATGTGCCCAGCGGAGGCGGAGGCTAAAAGCAATTAGCAGAGAGAGAGGAAGGCCCTCTCTGTTCCCAGTTCGTTTGGAAACCAAACTCTTGTGATCGGAGTCTTGTGACCTCGTCATTGCATCATGAACCGTCTCGTCCTCTGATGTAATGGCATTAGGACAGTGTTTCTCAACCTTGGGTCCCCAGATGTTTTTGGCCTACAACTCCCAGCATGCCCCAGCCAGCATAGCTGGCTGGGGCATGCTGGGAGTTGTAGGCCAAAAACATCTGGGGACCCAAGGTTGAGAAACACTGCATTAGGAGAATGCTGTTGTGATTCTAGCTTTATAACCTGAGCACGTGGCAAACACAGTCCAACTGTCTCTGACTACCAGTTGCTGGGGAACATGGGTGGGAGGGTGCTATTATTGTACTCATGTCCGACTGATGAGCTTCCCCCATTGAGGCATCTGGTTGGCCGCTGTGGGGACAGAATGCTGGACTGGAGAGGCTTTGGGTCTGATCCAGCACAGTTCTTCTTCACCTTGCCTCACTGTGCTCCATTGCTCAAAGTCACAGGTGGACAACTTGTGGCCCTCCAGATGCTTTAGCCTACAACTCCCATGATCCCTCACCATTGGCTTTGCTAGCTAGGGCTGATGGGAACTGTGGGCCAACACATCTGGAAGGCCACAGTGATGCCCAGCCCTGCTGTAAGTAATTTTCTCCAGCTCCAAGACTGGAGGAAGGAAATGAAACCACCCAAAAAGTATGTCAAGCTGCAGGGCATCAGGCCAAGCACCCCGTTTCTAAGCACGAGTCAATGCCCCAGGAAGTTGCATAGCGTCCAGGTTGGCCACTATTCTTCCTCTCTCTTAGGGCGCAGTGCTGCCAGAATTTAGTGCACGCACAATCCTACGCATGTTTAGACAGAAAAAAGCACTACAACTCCGCGCATGCCCCGACCACTGTATAGGATTGCGCCCTTAGTAACTTTGAAGACCCATTGATTTCATTGGGCGAGTTAAGCACAGGCTTAAAATACCTTCCATTGACACCAACAGGACATTGGTGTCCCGTTTGTCAGGCTCACTGTGGGTTGCTTTGCGCACAACCAACCCATTGTGGCTTATTGCCAGGATGGGTTAGTCAGTGTGATATGCAAACACGCCTGTTCTCTACTCAAGACCTTAGAGCAGGGCTCTCCAACCTTGGGTTCCCAGATGTTGCTGACCTACAGCTCCCAGCATACCCAGCCACCATGGCTAATGGCAAGGGATTCTGGGAGCTGTAGTCCAGCAACATCTGGGGACCCAAGGTTGGAGAGCCCTACCTTAGAGAGATGCTACCCATCGCAGCAGACAAAACCGGACTAGATGAACACGTAGCAGGACCAGCAGCTTCCGAATGACTGCCCTGTGAGATCTATATTGGCCCAATCTTCGCTTTACCAGAGGTTAACCCAGGGTTAGCATACGTCTTGTAAAAGGTAATCTTTCAATTGCCAGTAGATCTGCTGACACATCAGACTCTTTCCTCCTGTTTCCAACCACACCTGTCTGCAGAGTTTGTTTGTAGTTCCAGACTGGGATCCGCAGTGTGCATTCCAGCAGAGGGCGTGACTGCCAAGGGGCTTAGTCCAGGCAGGTCTGTCTGTCTGTCTGACTGTTTGTATTGCAAAGTGGAACAGGGATGGATGACGACAGTCTGGCAGTCATGGGATGCCTTCTTGCGATTTCTCGAGCACAGGGGAGTGGCAAGAAACAAACAGCCTGCTTTTCCTGAGATTCTTGCATCTAGGTTACCATGTGACTGTCTTGACTGTGGAAAGGGTGTGCAAAGTTTACTTTTTAACCCAGGGCTCTCCCGCCTTGGGTCCCCAGATGTCGCTGGCCTACAGCTCCCAGCATACCCAGCCAGCATGGCGAATGGCAAGGGATTCTGGGAGCTGTAGGCCAGCAACATCTGGGGACCCAAGGTTGGAGAGCCCTGCTCTAGGCCATCCCAGTTTGTCAGTTGCTGGAGCTGTCATTCTTCAGCTGCCTAGCAGGGTGGGGTGGGAGGCACAGGCATCTTGTCTCTACTAGTGCATATGCATTTAAATGCTCATGCATGAACGCTAAGGCCTCCTTGCAGCGCATGGCTGCCTAGAGGCTGGTGCGGTTCATTCATTTGAAGTTTTGATAACATATTGCAGGACCATCCTCGCCCCGCCCCAGTATGTCTTTGACCCAAATAACTCTTTTAAATCAGTGGGGAACAGGAAGGTGCAGAGTAAGGTAATTCAGATGGGGTGGGGAATCGGTGGCCTGCCAGACGTTGTTGGACTCCAACTCCCATCAGCCCCAGGCAGCATGGCCAATGGTCAAGGATGGTGGCAGTTGTAGTCCCAACAACATCTGGCGGGCCACAGATCTTCAAGGCTTCCTCCCCAAACTGACTCCTCACAGGTCCCTCTCACTTTTCCACCCTTTTATAGCCCGTGTGGTGCAGTGGTGAGAGTGTTGGACTGGGACTCGGGAGATCCGGGCTTCTAGTCCCCACTCTAACACGAAGCTCACTGAGTGACTTTGGGCCAGTGGCTGACTCTCAGACTAACCTACCTCACAGGGTTGTTGTGAGGATAAAATGGAGAGGAGGAGGAGGAGGAGGAAGATTATGTAAGCCGTCTTGGGTTCCTTGCAGGAAAAAAGTCGAGGTATAAATCTAAATAAATAAATTATAGGAGCTGTCAGTTTTGACAGCTAGCTGTCAAACTCCGGGTCCTTTTAAAAGGGTTTTTTTTTTTTTGACAGGGCTCCCACTGTTTTATTGAGAGGGAAATATGCATTCATGCCTGACAGCTCCCGTAAAAGGGGGTGGCTCACACTTTTCCGTAAAAGTGCACCTAGAATCTCGGGAAAGGGTGGAAAAGGGAGAGGAGTCAGGTGTCACATGGCCATCTTGTCTCATGTTGAGGTGGAACATGAGCACGTGATTATAGGGTGCCTCGATTGTTCCTTGAATTGCAAACGTTCATCTTCATGCATATCATGAAAGGTGCTGCAAATAGCTCTGAGGTTATATAACTCAAGCCTTTCCCTAAAAGTTAGCTGGTGTGCAGATACTTGATCCACGCTAGAGGTGCAATGAGGACACTGGGGCAAATCCCAACAGTAAATATTGAATTGATTTCAATATTAAGTTAATTGATTGATTGACAGCTTGCCCCTTTGATTAAGCCTGACCAAGACACATTCAGCGTGACCCTAGCAGTCTTCTCCACATTGGCGAGGTACGGTATTTCTATTGAAATAATAACAATTCTTTCGAAACTTGCATCTTTACATCTAGATTAGCATTTGCAAATTTCATCCTAATCTGTGCCCTCTCCTTTGGGGACACGTATTTGGCCACGCCAGGCAAGGAGTGCCTCATGGGTTGCATCCAAGGTGTGCCCATGAAGTTAGTCCATTGCATCTACTTTCAGTTTCGTCACAGAATTGAGATCCGAGCACTACACGAGGAATGTTTTCTTTCCTGCTTTTTCACTACATAACCTCTAGGTGGCACTGTGGTATAGTGGAATAGCACAGATACACAAGAGGAGATCATGTCATCTTTCACTTTCATAATTAAATCCTGCATTTTCCTTGCTCTAAAAAAACTCATCATAAGTGCTGGTTAGGCACAGAAGCGAAACTGGAGGGTCACAATATCGTCTAAAGAACCTATAAACAACCGTGAGTAGGGAACGATGAGTGCACGATAAATGCCTCGTGTAGGAGCGTTCCCTGTCCTGCTTTTCCACTACATGACCTCTAGGTGGCACTGTGGTATAGCGGAGTACACAAGAGGAAATTGTGCTTTCTTTCCACACCAGAAATAATACCCCATTTCCCCTGTTCTAAAAAAAAAAACCTCGTGGAAAGTGCTGTTTACAAACTGAAGCCAAACTGGAGGGACACAACATCATCTAAAGAACCCGTAAAAAACCAGCAGTAGGGAATGACGAGCACACAACAAATGCCTTGTATAGAAACGCTCTGTGTAATCGGGGCCAGTGTTGTAGCAGAGCCGGGATTTGCAGGGCCGAGGCACCAGGACTTTCTGAATAGAGGGACAATGATATCTGCCTCCCTCCCTCGCCTCAGGCGTCCCCGTTCGCTTTGAGCTTAGCGGCAATCCTCACAGTAGCTGGGGTAGGTGATGGGTTTTCCCAGCAACAATATATTGTTGCGAGCTATCCCTGAGGTAAAGCAAAGTATTTTGGGGTGGCTTGGTCTTGAATGGGCAATGAAGACCCATGAGCTTGACACAAGACCTGCTCCTGGTGGAGATGGAAAATGGCTAGAACTGGTTTGTCAGTGCGGATCAACACATTTTGGGATACTCTTGGGGGCGTGGTTATGGGGAGCATCGTGATGAATGCCTGCACTTTAAAATTTTACAAATGCAGGTAAAAATGATGGTCTTCCTAAGTGATTGCTACCCTGCCAGGAGGGAGAGCAACCATGAGCTGGGAGGAAGAGGCACAAAATCGGTGCGTCTGGCATGGCTGCGTTATTTGCACAGCAGTGCCACCATCTGTGTCAGGCTGCACCCCTGCAGCCGCATGTGTGGAAGGGGCAATGAGTTCAGCAACATAAGAAGCTGCTGTCAGACTACTTCTCCATTTATTTATTTATTTATTTATTTATTTATTATTAATATTTATTTATCGCCCATCTGGCCAGCAACCGGCCACCCTGGGCGATGTACACAGAATAAAATACATAAATGCAATAAAATACATTAAAACAATATAAAAATTTTAAAATTTTAACCCACCCCATATTCCCGCCTGAACAACCAGGTTTTTAATGAGCGACGGAAGCTCATCAGAGAGGGGGCATGGCGGAGGTCACTCGGGAGAGAGTTCCACAGTACGGGGGCCGCCACAGAAAAGGCCCTCTTCCTCGTCCCCACCAGTCTAGCTGCTCTGGCTGAAGGGACAAGGAGAAGGCCATCCATGGCAGATCTTGTTGAGCGGCCCACTTGGTGTTGCTGGAGACGCTCCTTGAGATAAACTGGACCAGAGCCGTATAGGGTTTTAAAGGTCAAAACCAACACCTTGAATTCGGCTCGGCAAGCAACTGGTAGCCAGTGCAAATCCTTCAGCACTGGCGTGATGTGATCCCGCCGGCGGCTGCCTTTAACCAGGCGAGCCGCCGCGTTCTGTACCAGCTGCAGCTTCCGAACCGTCTTCAAGGGTAACCCCACGTAGAGTGCATTACAGTAGTCTAGGCGAGTCTCTCCATCTTGCCCAATACTGTCTACTCTGGCTGGAAACATCTCTCCAGGGGCTCGGAGAGAGAAGGATCTTCCCCCCCCATCGCCTGTTAACTGGAGAGGCCGGGGATTTTTGAACCTGGGACCTCCTGCATACCATACTGAGGTATGGTCCCTTATGAACGCATTCGACTGCCCACAGCTGTAACCGCACAAAGTCCCTCAAGCCAGACAGGAGAAATTAAGCAGGCGGAAAACTACACAGTCCCAAAACAGAGAGGGTGTTTTCTTCTGTCTGGAAACAGCTTATTTGTGGAGAAACGAGCCTTTGGGGGTACACACACACACCTCATGTGTGAACCGGCTGGGGTGGGGTGTGCATAGTTAGCGTGTAGAGAAAAGAGTTTTTAGGGTGCATGCATGCATGCAGGAACACAAACACACACACACACATGCCTCCTCATGAGTAAACCAGGTGGGGGCTGGGAAGAAGCAAAAAGTGCATAGAACATGGGATGGGGCATGGCGTCTAGAGGTCTGGAGGAGCCAGGCTGAAGGCATTCATATGCATAGTTCAAGCCATGACTCACGAGTTCCCTTCCCCCTGCCTGGCCAGGTGAAGTTGAAATTGATTGGCTGAAGCAAGAAGGCTACAGGAAAGGGGAGGGGGAAGAGCTATTTTCCCCACGTGTAGCCTTTGTTCTTGGTCTTAGTCTTTTTTGGTAGCGTGCCTGGTTGGAGCCATGGCAGCGCGCCAGCGAGGGGCCCGAGCCTTTGGGGGGGGCCCCTCAGGAACCGACCCCAGGCAGCTCCTGGTAAAATTAGCTGGTTTGAGGGCTCTGGTGAAAGGCAAGCCTTGTGGAGGACTACCGTAGCTATTTATCTCGGACCTGCGGGTAGATAAAATAGTTCCCCCCCCCGGGCGGCAAGGCTGTGCTGGATCTAACCCTTGAAGAAGAATACCCTCAGGTAACAGGTGTGTGTCTGAGAGATTTTAAGGAATCAGGTCTTTATTGTTTTGTAGCTTTACTGTGTACCAAAGTGTCTCTCTATATTGTGCGCTTCTCTTATTTCCCCAATCTTGTTGTAAGATGCTACCAGAAATAAACCTTGTCTTGGTTTTACCCCAGATGGGTTTTGTAGTGCTCTGTGAGTTCAGTATCTAAATCCAGGTTACAGAGAATTGAAGGCAGGGTCCCTAAACAGAGAATCCAAGTAGGATTGCAGACAGCTGAGGCTGGCAGTCTGGTATCTTGAGATCTCAGAGGGTCTTGGTTCCTTTGCCAGTAGGCAAGGGTGGGGTAGTGGCGGGTCAGCCAGCCCCCCCTTCCAGGGCCACATAGTGGCAAGTGCTGGGTTTCGTTTGGAGTAGGAAAGGGTGGGAGTCTGGCGGGTCAGCCAGCCCTCCCTCTTCCTCCACATATTATTTCAGCTTCATGAGCTCAGCTCTGTCGTACCAGAGCTCCTTTGGAGTCTTCTTTTGGAGCAATGGCTTCCATTATTCCGCTCATGGCCCTCTGCCCTAACGGTGAAAAGACGTATGTAGGCATCTTGTTCTTAGGAAGGGTGGGTAACTAATAAGAGGAAACAGCACCCAAACCAACCAAGCGTATAGGATAGAGGTAGAATTCTTCATCGCCCCAATAACTGTGGGAAAAATGCCTTTGGCGCCGAAGAGCCGTTGTGCTGACAGAGGGAAGCAGGCCAAGAGGCGTCTTGCCAGACTTCCTGTTGCGATGGGTGGAGATGGGACTAGAAAAGAAGGGCCCCTCTGAAGCCCTTGGAACAGTTGGCCTGCGCACAATATAAGTGTTATGTTTCGATTTCAAGTCACAGGACTGGGATCGTTTTACCATCCTAGGCACTTATCTAATTAACCAGATCCAAGTGACACGTTGCACAGGATTTCTTCCAAAGGGCCTCACCTTCTATCACATCTCACTCTAAACTTTGTCATTGGGTCCGAAGGCCGTCATAACAGCCAATCTTGTACACTAACACAACCTTTGATATTTCAAACCTCATCAGCCTATCCACAGGGCTGACAAAAGGATCTCTGAGTCAAAAGAGCCACTTTATACGTTACATAAGCATTAGTGAGAGAGAGCTTCGGCTATTGGGCGGTATAAAAATGAAATAAATAAACAAATAAATAAACGAATAGTGCCGTTCAGAAGAAAATCACCCAATTTCCACAAGAGCAATCCTATCGAACAGGAAAGTCTTCCAAAAGATTTCTCTGGGAGCTATATACAAAGGCAATTCAGAACACTGTACACTAAATCTTCCACTTGTTTTTGGCCACAAATACGTAGTCTTTGACCACTGGCATCTTCTTGCAACGGGAATCCAAGACCAGTCAGTTGGCATAACTTGAAAATGTAATTCTGTGAACTCATTTCGTACTGGCTCTACCATGTAATGCATGCCTGACCTGTTCATAATCAAGTTCCTCCCCACACAATCTGAAATTAGTTCAGTGACAGGCAAGAGAGAATGCCCTCCCAAGCAAGGCTCGCCTGGCACTGACCACTGGCAGAGTGAAGCAAAGATGGTTTTATGTACCTCAGGGGGAGCGTGAAGTGATTTAGGTTTCATCAGCTCCTCCACTAAACCTTCATGCTGTCTGCGCCAGCCCTCTGCTGGCAATTGGCTTTGTGTTTATTTTATTGTTGATTTTATGTTTGGGGGGTGGTTCATTAAAAGTCAAAGTATACCTTAAAGCTTTTGTCAGCCAGAATTAAGACAATGATAATAATCTTTTTAAAAATCTTATTTTGAACAATCCAAGATTTTTCCAGTTTTCAAAGTCATTGTTAAACATTCCTTTTTAGTATAGTCATTTTAAATACAGTTGCAATTACAATTCTGCTGCAGAACAACATTGGCCATGTGGAAAATCTGACTCATAGTTTTTCAGTGCAATTTCTACAGTGGTTTACATGGCACTCTTACTTGTTCACTGCTTGAACCTCATCCAGTATGGTCCTTAGGGGGTTGTGTCAATTTTCTATTAGTAGCTGCCAGACCTTATGTTATTAGTATTATTATTATTTTTTAAACCAGCTAATTTTCTGACTCCCACTATTAAAATGCACCATACATTTTATTTATTTATTTATTTATTTATTATTTCCCACCTTTTTTTCCTGCAAGGAGCCCTAGGCAGTTCACATAATCCTCCTTCTCTCCATTTTATCCTCACAACAACCCTGCGAGGTAGGTTAGGCTGAGAGTCAGTAACTGGCCCCAAGTCACCCAGTGAGCTTCATGGCCGAGCGGGGACTAGAATCCAGATCTCCCAAGGCCCCCCAATCCAACACTACAGTGGCTCTCAGTGTGGTGCTTTGGAAGCTTTAGGCTTCAATAGCAGTTTGCCGCTGATTTTCAGCAGCAAACTAAATTTCTAGCACCCTGCAAAGTGCAACCCGCAAGATCAGATATTTAGCGCCCCCCTCTTCCCACTTGAGGCCTCCCTCCCTCCAGCCCTATGCTCCTGGTGCCCCCTTTAGCCCGGCGCCCTAGGCAGCCGCCTAGTTGGCCTAATGGTAGCACCGGCCCTGCCCACGGTGGAGGGGGGAAGCCGTGTCCCCTTCTAACCCCACGCAGTTGCCCACCCTTGAAACAGAAGATTGTCCTCTATAAAGTAGGATGCATGGCCACCGTGTCCCACATTGAGGTAGAACAGGAGCACATGATTATAGGGTGCCTCGGTTGTTCCTTGAATTGCAAACGTTCATCTTCATGCCAGGATGCATGTAATGAAGGGTGCTGCAAATAGCTCTGGGGTTATATAACTCAAGCCTTTCCCTAAAACTTTGCTGGTGTGCAGATACTTGACCTACCTAGAGGTGCAGTGAGGACACCCGGGCAAATGAGTACACAGACCAATCCCAACAGTAAACATTGAATTAATTTGAATAATTAATTAATTAATTAATTAATTGACAGCTTGCCCCTTTGTTTAAGCCCGACCAAGACACATTCAGCATGACCCTAGCAGTGGTCCTCCACGTTGGCGAGGTATTTCAATTGAGATAATCATTCTTTCGAAATTCGCATCTTTAGATCTAGTACGTAGATTAGCTTTTGCAAATTTCGTCCTAATCTGTGTCCTCTCCTTTGGGGACATGTAAAGTGGCCACGCTAGGCAAGGGGCGCCTCATGGGTTGCGTCCAAGGTGCGCCCATGAAGGGTCCGAGCGTATTCAGTATGCGATGTCTCTCCACAAATCTGGCTTGTCAGCCTAAATGTTTTGTTTTGTATGACTCACCTTTTAGAAAGCCATCTTTTTGTACAGGCACTTCACGGAGTTGCATCCTAGAACGCATTCCTTCGCCTTAGATAGGGTCAAGGCACTCGACAGTATAGCAAAAAGTCTGGCTCACCCAATGGGCCAGTCCAGTATTTATCACATAGTGCCATTACGGCTACTAGTCCTGACCTGATGGCCACATGTATCAGAGGCGGCCTGCCTATGTACACCAGTTGCTGGGAAACGCAAGTGGGAAGGTGCTGTTGCACTCATGTCCTGCTTGTGGGATCCTGTGGGCAGCTGGTTGGCCGCCCAGTGAGCTTCATGGCAGAGTGAGGGCTAGAACCTGGATCCCCTGAATCCGAGTCGAACACTCTAACCCAGTGTTCTCCAACCTTGGGTCCCACAACTCCCAGCATGCCCCAGCCAGCTACACTGGCTGGGGCATGCTGGGAGTTGTAGACCAAACACATCTAGGGACCCAAGGTTGGAGAACACTGCTCTAACCACTGCGCCACACTGGCTCTGTCTATATATCTCCGTGTTTGTTTGTCTATATATCTCCGTGTTTGTATATTCACTCTCAGTCAACAGTAAATAGGAAATTTTCAGCCCATGTCAGGTGCTCTCATTCCTTTCTCACTGATGCGAAAACAAGAAACAAAACCCTCAGCATTCGCGGTCCCCCAGAAATGGATTCAGCATTGCACAATCATCTCCCATCATTCCTGGTGTTAATAAATGACTAGTAGGGAATAGAGATTCGGGGCAAAGGTCTTGCGAACGGGAGGGAGAAATGGACTTTGGCGACTTTCCAATTCTGCCCATAAATTTAGGAAAGTGTTGTTGTGCGGACACTGTGGGATTAGTATTCGTTCTCCACTCGCTCTGTTCAAATTTGAGTATGCATTCCATCTGGTCTTCTCAAATCTCTGTTTTAAAGACATACGAAAGCATGGACGACACTTTTAGTGCGGGAACAATTGTTGGTGCGATTGCTTTTCTTCATAATTTCAATTTTCATTCAAGTTATCCCCACCAACCCACCCACACACTCGAAATCCAAATTTTGAACTCATGACGGCAGGGCAGGAGGCTTTTCATCTTGACCGAAGCTCTGCGAGGCATTTTGACAACTTGCTGGAGATAAATTCAACAGCTTTTTCCCTGACATGGAGATGAACAGACATGGAAAGCTGCGGCTGCTGGAGTTGTGCTTGCCATACAGCTGCTTCACAGCTGTGAATTAAGAAGCTAACAATTAAGAACCACCCACTGCAACCAATTGTCTCCTACAGGTCGCCAGTCCCTGCATTGTGAGAGGGAAATGTGGGTTTGGAGATCCCGTGTTTCCCTCATTGGCCCTTGGAGGTTTTGTGGCGATTAGGAGGTGACGACAAAGCCCCTGGCAGTGATTGGCTGAGTTTCTCTTATGTCACAGAAGGCTCTGGCTGCCATTGGGTGTGTGCGGCTGAGCTGCTCAGATCCCAAGAATAAATAAATAAATAAATAAATAAGTGAAGAGCAGGGCAGGTGAAATGGCTTAGGAGAAGAAGAAGCAGGGCCCCGAAAGGCAGCAGGCCAAAAAGGGTGGCAGCTGAGGGATGGAGAGGATGCGAAAAGAAGGTTGGACGGGGAAGTGGCATCAGGAGACAGGAGCAGATAACAGGCGGAGAGGAAACATGCACGAGGCCAGGAGCCAGGGGAGTGAGGAAGGCTGATGTTCACACGTGGGTTTCAAATAACCACTCAAATATTTGGCTCTGGTTCTCCCATTACTTTTAACGTTCCAGGGCTCAGCTGAGTGCCGTTCAAAGCCAACCAACCGTGGGGCTGATCCTTGGCTCCAAAGGGGCCCTGCTGTTGCTGCCCCTCTTCTGCACCTGTTCCACTCGTACCAGCCCTTTGCAAACCTCTTCTGCCCCAATCAAAACAAACAGGAACCTATTAACCATTAACAGCTTTAGCCAATGAACCCAATAAGCCCCTTGATTAAAAAAAGAGAGAGAGAGAGAAAAGAACTTCCTTCCAAGCCTAGCGCTTACATATGTCTGTTATGCATGTACCTCCACAACTCTTATCACGCGGAACCCGGTGGAATAACCCTTGCTCCCTGTTTCCTTTTTTGCCCTCCGTTATCACTGCTCTGTTTATCTTCGGATTGCAAGCTCTGGAATTTGGCATCCTTTATCTGCATAACTGTGTTCTGCTGCTGCTGCAGAAGCAATGGAATCATTATATCTGGGCCTATCAAGCAGCCAAGCTAGGCTGTGCCTGGCGACCTACTTTATTTATTTATTTATTTATTTTATACTCCACCTATCTTCCTGCAAGGAACCCAAGGCGGCTTACATAATCCTCCTCCTCCTCTCCATTTTATCCTCACAACAACCCTGTGAGGTAGGTTAGGCTGAGAGTCAATGACTGGCCCCAAGTCACCCAGTGAGTTTCATGGCTGAGCGGGGGACTAGAACCCAGATCTCCCGAGTCCCAGTTGAACACTCTCACCACTATGCTACACTGGCAAGTTGAGACAGAAATAAAAGGCCTGCAACTCCCAGCATGCCCCAGCCAGCTATGCTGGCTGGGGCATGCTGGGAGTTGTAGGCCTTTTTTCTGTCTCAACTTATATAGGATTGCGCCCTTAAGAACATCAGAAAAGCCATGCTGGAGCAGACCAAGACCAAGGGTCCATCTAGTCCAGCATTTTGTTCACAGAGCTGCCCACAGGAAACCCACAACAAGCAGAACGTGAGAGCGACAGCACCTTCCTGCCCATGTGCCCCAGCAACTGGTGTACATGGGTGTCCTGCCTCTGATCCTGGAGGTAACAGATAGCCATCAGGACTGGTAGCCACTGATAGCCTTCTCCATCAGGAACTTGTCCAATCCCCTTTGAAAGCCCTCCAAATTGGTGGCCGGCACTCCATCTCATGGAAGGGAATTCCACAGTTTAACTCTGCACTGTCTGTGTGACGAAGTCTTTCCTTTGATCCGTCCTGAATCTCCCACCAATCAGCTTCATGAGATGACCCCTTTGGGCTCTAGTATTATGAGAGAGGGAGAAAAATGTCTCCCTGTCCACTTTCTCCACACCGGGCATAATTCTGTACACCTCTACCACTGATAGCCTTCTCCAGGCAACGGCAGCTGGGATCGTTTTAATTTCCTCATCCATACAAAGAAGATGGTTACACGTACAGAACAGAATGGAATACCCTTCCCCTTTCCACAGCTCGAGCTGCTCACACTGACTTGTGTACCACCAAGATCCATGACAATTTATTTGTGTACCACCTGGCTCAGCTTGTCTGAGTGTGGAAAGCTAAGCAGGGTCAGGCCTGGTGATTACTTGGATGGGAGACCCCTCCTCTAGTTTCCTGCATTGAGCAGGGGGTTGGACTCGATAGCCTTGTAGGCTCCCTCCAACTCTATGATCTATGAAATCTATGAAAGATCCATGACAAGTGTACATTTGATGATTTTAAAGAGATGGCCACATGTGGAGGCCTTTCTCTAGTGGTCCCTCCTGTTGTCCGAGGTGAGGTGGATGGAGGCTGTGGAGAGAGACTTGTGTGGCACCCTGTTCTTGGAATATTCTCCCAGGAGAGGCTCACCGGGCACCCGTTCGTAGGGTGGCCGCTTCTGAATCGCCAAGACAGAGGACACTGATTTGCATAAAATGTGCATGTGATGTAGATGCTGTAGCGGAAGGGGGGCCGGCCCTCCTCCAAACCGCACAACCTCAATCGCTCTCACCAAGTGCCCCCTTGTATGGGTCACTTCAGACTTGAAGCTGTCTTCTTAAACTGCGTTAGCCGATTATGTGTCTTAGGTCTTATATATGTAGCTGTTCACTCACACTCATTTGTCCTTATTAAGAGCAGTTTGTTTTATTTGATTACTTGAAGCAGGAGCCCTCCGTAATTCCCTTCTAGCTTCTGTCCCAGTAGACTCTGGACACTTAGAACTTGAATAAAAGGTGATTTTGTTTAACGAAGTCTCTCAACTGTATTTAACTCAGGCACAGACTTGGATTTAACACTTCAAAACTGTTCTTTGCTAGATTCAGGTTAAGCAGTGGCTTCTTTATTTCTGTGTTGCCCCCCTAGAGAGAAAAATTCGCGCCCCGGGACTGAAATAGTTCATTGTCTTAAAATTGTTATAGTCATTCTAACTGATCCTTTCATATCAGGACATGTGGACTTTAGAATAGCTGTATTAACTGTAGCAGACAAGATTTAAAGGAGACAGATTAAAGGAACACAAATAAAAAAACTTTTAACTAGTCAACGGCCCCCTGTTATGGAGATTGGGGGCCCGCCCCCTATTGAGGATGGGTAAAGGCAGGCAGATGTAAACAGTGCTCTTTGTATCAATTTGGCTTGGTTACTTGAAGTTATAGTAATCGAACTAGGAACTTACTGTCCCTCACACTAGTCCAGAGCTTCTCCTTCTTCCTCAGACAGAAGGTCCTTCACTCCCTAAGCGGAGACTCCTGTGAACTGTTCTCTACTAACACCTTCACGTTTGCTTTCTCACAACTTAGTCACTAGATTTCCTGTCTGAACTCTTCTCTTCAGTACCACCTTTCCCTACCTACTCTATTCACCTCCCACTCCCTCTCCTACTCCAACCCACTCTCTCCCCAACTGACAACCGACTCCCCTTAACTGCCCACCCCCCTGGGGTTCTATGCTCTCTGCTTCAACCAATCAGAGCCGCTGGAATGTTCAGGTTGGCCCCTCCCCGGGCTTCTGCCTGTCACTCCGCCACACAGATGCAAATGCAGGAATACTAATTATAATTTAGTAAATTGCAGGACCAGCCCTCCCAGGAGGCAGGGTGAAGCCCCCGCCTCAGGCAGTGGAGTGGGAGAAGCAGCAGACTGTGCCACTTCCCCCCCTGCCCCCCACTGAGAGGGCCTCCTTCTCCTCCTCTAGGGGTACTCCGGAGAGCCGCACCAGCCAGTCTCCCACTGTCGCATTTGTTGCAGCAGGAAACTGGGTCCAGAAGCTAGTTTTGCATTCAGTGGGACCTGCTTCCAAATAGATAGGATTGTGCTGTTAATATATGTACAATCCTATACATGTCTACTCAGAAGTAAGTCCCACTGAGTTCAACAGGGCCTATACTAGGCACATAGATATGGGATTATGGCCTCAGTGGGCTGGATCCAGAGTCAGTTGAACTTTGTTCCCACCGGAATCAATGGGACAAGTTAATAGTGACTTTAGTTGCGTTGACTTCTATGTCAACTAAGTTCAACTAACTTAGGGCGCAATCCTATGCAGCACGTTTAGCCAGAAAAAAAGGCCTGCAACTCCCAGCATGCCCCAGCCAGCAGAGCTGGCTGGGGCATGCTGGGAGTTGTAGGCCTTTTTTTTCTGGCTAAACGTGCTGCATAGGATTGCGCCTTTAATCTGGATCCAACGCAATAAAGATTCTTTAAACTCAAGCTTCAACTTCAAGGGCCCCCGACGACACTCCCTTCCCGGTTCTTTATCTTTGAACTGGGCTTGGATCGGACAGGCCGTCGAACAGAGGATGCCGTCAAATAGAGGGCTTTTCCTCTGTAAAGTAGGACACATGACCATCCTTGAAGGAGTAGATGAATTGGGTTGCAAGTTGTAAGCCTGCACACACAGGGCTCATGCAGAACAGACGGCCGCAGGGAACAGCGGCCGAGTGACAAAGAAGCACAGGGCTGGATGGAGAACTGGAGGCTGATATGTACATTTTGATTTAAAATAACAAACCATATCTTTTGTCCACAGATCTTTGATATAAGAGAAACAGCAACCCTTTTTGTATTTTGAAGGATTTATGAAAGATAACAGTAAAAACCTACCCACTTATCCTGTTTGGTCCCTTGCCTCCAGAATAATTTACTCTTGCTCAGTGCTTTTTTTCTGAAGAAAAAGGTACCAGAACTCTTGGATTATGTTTCCTCGGGAGTAGATGGCGATTAAATTGTAATGAAATTAATAGAATAAAAGGTGCTGGAACTTAGTTCTGGTGAGTTCCACCAGAAA
This sequence comes from Shinisaurus crocodilurus, assembly GCA_021292165.1. Taxonomy (NCBI): domain Eukaryota; kingdom Metazoa; phylum Chordata; class Lepidosauria; order Squamata; family Shinisauridae; genus Shinisaurus; species Shinisaurus crocodilurus. The sequence continues at coordinate 12,673,954 of CM037886.1, read as the reverse complement.
AAAAGCCCTGCTCTTGCTAAATGACAGATCTTTGTAAGCTGAAACCTTCCCCCTTTGGCATCATGCAATACACAGTAACATGACACTTGGTCCTGTCTTCGTGGCCAAACAATCTTATGCTAGAGCTGGCGGAGCTGCGCTTGAAAGGAAAGCAATCCTGGTGCATGCCAACAAAAAACATTACCAAAAAAAAAAAACACAGAAAAAACACCTCCATAGAAAATTCTGAACCACTTCTCATGGTCATTAAAACTCAATAAACGTGGGCGTCTTATTTGCCTTCTCACTTGTACTCCTTGTTGTCATATCCCTCTGGCCCCCAATCTTTTTAAGAAAAAAAGAGGGAAATGTCAAGAGCCTAAAGGCAGATCGTGGAGGAAAAGCATCAGAGTTTCCTGCACCACACACACACACCTCCACAAGTGTAACCAAGTATAATCTGGGGCCTGGGAAATGCAAAATGTACCTAGTTACTCTGATGGCTCCTGAGGATTCTCCCATGGCCCACAGCTATTTACATGCCAATGTGGCAAAGAGCCACCCCTCCCCTGTCTGGTCCAGGGGTTTATCCTGATTGGCCAAAGACCATCAAGTTTATCCTGATTGGCCAAAGACAGCTGAGCTACCGAAAGGGTGGGGTGGGGAAGAATCTCTACTGCGGCTGGGGCTTTTGGGTTTCGTTGTTGTCTGCACGCGAAGAAGCGCGGGGCAGGGCTGTTGCTGAGGCAAGCCCTCAAGAGGACCACCAACCCCGAAGCAAAGGAGAGCAAGTGCTTAGGTATTTATATGGTCAAGGAACTAGTTTTGTTGTTTTATAGCTCTACTTGTATGTACCAAAGTGTTTCCCCACCTTTCTCCCTCTTCCCCCTCATTCCCCACCTTTTTATTGTAATCCGTTTACAGTCATGCCTTGGATTGAGAGCATAATTCGTTCCGGAAAGGTGCCTGTAATCCAAAACACTCTTATATCAAAACGAAATCCCCCCCCAAAAAAATTGTACAGAGATTTTTAATTTAAGCCAAAGTACAGTACTTGTATTGCAAGATGACGCTTGTATATCAAGTCAAAAAAAATTAAATAAATATTAAAATTTTTGCTTGTCTTGCAAAACGCTCTCAAACCAAGTTACTTGCAATCCAAGGTATTACTGTACCTTGAATAAACTTTCCTGGTTTTACCCCACACAGAGTGTGTGGTTCCTCTGTGGTTCAGTGCTAAATCCAGTGTATAGACAAGGGCAAGGCCCTGAGAGAATCAGTGTGTCAAGACGGCAGAGCCAAGGCTGGCAGCTTTGCACCCTTGATCTCTGGTCTTGAGTAAAGGACCGGTTGGCAGTCCTTCACACAGATCAAAGCTATATATCAATACCGATTTCAGGTGTGCAATCCTATGCATGTTTAGACGGGGGTGGGGGGGAAGCTCCTGTAACTCCTAGCATGCCCCAGCCAGCAAGGCTGGGTGGGGATTGCTAGACAATGTAGCACTTGTTTTCCCCCTGTCTAAACATGCATAGGATTGAGCCCTTAATCACTCGCTATAGTAGTGAAATCAGGTGGCAGGTGCCAACAGGACTGTATAGCCACTGTGCACATTTGCATGTCGTGCCAACCCACCCTGGCAATAAGCCACAGTGCGATGGTTGTTGGCCAAGCACCCAACAGTGCACCCAACAGAGAATCGGGCTCACCCTGGGTTGTTGGTCCTCCCACATAGTGTTCTCCAACCTTGGGTCCCCAGATGTTTTTGGCCTACAACTCCCAGCATGCCCCAGCCAGCTACGCTGGCTGGGGCATGCTGGGAGTTGTAGGCCAAAAACATCTGGGGACCCAAGGTTGGAGAACACTGCTCCCACGGATATCCCAGGGGACACCGCAGCAGGACTGACTTCTCTCCCTGTTCCCCACCATTTCCGATCGCCAGCCATTTTCTGCTCACCGTGGCTTTTGTTGTTGCACTTTGCCCTTTTTTATCAGAGATCGCACAGGCCAACTTTCGCAATCCCCATTTTGACAGCCACTGACAGCCCCTTCGAAAGTGCCCGAAAGAATCGTGTGCCGGCTGGAGGCGGGTGACTCCTATTTCAGGGGGGCTCCTCCTTTTCCATCGCAGGTTTGCAGCTTTTATTTGGGAGCTTCGTAGCAGCTCCCCACGGCGCTCCATGGTGGTGAACCTATTTTGGGGGTGCGGGGTTCGGCACCATGGATTGCTCCTACGAAGAGCCAAAGAAAACCCGCAAAAGCTGCAATGGGCAAAGACCCCCGCCGAAATAGGAGTCCCCAACCTCCCCCGGGAAGGCACTCCGAAGTCAGAGTCCCAGCTCCGACCTCAGAGGGCTTTTCCGAGGTTGGAGCTGGGACTCCCGACTTTTCCTACGGGTGCCAAGACTCACTCAGAGCTAAGCAAGGCAATGACAGAGCGACGCTTCCATATTTATTTGGATGGGAGGTACAGTATATAAATGTTCCCATATTTCAACATCTTTGCATATGCAGGCCTCCACAAATAGAGGATATTATTCATTTTATATGTTTTTTCTGCGGACTGTACACCACCGGTCCCAGGAAAAGACTTCTTACATCTTTGTTGGGCAGAACGTCTGGAAGAGCTTTGGCTGAGCAGACGTGTATACTGCCTGTAGAGAACTTACTACGTAACTCATCAAGTAGCCTCATTCGCAGTGGCTGCTAAAATTGATTAGAGCAAAGGTCCTAAAAACCATTGCTAGATTGTGCACATGAGGAACTGATCTGAGTGGCTTGTTCAACTTTTTTTCTTTTTGTGACTGACTGGGTTCAACACGATAACCCACACTCGAGGGTTGAGTGTGGGTCGTCATCGTCGAAGCGTGGGTTATTGCTGAACCATGGGTTATCGTGTTGCCTGAATCCAGCTACGCTAACAGGCCATGGCTTGTTAACCACAAACAACCCATGAAGAGAACCCATGGCTTGTTGTTGGGTTGTGCACCATGGTTTCTTATCTCGGCTGGGTTCAGATAACCCACGGTTCAACGACAACCCACATTCAGCCCCTGAGTGTGGGTTATCATGTTATCTGAACCCAGTCGTTGTGTCTCTCTTTTTCTTTTACTTGCAAAATCATAAGAACCTATGTTCTTATGATTTTGCAACAAAATCAGCTGACTGACTGACTGACTGTCACAAAGAGTTCACAGCTAGCTTGCCTCCTATCCTGGCCTCTTGTTTTAAGAGCTCCCAAAGGTTAACCAAACTGTGCTTTATCAAGAGCCTTCACTGTGTCTGTTCAAACAAGCTGGCAAATGACTCATCCCAGCTGAGCAAATGCAGAGTAACTCCGAAAGCATCACGTGGAAGATGACTGCAGTAAGCGGAGGATGACTTTACACACGTTCTCAGAAAAGTTTGAAAAGCTGAACGATCTCAGACAGACAATGTCCATGGCTATGTAATGAGCAATCTTTTGGCATGTGCTCAGCTAAGTGCGGGGCTTAGGGGTTCAGTGGAAGCGCACGTATTTTTGCATGTGGAAAATTAGGGAGCAACGCTTGATATTTGCAGTAAAACAAAACAAAAAACTCTCAGGTACAGGGCTGGAAAAGGCTCGTGCTTGAGACCAGTGGCATCGCGGAGCGGAGCCAGGGCTCACTTTTTTTATTATTAGCAGGGATGCAGACATCATCTGCCAACCCCAAATTCCCCGCTCCCTCTGAGCTTCGATGCATTCCCCACAGTAGCTTGTGTGTCTGGGGGAATGAATGTTCCCAGCAGCAATCTGTTGTCCCTTGTTGCAACGTAAAATATTTTGCGGCGGCTCGGTCTTGAATAGGCACATGAGACCCATTCGCTTTAGAAAAGACCTGCTCCGAGCAGATGAACAGTCGCTAGACTTGTGTTGATGTGGATCCACACAGCGGCCTGCAAGTACTTTGGACTCTCCTTGGGGGCACAGTTGTCATGATGAGCGCCCACACTTTAACATTTGTCAGTACCAGGGATGGGGACTCGGACTCCAGGACTCGACTCGTGAGTCGGACGGAGTCCCCCCTCTGACTCGAGTCCCACTCGAGTCCCAATATTTTTAATGGGATTCGAGACTCGACTCGGGACTCGAGGCCAAGGACTCGTCAACATCCCTGGGAAGGAGTGGAGAGACGTGCGATCGCCGGCGAAGATTTTATTTTTTAAAATCATATTCCTAAAATGCAACCTTTCAGACATTTTGGGTTTGGCTGCCTCTGCCTGCCTGCTTTGGGGTTCCCAGCCTCCTCTGCCTGCCTGGTCTCTTCTTCACCAGTTCCACAGTTTGAATTGTCCAAGACAAAGGCCTCTGCCTGCCTGCTTTGGGGTTCCCTGCCTCCTCTGCCTGCCTGGTTATTTTGGGTTTGTCTGCCTGGTCTGTTCTTGTCAAAATCAGTTGCAGAGTTTTGAAATTAAAAGGCACACTTGTGCCTAGAATTTATTGAAGCCACACATCTGGAGTAGCCTTATTTTGTTGGGGGAAACCCTTCCCCCCCGTGGATTTTAATAGGGACTCGTGGAGTCAGCTTTGGGAGTGACTCAGGACTCGTGACTCGTGAGTCACCATTTTGGACCAAGGACTCGGACTCGGACTCGAGACTCAGGTCCAAAGACTCGTGACTCGACTCCTGACTCGAGACCAAGGACTCTTCAACATCCCTGGTCAGTACACCCCTGCTGGAGACCGTGGAGAGCCATGGTCAGAAGACAGCACTGGGCTAGACGAACCAACGGTCTGAGTGTTTAAAACGGGGTAGGAAATCGTTTTGCCCCCAAGGGCCAGATGCAGAAAGCACACATGCACACCAGAACTGTGCTGTTTGGTGCCCTAGGCAAGATCAGATATTTAGCACCCCCCTTCCCACTTGAGAGCGCTGTATTTTTTTTTCAAGGCGTTTCTGGCACCCTCTTTAGCCCTGCACTCTAGGCAGCTGCCTAGTTGGCCTAATGGTAGCACCGGCCCTGATGCACACACAGCCTTCCCTTCACTCTGCACTCTCAAAGACAAACACACAAACACCCTTTCCCCACACCACACCGTGTGTGTGTGTGTGTGTGTGAGAGAGAGAGAGAGAGGCACAGACCTACATTCACTCTCCCCACCCCACAAAACCCGACATGCAGGTTTGGGGAGGTTTCAAACTCCTCATTCCGTGTACTGAGATCCATTTGAAAGCAAGGCTTGTCCCTGTGACAGCCCAGTACGATCCTCTTTGGTGGGCTGGAGGCACGCAATCTATAGGGAAGGAAGGTGTGTAGGGAGAGCCAGTGTGGCATAGTGGTGAGAGCGTTGGACTGGGACTGGAGAGATCATAGAATCATAGAAAAGTAGAGTTGGAAGGGGCCTACAAGGCCATTGAGTCCAACCCCCTGCTCAATGCAGGAATCCAGGTCAAAGCATCCCTGACAGATGGCTGTCCAACTGCACCTTGAATGCCTCCAGAGTGGGAGAGCCCACCACCTCCCCAGGTAGTTGTTTCCATTGTCTTATTGCTCTGACAGTCAGGGAATCTTTCCTGATGTTTAGGTGGAATCTGCGTTCCTGTAACTTGAGCCCATTATCCCGTGTCCTGCAAACTGGGATGATCGAGAAGAGATCCTGGCCCTCCTCTGTGTGACATCCCTTCAAGTACTGGAAGAGTGCCATCATATCACCGCTCACTCACCGCTCACTTGCTTGCTTGCTTGTGTGCCCCAAACGCTGCCTTGGTCCTCCAGTGGTTGAAATAGCTGGCTGGGCCACGCCTCTGCAGCAGAGCACAGCTGCAGCCCGCCAGGGGGAAGGAGGCTGGTCCAACAGGTAGGGTGGGGAAGATGTCTCACCGCTCACTTGCTTGCTTGTGTGCCCCCGTGCGATCATATCTCCCCTCAGTCTCCTCTTCTGAAGTCTAAACATGCCAGTTCTTTCAGTCTCTCCTCATAGGGCCTTGTTTCCAGTCCCTTTATCATCCTTGTTGCCCTCCGGCTCTGAACCCTCTCCAGTTTGTCTACATCCTTCTTAAAGTATGGTGCCCAGAACTGGACACAGTACTCAAGATGAGGCCTAACCAGTGCTGAGTAAAGGGGAATTATCACTTCCCGCGATTTGGAAGCTATACTTCTATTAATGCAGCCCAAAATAGCATTTGCCTTCTTTGCAGCCACATCACATTGCTGGCTCATATTCAGTTTGTGATCCACCACAATTCCAAGATCCTTCTCACTTGTAGTATTGTTGAGCCAAGTGTCCCCCATTCTGTAACTGTGCATTTGGTTTCCTCTCCCTAGGTGCAGCACTTGGCATTTATCCCTATTAAATTTCATTCTGTTGTTTTCGGCCCAGCGCTCCAGCCTATCGAGGTCACTTTGAATTTTGTTTCTGTCTTCCAGAGTATTAGCTGTTCCACCCAACTTTGTGTCATCTGCAAATTTGATAAGCATTCCCCGTACCTCCTGATCCAAGTCATTAATAAAAATGTTGAAGAGCACCGGGCCCAGGACCGAGCCCTGTGGTACCCCGCTCGTTACCTCTCCCCAGTTTGAGAAGGAACCATTGATAAGCACCCTTTGAGTCCGATTCTGTAGCCAATTGTGGATCCACCTGATAGTTGTTCCATCTAGCCCACTTTTAGCTAGCTTGCTAATCAGGATATCATGAGGCCCTTTGTCGAAAGCTTTGCTGAAGTCCAGGTATATTATGTCCACAGCATTCCCACAGTCCACAAGGCAGGTTACCCGGTCAAAAAATGAGATCAGATTAGTCTGGCAGGATTTGTTCTTGACAAATCCATGCTGGCTTGTAGTAATCACTGCATTGCTTTCAAGGTGCTTGCAGACTGACTTCTTTATAATCTGCTCCAAAATTTTCCCAGGGATTGATGTCAGACTGTCTGGCCTATAGTTCCCAGGTTCCTCCTTCTTGCCCTTTTTGAAGATGGGAACAACATTTGCCCTCCTTCAGTCATCTGGCACTTCACCTGTCCTCCATGATTTCTCAAAGATAATAGATAGTGGTTCTGAGAGTTCTTCTGCCAGTTCCTTTATTACTCTAGGATGCAGCTCGTCAGGCCCTGGAGATTTAAACTCGTTCAGAGTAATCAGGTGCTCCTTGACCATTTGCCTATCAATCTCAACCTGCAATCCTGCCCCTTCAGTCTGCACTTCAGGTTTGCCAGGGGGGTCATAGAAAATTGCCTAGGCTATCTAGGGGACTAGAACCTAGATATCCAGGTTCTAGTCCCCACTCAGCTCACCGGGTGACTTTGGGCCAGTCACTGACTCGGTTCAGACAACACGATAACCCACACTCAAGGGTCGAGTATGGGTTGAGTGTGGGTTGTTGTTGAACCGTGGGTTATCATGTTGCCTGAGCCCAGCTGTGCACGGGCCTAAGTATTATCACCTCTTAATGTCTGCAGATCCAGTGAAAGGCGCAGGAGCATGTTAAAGAGCTGGCTACCCTAAGAGTTATCTTATCGATTCACTTTCTGCTCATGCTGACCTCTGATTCGCCATCTAAATTTGTCAGTTTGGAGGATAAAGTTAATGCCGAGGTTATCATCATGTGCAAGTAGGCCCAAGCCAATCCTTTGTTGCTTTTTAAATTCTCCTTTGGGGGAATCTCAAGCCTTATTTTTTTAATGGAAGGACATTTGAGAACCCCTGGTTTCGGCATTAACCAATACACTAGTCCTCAAGCTATGGTAGGAAGGTGGGAGAATGGATTGCAACAACATTGGAAATCAGACTTCCCATGGTGCAGTTAGGTGATATTTTAGACTCTGGACTAAATGGGGGAGGACAGCAGCCTTTTAAAAGATGGGAGTGACTGGGTTCAAGGGTCGAGTATGGGTTGAGTGTGGGTTGTTGTTGAACCGTGGGTTATCGTGTTGTCTGAACCCAGCTGTGCTAACAAGCCATGAGTTGCTAACCGCGAACAACCCATGAAGAGAACCCATGGCTTGTTGTTGGGTTGTGAACTGTGGGTTGTTCACCATGGTTTGTTATCTCAGCTAGGTTCAGACAACATGATAACCCACATTTCGACAACAACCCATGGTTCAACGACAACCCACACCCAACCCTTGAGCGTGGGTTACTGTGTTGTCTCTGAACTCAGCCGAGATACCAAACCATGGTGAACAACCCACGGTTCAGAACCCAACAACAAACCATGGGTTGTTCGTGGTTCACAAGCCACGGCTTGTTAGCGCAGCTGGGTTCAGGCCACATGATAACCCACGGTTCAGCAACAACCCACAGTTCAATGACAACCCTTGAGTGTGGGTTATCATGTGGTCAGAACCCATTCACTATGAGTTACTTCACTTACTTCGACATGGGGTAAGCCAGCCCTGCTGCATTTGTGGGGCCTCTGGTCATCTGCCCCAGAGTCCTCCCCTAATGACGCCACTGCACAGTTCCCACATCAACGTTCGTTGCGTGGAGTTCTGAATGCTGTTTCTGGGACAGGTGGTGGCAACCTCACCCAGTGCTCCTTGTTGTCACGTCTCCCTTTCAAGCTTAGAGGGTCTTAACCAAATTGGCATTAATCTTAGCCGATAAGCTTTCCATCTGCTACATAAATCAATTGTACAGTGTAGTAATTTGTGGCACGATAGGAATGCGTGGTTGTAATTGGGCGTGCTGTTGTAAATAGTTTGCCTGAATAAATGGAGGACGGCCGAAGGCACGCTTTGATTTTTAAAACGCCGTTCCTCTGAAAAAACTTGCTACACAATTTTTCTGTCCTTCAGAGTTTCTTTTCTTTCTTCAGGAAGTCAAGGACACATCTGCTTGCTGCAACACCCTCAAGGAAGGAGGGAACACGCTTGGATAGCAATAAGTCTTCCTGAAACAGAGACATGTGGAAGGGGTTTCCGGGCTACAACTGTTCAACTTCTTTTTCATGTCCAGAGAATGCTGAAGAAAAGGAAGATTTAAGGGTGTGGTTAGGCTATATCTTGGCATTGCAAAAAGTGTTATTTGAGGACACAGAGGCAATTTTCCCAGCTGCTGTCCCTGTAATAATTTATGGCCAAACAGCGAAACACTGAAAAATTGGAGAAAGAACAACAGGGAAGGGTTTTGTCAGCATCAGAGAGACCAGCTTTCTCCAATCTGATGCCTTCTAGATGTACTAAACTGACTCCCATCATCCCCAGCCTGCATCTGTTATGTTAGCTGGGGGTGAAGGGAATTGTAGTCCAATGCATCTGGAGGGTGCTCTGCTATAAGCTGTGGTGATAGTTAGTCGCTTATACAGTAAAACCTTGGATTGCAAATAACTTGGTCTGCAAGTGTTTTGCAAGACAAGCAAATTTTTAAAATAAATTTTAACTTGATAAACAAAACGACTGTCTTGCAATACAAGGTACTGTAGTACGGTCAAGAAAAATGAAGACTTTACACTATCATTCTTAATTGCAGCTTAAATTAAAAATACGTGTACAAATTTCTTATGGGGAATTTCGCTCTGATATACAAGTGCTTTGGATTACAAGCACGTTTCCGGAACGAATTATGCTTGCAATCCAAGGTATTACTGTATTGCTGTATTAGACAAATTAATGGAGGATAGACTGTCTGATCATGATGGTTATATTGAACCTCAATAATAATAATAATAATAATAATAATAATAATTATATATATTTCATTTCTGTACCGCCCAATAACCATAGCTCTCTGGGCGGTTCACAACAATCCATAAGACACAATACAATAAAAAACAGCATAAAAACAATGTAATTTTTTCAATATACAAAATTTAAAAAACAATTTAACAGCTAAAACAATTTTAGTACAACTAGAGCTGTTAAAAACAGCCGACATAGATGCTTCATCATGTCATTTAATACCCTTAAGTGCCATTAAATGCCTGGGCGAAGGGGACAGTCTTAACCTGGCGTGAAAAAGATGAGGGTGTTGGTGCCAGGGCAGGTTTCAGTGGAGAGATCATTCCACAAATGGGGGGCCACCACTGAGAAGGCCCTCTGTCGTGTTGCCACCTCAGAGCAGAGGTCGCACTCGGGAGGAAGACCTCAGATGTTGAGCGTGGTGTCTGGGTAGACTCAGCTTGGGAGGGGCGTTCTGTCGGGTCCCGCAGTCCCAAGCCATGTAAGGCTTTATAGGTTAGAACCAGCAGCACCCTGCATCGGGCTTGGAAGCATACAGGCAGCCAATGCAAGCGGGCCAGAGTTGCTGTTATATGTTCCGAGCTTCTGATCTCAGTTTATTAGTCTAGGCTGCTGCATTTTGCACAAGCCACAGCTTCTGAACAGTCTTCAAGGGTAGCCCCACGTAGAGTGCATTGCAGTAATCTAACTTGGAGGTTACCAAGGCATAGATTACTGAAACCAGGTTTTCCTTTGATGGCAGAGCACAACAGCAGTCAGGAAACCCCCCTAGAGAGCCCTCTGGGAACCATCTGGATCCATTAGCCTCTGTGGGTGGAGCATCTTAATAGGTCTCCCACCCTTGCGGAGGGGAAAAGCTGCTGTCAGCGTGTAAACCTCAACAGGCAATGATCCAATCAGCGGCAGAGCACATGCTTTGCATGCAGAAGTTCCCAGGTTCAATCCCTGGCATCTCCAGGTAGGGCAGGAAAAAACTCCTGCCTGAAACCCTGGAGTGCTGCTGCCAGCCAGGGTCAAAAATACTGGGCTAGATGGACCGAGGGTCTGATTCAGTATAAAGCAGCTTCCAATGTTCAACCATGACAAAGGGACTGAATCAAAATCCAGGCGTATTACATCTCCGCTGGAGAGCAACGGCAGGGGAGGACTCTTGCCTTCATGTCCTGTTTCCCCAGAGACATTTTGCTGGCCACTGTTGGAAGCAGAATGCTGGGTTAAGCAGCCCTTTGGTCAGACCCCGCGTGACTGTTTTTAATTCTTAAATATGTATAAGTAGAATTAGATATTTATTGGCACTTAAAAGGAATGGGGTGGATGGGCACACACCCGAAAAACACCTCTTAAAAAACGTCTGGTCTTAATAGCACCAGCAACCCTTGTCTAAACTTTTCCCAAGCTGCGCGCTCCCCTCCTCCGTAGAAAGGTCTCGTCCAAGCGCAACCTATTCCCTTGCGGCGGGTCCGTCCAATTGCAGCGAAAAGAGGGGAGCGAAGAGCAGCGTAGTCAGAGGGAGCGGCTGAGGCGCAGCGAAGCAGGCTCTCCCACGTGCAAGGGGCGGGGCTTTGCGGGAGCCGTCAGGCCACGCCCCCTCGCTTATAAAGATGCCCCGCGGCGGCCATTTTGTTTCATTCGCTCTCTGTCGGCAGTGCTGGACGGTGGTGGGGAAGCGCCCTGGGCCGAGCCGTTTCTGTGCTTTTTATTTTCACTCCTTGTTCAGAGCCGGTCTGAAGGGCGGCTCCGTAGATGGCCAGCTTTCCCCCGAGTGTCAACGAGAAGCTCATTGGTGAGAGATCCCCGCTTCTTATATATATATATATATATATATATTAATATCAGTGTCAATATTATTAACAACAAAGGGTGGGGCTGAGTGAGGTGGTTAAGATACGTGGACCATATAAAGGGCGTCACGTGATGTGCGTATGGAAAAAAAAATGTCGCGGCCCTCATTGCATTCAATGGGACTTGCTCCAGTGCAAGTTTTTATAGGATTGCACTTGGGCGAGCAAATAAAAACAAAGACATGCATGCATTTACTAGCTGGATATATTGACTTGTGAGTACAGTACTGATTTTCTTTTTTAAAAAAATAAAACAATGTGTGTGGATCTATTGCTTTTCTGACCGTTTTGGTCAAGCCTGGTTTGCAATATTCCTGTAGGATGGTTTACAGTTGAGTAGACACAATAGGGGGGGGAGCAGAGGCAGGGGAAAATGAGGAGGGCTTTCGGGTGTAAAAGGGAGGGACCTGGTGGATTTGGGGGGACAGCGTGGTATTAATAGATGCATAGAAATATGGTTCAAAAGGAGTCTGGTTTGCAGGGAGGGGGGTGGAAGGGGATTTGGGATCCAAGGCAGTGCTCAAATCATAGGACGAAATGATAAGGGGGTGCTTAATTTGACCCATAAGCTTGGCCTATTACTGGTTGTAGCTATTCTTGTCCCACCACCTTGCGTAGCGATTTGAGCATTGGTCTAGGGATGTGGGGCACCTGAAGCCCCTTAATGTGTCACTGGAGGAGTGGAGGGGGGGTATTTTGGGTGGGTGGGTGGGTGGGGGAGTTAGTGAATCCAGGAGGGAGGGTGGGTGGGTGGGTTGAGCAAAGCAGCAAAATGACGGGTCTTGGGCTTCCTGGGAGAGCTGCTCTCAAGGAATGCGTGCACACGTTAGAAATGCAAGTGTAGTTACCAGGCAGGAAGAAAAAGATCGCCCTAGGGGGGGAGAGGCAAAAACTGGCTCTGGGAGCAGCTGCAAGAGCGCATAGGAAAGGCAGTGTAGGTCTGCTTAGAGGGGCACGGTGATCTCGAGAGGAAAGATGTCATTGTTGTGGGCGTGTGTGTGTTTGTGTGTAGAAACCTTGCGACCTTCCAGAAGGTTACAAAAGTAGATGTGATCTTCGGGTGTTGCCCAGGAGAGCCAGAAACGGAAGTAGGGTGTGTGAGGGTGTGTGTGCGCGCCCGCGCGTAACCATGTGGGGAAGATACGTGCGAGGTTGTGAGCCTGTTGTACACACAGAACAAAGCATAAAATGTCCCCGTCAGCCCTCAGGATAGCCTTTGTGGGGGGTGCAGGAAGGGGGGACACCCAAGCTGTCTGGATGTCTGAGAACAGGCCGTGTTGGCTGGGGATGATGGGGAGTTGTAGTCCAACCCATTTGGAGTGCACCAGGATGGGGGGGCGAAGCTAGCAGGGATTCTACTTCAGAGGTTTGAAATCATTCTTTCAGCGCAGAGTCAATGTCTTAAGTGGCTGTTGGGACACAGCAGGTTGTGAAATGATTTTAAAAAGGCAAATCAGAAAGGAGTCAAGTGGACAGACAATCCTGTCTTGCCAGTAATGTTGCACTTTCCAGCGCTCATTGTAACCGTGCGCTGCTTCTTTTTATATTCTGACCTAGCAGTGGCAGGGTTCAGACAGCATGATAACCTACACTCAAGGGTTGAGTGTGGGTTGTCATTGAACCGTGGGGTTGTTGCTGAAATGTGGGTTGTCCTGTTGTCTGAACCCAGACATTGAGAGTACAGGTTGTAATGGGATCATTTGCATGCAATTTCAGATTTTGTTCCTTTGTAAATTTGTTCTGCTTCGTTTCATTGTCAACTTATTGGCCTCTCCTAGAGAATTCTGGTCTCTCCCCACCCAAGCTTGTAGTGTCACACCTCTCTCTCTCTCTCTCTTTGGAATGTGGGAATCTTAGCATAGTGAACCCTGCCGCCTAAAAAGACCAACAAATGTATCATGCCGTAGCAATAAGGTGCCCCAAGAGCCTTTGTTGTTTGCTGAGACAGCCTAACACTGCTGCGAATGAATTGCAAAAGAAGCCATTAGCGAGCCGCCTCGTGGTGGTGAATCCCTTTTTTCCTTGTCTTGATTTGGCTGTGCAGAAGCAGTTCTCCTTAGATGTCAAAAAGAACAAGCAGTCTTTCCTTGAGCCGCCTTTGCAGGTATACATCTTGACAGCGGCTCTTGCAAGCGACGTGGCTCTTTTGTTGGCGCTCTTTTGCAAGTTAGCTAAAAATTGCTTCATGCAGTCCATGCTGCATGTGGAAGAGAAATGCTCTCCCCCCCACCCCTGTAATTTTTTTTGTCTGTCTAGAAATCTTTTCCTGAGTAGATGGAAATCAGGAAGCGATTCCTGCTGAGAAAGCATGGTGCTAAAATGCGCCACTGTTTCTGAGGATTTCTGCATCTATCCAGGGATTTATTTTTTTAAAAAAATGAGACCATGAGTAAAGATAGACTTCCAGCTTTCCGGTGTGTTTGTTTCCTTTTTTCTTTTCTTTTTTTTGAATGGCTAACAGCTGCCATTATGTGTGCTCAGTTTCTCATGTCCACACACAGCACCCTCCTCCGCGCCTTTTACATATGAATGCAGAGCTCCCAGGAGGAACTAAAGCCCAACCCTGTGTATCTTGTTTGTAGCAGAGCCGTGGCTGCCACGCGTTCTGAGCTGCTCATAACCAGAGAAAGCAACCCGGTTGCGCTAGAAAATAAACATCTTCCTTTCTGGCTTCATAAAAAAAAAAAAATCTGGTTGTGTTTGTTTTTACAGTGTGGCAGAGGGTTGAAATATAGAAGCAGTCTTGTATTCTCTCAGTTCATGACTAATTGAGAGAATAAGAGACTGCTTCTATTTTAACCCTGTAATCAGGCAGTGAAAGAAATGCTGTGCTCCAACAATTAGAATACAGTAATACCTTGGATTGCAAGTAACTTGGTTTGAGAGCGTTTTGCAAGACAAGCAAATTTTTTAACTTGATATACAAGCGATGTCTTGCAATACAAGTACTGTAGTACGGCTTAAATTAAAAATCTCTGTACAAATTTTTTTGGGGAGATTTTGTTTTGATATAAGAGTGTTTTGGATTACAAGCACATTTCCGGAACAAATTATGCTCTCAATCCAAGGCATGACTGTAATAAATGGAGTTGGTTTTTTTTTTTTAAAAGACTTGGTATTTTTACAGTCCAATCCTATACAGTCCTATACAGACAGCATGAAATCAGACTTTTTTTTTTAGTTAAGGGCATAGTCCTGTGCAAGTTTAAACCGAAAAAAGGCTTACAACTCCCATCATGCTTGGAGTTGTAGGCCTTTTTTCTGTTTAAACTTGCACAGGATCACACCCTTAATTTCTTAGTCATCTTTCAAGACCATAGTCTTCCCAAGGTGGCTTACACATAAAAACAGTAGGCTAAAATGTTAAGAAAACCATATTAAATATAACCAATTTAATATTGGCAAGTCAAGAAGATCAGGAAGAACTCTGCCATATAAAGCAGTGCTTCTCAAACTGTGGGTTGGCTCTCACAATGGGAAGCTTGCTTTCCATTTCTTGGGTACGTGGTGTTGTCGGTTTTTACAGGTCCGACAGCACAGCATTCTTGTTCGATAGGGTCCCTTTCACAGGCGGGATCCTTTCTCCCTGTGGCTTGCTTAAATTCTGTTCAGATATATGCTGCCTAAATGTACATGCTCCGGTTAACATTAAAAAGGAAAAATAAAATATGAACTTGTTCAGTGTTCTGCATTCTTGCATTTTCAGTTACAGAGGGGGAAAGGGGCAGCTTGAAAAAAATGGGGTTAATTTACAGGTGGACCCCACTTTGATATGTCTGAGAAGCTCTGCTGTAAAGTACCATACATAGATTTCATAGATCATAGAGTTGGAAGGAGCCTACAAGGCCATCGAGTCCAACCCCATGCTCAATGCAGGAAACTCGAGGAGGGGGGTCTCCCATCCAAGTCATAACCAGGCCTGACCCTGCTTAGCTTTCCACGCTCAGACAAGCTGAGCCAGCGTGAGCACCTCTTTAATAGGTTGAATGTCCGATTCACGTGAACAAATGACGCTCCTCTCTTTTTAGGACGATCTCGGACCGTGGGAGAACTTTTAGCCCCAATTTCTCCTTTCGACAAGAAGTGTGGGCGGGAAAACTGGACCGTTGCCTTTGCTCCAGATGGCTCCTACTTCGCTTGGTCACAAGGCCATCGCATAGTAAAACTTGTTCCCTGGTCTCAGTGCCTCAATAACTTGTGAGTACTGCCTGTTTTGGAAAGTCAGTCTTCCGCTTGTTTGCATTCCTTACAAAGACCTCTGGAGGGAAAGACCGTGCGTCAGTGGTAGAGCGCGTTCTGTGCCAGTTCGATCGCCTCCATCTCTACGTAGGGCAGGAAAGACTCCCACCTGAAACTCTGGAGAACTGCTGCCGGTCAGTGTTGACAGTATTGGGCTAGAATCGGGGCTCTCCAACCTTGGGTCCCCAGATGTTTTTGGCCTACAACTCCCAGCGTGCCCCAGCCAGCATAGCATGGCTGGGGCATGCTGGGAGTTGTAGGCCAAAAACATCTGGGGACCCAAGGTTGGAGAGCCCCCGGGCTAGATGGACCAATTGTCTGACTCAGTCTAAGGCAGTTTCCTGTGTTCTGAACACAAATGTGTGGGAACTGATATTTCATATGCGGAACAGCCTACGTGATTCAGGACAGATAAAAGGATGGACTTGTTCACGCAGCACAAGCGTCAAATTATGGAATTCACTTCCACAAGAGGTAGTGATGGCCACCAATTTGGAGGGCTTTGGACATATTCATGGAGGATAAGGCTATCAATGGCTTCTAGTCCTGATGGCTATATGCTACCTCCAGTATCAGAGGCAGCATGCCTCTGTAAACCAGTTCCTGGGGAAGATGGGCGGGAGGGTGCTGTTGCACTCATGTCCTGCTTGTGGGATCCCGTGTGCAGCTGGTTGGCCACTGTGAACAGAATGCTGGACTTAGAATAATAGAAAAGTAGAGTTGGAAGGGGCCTACAAGGCCTTCGAGTCCAACCCCCTGCTCAGTGCAGGAATCCAGGTCAAAGCATCCCCGACAGATGGCTGTCCAGCTGCACCTAGAATGCCTCCGGAGTGGGAGAGTCCACCACCTCACTAGGAAGTTGGTTCCATTGTCTTACTGCTCTAACAGTCAGGATTTTTTTCCTGATGTTCAGGTGGAATCTGGGTTCCTGTAACTTGAGCCCATTATTCCTGTGTCCTGCAAACTGGGATGATCGAGAAGAGATCCTTGCCCTCCTCTGTGTGACAACCCTTCAAGTACTGGAAGAGTGCGATCATATCTCCCCTCAGTCTCCGCTTCTGAAGGCTAAACATGCCCAGTTCCTTCAGTCTCTCCTCATAGGGCCTTGTTTCCAGTCCCTTTATCATCCTAGTTGCCCTCCTCTGAACCCTCTCCAGTTTGTCTATATCCTTCTTAAAATGTGGTGCCCAGAACTGGATGCAGTACTCAAGATGAGGCCTGAACCAGTGCTGAGTAAAGGGGAACTATCACTTCCCGCGATTTGGAAGCTATACTTCTATTAATGCAGCCCAAAATAGCATTTGCCCTTTTTGCAGCCACATCGCATTGCTGGCTCATATTCAGGTTGTGATGTACAACAATTCCAAGATCCTTCTCACTTGTAGTATTGTTGAGCCAAGTGTCCCCCATTCTGTAACTCTGCATTTGGTTTCCTTTCCCTAGTTGCAGCACTTGGCATTTATCCCTATTAAATTTCATTCTGTTTTTGGAATGAAATGCAGCCTTGGTCTGATCCAGCATGGCTCTTCTGATGTTCTCATGTTCTTAGCATAAACTTAAGAGTAAGAAGTGGGCCACCTCAAAAGAATGTGTAAACTAGGAAAAAGAAAAGGACTCTAGTTATTTCAGTTTGCAGTTGTTTCAAATTCATCGTGTTTGCTCATGATGAGGTAAACTAGTATGGATAGAGAAATGGATTTGCTCCTGGGAGATCTGAGTTAATTCAACTTCTGTCCTGAGCATTCTCTCTGCCTTGGTTCTCTCAAAAGTGGTGACTTCATAGAGTTAATGTGGAGTTAATAATATTCTTGCTCTTGAAATGTAAGAATTTTTCAGCTTTTCCGATGTACATGAACAGGACCACAATATTTTTTTTATTAGGATAATGGGTTTGTAGCCTGTCTGACACTCTGCAATGAGAAATTTCTGTATAGCATCCTTACCCGATCTACTGCTCTCCAGGTGTGTTGGACAACAACTCCCATCATCCTCAGCCAGCACAGTAATTGGCCCAGCACATCTGGAGGGCACCAGATAGGGGAAGTCTGCAGTATTGTGGTATTACCGATGCTATAATCTGTGTAAACACGGGCTCAATTTTAGGGATTTGTTCCTTCTAAAATGGTGACTGTTTTTCCAGTTCGTTGCATGGCGTAAAGAATTTTGCCAACTTAAGCCATTCCAAGCTCTCGAGGCAGAACAGCAATGGTGACCAGAAAAGCAAGCCCCGGGAGCATGTTATAGATTGCGGTGACATCGTCTGGAGTCTCGCTTTTGGATCTTCTGTGCCCGAAAAGCAGAGCCGTTGTGTGAATATAGAATGGCACCGGTTCAAATTCGGCCAAGACCAGCTTCTGCTGGCAACAGGCTTATCCAATGGGCGTATCAAAATATGGGATGCCTATACAGGTAAGGTGTATACAGGTGCATCTTAACTCCCCATGCTTTTATCTGCAGCCTTCCAGATGTTGTTGGACTAGAACTCCCTTTATCCCTGACCATTGGCTGTGCTGCCTGGGCCTGATGGAAGCTGGTGTGCAAGAACACCTGGAAAGGCCACCGGTTCCCCACTTAGGTTCTAAGAAATGTGAAGAGGGGAGGTTGGGGAAGGCTGAGCTAGAATTTAATCCTGATACCCGAGAGACTTCTTGCCATTTTCAGACTTTATGGAGGGTGAGGCTGAATGGAACATCCAAGAGGCACCTCTGAAAACCGGTTACTGGGGAGCAAAAGGGAATGGTGCTGCCTTTATGCCTTCTTAGGGGGCTTCCTCCACTGCTTGAAAGGGTGCTGCTGGACTGCATGAGCCCTTGGTCCTATCCTGCAGGGCTGCTCTTACGCTTTTGCTCAGTACCAATGCAGTACTTAGCCCAATGATTTGGGCCTAAGTACTTTGCAGTTGTCCTTTATTAAAGCCATCATTGTATACACGATCCCCCTGAATATGGATGGACTGCCTACAGCTGTATGAGCCTGCCCAAGCATTAAGATCAGAGGCTGGTCCA
This sequence comes from Shinisaurus crocodilurus, assembly GCA_021292165.1. Classification (NCBI taxonomy): domain Eukaryota; kingdom Metazoa; phylum Chordata; class Lepidosauria; order Squamata; family Shinisauridae; genus Shinisaurus; species Shinisaurus crocodilurus. The sequence continues at coordinate 12,655,252 of CM037886.1, read as the reverse complement.
CCAGCAAAAGCCATTAGGTTGATGGGTTCTAGGGACAGAGCTTTCTTGGTGGTGGCCCCACACCTCTGGAATTCCCTCCCCAGGGAGATACACATGACCTCATTATCATTGCTGGCTTAAAAACAAGCAAATGCCAAAATACCTTTATTCCTTTCATTGCTTAAAAAGCGTGTGTGTGTGTGTGTGTGTGTGTGTGTGTGTGTGTTTAACTGTAATTGTATGTTCATTTTTAAATAATATTGTAAGGACGCAATCCTATGCATGGTTTCATTTATTCATGGCAACCATATACAGGTTCTAGCCAAAAAATTACAAACATATAGATAGGGATAGTTAAGACATATTAACTGGCTGAGGCATGCTGGGAGTGGTAGGGTTTTTTTCTGTCTAAACTTGCATAGGATTGCGCCTGAAGCCACCTTGTGAGGGCAATGCACCCTGGAAGCCTGGTTTAAAATCCTTTAAATAAATTGCTTTGATCCCTGAAGGAGGGGTCTCTACAGCTGTAGTTTTCACACCGTTAACTTTTGGTCTGGGTGAAAATCGGTGCCTGGTTCCTCCGAACTGAAGCGGACGCAGCATTGGCACAGGGTGGTTCTTAAATATCCAGCAACCTGCCCAACTGTCTTAAGTTTCAAAGTAAACTTCAGTGCTGCTTAGAAGATAAGCTTTCCTGGCACCTAGTCTAAAAGCTTATCCAATAGATATACAGCAAGCATATTGACTTAAAAGGAAATATCTTTGGGATTAAGGTTTAAGTAAAGAAAATCGTAAATGTAAGTAAGTACTGTGTAATGTTGATTAGGTAAAGGTCCTGCAGAACAAGTGCCCCGAAGAAAGCTTGAAGGGGCTGGGTAGATACAGGTTAGAGAAGTGAGAATTAAGATGCATTGTGATAGCCATCTTGAAATATCTGAAGATTTCACAGAGATGGCGGAGCAAATCTGTGCCCAGTCGCTCCAGCGCGGCTTTTCCCAACCGGGATTCTGGGAGTTGTGGTCCAACACATCTGGAGGGCACCTGGTTGGGGGAGGCCAGTCCAGAGAGCAGGGCCCAAGAAAGGGGAGCTTGACGAGCATGAGGAAGAACTTCCTGACAGTATGAGTGGAACAGGCTGCCTTAGCTCTCATCGGTTAGAGATTTTTAAGCAGAGGTTGGGTGGCTACCTATTAGGGATGCTGCAGATTTCCTGCCTTGGCAGGGGGTTGGTTTAGATTACTTTTGAGGTCCCTTCCACCTCCAGAATGGAGGCGCTCAAGGAAACGTGTGCGTGCGCGTGCAATTGATTTTCCAACAGCTCTCTATGTTGACAGTGTAAAATAACACCCCATTACTCGCAAGTAGAGATTGCCACGCAGCATTTGGATTGGGGCTATGGATTGGGGTTTAGGCCACATGGGAGGTTACGGGTTACATTTCAAGAGTTTTAGGTTTATTTAGGTAAATATTAGATACTTAAAACAATAATACAGAAGGAACCAAAGAGTATCAAATTATGGTTGCATCCAGTTTACTCTGGATCAACGGTGCTGAAGAAAGTGGACTTCCCTGCCCCCTCCTTCCCAGGGCGAGCCCCTCCAGTCCTTTGAAAATGCTACACAAAGGGTCAGGAAACCCTTCTGAATGGGGTGAGCTGTGCTATGTAGGGTGGGAGGGTGGGAATTCCTCCCCAATTGGGTGGAGGGCCCTTCTGTGAGTGGATCCCTTCCTCTCACAGAGGGCAGATCCTAGATCCAACCTGTCTATTATTTTTTCCGCAAAGAGTTGTAGTATTTATTGCCTTGTGGCTATAAAAAGCACTCTTTTGCTCCCTGTACCAAATATGGAATGTGAAGAGCAGTGCTGTAATTGTGACTCGGAGGCGTAACCTCTTAAAATCTGTTCTCCCAACAGGAAAACTCCTCCTTAACTTAATGGACCATACTGAAGTTGTCAGAGACTTGACGTTTGCCCCTGATGGGAGCCTGATCCTGGTATCTGCCTCAAGAGACAAAACACTCAGAGTGTGGGACCTAAAAGATGATGGTATGCCATTGGGCGCGTGATTCGTGGAGTAACGAAAAGCTGTTTAGGGCACAATCCTATTCAAGTTTCTATGCTGGCTGGGGCATGCTGGGAGTTGTAGGCCTTTTTTCTCTCTAAACTTGCACCAGATTGCTCCTTTACTCAAATTCTTGTGTAGCAGTGGAAAGCTATGATACAAGAGTAAATGTTACTGTTCTTTTGAAATTTTAAGATGGTTTTCTCTATTTTATATAGCAATTTCAAGAAGCATCTGCGGAGAGATATCCCAGATGACAGTTTTTCTATCCCGTCAGTTTTTCAAACTGTCCTAGCGGTCACACACGGTCATATATTAAATATACACAGATACCTGTGTGTATCACATATATACACACGGGTACTGTTTCCAGCTCTTTGTCATTGGGTCACTGCTCACCTGGCTCCTAGTTCAAGTCTGGTGACAAAATCAACTGGGGGGGGGGGGGGAAAACCCTCTTTGGGTTTCCTGTAATCTCTGGCTTCACCCCGTATCTTTGCAAGGCAAGCTTGTGCTCTCCCCGAGCAAACGGTCTGCTCCATTGGGGATTCTTGGTGGAGTTACGATGCCCTGATTCTCTTGGACCCTCATGCAAGAAGGTTAATAGAGCATGGAAGGTTGTCCACTTCAATCCCTCCCTCATAGGTGGGGGCAGGACCACCCCCACTCATCAGCCCCTTAGAGATGTCCTCTTTGGCCTACCGTACTTCCCCTTGAGGTGGTAAACTTGTGTATGGTTCTTATTGCATTGGACTGCCAAGTGGGGGTTGATATGATAGAATGCTGCTCTGTAACATACATACATACACACACACACACACACACACACTGGTGCTGTGTGTAGCTTGCATTTCTTTGAGCCTGCTGACCCACAACCTTTCTCCTTGACAAGTCTGTTCTTTCTGGAGGAGATTATTTGGATGGAGGAACATACTCGTGCACTCTGGCTCAACCCAGACACAGGTTGGTCAGCTCAGCAAGAACTAGGCCGTCACAACTCAACAGGTGTGGAAGAGGCAGGCCTGTGGCTCACGCTGGCTCAGCTTGTCTGAGCGTAGGAAAGCTAAGCAGGGTCAGGCCTGGTTATTCCTTGGATGGGAGACCCCCCCCCCCCTCTAGTTTCCTGCATTGAGCAGGGGGTTGGACTCTATGGCCTTGTAGGCCCCTTCCAACTCTATAAAATCTATGAAATCTATGGCTGCCTCTTCAGCTGACACTGAGATATGAGCTGGTGTAGCTAGAGCTGAGCTGTAGTCAAGAAGTCCTGGACTGGATGAACCCTTGGTCTGATCCACCATGGCTCATGTTCTCAGTTACTTAGTTCTTAGTCGTTGCCACACACACACACACACACCACACCTGTGCAGCCGCTATACTTCTAAAATTTGGAGTGGCCAGAAAATTTGACGGTTGAAATTCGGTGGCAAATGGCCAATCTCTCTGTTAACGCTGCTGAATTCAGAATGCAGCCCATTGAAGGGCTGGGGGTTGAAACTGCCCCCAAAGTTCTCCACTCCTGACTTAAGTCATTAGCTGCTGGTCAGAGAAACGGTCTTAATTCTTTAGCTTGGGAGTCCTCTGTTTTTGTGTATCTCGAACCATTAACCAGTAAAATTTAAATGAATTTGCCTTGAAAGTGAAACCTTGAGTTCCCTTGGGATACACAGGCTCAGCCGTGATTTCTCCCTTTTTGCGAGTCTTGATAGGAAGAGTCCCCGCCTGTCCTTGCCTAATTCACCATAATATAACTGACGTAGCTTGCAGTGTGGGCAGAGCTGCTGGTTTGCTCCTGTGCCTGTACCTCTTCCTGGATGTCCCCAGGAGTCTGCTCTTAGATCATTTTAGCCTAGTTCAGACGTAATAACCTTGGTCTGATGAACCATGGTTTACTTGTTTGTTAAACCACAGTTCCCTGTTACGTCCAAACCTGGAAACTGGTTTACACTCTAAACCAGGCTTGCAAGTCACGATTTGATTCTGCCTAGTTTGCAAGCCAGGATTGTGAGTTTAAAACACTTTCCTCATTTGGATGTAACAAGAAACTGTGGCTTAATATAGCTACGGACGTACTGCATTGAGGCATGGAGGGGGAGCGGGGGAGGTGTGTGTGGCTGCAGCACCAATAAACCGGTTTATAGAATGTGGTTGATGCTAATCTAGCTTCCCTCCTGTTTTCCAGGAAACATGATGAAAGTATTAAGAGGGCACCCAAACTGGGTGTATAGCTCTGCTTTTTCTCCAGATTCTTCTATTCTCTGCTCCGTGGGGGCCAATAAAACAGTAGGTATCAGCGTTTCATGATCTTCACCTTGCATTTGATTGTGAGCAAAATAATAATAATAATACTTTGGAATCGTAAAAATAAAGCCAGCTTGTGCTCGGTGTCACGCTGTTTTGATGATGATGCCAGGAATTGCATGACAAAAATATTACAGTAAATTAGCATAAGGCTTGTTCAGTTGTCAGCTACAGAGCTGAACTTGCATTGCTTTTAGTTTCAAAGAGATTGTTGACTCTTATTTGCCAAGTAGCTGTGCACATCTCCATCTGTTCCATGACTCTTGAAAAAAAAAGAAAGAGAGCGCATAATGTTTTGGATTAAGAAAGGAATAGTTTGATATTGTAGTAATATTTTGTATCTTTTAACTTTTGATATTCTCTTGTCATGCTCACTTCAAAAGTTCAATTTTCCAAAGTCTGGGCTGCTGGTCTTATTTGATAATAAAGTGTCATTCTTGTTCGGTCTTTGGTTACATACTCAATGGCTTACAAGGAAGAGCAGCACCCTGTTTTGTATAGAGCTGCATTCGAATGCCCTGCTACAAAATGTAATGCAGTGCAATTAAAGAACAGTAGTGAGCTGCTACTTAGTGTGAAATGTAGAACCAGTTAGGGAGGGGAACCAGTTAGTCTAAGGCCACAGTCCGATGCATGCTTACTTGAGAGTCTGTCCCCACTGTAATCGGTGAGATTGACTTCTGAGTAAACATACCAAGGATTGAGTTGCATATCTCATGTAAAGTGGCTTTAGTAAACTCCAGATAGGGTTAGTACAAGGGTGGGCAACTTGTGTCTCCTGGGGCACATCTGTGGAGTCCTGTCAGAATCTGGAATCTTAAATTCCATGTTGAGAGTTAAGCTTCTAGCCCTCATGGTTGGCAGTACGTCTGAAAACACAATGGCAGAAGTGCAGAGAGGGTGGGGAGGGCGCTCAAACTTGCCACTTCTAAACCCTTCTGGGAAATCATCCCTAAACCTCTTGTGTTAAGTTCCTTTTTCAGAGGTTGGCTCGTCGGTGCTGCTTTTATTTTTTACATTCGAGCGCCTCAGTGACCAAATCGATATTGTGGGATAAATTCCACGCCTACTAATGAATAGTCTTACATTTGCCAAGTTCATGAAAATGCTACAGGAAACAAACTTGGCTTGCATGTACATTGTGTCAGTGCCATTGCTCCTCGTTAAAACGTTTCATTTTCCCCGGTGTGGTCCTTGACCGTTGAACAAGTTGCCCATCCTTTTGGCCAGTAAGAATTCTAGTTTTAAATGTTAACCAACTTAAAAGATAGCCGAGATAGTGTTGTTGCTGGGGGGTTTTTTTGTTTGTTTTTTTTTAATTTGGGAAAAAGAAACGCATATTGTAAAGGTTTTTTTTTTTTTTTTAAATTAAAAAGAATAACTTAGATAAAAGAGAATATCGGTAAAACCCTTAAAATAGAACAGATGTAGATGTATGCATTGAACTTTTAGGCTGTGTGTTTTCCATAAGCTTCTTGCTTTCCCTGTCACAGGTGGTGGCAGCAATATTGATGTGATTGAGGGTAAGCTGGCACCACTCAGACAAGCGCGCAGTGGTGTTAGCTGGGCAGAAAGATTGGCCTCTCTGGCTACCAGGCTGGAGGAGAACCTTTACCATAGGACGAAGTAACCTTGCATTCGACGGCAGGGTGTACTGTACGTACACAGGTGCAGGTTGATGTCCACTTTCTGCTTTCCCCCCCTTTCTTTTCCTTTTTTTTATTTTCACGTTGGTGAGATTCACTGGCTCCTTTAAAAAAAAAAAAAAAAAGAAACAAAAAAACCCAACCCTTTAATGCCGGGCTCTCCCAGCTTGGGTCCCCAGATGTTGCTGGCCTACAGCTCCCAGCATACCCAGCCAGCATGGCGAATGGCAAGGGATTCTGGGAGCTGTAGTCCAGCAACATCTGGGGACCCAAGCTTGGAGAGCCCCTGCTTATTTTCCATTCATATGGAATACCGGAGTCTCTTAATAAGCCGAGCCAGTCCGTCATGCCTTACTGTAACTGACTTTAACAAGCTTTTATTTAATTACAGTAAAGTAAGGGAGACGCTAATGGCCCATTTCTACAGGTCATTTTGCAGTTTTATTAATCTCTTGCCTGTTCCTAAGGTTCAGGGTGGCTTATAATACATATATTTTTAAAAAAGTATTCTGTGCCATAAAAACACTAAAATAAAAAAAATTAAAAATCAGTGCAAACCTGTTTTTGCACCCAGAAACCTTTCTTATAGCCTATCAATAATATTATGCTAAAATGTATAGTGGAAATGTGATACCTATGTTTTCCTGCACATGCTTAAACCGACTGCAGTACTTAAAAACGTACGGATGCATGTGAATTGTGCAAAGCCATGCCTGTATATGTAAACAGCTGATTTACTGAGACATTTATTTATTCATTTATTTTTAAAAACTGTCAAGTAGTAATGATGCTTGATTTATTTTAATTTTTTTTAATTAAGCTTAAAATGTGTAAACCTTTTAGTAACTTGGTTTAATTTGTTTTTTGCCAAAGTCATGTCGTTTGGCTGTGACAATTCCCTTTTTGCTTGCAGTATCTGTTTCTCTTCCTAGGCTGACGTTGGCGATCCAAGCCTATTGTAAACAAGTGGTCTTAAACTCACAGGGGATGCCACGGGAGTAACAATATGTTAACCTTACGTTTTTTTCTGTCTGTATATTTCTTAAAATTTTGGTAGATAACTGGTAAAATATATATATCTATATATATATGGGGATGTTAGCCCTTAACCCTATTACTGTATATTTTTAAAGTTAAAATAGTTAAGTAATACATGGGTTTCAGTAAAAATATATGTATACGCAGTTAAAATACATTTTACAGTTATCTTTTTGGCTTGCGTTATAAATAACACCTAACAAGTTAGCATTTGCATGTATGCTTTACTTTAATTTAAATAATTCTAAGTATGACACTGAGCATATTCCTTAATTGTAGTAATTTTTAATGCTTAGCTTTAATTATCATCCTAAGTAAAAACTAGCAGAAATCGTTGGGGAGCGGGGTGGTGGGATCGTTTGAATGCTTCGTATGTGCCCGAGCGGAGCTAAAACATGGGCCTGTTTTAATTGCAGGTGTTGCTTTGGGATACGGATAAGTACTCCCTCATCCGGAAACTGGAAGGGACACCACAACGATGTTGTGGCCTGTGAGTTTTCCCCTGACGGAGCTTTGCTCGCTACGGCATCGTACGACACCCGTGTCTATGTCTGGGACCCGCACACTGGAGCAATTCTGATGGAGTTTGGGTAAGCAAAGGGACAGGGGTTGGCACGCACAGATGGCAGGGGTCAATAAGTTGTGGCGAGTGGTGCAAAGTTCCTCTGCCCAGTTTGGGCAATCCCCCCCCTCCCATCACCACCCTGTAAGACATACCTGAGAGAGCGCCTCCTCCCATACCAACCTGCTCGGTCGCTGAGGTCATCAGATGGCCTGCTCCTGGTGGTTCCTCATGGACCTGTGGCCCGACTGGAGTCCACCAGGGGAAGGGCCTTCAGTGTGGTGGCTCCATTTCGGTGGAACTCCCTGCCTCTGGAGGTCAGGCAGGCTCCGACACTGTGCTGATTTCGGCGCCTGCTGAAGACCTCCCTTGTTCTGAGAAGCCTTCTCTGCTCTCCAACCACCAGTGTAATTTTAGTCCGTTTTCAACGTGTATTGTTTTTTTTTGTTTGTTTTTTTTGCTTTTATCTGTTTTTGTCTTTTTCTTGTTCACCGCTCTGGAATCTGCTTGATGTGGAGCTGTGTACAAATACTGTAAATAGTAGTAGTAATAACCCCAGTGTTCGATAGATCCCACCGGCCCTCTGGAGAGGCATGTCAGGGGGACTCAGGTGGCTGTGAGGAGGAGGAGGAGGAGGGGGAAAGCAGCCTTAAGCTTGCAGAACGTTGGATATAACTACTACTACTACTGTATTATTATTATTATTATTATTATTATTTGATGATGATGATGATGATGATTAATATAATATTTATTTATCGCCCATCTGGCCGGCAACCGGCCACCCTGGGCGATGTACACACAATAAAATACATAAATACAATAAAATACATTAAAACAATATAAAAATTTTAAAATCTTAACCCACCCCATATTCCCGCCTGAACAACCAGGTTTTTAATGAGCGACGGAAGCTCATCAGAGAGGGGGCATGGCGGAGGTCACTCGGGAGAGAGTTCCACAGTATGGGGGCCGCGACAGAAAAGGCCCTCTTCCTCGTCCCCACCAGTCTAGCTGCTCTGGCTGAAGGGACAAGGAGAAGGCCATCCGTGGCAGATCTTGTTGAGCGGCCCACTTGGTGTTGCTGGAGACGCTCCTTGAGATCATCAAGCGATGATGATGATGATGTGTGCTGTTCCCCGGCTAGTGTTGGGCTGGGAGACCTGGGTCCAGATCCCGCCACAGCCGTGAATGCTTCAAGTGGCTGACTTCAGGCAAGCGATTATAGTTCTCCCATTAGTGGTCCACAGTATGGAAATGATTCTGGTAAGGGCAGTAGCTCGGTGGCAGATCTCCGCAGAAGGTTCCCCGGTTCAGTCCCTGCCAGTCCTCATTTAAAAAAGAATGCCAGGTGGCAGGGCTTAGAAGACTCCCTCCTTTTGAGACCCGCGAGAGCTTCTGCCAGTCGGCGCACTCCAGCTTTCCCCCAACCTGGAGTCTTCCAGATGTGGAGGCGGCGGCGGCGTACAGCTCCCAGCATCGCCCAGCCAGCCACACACGCGAACGCTCCCTTTGTCTTGTTAGTGAGAGTTTATTTATATGACCCGTTCCTGCCATGGGCCATGCATGACAAACGAGTCTCACAATAAATATCAAAATGCAGCGTTCGACTCAAAACACCATTTCGGAACGTGCCAAAACGTCAATCATCATGGTGTAGTATAAAGGCAAGCATGATAATGAAATCATGCAGCGTACAATTAATTAACCCAGACCGATCAAGCGCCGAAGCAAAACCTAACAAGGTCGGGGGGGGGGGAAGCTAAGCCAGCCCTTTCAACTTAGCGTCATTCTTCCCGCACTCCAGGGAGGTATTTAAGTGGCCTGGCTTACAGTGCAGCTTGGAGCCTCCGGGAGCGAGCAGCGGGTCGTCTTCTGCAAAGCTAGATGCTTCCCAGCTGCTTCCTTCCCGTCTCCTCCAAGGAGGCACTGACACAAACAAAGAGAGAGATGCTGGAGCGAGGCAGTGATGGTGACTCCTCACCCGCTCTCCGCAGCCTCTGCAGTTGCTGGTGCTGGCCTTGTGCAGCCCCACAAGGAGCCTGGAAGTTGCAGTCTGACATTTGGGATTTGCATCTGGAGTGGGAGCAGGCAGCCTTTGGGAGAGCAAACAGCTTCCCCCTCCACAAAGGCTACGTTTGCAGATCACAGCGATGCTGCGTGCTATAAGTACGCAGTATGGTAGAGCGTTTTCAGCAGCATCAGCTCTGGAGCTTACATATGAAGCTGCCTTCTTCCGCCAGATCTGGGGTTCCTCTAAGCCTGGTACTATCGGCTCTGATTGGCAGTGCTCTCCAGGGTTTCAAGTGGAGGAACCTTCCAAGCCCTGGCACCTACCATTCCTTTTTAACGTGAGTTGCTGGGGCTACAACCCGTGACTTTTGGCGTGCAAAGTTTGTGAGGCTACTCCCCGTGCAACGGATGCGGCCTTCGCCAGCTGAATCTAGCCGCAGACAGGGACCCCATGCTCTTCTCTCTTGAGTTCCAGCATTTAGAAAGTTGGAAGTCTTCCAGTTATCATAAATCTGAAATGCACCTAGTCCAGGATCCAGAAATGTGCTCTTCCGCTCACCACTAACAAGTACGTCCTTTGCTCTGGCTAGAGCATGGACTCAGATATTGCCTGTTCTTCCATGCCCGAAAAAGAATAGGCCAGAATCCCCCAGCCAACAAACCTCTTTGTGGCAATTGTTTTGGAGGACAGGAAATTCTCTCTCTCATTGCAGAGGCTGGCTGAGGGATTCTGGGAATTGTAATCCGGGGGCCCAGGTTGGGGAAAGCCGTCATGGGGGCTCTGTTATGCCAGGGCAACTTCAGAAGCACAGGAGAATGACCAGGGCACTGAGCCTTGGAGATACTTGGATAGGCATGAGACTACCCGTGCTCCTTCCTGAGCGTCTGAGGTTTAGCACAGTGGGGCTGAGTTCCCATCCCTCTTTCCAGCTGTAGGAGAGAACACGGGCTCACTACCATAATTGTCCTGGATCTCCAGCTCTGTGTTCCTGTCAGTTGACCCTGCCCCTCATCTGGAGCGGGGTAGGTTGTAGGGTAATGGCTACAACACTTCTTTGCTGGCTCCCATGGCAAGTCAAGATATGTTGACCTCTGCTCATAGTGACGGGGTAGATGGTTTGCACCATTTAAACGCTGCCTTGCTGCGTTAACCTGTGAATTGTAAGCCAACCTGGGTTGCCTTTGACAAGAACGGTAGGTTGCACATTTGTAAAGTGCACACCCCAAAGTCTAAACGTTACCTTCCTTGCAACAAAATGAAAGATGTTTCGAATGTGTCTTCTATTGGCGTGTGCTGGTAGGAACTGCTGGTGTTGATTGTTCTTAATCGCAGCGACCCCAGCTGAATGTTTTATAGTTAATGATTAAGGGAAAAGCAAATGCTTGTAAAACTGTCCCATGAACCGAAGTTCCGTTTTGTCCCCAGGCATCTGTTTCCCCCTCCTACTCCAATATTTGCTGGGGGAGCAAATGACCGATGGGTCAGATCCGTATCTTTTAGTCACGATGGACTGCATATTGCAACGCTTGCTGATGATAAGTAAGTATGGTGAAGCGTTTCTGGATTCTTCTGCTTCTTGCTAGTTGGGAAAATGAACTTGCCCAGCGCTTTGGGAGGGTCCTTTTTCGCAGTGAGGATAAAATGTAGAGGAGGAGGGCCACGTAAGCCGCCTTGGGTTCCTTGCAAGAGGAAAAAAGGTGGGGTATAAATGCAATGTAATAATCATAATGTAATAGTAGGTGTAGAGAACTGCGTGGATTCAACCCCCACTCCCGCAGCTCTGATCAAAACCAAGGCTCCCTCCCTTCGCTTGCTTAAAATTAAAATATATTAAATAACCAGGAGATCCAATTCTATATCTCCTGCTTCACATGTGGTTCAAATCCACATTTGGTCCCCTTTGGCAGTTTGTTTATTTATTGCATTCCTGTACTGCCCAACAGCCGAAGCTCCCTGGGGGGTGTTCACAACCATTAAAACCACAAAATACAACTTAAAATACAGTATAAAAATTTAAAACTACAGTATAAAATAGGGGTAAAATAGGATTATGATCCACTTGCTCTTGTATTGCACTGGTGGCTTTCCCTTGTGATAACTCAATTTTCAATTCAGAGCCTGGTGAGTTGTTTTTGGACCACTGGCTAACTTGTGGATCAGAACCTGCGCCCTGTTCCTTTCCTTGACCATGAACTCACCGGGAGGCCTTCTAGCAGGCAGCAACATAAAATTGGATTGCTTTTATCATCCTTTGCATTATACTTTCTAGCCGTGGCTTGAATTAAGCTAAAAAGCTTAACAAAGAGGATAAAATAGGGGGCCCTCGTGGTTAGGACCAGACATTGAGCTTGCCTGTTTATTCTGTTCCTCCAGGATGGTGCGGTTCTGGCGAATCGACGAGGAGTATCCCGTGCAAGTTGCACCTTTAAGCAATGGACTTTGCTGTGCCTTTTCTACTGATGGCAGTGTTTTAGCTGCTGGGTAAGCAGACTTAAAACAAAATACGTACATGCACACTCACTTCCGTTGGGATATATATTCTTCTAAGATCCAATGTAGATAAAACTTCCCAAGCTGCCCATTCTATACAGTGGGCACCAGCCTCCCAACAGACCTTCCTGTTTTGGTTAAAACTGGATCGCAGAACCGAATGAACTCAATTTTTGTGTTTTCAGAAACGGGGAACAGCCATTTCCCCATTATTGCTGCTTTGCCCCGGCAGCCATGGGTGCATCCTGCAAACCCGCCTTGCACCTCGTCAGGCTTAGTCTAGTTCAGTGTTTCTCAAACCTTGGGTCCCCCAGATGTTTTTGGCCTACAACTCCCGCATGCCCAGCCAGCTATGCTGGCTGGGGCATGCTGGGAGTTGTAGGCCAAAAACATCTGGGGACCCAAGGTTGAGAAACACTGGTCTAGTTACATTCGTATGCAGCTGGATTAAACCTCTTAGGGTGCTATCCGATGCATGTTGAGATGGGGAATGCTGGGAGTTGTAGGACTTTTTCCTGTCTAAACATGCATAGGGTAGCATCTTTACACTTGTGTATCTTAAGGCTGTTATAAACTATACACTTTGCGGCTCCAGCATCATGCCCAGCCTTTTATCTCTTCCCCCAACACCACCCTATTTTGTTTTTAACAGCCTGATGAAGAGTTCTGTAGAATGCAAAAGCTTGCTTACAACCTTTGTGGTTTTATTTATTTATAGCATTTTTATCCTGCCCTTTAGCCATAAAGGCTCCCAAGGCGGCTTACAAAGCTATTTCTTCAGACAGTGCCTGTCCACAGGCTTACAGTCTAAAAACACGACACAAAAGAAAAAGGGATTGGCAGGGAGGAGGAAAACAAATCCAGGCTCTATATTCTTGGTTGCAACGTTCAGCAGGTCATGGACACCGTGGAAGTGCTGCTGCTTCCTCTCCCTCTGATGGCCTCAGCAGCAAGAGTTGATAGAAGGGCTGATGTGGCCTAGTGGTTAGAGTGTTGGACTGGGACTCGGGAGGTCTGGGTTGTAGTCCCCACTTGGCCATGAAGCTCACTGGGTGACATTTGGCCAGTCACTCACTCTCCGCCTAACCTACCTCACAGGGTTGTTGTGAGGATAAAATGGAGAGGAGGAGGACCCTGTAAGCCGCCTTGGGTTCCTTGCAGGAAAAAAGGTGGGATATAAATGTGATAGATAGATTAGATAGATGAATGATAGATAGATAGATAGATAGATAGATGGATGGATGATTGATGGATAGATAGATAGATAGATAGATAGTTAAGGAGGGAGGGGATCCTAATAGTTTGGTTGGTCCTAATAAAGATTTCACCATTCTGTGGCTTAGGGTGTATTACTGTCTTCCTCTGTTGAATGTTCTGTAATTCCTGCTTAGAAGTAACTATGTGGGGGTCGGCAACTTGTGACCATCCAGCTATTTTGGCCTACAACTCCCGTGACCCCTCACCATTGGCTATGCTGCCGAGGGCTGATGGGCGTTGTAGGCCAAACCATCTGGATGGCCACAGGTTGCTCACCCCTAATGTAGAGTAACCATAGCCAGTATTCCTTGATACGTAATCCTTAGGTTAAAAATAATAATAATAGCCCCTTTACCGCAGTAAATGGTTTGGTTACAGAAATTCCCTTCCTCTGGTGAAAGGACTCCTTCTGTTGAAGGAAGGGGAACTTCGGATCCAACCAGTTGTCTCCCGCAGGAGACGAGGAAGCATGGTGGCCCTCCAAATGTTGGGACTCCAGCTCACATCAGCTCCAGCCGGTATGGCCATGGTCAGGGATGATGGAAGTTAGACTCCAGCATCCGTGGTGCCACAAATCTCCCAGTCCTGGTCTGCAGCTTAACTAACTTCGTGGGAAACGCACGTGGGCGCTTGAGTTGTATAACCCACCTCTGTATTGTTGTTCCTTTGCTTTTGTGTACAGAACGCAAGATGGAAGTGTGCACTTCTGGGCGACACCCAAGCATGTGCCCAGCCTTCAGCACTTGTGCCGCATGGCGACCAGGCGAGTCATGAATACCAGCCAAGTGCAGAACTTGTCTATCCCTTCCACGATCGTGGCTTTCCTCTCCTACCGAATTTAGAAAGGAAAAGCAGTCAGAGGTGGAAGGATCTGTCTTGGCACGTCGGGTAAAAGAAAACATCGCAGCCTTCTAGCTTCCAACACTTCATGGGTTCGGAAATAAGTTTTGACCATCTTTCTTTGGGGAAAAATAAGTCAAGATTCCTCATGCCCGACCCTGTGTCGAGCTTTCAAAGGCATCATGTATAGAAAAGAACCCTAGATGTATTTCTGAAGTTGTCAGACAATTTTTTCAAAGAAATCCTAACTGTGAAAACGTGTATATAATTAGCTGTAAGCTGCAATGTGCTATCCACGTATATCTTTTGTGATTGCTTTTTTGACATAGAATGCGTGCGTGTGTATATATATAATATATATATATGTATATATATATATGTATATATATATATATATATAAGTGTGCGTGTTTGTTTTGTATGCATACAGTACAAAACCCTCTAAGATTGCCAACATATACCTATTTCTGTGCCCCAAACGCAAGAACCACCAGTGTGTGTGCATGTCTTTCTGGAGCCACAAGCTGTATATTTGCTGTGTGAAGTAGAACCGGTGAGTCTTGTGTTTGTAGCCCAGGGACAAGTAACCATTGACAAATCGCAGGCAGCTTTGTTACTGAGCATTGTGGGTGGGGGGCAGGCGCACGAAACGGCCCCCTGGACTCAGAGTTGTGTTCATCTTGCGAGTCGGAAGAAATGAATTTTCTGGAGGCCCACAGCATATAGGGAGTGTGGAGAGCGGGGCCATGCTTCGAAAGTTGCTTTAGGAGGCGTGTCATCTTCAGGTGGAGGCCTTATTTCCCCAACAAAACAGCTTGATCTTTTTGGATTGTATGGGATCCTTAAACCATTGAAAATCCAACTACTGTATTACTTACTGCCTGATACCAGCTCACATCTTAGAGAGAAGTTTGCAGGTCGTTTTTTTCCACTATTCTGTCACCCGTCATTTCAAGGGGTGGTGCTGGGTGAACTACCAAAGACAAGCATTATTATTTTTTTTTCTCTTTGCTTTTGCCTTCTGTTTATCCGGACCTGCAGATACAAAGAATGTATGCATCACATAAAATGCCTAATTATATATATTTTGTTTGAACTTTTATATTAAAGAATTGTACAAAAAAAACCACACCCACACACCACCCTTTCTGAGTATTGGAAAGCTGCTCATTGATGATGGGTACGCTGGGTTTGATTGAGTAAACCGGTATGGCTTGGGAAAATGCGGAAGAACTTAAAATAATATATTTATAGCCCACTTTTCTATCGAAAAGACCCCCAGCAGGCAACACTTTTTAAGACCCAATAAAGGCAATTATAAAACAGTAAACAAAAAACTTGCCACAAACTGTTAATAGTTAGCAGTAGCTCTAACTAAAAATCAGATTCGGATTTTATCTCCCAAAGCCGGTGGCCTTGAGACCCAGTAGCCTGCAAAAATCTGTTCTCACTGTGTCCCTGCCCCCCCCAAAAGTAAGGGGCCAAGGTCCTCTGAGTTTAAGCTGTGCTCATGAGCCAGCACAGCAGTTGGGGTGAGTCCCTTTCCTCTCTCTTTAAACCCGCCCACCCCTTGCTGAGAAGAGGGATAGGGGCGCCTCCCCATGGTGCTAAAACTCAGGAGCCAGTGTGGGGTAGTGGTTGGACTGGGACTCGGGAGATCCGGGTTCTAGTCCCCACTCAGCCATGAAACTCACTGGGTGACTTTGGGCAAGTCACTGACTCTCAGCCTCACCTACCTCACAGGCTTGTTGTGAGGATAAATGGAGAGGAGGAGGAGGATTATGTAAGCCTGCCTTGGGTTCCTTGCAGGAAAAAAGGTGGGGTATAAATAAATAAGATGTGTCGCAGCTTTCCAAGTGTCTCCAAGCCCCTGCTGTTATCCTGTGCTTCCCAAGTTGAACTGCCAGGGCAGAGATGCCTCGTGTCTTCTGGGGACCTTGAAGAACCGCTTGTCAGTCAGAGCCAGTGTGGCGTAGTGGTAGAGAATGATCCGGGTTCTAGTCCCCGCTCTGCCATGAAACTCACTGGGTGACTTTGGGCCAGTTGCTGACTCTCGGCCTAACCTACCTCACAGGGTTGTTGTGAGGTTAAAATGGAGAGAAGGAAGAGGATTATGTAAGCTGCCTTGGGTTCCTTGCAGCAAAAAAGGAGGGGGTATAAATATAAATAAATAATAGAGCAGATGATACTAGTGTAGATGGATGTGGCCTGCGATCATTCAGCTTCCCGTGTTGTGGGGGCAGTGGGTTGTTCGCAGTAGTGGAAGTTGGTGAAGGAGGAACAGAAGTTGAATAGACAGGATACAGTGGTTTTAAGTTTCACTTCCCCTGTGCCTCAACAGTTTTGTATATTGGCGTGATAACATCCGACAGAGGCTGCCCGTAACACTCCAAACCCGGAGGATTACGGGTATCCTATTCGAGGGCGGGAGGGCCACTGGCAGGTAGAATACCCGCTGCACTCCCCTCGCTCAGAAACATCGAGATGGCTGTTTTTGGCCGTCTAGATGTTTTTCCTCTCCTCGCAAGAAGGAGAGGCTGAGGTATCGCCTGGATTCCTTGGAATCCGGCGGTGCCTTGCGCCTCCCTGCCCCCGGGAACGCCCCCCCCCCCCACGCGGGGGAGCCGAACAAGGTCTTCCAGGTTCAGTTTCCTGCTGGTGCAGAAAGAAACATGCTGGGAAACATGCTGGCTACGAGGGGGTGGGGGTGGCAGTGGCAGGTGCTCCAGAGATTTCTGAGATCACAGGTTTTTATGCCCCATCCTATGACCCACACACCCCCGACAAGGTTGGAGGGCCACAGGATTGTGCCCTAAGCGAGTTAAAATGTGGTTCCTTTTGTTTTCTTTTTACAAAGACTTGATGTATAACTATAGAGGTTGAGTGGTCACCTGAATACTGTTGCATTTATGTTCTGGGCTTGTATGTGACCATTCTTTCGACTGCCCAATAGTCAGGATTTAAAACAAAGCAAATATCCAACCTGTTGCATTTTCGCTGACGGTTGGGCAGCCATGTGGGGAAGAAAAACATGTTGCCAACATGCTTCTCCTCCCCCCCCCCACCACCATTATGGTGTGACCCGTTTCCTGTTCATTTTTTTTATAAAGCCCTTCCTTGCTGTACACATCTCTTTAAAAGTATTTGCCAGTGGCTTGCAACCTAGCAAAGCAAGGCACAGAAGGGAAAGGGAAGAAGGGAGAGTATCCTTGGAATCTTTTGGAAGCATTTCATCTTGCAAAAGAATGTTCTGGCAACGTTGACACTTCACTGTCTTAACACACACACACACACACCCCTCGGTACGCTGTTAGGGCGTCTTCCCTGCTGGGCTAAAGCCCACACAATATGGCAGAGAGGCCTTGAAGCACGTGATCTCAACATTTCACAAGTGGAAAAAAGAGGAACCTGTTTCCGAATGCATCTGTTTGTATACCGAGAATCACGCCATGGGCCCCGCTCTCACGCATTGTTCAAGGGTTTGTTTCACCTGTTGCATGGATTCACCCTGCGACAGCCCCGTCCCTGGTGGTTTTGATAGGTACACCAGGCGGAACCTAAATTGTCCCGACAGTGTTATTACTGACAATTCAAAATGTGCAGCGTGTGAAAATGGGGCTGCACTTTGCCTTCGCATCCATGTGCATACATTCACGTGGCTATGGCCTAGAGATAAAATGCAACAATGCGCGCACATCCGCTTGGGAGATCAAACTTCTGGAGCAGTGGATGGGGCGGGGGACACTTTCTCAAGGACCATGTCCCCTTTGGGGTAATTCCTTGGGGGGGGGTGCATGCTGCTGATGGGTGGAGCTGCAGTGGGCAGGGCCGCCCCCCTTTTCTCTGCTGCAACCAATTGCCGTTGCCGGAGAACTGAAATTCAAAAGGGCTGTTAAGAAATTATGCTAAGAGTCACATTCAGCCATAGGTTGCCCACCCCTGTGCTGCTAGAGCAGTGTTCTCCAACCTTGGGTCCCCAGATGTTTTTGGCCTACAACTCCCAGCATGCCCCAGCCAGCCACACTGTACTAGAGACTGGAGAGAGCCGAAGCCCAAAGGGTTACATCACTAGCAACTTACTCATAATATCTCACTTGGCAAGGCATTTCCCAGAGGCAAAAATAGCAGCTGTGATTTTCCATGAGAGCAGCAAAAGGAAAAACTGAAAACCCCTTCGTAAAACCCATCGGAACCACTGCAGTGAATGCCTTCAAAGATGTGGCTACTTTTATCCCACGATTGTGAGCCACCCTGGACGTGGACTGGTGGCGGCGGTCTAAAAGTGTGAGCCTATGCACGTTGCTGAGCTGGGGGTGTGTGTAGCACGCAGCAAATCCACACAGACCCATCAAGCATGTCTTCCATCAGCTCTGCAGTGTGGCCTTGACTTCCCCTTACTAGTGGAGGAACAGAGATGAGGAAACTGCATTTGTAAGTATCCGGTGTACGGGATGTGGCCGCAAAGTGGAGACAGTGTTTGTAGAGTCGTGGATCACTTTGCAGCGTCGATCAGGCCAAAGAAGCGTGTCGACCGCAGGGGGGCAAAACAATACTTTGCTTGCAGAGCAAGTTTCATTGATCTACTTTGGCACTGCCTGCCTGCAGTCAAAGAGACCAAAGAGCGGTTCTATGCAGCCGCTGGAAGCTGTAACGGTACAAGCAGCCAAAATAGCCTGTTGACTCAGTAATGTGCTCTCCGGAATTGCAACATGTCCTCCCTGAACACATTGGGGCTCGGTGCCCGCAAGCAAGCAAGCGTTCAGTTTAATTAAGCCATTAACTCTGCGGCTAGACTTGAGATTCCAGAAACAATCACTATTTAATTGTGGGGAGGCGTCAGCCAGGGACAAGAATTGAGGATCAACACATTGGCTGGTTTTGGAATATCTCGCTTTAAAAAGCCATTCAAAACTCATGTTTACAACATTCTTTGAATGCTTAAGAAAAACTTGGCCCATCCATTTAACTGTATATCGGTTATTAACCAAGTACTGTGCACTGCTGATGTCGATCTTAGGTAGGGCTCTTTTCTCCCCTTAAGTTGCTAGTCCTCAAGGTGCCATAAAACACTTTGTCTTTTGCTACAACAAACAAACACGGCTACCCCTCTCCAGCTATTCAAGGCAGGTTGGTGTTAGATAGAACACGGGGCGTTAGGGTGTCTAGTGCATCACCAAAGAGGATACAGATTGCCATAAAAATTGCATATGCCAGTCTAGATGTAAAGGTGCAAATTTAGGGTGGGGGGGGGATGCTATAATTTAAATAGAAATATTTCAGTATAGTGTGGAAAACTATGACCAATCTACTCAATGGTTCCTGGTCGACTTCAAGGCCCCTGCTCTGCCTTTTGGTTCTTTTATCTTCTTTTTTGGGGGGGTAAATTTTTTATTTGAATTTTAAAATCCCAAAAAACAACAACAACAAAAACCCCCAACCAAACATAGACTACAAAGACAAAACAACAACATTAAACTAAAAAGGACTTCCAATTTTTCCACAACCAAGTATAAGTAACATCAAATATTCTATATTATAATTATAAAGAAATTACTTTCTTTTTTCTCTTAAGCAAAAAAAACCCAACCCAAAATAAAATCCCCCCCCCTTCTTTTATCTTTCAACTGTGCAGCCCTTCCAATACAGGACTGGTGGTGTCAACACAGTACAGAACAATGACCGGGATTGTGTGATTTGACAATCTCCACCGTGGGTTATCAGCTTTGGAAGGGCTTAACCATTTCTTTTTTTTTTTTTTTGCCAGGACAGTATACAGGTATGTAGACTCTACATACTACCTGTACACTTCCCTGCCGAAACAGAAATTGTTAACCCCTTCCAGATCTCACTTTAAAAATGGAGCTCTGAGCTTGACAGTTCTGGTGAGCTGTCAAGCCTCGCTTAACTCCCATCAATGGGAATCCCCCCCCCCAAGTCTTGCGGCTCCCCAAGGTGCTATAATCTCGGGGACATTTTGCAAAAGCAAGGGGACCCTTGGGACACGTGGCCACCTCCAAAATCCCCCTGGGAGGGGGAAATAGAGAGGGTGGCCTCCCAAAAAACCCTTTCCCACATGATCCTTGGGGTTTTTTGGGGGGGCTCATGTGCTCTTGGGGGGTTATCCACTCCTTGAAAAGTGAGGGCAGTCCATGGACACATGAGCACCCCAACCCCCAAGATTCTTATCTATCTCAAGGAGCGTCTCCAGCAACACCAAGTGGGCCGCTCAACAAGATCTGCCACAGACGGCCTTCTCCTTGTCCCTTCAGCCAGAGCAGCTAGACTGGTGGGGACGAGGAAGAGGGCCTTTTCTGTGGCGGCCCCCATACTGTGGAACTCTCTCCCGAGTGACCTCTGCCATGCCCCCTCTCTTCGGAGCTTCCGCCGCTCATTAAAAACCTGGCTGTTCAGGCGGGAATACGGGGTGGGTTAAGATTTAAAATTTTTAAAATACTGTTTTAAATGTATTTTATCTTGTTTTTTTTATCCTATGTACATCGCCCAGGGTGGCTGGTGACCGGCCAGATGGGCGATTAATAAATGCAAATAAATAAATAAATAAATTCTGCTTTTGAGCCCCCACCCCTTTTAAAACGGTTAAAAATAGGGTTCTACAAAGTGCTACACAGTGTTGCTTCTTGGCATGTACACTTGCTTGCTTGACGGGTGGCTGTCGTGATCTCCCCGCCCCCTCCATTTTAAAATAAAAGCCAAGCCGCGGCAAGCTAAAAACAGCTTGCGGTGGCAGGGAGTGGGGGGGAAACCGTGGTGTCCCTTGGGATACCCGCGGGTGGACCGAGGACGAGGGAGAGGGCACCCCACCCATGATGCGCCTGATCGTCTGCCAGGTGCATTTTGGGTGGGTGTGGCTTACAGCTTGCTCCGCAGCGTGGATCATGGTGTCGTCCGAACCAGGGATGGGGACTCGGACTCGAGGACTCGACTCGTGAGTCGGACTGAGTCCCCCCCCTCTGACTCGACTCGGACTCGAGTCCCAATATTTTTAATGGGACTCAAGGAGGGACTCGAGACCAAGGACTCGTCAACATCCCTGGGCTGTTGACGAGTCTTCTGGCTGTGCCAGAAGGAGCGCGATCACCGGTGAAGAGCGCATGGAAGCGAGGCGCGCCGCTGCTCGGCCACTATGGACAGCTACCAGGAGCGCAGCCCCAATGATGTGTTGAGATTTATTTTGATTGATGTGTTGTTGTGGGGGGTTTGGGTTAGGGTCAGACATTTTGGGTTTGGCTGCCTCTGCCTGCCTGTTTGGGGTTCCCAGCCTCCTCTGCCTGCCTGGTCTCTTCTAGATCCTGTTCAACAGTTGAATTGTCCAAGACAAAGGCCTCTGCCTGCCTGCTTTGGGGTTCCCTGCCTCCTCTGCCTGCCTGGTTATTTTGGGTTTGTCTGCCTGGTCTGTTCTTGCCAAAATCAGTGGCAGAGTTTTGAAATAAAAAGGCACACTTGTGCCTAGAATTTATTTAAGCCACACATCTGAAGTAACCTTATTTTGTTGGGGGGAAACCCTATTGATTTTAATAGGGACTCGTGGATTCAGTTTTGGGAGTGACTTGTGACTCGTGAGTCACCATTTTGGACCAAGGACTCGGACTCGAGACTCGGGTCCAAAGACTCGTGACCCGACTCGTGACTCGAGACCAAGGACTCTTCAACATCCCTGGTCCGAACCCGCCCAATGTGTCCAACTCTGATAGCTGCGTAAGTTTGCTCGAAAGGCGTTGCTGAATCAAACCAAGGGCTATTCCCAAACCCCGTGCAAAGCCAGGTCCGTTCGCCAGTTGATAAATAAAGCAGGCAGTTGCAACTTGCAATTGCTAGCAGCTGGGAAGGACTGGATTTCCTCCGTCTCCGAGAGCAGGACTGTGGAATAGCCCTCCCGTGCAAAAGATACAACACAAACACAGCCGTTCCCAGGGTGCGGAATTCCAAGATGCTGTGTTGCTGCGGCATGATGACGAAGAGGCGTGTTGTTCGGAGGAGTGAGGTTTCGTCCTCTAGCCTCCTGCGTATTTCGCTGTGTGGGTCGGACTGAAACCTGGCTGGCATGTTTTGGGGACAGAAAAAGAAAACCTAGACTGGTGTGTGGAGGGTGGGGGTGAAAGTCGCTTTGCATTGCTAAATCTGTGGCTTCGAATGACTTGTGAGCAGTCTCTTAGCTTAACCGAAGCCCGGGTTCCGAACGCCAAGTTATTCTTAGTCTCACACAAGTGCATAAAAATATTCAGAGCAAGGAGGGATAAAAAAAAAAAAAAGCAACACGGATTCATTTCTGGGAGGCGCGACAAGGAATTAATACAGTGTGTTCAGAGCCACTGGGCTTTATCCTCAGCTCTTTTCCTGGCCTTTCTTCTGCCGTAGATCGACAAGCAGGCCTCGTTCTGGCAAGGGTTTGCCATGGGTCAGATCCAGAACTGATCTCTTATTCTCTCCACCCCCCACCCGCAGTGGCACAACTCACCTCTGGAACAGATTGGGCGGCCACTTATGAATCTCCCCCCCAAAAAGGGCAGGCATTTGCAATAAATTTGCACATGCTAGTGTACAGCACAGATGCAAATTTAGAAGTAACTGTTATAATTTAAACAGGAAATATAGTACATCCGCCATAGTGCGAAAGACTGACCAGGTGATCTTTGTACCCGCCTGTTCAGGTTGCTGTCCAGGTGCTAACTGTTGATGGGGCCACAGTTCTTATGGTTCTTCATCCTGCATTCTGGGGTACTTTTCCTACCCCAGGCTCATATTTTGTGGTGTAATTTACACATACGTAGACCAGCTTTTAGGACAATGTCTGAAACAGGGTAGTAAAAAATATTTCCAAATTTCAGCCACCTGCCTTTTACAGTTTTCTTTCTATAAACCAAACATGCCCCGGGGGGGGCAGGTAAGTTTCCCAGAAATCTCCGTAAGAATACACTGCATGGGATCTTTTGTACCCCGAACAACTGAAACAATTATGGGAGAACAAAAGGAGGCCATCCACAGGTCATCGTAGTCTCTTTTGATAGCCAAGAACAATGGCGAACACCTCCTTCAAACAGAAAAGAAATCCATTGAAGGAAAGCTTTGTTATGCTGTTTTAAAGTTTACAGGCCTCAGGCCCTTATTCTGGCTTTTGTAATGCTAATTGACTTGCACTATGCAGATTGCCTGGATTAAGGAGGGATTAAGTCTTTAGTTATCTTAAGTAGCTGAAACCTGAAATCCATTCTTGTTCTGATCCTAACAGGCTGGGGGAAACATTCAGTCAAACAAAAGCCTTTCATATGCACAATTTGCCCTGCCTGAGGCACTTTTGTGGGCAGGTCTGGCTGGACCCCGAATGCAAGGAAAGCGAGGTTGCATAACATCTCAGGATGAGGGTTAAACCAGAATTGGACAGGGCAGCCATTCAAACAGAGGACTGTCCTCTGCAAAAGAGGACACATGGGAAGGCAGCCCAGTCAATCCATTTACTTTAGATAAGTAATCGGGGACTATGCGGAGGCCACTGTAACACACCACTGCGGTTATCAGCAAGGGCACAGCCTTGTCCTACTACTGGAATTTGAGTGATGATAGCGGTGGCCGTTTTGAAAAGCCAACGTGAAGTCTGAAATTCCTGCACAAACGCAGACAGCTGAGGAGGTCTAGAACCAGGTGGAGGGCTGACCCAAGACATTTTGCTGCCTGAGGCAAAGGAAAGACGGCAACCCCTTCCATGCCATGTACAAAAGCTGACTGGACAGTTGAATATTTCTTCACCACTGGGTGAAGGGCGGGGGGTGGAGAGAATAAGAGATCAGTGGCAATGGGACAGCATCCTCCATCACACCTGAAGCCAGCAGGCCAGCTTAGGGGGCGCAGGGCAGCCATGTGACCCACAATCCTCTCCTTCAACACTGCTGCCACCTCCCAGCATGTGGGGCTGCCCTTGGGGCGGGTTTGGAAGCTGCAGCTAGCGCAGAATGCAGGCAGCTGGGGTGCTCAGTGAGACACCCAGCTATGCTCATGACCTGTGCTAACAGAACTGCACCGGCTGCCTAGTAGCTAGCAAGCCATGGTCAAGGTTATGGTGTTGTCCTACAAAGCCCTAAACAACTTAGGACCAGGGTAGGGTACCTAGCGGACTGTCTTCCCTTAGATACACCTAACTCACCCTTAAGATCATTAGAGGAGGTCTAGATGGTCATTCCAAGATCATCAGAATGTCGCCGTGCAATGCCTCAACGGCGGGCCTTCTTGGTAGTGGCACCCACCCTGTGGAGAAAGCTCCCTTGCGCAGTTTGGGAGGCAGAAAATCCTGGCATCTTTCAAACGCCTCCTGAGAACGCACCTGTTCACCCAGGCTTTCCCTGGCCTGTAATTAAATTAACCATGCTGTGCCATTTTTACTGCTTCTGTACTGCTGTGTATTATTATTGTTGTTATTATTTTAATTATTATTTTAATTATTATTATTATTATTATTATTATATTTACATTGTTTTAAAGTTGTATTTTAAATCTGATTTTAATTGTGATTTTAATATTTATATGGAATTTAATGGAAATGGCGTAGGTGCAGAGATTTACGTTTAGCTATTTATTATCTGCTAGGCTGAGGTACTGCGGGCATGAAAGCAGAGAGCCTGGAACAACTCATCTGTTTGTGTACAAATTATCCTCCTTTCTCCGGGGAGTTTGCTGTTGCTAAATTCATCTCCGGAAATTACTAAATCAAAACCACAGCAGTTTACTAATAATAGGCCGAGGTGTGGGTTGTGCAAACATCGGTTTGGCAGGGCTTTTAAAAATGTAAAAATAAAATCCTTGTTGGTATTGCTTTGCGAAGAAAGCAGGACCACAGCAATTCGTAACTCGCAATAAATGCTGAGGTCCAGCAACTCTGGTATGTAGGCAGGGGCGTCCACAGCATGAAAATGCTCCACAATGTGCAAGAGCTCCCTCTTCTCTTCTCTTCTCTTCCGGAGGAAAGTTTGGCCCCAAAGGTGACTGGGGGGTATTAGAGCTGCCGAGCTGACCACAGAGTACCCTGCCGATTCCTCCCCTGCCCACACACAGTTTTCTCCACGACGGAGGACCCGCTTCTGCTCCACGCACAGAAGGGGCAGGCCTTCTCTTTCGAGAAATTGTACACTGCTGAGTCCCGGAAGGTCTTGGCTCCGGCCTTGCGGGTAATCTCTTGCGGGCTGGAGGTCAGCAGTGGGCGGAGCCAAAGCCAGGGATGGGCAAGGCTAGAGCCAAAAGTGGCTGGTCCACCCGCTTTCTCTTTTTCTGCCACCCCCTTTTCTCTCTCTCTCTCTTCTACCCCCATTTCTCTCCCTCTCTCTCTCTGCCACCCCTTTTCTCTCTCTGTCACCCCCTTTCTCTCTCCGCCACCCCCTTTTCTCTGCCACCCCCTTTTCTCTCTCTGCTACCTCCTTTCTCTGCCACCCCCTTTTTTCTCTCTTTCTGCTACCCCCCTTCTTTCCTGCTGCAGCCACATTTTCTCTCTTTCTGCCATCTTTTCTCTCTCTGCCATCCCTTTCCTCTTTTTCTTTCTGCCACCCCCTTTTCTCTCTCTTTGTACTACCCCTCTCCCCCGCTGCAGCGATGTTTTCTCTCTGCCATCCCTTTTCTCTTTTTCTTCCTGCCACCCCCTTTTTTCTCTCTGCCACCCCTTCTCTCTCCCCCTCTCTTCCTTCCCACCTAGCGGGCTGCCAGGGAAGGAACAGATGTCTCTTGCCAGAGGTCTGAACTCATTGCATGCCCAACCCTTGCAATACAGTAATACCTTGGATTGCAAGTAACTTGGTCTGAGAGCGTTTTGCAAGACAAGCAAATTAAAAAAAATTTTTTTACTTGATAAACGAGCAAGGTCTTGCAAGACAAGTAGCGTAGGGATGTAACCGCTCGCCTCAAGCAGGCGTAGCAGGCCGAAATCGGCCCCGCTCACGCCCGCCAGAGACTCGCGTTGATATAAGAGTGTTTTGGATTACAAGGACGTTTCCGGAACGAATTATGCTCTCAATCCAAGGTATTACTGTATATTAATTCTCCACACAGGCAAGAGGGAGGTATCAGCAGGCTTGGGGGAACCTTGCACAGAAGTGCACACAATCTTTAGAAAAAAGCAATTTCTAAGTGGCAGGGAACACCCCCACCTCCAAAAGTGCCCAATGAGGTCATCAGCATGCCATCAGCACGCTCAGTAGCCGTGGTGCAGGCAACTTCAGAGGCGATGGTCATATCAAGCATATCCAAGAGGCGCAGCTAAAATGGCTGTCGGAACGGAAGTTTGCTTTTGACTCGCTGCTGGCAGGAAGCTTGACCTGGGGAAAAGTGAACTTTATGAGAAACATTCTTGCTCAATAAGGTTCATGCCCTAGACAGGTCAAACCCCCAGAGAACAAGTTGGGATTTTTTTTTTTTTTTTTTTACAGAACTGTATGAGTAAAAACATGTCATGCAAACAGGAATAATTATGAAGGGGTGGAATTAAAAGAGTACGGCAGCCAATCAGAGTACAGTAAGTACAGAATACAGTAAGCCAGTGTTCTGCAACCTTGGGTCCCCAGATGTTTTTGGCCTACAACTCCCAGCATGCCCCAGCCAGCTATGCTGGCTGGGGCATGCTGGGAGTTGTAGGCCAAAAACATCTGGGGACCCAAGGTTGCAGAACACTGCTCTATTTCAAGCCGTAGGCCTGAAACTTTAAAACGGTAGCAGTTAACCAAGCAGAATGCTCTGAATTTAGTGCCATGGCTTACTTGGAAGGAAGCACACACACACCACTGGAAACAGGTGTTAAGTTTATTTACAGCGAAAGGGGAATAAAAAGCATACAAGAACCAGAGCATGTTTGGAAACAACACTCCAGGCAAAAAACAGCAAATAAAAGTTCAAGGTGGTCAACCAGAAGGTCGATCTTTGGGTGATCTGTCTTTCAAAGTCCATGGATTGCGCACCCCGCAGACTCACACAGACGCTGCCTCCCAAACAAAAGTACAAGTTTATTTAGACAAAGGCTTTTCTCCGAGGCGGTGTTAGTGGGTGGCCCAGTGCTAGGGTTGGAGCCCTGCCTCCTACATCTGGAGCCAAATGAACAGGATAGAGACTCGATAAGCCTGCCCGTGTAACTGCTGTATGCTTTGAAGCAGTTGATCGTAATACTGACTTTTGTTTACACTTTTAGTTGCACTATTTTAGGTATGCTTACAATCGGCCAATGCAGAGTGGGAGAAGTAGAGGAGGCAATCTTCGCCTCCTGTCCTCCCTCTCTGCATTTTCGCTAGACAGTCTTTTTTGCCTGTCTAGCTGGAGCAGGGCTCTCCAAGCTTGGGTCCCCAGATGTTGCTGGCCTACAGCTCCCAGCATACCCAGCCAGCATGGCTAATGGCAAGGGATTCTGGGAGCTGTAGGCTAGCAACATCTGGGGACCCGAGGTTGGAGAGCCCTGAGCTAGAGCATCTCCGAGGGGCCTCTCCAGTCTTCTCCCCGAAATGCTTTTACTTTTTACTTTCTTCCGACCTCGGAGAGCAGCCGGTGCGGTTCTTTCCGCACCGGTGCAGAGCGGGAACGGATCTCCGAGATCAGAGAGCCACTTCCGGCCTTGGATCCAGGAATTGGAAAAATCCCATGGCCCCTCTAGACAGGCTGTAGGATCGCTTCCATGCTGTTTTTAAGTTTGTAGGATGACATTTTTGCACTTTTTGTGGTGCAGCTTTAAATGACATTTTATCAATTTTTTACAAGAATCAAGAAACCTCGCTGTTTTACTACTATTATTTCAGTGCAAAATTTGCATTCTGTCCTGATCTTTTATTGTCACCCCATAAGGACATCCATACCAACCCTTCAAGTTGTCAAAGCTTAAGGACTACAAACATGTGGTGGTTTTTGTGTTGTTGTTGTTGTTTTCAATGAAAGCCGATCTTCTGAAGATGGATGGAGAATGATTGCCTTTGGATGCCAACTTATGTAGTGTAGTTATAGCATGCACGCAGTGCCCAGGGAGACAACAAGAAGAAGCTGGGTTGAGGCTTGAGAATACGATCCAATAGAGGGATTCATGTTATTCCATGTGTAGCCAGGATCACATAAAGAAGAATCCTTGTTTGAAATGGAATATCACCGGGGATCCGTTGTTTATATTGCAATTGTACTGTGAAGTCTCCTTGTGTTCTGATTTACGGTATATCAGGGCTCTCCAACCTTGGGTCCCCAGATGTTGCTGGACTACAGCTCCCAGAATCCCTTGCCATTAGCCATGCTGGCTGGGTATGCTGGGAGCTGTAGGCCAGCAACATCTGGGGACCCAAGGTTGGAGAGCCCTGGTGTATATCGTATTTGTACTGTGAAGTTTTCTTGCACTTATAATATATTGATATTGTGAATTTGCCTTAGACAATTGCCGGTCTAATTTATAATTTATATAAATTATAATAAGACATTTCATTATATGTCCAGTGCATTTTGATTGGTTCTTTACACTTGTTCGTGTACACTTGGTTTGTCTGAATTAAGCTTTGCAGGAACCTTGTCTTTGTCCATTTGCCTTGGTCACAATAGTTTTTTTTCTTCTTTTTACATGTATTCTGCTGCTCTTCCTCCGCTCGTCCGGATATTTCATGGGTCATTAGCACCCTCTGGTGGTTGTGCGGTTCCATCACCGCCATCGCTGCAAAAACAATGCAATAATCCAAGAGCACAAGGCACAAAATTGTTTTATGATGCTGAATAAATTGCAGGAAGGAAGCAGGGAAACAGAGGTTCCCCAAGAAAAGATGCTTCCTTTATTCTCAGCCACTAGCAAGTTCCACCGTGTTCGAAGGACATGGGCACTTCTCCACTTGGCATGGCGTGGAAATGTAACAATATACAGGCACAAGTGGAGATCAGATTGTGTTCGTCATCAGGGCCAGATTTGGGGTACCCGGCTTGTGGGGCAGCAGGTTCTCAGGTCCCCATTTGTCCCCCTGGAAAAAAAAAAAACCTAGCCCAAATGTAGAGGTTTGGCACAACCCTTATAAGGGGTCTCAAAGTGGGCCTTGTAATAGCCCCCCCCCCCATCACAGTGGGGCTCAAATTGGAAGCCCTGCAGAGAGAAATATAGGCCATTTGAACTGGGAGTTTGCCACAACAGCCCATCATCCTTCTGGGCCTTGGACGTCAGGTGATGCCAAAGAGCCCTTATATATAAAGACTCACGGACGGACCTCCTATCCTCAGTTTGGGCAACTGTCAGGATCTGCTCCTCCAGGGTAGCGCCACAGCTCCACCTGGTGGCGAAGATGCCTCCTTGCAGGAGCGAGCCAGGCGCTTCTAGTTACTCGCAGAGTGTAGCCTCCTGCTCCTGGCTGAGCTCAGGCTGGATAATGTGGCCCAGCTGGGAGCAGCCAGGAGGACCTGTATCAATGCTGCAGTTGGCCTTCAACCCCTTGCCACAGCAACACGATTCCTTGTGCTGTTGCAACTGGCGCCTGGCCCTCTGTGACCAGCTCTAGCCCAGTGTTTCTCAACCTTGGGTCCCCAGATGTTTTTGGCCTACAACTCCCAGCATGCCCCAGCCAGCATAGCTGGCTGGGGCATGCTGGGAGTTGTAGGCCAAAAACATCTGGGGACCCAAGGTTGAGAAACACTGCTCTAGCCTGACCGTGCTTGGCCCTTGCCTGCTCCTGACTTACGCCCCTGGCCCTGCTCTACCTGGTACGTGACTGACTCTCAACCCCGCTTCTGCCTCTGGCCCTTGTCTGAGCCTGGTCTGCTTCTGGATGTGCCTTCTTCCCTCTGGCCCTTGCTCGGACTCTGCTTGCTCTCGACCCGTGCTTGACCACGGCTTGCCTACCAGACCTGCCCTCCTTCGCCTCCGACCCCACCGTGCCTGGCCCGGCTCCTGGACTCTGCACTCTTCTGACCTGCCCCAGCCTCCATCATCCTCCGGCCCCGGCGTTCCAGCCAGTGTCCCGTGCCGCCCACGCCCCGGACTTTGCAGCAACTCCTCACTGTGCGGGAGGCCGGCCGGCCGACCCTCCCTCCACGCTGCCATATTTCTGGCCCCCAGACAGGGCTGGTGCAAGGCAGTTTGGTGCCCTAGGCAAGATCAGATATTTAGCACCCCCCCCTTCCCACTTGAGCCCTCCCTCCCTCCAGCCCTATGCCCATTATGAAATAAAAGTCAATTTGCAAACTTGATATTTCGGATCAATTTTAGATAACTTCCTGTTGGTATATCATCACTATATTATTAAATGTTTTAGTATTGTTTATTCACTTTTCAATGCCGAAAAAATTGTGAAATTCCGTCTACTACAAGTCAAGATCAAGATTGGTAAAACAAACTTGGTAAAAGACGCATTTTAGCGCTGTATTTTTTTTTCAAGGCGTTTCTGGCGCCCCCTTTAGCCCTGCGCCCTAGGCAGCTGCCTAGTTGGCCTAATGGTAGCACCGGCCCTGCCCCCAGACTGCTCTGCCTCCACAGCACGCTGGTGTCTCCTATTACGGTGGGGCTCCTAATCCATTGCAAGTTTTATCTGGGACTTGGTAGGAGCTCCATCCGATGGTGCTGAACTCGGTCCCTAAAATAGGTTCGCCACCACGGAGCACCTCGGGTGGCTCCTATAGAGCTCCAAATAAGCGCTGCAATGGAAGAGGCGCCCCACCGGAAGAGGCATCGCCAGCCTCCACCCGCTCCGCTCTTGGCCTCATCGGGCTCCAATGCCTTGCCTCTCCTACGGCGCCGATGCAGCATACCCACTGAAAGCATCGCAAGTGGAACTGGGGAGCACCACTTACACAGCGTAACGAACCCAGACCCTTAATCCACACCCGATCCAGTGACCCGGGGAGCCAAGGTGGTCAAGCCCCTGCTTTGCGTGCCGAATTCTCCAGGTTCAGTCCCCGGCACCTCCAGCCAGGGCAGAAGAGGCTCCTGTCCTGCATGAAACCCGGGAGAACCGCTGCCAGTCAGCACAGACAACCCTGAGCTGGATGGATCGGGGGGGTCTGACTCAGCCTGGGGCAGCTTCCTCTGTTCCTATTCAAATCGGCACTTTATTCAGAATCATGAGAGCCAGCATCTTACTTCATTTTTTTTTTGGAGAGCACCTGTTTTGCATGCAGGAGATCCCAGGTTCAATCCCCAGGTAGGGCTGGGAAAGAAGGTTGCCTGAAATCCTGAAGAGCTGTGGCCGGCCAGTGTGCAGACCCAGGATTGAGAACGTGTGGTCCTCTAGAGCAGTGTTCTCCAACCTTGGGTCCCCAGATGTTTTTGGCCTACAACTCCCAGCATGCCCCAGCCAGCGTAGGCCAAAAACATCTGGGGACCCAAGGTTGGAGAACACTGCTCTAGAGGTTGTTGGACTGCAGCGCCCAACATGATGAGAGGAGTTGAGCTGGATCAGACCAAGGGTCCATCTCATCCAGCATTCTGTTCACACAGTGGCCAGCCAGCTCTGGCTGGAAACTCACAAGCAGGACACGAGTGCAACAGCACCTACCTTTCCATGTTCCCCAGTAACTGGGGGTACTATCGGCATACTGCCTCTGCTACTGGAGGCGGCATACAGCCCATCGGGACTAGTAGCCATCGGGAGCCTTCTCCTCCGGGAATTTGTCCAGTCTCCTTTTAAAAAGCCATCCAAATCGGCGGCCATCGCTGCATCTTGCGGAAGAGAGTTCCGTAGTTACGGTAACTATCTGCTGTGTCAAGAATCCCTCACAATTGGCTAAGCTGCTACGCGGGCCAGGCCTGATGGAGCTGGCAGCGCAGCCCCTTCTGGAAGGCCGCATGTTCTGCACCGCTGGCTAGATTAGGGATGCCAAGACTCCTTTAGCCCCTAGGGCCAAATTCAATTTCGCAGGAGCACATTCCGGTGATGGGCGAGGCTGAAGGAAAGTGGGCAGGACCAGAGGCAAAGAGGGCAGCAGACCCAATGACCAAACATATCAGCGTACTGTAGCTTAAAGCTCTTAATGCCAGCATCCAGGGGCGCTGCTAGGAGCCAAAAAGATCCGGGGCTCAGGCCCACTCGAGACCCTTTAGCAATACAAATCCAGCTTCCCTTAAAATAAACAAATAAGTCGTGATTAAAGAGAGAGAGATATCTGTGTGTGTGTGTGTGTGTGTCACGCTCTCGTTCGCATCCTGAACTCGCATCCCTTATCTTTCCAGAGGCCTAGAAGCAGGAGCCTCCAGCTCGGGCAGGGCAAGGGGGTCGTGTTAAAACAAATACGTATCTAATGACAATACGCATTTCCCCAGGGGGTGTCTATCCCCCCCTCTCCTCGCTCCTGACTTCCAGCCATTGTGTCCAATTCCTGTTTGGCTGTCGCACACAATTGGGGAAGAATGGCCGCCAGTTGCGCGCAGTGACTCATTTCCTGTCTCGGCCGCGGCACAGCCCGGCCTCCAGATCCGTTACCAGGATGAAGTTGTCATGAAAAGGATTCCTCCATTAAAATCCTTCTGGAACTTCCACTGGAGCAGTGTTCTCCAACCCTGGGTCCCCAGATGTTTTTGGCCTACAACTCCCAGCATGCCCCAGCCAGCTCTGCTCTGCTGGCTGGGGCATGCTGGGAGTTGTAGGCCAAAACATCTGGGGACCCAGGGTTGGAGAACACTGCACTGGAGGCTTGCTGCCTATAGAGGGCACCAGAGCACCAGAATGAATTTTCGAGGGCACCAGAACTAGCAATTTCCTTTGAGCTTCCTCATTATCTGTCAAGGCTAAAAATTTCCTTCTTGTGAATGTGGCTATATTCCCCCCCCTCCACTTTTCCATAGGAATGTTCCTGGCTTGTGGCAAGCGGATCATTTGACTCAACTGCCAAGAGTCATTGAACATTTTAGATTTGGTTTTAATTTTTTTTATATATATAATGTTTTTATTGTGTATTCTATATTGTATTTTTTTAAATTGATTGTTGTAAACCGCCCAAAGAGCTTTGGCTGTTGGGTGGTATAGAACAATAATAATAATAATAATAATAATAATAATAATAATAATAATAATAATAATAATAATAATAATAATTTTATTTATTTATTACATTTATACCCCGCCTTTTTCCCTGCAAGGAACCCAAGGCAGCTTACATAATCCTCCTCCTCCTCCTCTCCACTTCATCCTCACAACAACCCTGTGAGGTAGGTTAGGCTGAGAGGCAGTGACTGGCCCAAAGTCACCCAGTGAGTTTCATGGCCAAGCAGGGACTAGAACCCGGATCTCCAAAGTCCCAGTCCAACACTCTCACCACTACGTCCACTCTATGCCACATTTATTATTATTATTATTATTATTATTATTATTATTATTATTATTATTATCATCATCATCATCATCATCATCATCATCATCATCATCATTATCTGCTACCCCTGCAAGCCTACATTGCCTGGGTTCAGACAACATGGTAACCCACACTCAAAGGTTGAGTATGGGTTGAGTGTGGGTTGTTGTTGAACTGCGGGTTGCAGTTGAAATGTGGGTCACTGTGTTGCCTGACCCCAGCCGAGATAGCAAACCACGGTGAACAACCCACAGTTCACAACCCAACAGCAAACCATGGTTTCTCTTCACGGGTTGTTCATGATTAACAAGCCATGGCTTGTTAGCGCAGTTAGGTTCAGATTGTGCGAACTTGCTAATCTAGATGTTATCAGTAAGTCTGAGTCTCATTGTTTAAGATTCAATCAAGGCCAAAGTTCTCAACCCATATTCCACACTTGAGTGTGGGTTATCATGTTGTCTGAACCCAGTCACTGAGAATGAATTTGGGCATGGCTGGTACTGGCTTCTTTCAGTAATGTGCCAGGATACATATAAAACAATTGCAGGTCTAAATTGTCTTTGAAATTGTTCGGGCTTAACAAGCATATGAAAGCCAGCATGGCACAGGGGTTAGAATGTTGGACTGGGACTCGGGAGATCTGGGTTCTAGTCCCCACTTGGCCATGAAGCTCACTGGGTGACTTTGGGCCAGTCACTGATTCTCAGCCTCACCTACCTCACAGGGTTGTTGTGAGGAGGAAATGGAGAGGAGGAGGAGCACCATGTAAGCCACCTTGGGTTCCTTGCAAGAGGAAAAAAGGCCGGATAGGAATGTAATAATAAATAAATGAATGAATATAGTTGCAAAATTTGCCAGCAGAATTTGAGAAGTACAACTGTGGCTCACGCTGGCTCAGCTTGTCTGAGCGTGGAAAGCTAAGCAGGGTCAGGCCTGGTTATGACTTGGATGGGAGACCCCTCCTCTAGTTTCCTGCATTGAGCAGGGGGTTGGACTCGATGGCCTTGTAGGCCCCTAACAGCTCTATGAAATCTATGAGAATATATAGCAGAAAACAAAGTATTTTAGATTTTTATTCTTAAGGCATTTATATTTTATCTCTCCAGCAGTTTGGAATGAGACGCTCTGCTGCCTACCTGAAAGTCACAATTCTGCAACAAAAAAACATCAAAGGGAAACTCCGGGGACTGTGTGAACTTGCTGATCTAAGTCTGAGTCTCCTTGTTTAGGACTCAATCAAGACCAAAGTTCTCTGGACAGATGTTCAATTAGCATAGCGAAGTTCAGATGATTGTGTTATCCCCAAGTGGCTGCTGTTGTGATGTATATATCTTGAATGCATTTGAATTTTGCATTAAAATGGTACAGGCTTTCTTTATCTTTTGCATTTTATGGTCTTCTGGTCCCACTTCAGGCATCTGATAAGATGAATTGTAGGCTGTGAAAGATTCTGCCAAAGTAAATCTGTTAGTCTTTAAGGTGCCACAAGATCCTTCTTTTGGGTTTGCTCAACAAACTAATATACCCTTCTGGGAATGTTATCAGTATAGCATGAAACGATATGCGTTTCCATACAATGTACTTGAAGGGTTGCCACACAGAGGAGGGCCAGGATCTCCTCTCGATCATCCCAGTTTGCAGGACACGGAATAATGGGCTCAAGTTACGGGAACCTAGATTCCACCTGAACATCAGGAGAAAAATTTCCTGACTGTCAGAGCAGTAAGACAATGGAACCAACTACCTAGGGAGGTGGTGGGCTCTCCCACTCTGGAGGCATTCAAGGTGCAGCTGGACAGCCATCTGTCAGGGATGCGTTGACCTGGATTCCTGCATTGAGCAGGGGGTTGGACTAGATGGCCTTGTGGGCCCCTTCCAACTCTACTTTTCTATGATTCTATGATTCTAAACTGAATTTCAAATCTATGGTTTTCTCACCTCACCCACCCACCCAACACCATCCAGCTCTCACAGGCTTCTCACTGTCAGTATTTCTCACGTTACTAGTCCTGCTGATTCTTGATACTGTACATTCTCTTTCCTGGCTTGGGCAGTTCCCAGGTCTGAGAGATTTTTGAACATTTACTTATTTGATTGATTTATACCCTGCCTTTGTACCAAAACACGGCACTCAAGGCAGCTTACAAAACCTCTTTAAAATACAATTTAAAAAACATAACAATTACAGAATAAAAAACAGCACCCAATCCAACAGGCCCACTTACAGGCCAAAGGCCTTCTTGAATAAAGCAGTCTTTGCCTGCTGGCAGAAGGACCTCGGAGAGGGAGCAAACCTAGCTTCCCTTGGCAGGGAGTCCCACAGCCTGGGAGCGGCCACCGAAAAGGCCCTCCCTTGCGTTGCCGTCAAACGCGCCTCTGATGAGTCGGTCTCGAAGGAAGGGCCTCTCCAGAAGATCTAAAGGACTGGGCAGGCTTGTGTGGGATCTAAAGGATCTAAAGGACTGGCGTCCCCATTAGATTGCACCCTCAGCCGGCCTTCCCTAACCCGGTGCCCACAAGATATTTTGGATTTCAACTCCTATCAGCCTAAGACGGCATGGCCAATGGTCAGGAATGCTGGGAATTGTAGTCCAAAACATCTGGAGGGCTGCGCGGGTTGGGGAAGGCTGATCCAAGGGGATAGGCCAGGGGACTCTCAGGACAGGAAAGTGTGTGGAAGGTGTCATTATATAGTTTAGCCACAAGGTGGCACTAGACTTAGCTACATCCGGGTGGAGAGAGGAGTGGATGTATTAATTAATTAGTTAATTAATTAATTAATTTCTATCTCACCTTTTCACCAAAAAAGTGGTGCTCAAGGCAGCTAACAAGAATATTATTATTACATTATATATATTATTATGTATATAATAATAATAATATCCCACCTTTCTTCCACCAGGTCTGGAAGTCTAGGAGCAGTGTTGTCCAACCTTGGGTCCCCAGATGTTTTTGGCCTACAGCTCCCAGCATGCCCCAGCCAGCTACGCTGGCTGGGGCATGCTGGGAGCTGTAGGCCAAAAACATCTGGGGACCCAAGGTTGGACAACACTGTCTAGGAGGCTACACGCAGCTCCCAGGTGGTCTCGCCTCCAAGCACTTCACCAGACCCGGACCGTCTTAGCTTCAGCAAGGTGGCTGCCTGCCTCATGTGCCTTCAGACCATGTCCTGGGAAAATCCAAATCCAAAACAAAATCTTAAATAAAAACATAACACAAACAGAAATAACTTAAAAACACACAAAAAATATATATATACAGTAATACCTTGGATTGCAAGTAACTTGGTCTGAGAGCATTTTGCAAGACAAGCAAAAAAAATTTAAATTTTTTTGACTTGATAAACAAGCAAGGTCTTGCAAGACAAGTAGTCCCTGTAGGGATGTAACCGCTTGCCTTGAGCGAGCGTCGCGGGCCGAAATCGGCCCCGCTCACGCCCGCCAGAGACTCGCTTTGATATAAGAGTGTTTTGGATTACAAGCACGGTTCCGGAACGAATTATGCTCTCAATCCAAGGTATTACTGTTTATAAGAAATAAACAGCACCAACCAATTAAAGCCCTCTTCATCAACAGACCAGCTTCTGTGCCAAAGGCCTGGCTGAGTAAAAACGACTTTGCCTGCTGGTGGAAGGAGAACAGAGAGGGGGGCCCTACCTAGCCCCTCTCAGAGCTGGGGAGGCAGCCACCAAGAAGGCCGTGTCTCGGGTCATCAGCAAACGTGTCTCTAATGGCAGCGGGACTGAGATAATGGGCCTCCCCGAAGACAGGGCCAGGGCCGCCAAGAAGCAGGGTGAGGCGCCTGTATGAGGTGGAGGAGCAGGAAGAGCGGCAAATTGTGCTACTCCCCAGGCAGGAGAGCCCGCTGCCACCTCCAGGGGGTGCTCTAGAGAGCCCCGCCAGCTGCTTTCCCGCCGTGGTACCGTATTTTTTCCGTGTATAAGACGCCCCCATGTATAAGACGCCCCCCGCTGGGCAGTTTCGCAACCGTGTGGTTCTCTCCTCGGCTTACTTCCGTGTATAAGACGACCCTCAATTTTTAGTCTAACGATTTTAGGAAAAAGTATAGTCTTATACATGGAAAAATACTGTATTTGCCGCAGCGAGAAAGTGGCCGGTGGGGCTGTTCGGAGCAGTCTCCAGCCCTCTGTTGTTGCGGGGTTCTCGTGGCCAGCACCTCGCAAAACCTCGGCCACGTGCCAACATTTCCCAAAACCCCAGAGCCACCGAGGTCTCTCAACTCTCCCTGCTGCCGCCGTGCAACCCTCCTTTCCTGCCCCAGCCCGGAGAGACCACCGCCTTTCCTTTGCTGTCGGGTGGGGCCCCTCCGGGCTGGGGCTGGTGGCGGTGGGCGGGGGGCGGGTTGCACGGCGGTGCCGCAAGTTCTTCTGCTTCAGGCGGCAGGAGAACCCGGGTAGGCTCATACGGGAGTTTCCTTGTTGTTCTTGTTGGAGAGCAGGGGCGGTGTCAGGTACCAAAAAGATCCGGGGCTTAGGCCCACAGGACAAAAAAGAAAGCACAAATTTGCATATGCTAATTTACATCTGCTCTAAAGTCTCTGTGTGTGTGTGTGTGTCTGTAAAGGGCCCTGTCTCCTAAGGACACCCCAATCTGTAAAAAGGGATTCATGGACAGGGGAGAGGAGGGCATTTGATTTCAGGAAAAAACCTCAGGCGGAAAGATTCAGAGGGGGGGGCAGCAGGAGGTGAAGCACATGTGGGCCAAAAGCCAGCTCATCCAGGGGGATCCGATGCAACAGAGATCCTCAGTCAGGGCCCCCGTAGCTTTCTTTCAGCAAGTGCCCATGGACAGCAGGGTGGTGGGACAGAGGGCCTCCCAAAGATTCGGGGCTCCAAATGAAAGATTCGGGGCTCCAGCCCTAGTGGGCTGCCCCCTAACACCGCCTCTGGTTGGAGAGGGGCAATAAAGTTCTTCTCACGCACCCTGCCTTCCCGAC
The DNA here is from genome assembly GCA_021292165.1 of Shinisaurus crocodilurus. Lineage (NCBI taxonomy): Eukaryota > Metazoa > Chordata > Lepidosauria > Squamata > Shinisauridae > Shinisaurus > Shinisaurus crocodilurus. Next base: position 12,616,841 of record CM037886.1, on the reverse strand, counting down.
TGACGCGTCCTCTAAGCCTTCCATGACAGAAGAGATCACCGTTCACCAGCAGCAGGAATCTACCTTTCTTTCCCGGCCACTCGAGACTGACTGTACCACTCCGTAGCTGCCCGTACCGCACCGGCAGAGCACTTGCTTTTGCGTGCGGGAGGTCCCGGGATCAATTCCCAGCCACTCTGTTTCAAAGGGTCAGGTGGCAGGAGGCAGGAAAGCCCCCTTTTGTGCCCGGGGTCCTGAAGAACAGCCGGCCGTCAGAGCAGATGGGAAAAGAGACGGACCTGGTCCACGGCGTCTTCCCGTGTTCCTGTTAGCTCAGTGTTCTCCAACCTTGGGTCCCCAGATGCTTTTGGCCTACAACTCCCAGCATGCCCCAGCCAGCTCTGCTGGCTGGGGCATGCTGGGAGTTGTAGGCCAAAAGCATCTGGGGACCCAAGGTTGGAGAACGCTGTCAGTTAGCAGGTCTCAGCTGAACCGTGCCAGGTATTTTCTGTGCCCCTGAAAAGCTCAGCACAGCGTGGTGAGGGGGGAAGCAGACGGCTGCCTTTTTCTTTCGGATGCCTGCCCACATTCTTATAATTACAGCCCTCCGGCATGTGAATTGCGCTGTCGTCAGGTCTAGCCCGGTCTCGGGGATTAGCTGACTAAAGGCCTAGAGGAGCAGCCCCGGAGAATTAAGTGGGGCTCTCGCTATGGAAAGCAACCCTGGTGTGTATCTCTATCATCCATATCTCAGTTGTCCTAGCAGGAGGAGAAGGAGAGGGGAAAATACAGTTCTGGTTGCTCCCGATGTCAAATTTGGCTTCATCAATAATTTCTAATGTATTTATTGCTACTTTTCAATGCTTTTCTTTAATACTAGCATTTCTAAAGGGGGCTGTGTGAAAGGGAGGAAGAGGGTTGCCCTTAGCTGCCAGCAGTGTAGGTAAGGACAAAAGGTTGCTCAGGCGGAACACCGACCCAGCGAGGTAGGCTGCCACCACCCCTTACGTCCAACTCAGCCTGAGCCGGGGGGACTCTCAGACCTCACAGGGCTTAAGAAATAAGGGCCCAAGAGGGCACCCTCTGTTTCAAAGTCCTAGACCTGGAACAGTAGTGATTAGCTCAGCAGAAGGCTCTGGACTTAGTACCAAGGCTTAATCAGGATGAAACACACACTTTCAAATCTGATTGGTGGCAAGCTTATTTACCGAAGGGGAAATGTAACATACAACAACACAGAGCAGTCTTTGGCAGGGGCGCTGCTAGGTACTGAAAAATAAATAAATATAAATAAATAAATAAATAAATAAATAAATAATAAAAGTTCTGGGGTTCAGGCCCGCAGGACCAAAAAATGCACACATTTGCATATGCTACTTTACATATGCTCTAAAGTAGGGCTCTCCAACCTTGGATCCCCAGATGTTGCTGGCCTACAACTCCCAGCATACCCAGCCAGGATGGCTAATGGCAAGGGATTCTGGGAGCTGTAGTCCAGCAACATCTGGGGACTCAAGGTTGGAGAGCCCTGCTCTAAAGTCTCTCTCTGTGTGTGTCTGTAAAGGACCCTGTTTCCTAAGGACACCCCTATTTGTAAAAAGGGATGTATGGACAGGGGAGAGGAGGGCATTTCAGTTCAGGAAAAAACCTCAGGCGGAAAGATTTGGGGGGGGGGGCAGCAGGAGGTGAAGCACATGTGGGCCAAAAGCCAGCCAATCCAGCGGGGTCAGATGCAACAGAGATCCTCAGGGCCCCTGCACTTTTATCTCATGGGCTGCCCCCTAACACCGCCTCTGGTCTTTGGAAACCGTGCTAGGTGAAAAGAACAAAGCTTACCTAAACCTGCCTAGATGCACCTAAGCACGGGTCTTCATATAGGACAGGACCGAGCAGACATATGCTTGCGGAGTCCAAAGCAAGGGCAGAAAAAGAGACGGGAGACAAACGGACCCAAACAAAGACCAAGGGCGGTCACAGCCCCCTTTGTGTTATACTCAGAAACCTGACAAATGTGGGGTGAACCTCCTTAGCGCATCACTAGCTGGCTAAATCGTTTCCCCAGACCTTTGGGGGGGGGGTTGCGGGGAGAAGAGAAGATCTCACAGAAGCCCGGCTGAGATCATTCAGTCTAATTGGCAAGAGTTCTGCTCTGGCCTTGAAGGGCCTTGAGAGACCAGGACAGCACGAGATAAACACACAGGCAGATGCTTTAACCATTGCGTGTGCAGGCCCCCATCTTCACGAAATGCCGCTTTCACAGGCCACTAGCTAGAACACAAAAGGGGGGGGAGAAGTTTTTCTTGACGGGACCTGCAATGAACTGTTGTCGCGTGAAGTGCTTTTGTTCAGAGTTCCGTGCCCCCTTTCGGGATTCTCTCCACTCCGTTGCGCCACCCCCCTCTCCACCTCCAGTTTTCCAGCTTCCCCCCCCCACTCCAACAGTCAACTGGGGAGGAGGAGGATTTGTGGAATGGGAATGCTGAAGATGGGGATCTGATATTGGGGGTAGTGGATCTGTTGCCCGTATTTGTAACGAAAGCCATCAATCTTTGGAAATGCCGTCAGTCCCGAGTGCACTGTCTGCTGCTCCAAAAGAAACCAGACCTGGGTCACGTGCTGCCCTAGACTTCTCACCGCTCGGGGAAAAATGGGGAGCATGCGACGTAGGGTGGCCACTTGCAAATCGCCCCCAAAAGAGGACACGCATCTCCAAAAAAAAGGGGGGGGGGCGAGGACACTGATTTGCATACATTTTGCATATGCTAACTTATATGTATAGATGCAGATTCAGGAATAATCACAGCGATTTAAACAAACGCAGTCCGTAAGCCGCCTTAGGGTTCCTTGCAGGAAGAAAGGCGGGGTATAAATATAATAAATGAATAAAATAAGTACATCTCCCTGAAGCGTGGAAGGCCATGGCCAGGTGACCTGAGTGCTGTCGTCGATGGGCACCTCCAAAGCCCGGCTCTTCTTTCTGATGGCTCTTTCTCTTTAAACCAGACTTGGACTGGACGGTGCTTCGACGCCGTAAAAATAGAGGACAGTCCTCTGTGAAAGAGGGCTCGTGGCCACCGTCGGGGCATATCCCTTTTCCAACAAGCTCCTCGGGACGAGAACAGGAGGAGCATTTCATGTACAGTTTTCATAGATGCATAGATTTCATAGATCATAGAGTTGGGAGGGGCCTACAAGGCCATGGAGTCCAACCCCCTGCTCAATGCAGGAAACTAGAGGAGGGGTCTCCCATCCAAGTAATCACCAGGCCTGACCCTGGAAGATATTGTCAAACTTGAAAAGTTGCAGAGAAGAGCAGCCAGAACGGCCAAGGGATTCGGAGCCAGCTCCCCTATGAGGAAAGGTTACAACGTCTGGGACTGTTTAGCTTCGACAGAAGGCGAAGAAGGCAGACGTGACAGAGGTGTACAAAATTATGCATGGTGTGGAGGGAGCAGAGAGGGTGGTAAGAGGAGACCAGTGTGGTGGCCTCACCTCGAGAGGTTTTGCGTTGTTGCTGGTAGGACAGACCCACCCGTGGACTGGGGCAGGTCCAGCAAGACACACCTGTAGCTCCTCACCTGATGATCTCACCAAGGCAAGCCATGGCTGGATTCTTTTCATAGAATCATAGAAAAGTAGAGTTGGAAGGGGCCTACAAGGCCATCGAGTCCAACCCCCTGCTCAGTGCAGGAATCCAGGTCAAAGCATCCCTGACAGATGGCTGTCCAGCCGCACCTTGAACGTCTCCAGAGTGGGAGAGCCCACCACCTCCCTAGGTAGTTGGTTCCACTGTCTTATTGCTCGGACAGTCAGGAAATTTTCCCTGATGTTTAGGCGGAATCTGGGTTCCTGTAACTTGAGCCCATGATTCCGTGTCCTGCAAACTGGTACCTGGGTCATCTTCAGCAGGTTCCCTGGCCTGCATCCTGTTCCACAATGTCTGGCTACTACTATTATGTCTAAGAAAGGTTTGAGGAATGTCTGCCTTAGCAGGGCCGGCGGCTGAAACAGACCATTCCGGCTGGAGCAGGAATCCAAAAGTACCGAGTGGAATCTTCTGTTGTTTTTAATGTCGCCCTGTCTTAAAGGTTTTATCCTAGTTTCAACTTTCCCATGGGAAAAGTCCAGCATGCCATGAAAACAAGCGTGTGCCTTCCCCGTCCCTGCTCTCCGCCCCCCAGTAATTAATTCCAGAAGGAAATGAAGGGGGGGGGGAGAGAAGAGAGAGAGAGAGAGAACAAAATCCACATCAGATTAAAAAGGAAATATTAATTTGTCACCTTTTCTAGGAGTAAACTTGTAGCCCAGACTGTTTAGCCTAACTCGAACAACTGCAACTGTCAGTTTTGTTTCTCCATGCCCCATTGGGCATGCTTTTGCACAATTAATGTGATTTTTGCTATTGCATGGAGCTGGCTGGGGGTGATGGGAGTTGTAGTCCAACACCTCTGCAGGGCGCCAACTTGGGGAAGGCTGCTCTAGAATCGGTTTTTAAACCGATGGGGTTGTCGTTACGTGTGAACAGCCAGCCATGTCAAGCACCCTTTTCCAAATACATATTTGCATGGGCCGCGAGAGAGTGGCGAGAAAGAATCCTGCCGAATGCCGCAGAGCACCCGCCCGCACAGACGCATGCCAGCCCGTAAAACCGAAGAGCACAAACTGCTCTCCATTCCGCCTCTGGGGAGTTTCTCTTATCGGTGTGGGCCTGATGAGAGCCAGAAGTCTGTGAAGCAGCTTAGTAGATGGCCCTATTCCCCCGCCAGTCGGCCATGGCTTCTGATAACCTAATCTGGAAGATTTAGAATAATAATATGCCCCCCTCGCAATGTTTAACGCAGGGAACTCAAGGGAATTCCTCCAAGAGTACGCGAATGTTTTGGAACTGGTCCCGGAGCGATGGTGCAAGACTTAAGACTCAAGGCCAATGTAGGCTAGATGGATCCTCAAATGAGGCTCTGCCCCCCCCAATCGCATATAAAACAGGGTCTGTTTCCTCCCCCAGGCTGCTGCACTCAATGTCCTGCGTGTGGGTTTCCCGTCTGGGGCGGCTGGCTGGCCGCTGTGTGAGCAAAATGCTGGGCAAGATGGACCCTTGTTCTGATCCAGCAGGGCTCTGCTTACATTCTTATGTTAATTTTTAGTTTGTTTGGATGTCTCTGTGTGGTCCCCCTCTCCAACGCATCAGCATACCTCTCCCTGCATTTCCCTATGTCTGGGGTCTCCAAGGTATCACCCGTGGGTGCCAAATGTGCCCACCACAAACACATCTCTTGGTACGCTCCAGGCTCCCTGTCCCTCCTGATTTTTATATTTGAAATATATTTTAAATGTTTATTTGTTTTTTTAAAAAATGTTGTTATAATATACCCACAGTGGCAGCCATCTTGTGAATGGGCAAGCCGCCTCCCCCATGGCAACCATTTTGTGAGAGCACCCACGATGCTCTCTCAAGAATTCCAAATGCGCGTAGCGGCGAGAGTGTCGGACCGGGACTGGGGAGATATCCGGGTTGTAGTCCCCCCACTCGGCCACGGAGCTCACTGGGTGACTTTGGGCCAGCCAGTCACTCACTCACTCACTCACTCTCAGCCTCACCCTACCTCACAGGGTTGTTGTGAGGATAAAATGGGGAGGAGGAGGAGGACTATGTAAGCCGCCTTGGGTTCCTTGCAGGGAAAAATGGCGGGGTATAAATAGAATAAATAAATAATACAATACATTTTCATAGCCCGGCTTTAGCAACACAAATGAAATCAACAGAACAAAAGCCGCACAACCTGAAGCTCTGTCAATTTTATCCATGAAACCTCACTCTCCTCTCCAACGAAACTGAAGCAGAAGTCACGGTTCCCAGGTGGTTGCCATCCCTCCAAGCGTGTCTCTTCTTTCCCTCATCTCCCCCACTTCCTATCTTAGAGACGGTTCCCATGCGCCGTTTTTAGCCTGAGAGTTCACGGCCCTTTTAAGTGGCTTAAGCGCAGCAGGCGGGTTGACCCTCCTAACTAATCCTAATGTCTGTAAACTTCAGCAAAGTTCACTTATCATGCACACTGAACGGGGACGCTGTTAAAAGAGGCAAGTATCTCTCGTGCTCTCCCTCTCTGCTCGAATTCCCACCCAGAAATTCTTGACCCTTTAAATATATTTTTTTCTCATCCTCATCCTCATTTCTATGCTGCCCAATAGCCGAAGCTCTCTGAGCAGTTCACAACAATTCATAAAAAAAAACCCCACAGAAACCGCAGATACAATAAAAACCGCATAAAATTTCCAATCTACAAAATTCAAGAGAATTTAAAACAATTTAAGCAGCTAAAATAGGTTCCCCCCCCCCCCCAATACAAATAGACTGACATAAAAGCCCCATTGAATGCCATTGAATGCCTCGGAGAAAAGGACAGTCTTAACTTGCTACGGAAAAGATAGCAGAGTTGGTGCCAGGCGGGCCTCAGTGTGGAGATTGTTCCGCAGTCTGGGGGCCACCACTGAGAAGGCCCTTCCCCTTGTGGCCGCACTCCGAGCCTCCCTCAAAGGTGGCACTCGGAGGAAGGCCTCAGATGTTGACCATAGTGTCTGGGTAGGCTGAGGTTGGGAGAGGCGCACCGTCAGGTATTGCGGTCCCAAGCCATGTAAGGCTTTATAGGTTAGAAGCAGCGCCTTGAATCGGGCTCGGAAGCAACCAGGCAGGCAATGCAAATGGGCCAGAGCTGGTCATATATATCTATATCTACATACAGTCATGCCTTGGATTGAGAGCATAATTCGTTCCGGAAACGTGCTTGTAATCCAAAACACTCTTATATCAAAACGAAATTAATTTAAGCCGTACTACAGTACTTGTATTGCAAGACGTCGCTTGTATATCAAGTCAAATAAATAAATAAATAAATAAATATTTAAAAATTTGCTTGTCTTGCAAAACGCTCTCAAACCAAGTTACTTGCAATCCAAGGTATTCCTGTGTATATATATCTCAACACTGACTTTGAATTTGTCAATTTCTTTTGGGCGGGGCACACACAAACCAACATTCAGCATGATGTGAACCTCTTCCTGGCCTACAGATGAAGGGCTGGAAGAGCATACGGTCCCGCGGCACTTTACAGCAGAGGTGGGGAACTTGTCACTCCAGGGCCGCACAGGACTTGTCGTTCGATTTCACGCAGGCCGCGGAGTTCCTGGCAGCTCCGCCCTCCGGTCAAGAGATACTTCCCAGCCCTGTCAAAGCAGGCAGGGCAAGTTGAGCTCTTCAAAGGCGTGGCTCCATCTGGATCCACTCTTTGAACAGGCATCCTTTTTGTGGTGTGTGTGTGTGTGTGTGTGTGGTGGGGCTCCTTTTCCATTGCAGGTTTTGCAGCTTTTATTTGGAGCTTCATAGGAGCTCTCCATGGTGCTGAACTTGGAGCACCAAGTTCAGCACCTATGAAGCTCCAAATAAAACCTGCAAAACCTGCAATGGAAAAGGAGCCCCGACGAAATAGGAGTCCCCGGCCCCCCCTGTGATAGATAGGGGTGAGGCGTATATGGGAACATAGGAAGCGACCTTATACTGAGTTGGTCCATCTAGCTCATAGTCCTCCTCCTCCTCCCCATTTTATCCTCACAACAACCCTGTGAGGTAGATTGTCAACACTGACTGGCAGCAGCTTTCAGGCAAGGGGGGGGGCTTGTCTCAGCCCCACATGGAGAAGCCGCGGATCGAACCTGGGGCCTTCTGCATGCAAAACAGGGGCTCTACCACCGAGCCACGGCCCTTGTGCATGATGTGTGACTGGATGGACTGGAGGCACGTGAAGTTTAGCCAGTAGAAGAGAATGATCTGCAACCTGGGAGGCTGCAGGCTCCAATCTCACCCGTGTCATGACCTTCGACAATCCATTATCTTTCCGTCCCCAGACTTCGATCTGCGGTGTGGGAGTAACAACACTGGCCTCCCTTACAAGGACGTTGTAAGGATGTCTGAGGTGTGTGTGTGTCGTTCCCCCCTCCCACCCCGTGCGCAAAGATCTTTTGTACTTCTGCAAACCTTGGCGTTCCCCCCCCCCTAAGCCCGCTGACACCTCCAGAGAAAAGGCCCTGGTCGATCTTAATATCTGAGCTGGTGGGCGTGGGCGCTGGGCACTCCTTGAGGGCCCTTGGGGTCCCGAGCTCTGTAGGGCTTTAAAGGTCGTGGTTTTGCACGGCTGTGGGTGGGGGACGTTTTTGCCAGAATATGCTGCAAGTATTTTGCAAGAGCCCCCCTCGTCTGCACTTACAGGGATTGTGCTGAGGTTCGGCACATGATTTCAGGCGCGACCCGATGCAAGTTTAGACAGAGAAAAAGGCCTGCAACTCCCAGCATGCCCCAGCCAGCATGGCTGGCTGGGGCATGCTGGGAGTTGCAGGCCTTTTTCTCTGTCTAAACTTGCATCGGGTCGCGCCCTTCTTATATCAGTGGCTTAGCAGTCTTAACCTTGCTGCATTTGGGGGCCCTCCTGCTCATTCTGCTGAGTGGCCCAAAGTCCTGCCCTGGTCTTGATCATTTTAGCTGCCCTTTTTCCAACTCCACAATGTCCTTTTTTTAGGTGTGGTGACCAGAACTGTACACAGTATTCAAAGTGCCGTCACACCATAGATTTGTACGAAGGCAGTATGTTCTTGGCACTTTCATTTTCAATTCCTTTCCTAATTATGCCGAACACATGGAGTTTGCCTTTTTCACAGCAGCCGCACGCTGGGTCGACATTTTCACTTGAGTCTTCCCGAGATCTCTTGCTTGCTCAATCAGATCCCATCAACTTATATGTGAAGTTGGGGATTTTGGGGGATCACTTTACACTCGCTTACACTGAACCGCCATTTGCCATTTTGATGCCCAATCTCCCAGTTTGGAGAGATCCTCACAATCCCTTTTTGTTTTCAGCACCCTAATTAGTTCCAACTTGGAAGCACATTTTGCATTAGAGGGAAGGGAAGGATAGAATTCCATGCGGACTCCGAATCGAGTTCCGATAACAGAATCCCAAAAAAAATCTCTCCTATCGCAGTTTCAGCCCGGAGATGTCTGTTGATGCATAGATACATTTCAGAACTGGTGTTCCACACCCTCTGCTTGCATGTCAGCTGTTTCCTGAAAGTGTGTCTGGAGCCCCTGCAGAAAGAGAGGAGGGGGCGGCGATGGTGGGAATCACATGTGACCATCCTCGCTTTCTTCCAATTACTCACTACACAATCCATGCCCAACAATAGGATTAAAGTGCTTCCCACAGTTGGCTGTCTAGTCGGCCGCTGCAAACGAGCTATTTTGTCCTAACGAGGCACATTCTCCTGCCTCCCCGAGCTGTGTACCAAAGGAGCCCAGACTGCGCACGGAACACACAATCCAGACTGCGGGAACAGACGCAGAGCAGAACACGCTTCCAATGTTTCTGATCCCCGTTCTTTTGAGAGTTTCCCCGAAACAGATGGGGAAATGAGCCGTTCGGGTCTCTCATCATCCGAAAGGCCTCCTATGTGTGGCCAGGGTTTCTCACCGGGCCCCGTGGCGTGGTGCACGTGACTTTTGCCCTGGCGAAAAGTCCAGGTTCCATATGCGAGCCAGACAAAAGCCTTGGTAGGGAGACAAGAGCACCGGTGGAGGTTTTCCCATGCAAGTGGGACCCACAACGAAAGGTTGTAGAGCAAAGTGCTCCGTGTTCAGGATTCCAGTCGCCCAGTCACGCCCTTTTCCAGGGTACTCCATTCCACCACCCCATTTAACCATGCTCCCCCCTGTTCTCACTGAGCCATTTTTTGGGGGGGAGGGGTTCCTCCCCTCCTCTCTCTATAGCAGTGTTTCTCAACCTTGGGTCCCCAGATGTTTTTGGCCTACAACTCCCAGCATGCCCCAGCCAGCTATGCTGGCTGGGGCATGCTGGGAGTTGTAGGCCAAAAACATCTGGGGACCCAAGGTTGAGAAACACTGCTCTATAGTACTTCTGTGGACTTTGAGATTCCCACAAGCCCACTGATATCTCCCTCTGATGCAGTTTTGGCTACATAAGCAACTGCTCCCACCACCTGATCACCAGATACAGAGGGAAATAATGTATCCAGAGAAATAAATCAAGAACCTTTTAGGCCGGAGAGTCCTGTGCATGTCACTTTGGGGCGAGTAGGTCCAGCTGAACATGCCGAGACTTACTTCTGAGCAGATGTGCATAGTCTTTGGGGGGTTGGCAAGTGAGCTGTCCAAGTTAAGGGTTGCCAATGTTTTTTTTTTTTTTTATACTGGTCTCTGCTCCTGTGCCTTGAACGGCAGCCCTACAACAGAAACTTAGCAGGTTTCGCAGCGATGGGGAAATGTCCGCCTGGTTGATTTATGCATGCCAAAAAACTGCAATTACAGGCACAGGGGGCGAGCCAGAAAAAAAATTATTGGCCACCACCTCTCATAGAAGGCGTGTTGGATGCAGTGGTAGCGTCTAAGACGGTGTGGCATAGTACCTAAAGTAGCCTTCCCCTAGATTAGAATGATTGGCAGAGCAGGTGTCAAAGGTAGGTGTGGTCGGGCATAGGAGACAGGGTCCTTTAAACACACACACACACACACGCACGCACGCACGCACGCACACACACACAGGCTTGGCAGCATGTGTAAATTAGCATACGCAACTCTGTGTATCTTTTTGTCCTGTGGGCCTGAGCCCAGGATCTTTTCAGGACCTAGCACCGCCCCTGCGCCCTGGGAGCCAATCAGAGCTCTGATTGGCTCAGGGAGGGGGAGGGCCTTTGGAGCGGACCAGAGGGGGAACTACCTCCCTCTGTTTCTCCAACACAGGCCACTGGCAAGGCTTCAGCATTGCCAAATATAAAAGTATATGCTCCTCCCTACAAAAATGAAAATATAAATAACGCCTCACCTGCGCATAGAAAACCAGCATGTCAGGGACAATGGCAGCAGCCGAATCTTCTGCCTGCCATGCTTGTTTTCTATGCACAGGGAGTTGCTCTTGTGTGTATGTGTGTGTTGTTGTTGTTATTGTTATTGTTGTGTTGTGGGGGAGAATTCCATCAGAAGGGCCCCCTACTTGCACCCCGAAGTGGCAGCGTCCAGACACAGCAGGGGTGTTGAACCTTTTCCAGCCCCCGGGCTGCATTAAATTTTGGACAGGCTCTTGGCGGCCGCATTCTAGTGGTGGGCGAGGACCGAAAGCAAAAGGGGCAGGAGAAAGGCAAAAGGTGTGGGACCAAAATACCAGAAGAGTTGGGCTTGAAGCCACAGGAGAGGCATTTCAACCTTTCAGAATGGGGAGGAAACAGCCAGTGGAGGCCAGAAGCGCCGTTAAAGTTCAGGCTGAAACCCGGAGTGGATACACTGCCCCACTGACATTGAAGCACTGGTTAGGCAGTGAAAAGTAGAGTTGGAAGGGGCCTACCAGGCCATCGAGTCCAACCCCCTGCTCAGTGCAGGAATCCAGGTAAAAGCATCCCCGACAGATGTCTGTCCAGCCGCACCTTGAATGCCTCCAGAGTGGGAGAGACCACCACCTCCCTAGGTAGTTGGTTCCATTGTCTTATTGCTCTGACAGTCAGGAAATTTTTCCTGATGTTTAAGTGGAATCTGGGTTCCTGTAACTTGAGCCCATTATTCTGTGTCCTGCAAACTGGGATGATCAAGAAGAGATCCTGGCCCTCCTCTGTGTGACATCCCTTCAAGTACTGGAAGAGTGCGATCATATCTCCCCTCAGTCTCCTCTTCTGAAGGCTAAACATGCCCAGTTCTTTCAGTCTCTCCTCATAGGGCCTTGTTTCCAGTCCCTTTATCATCCTTGTTGCCCTCCTCTGAACCCTCTCCAGTTTGTCTACGTCCTTCTGAAAGTGTGGAGCCCAGAACTGGACGCAGTACTCAAGATGAGGCCTAACCAGTGCCGAGTAAAGGGGAATTATCACTTCACGCGATTTGGAAGCTATACTTCTATTAATACAGCCCAAAATTGCATTTGCCTTCTTTGCAGCCACATCGCATTGCTGGCTCCTATTCAGTTTGTCATCTACCACAATTCCAAGATCCTTCTCACTTGTAGTATTGTTGAGCCAAGTGTCCCCCATTCTGTAACTCTGCATTTGGTTTCCTCTCCCTAGGCGCAGCACTTGGCATTTATCCCTACTAAATTTCATTCTGTTGTTTTCGGCCCAGCGCTCCAGCCTATCAAGGTCGCTTTGAATTCTCAAAGATAATAGATAGTGGTTCTGAGAGTTCTTCTGCCAGTTCCTTTATTACTCTAGGATGCAGCTCGTCAGGCCCTGGAGATTTAAACTTGTTCAGAATAATCAGGTGCTCCTTGACCATTTGCCTATCAATCTCAAGCTGCAATCCTGCCCCTTCAATCTGCTCTTCAGGTTTGCCAGGGGGGTCATAGACCCTCTTTTGGGAGAAGACCGAGCCGAAGTAGGAATTGAACACTTGTCCTTCCTTCCACTTCCTATATGTGTCCTTTTTTGTGTTCAGGTCATCTTTGAGTTTATTGTGAAGCCACATTGGCTTCTTCTGTTGCCCTCTGCCTTTTTTCCTTGTGGGAATTGTTTGCAATTCTGCCTTTGAAATTTCCTTTTTTAAAAACTCCCACCCATCCTGGGCTCCTTTTCTCATTAGTCACTTGCCATGGGACCTTACTTATCACTGATCTGAGTTTGTTAAAATTGGCTTTCCTAAAATCCAGGGTACGCATTTGGCTACACTCAGCTTTTGCTTCCTTTAGAATCAAGAACAGTAATACAGTAATACCTTGGATTGCAAGTAACTTGGTCTGAGAGTGTTTTGCAAGACAAGCAAAATAAAAAAAATTTTTTTTTGACTTGATAAACCAGCAAGGTCTTGCAAGACAACGTAGGGATGTAACCGCTCGTCTTGAGCGGGCGTAGTGGGCCGAAATCGGCCCTGCTCACGCCCGCCAGAGACTCGCTTTGATATAAGAATGTTTTGGATTACAAGCACGGTTCTGGAACAAATTATGCTCTCAATCCAAGGTATTACTGTATAACATGGTCACTTTCCCCCAAAATTCCTGAAACTGCCACTTTATCCACTAACTCGTCTCTATTGGTTAGAATCAGGTCAAGGATAGCCGATCCTCTAGTTCCTTCCTCCACTTTCTGTAGGAGGAGGTTATCAGCAGCACAACTCAGGAATTTCTTGGAGGGGCCATGTTTGGCAGAATTTGTCTCCCAACAGATATCAGGGAAATTGAAGTCTCCCATTACTACCACATCGTGCCTCCTATGCCTCCTTGAAACAATGGCAATTTGCTTTTCTAAAGTTTCATCCTCGTCTTCAGGACTTTTCAAAAGTTTCATCCACCTCGATTGGGTGGTCGGTAGTAGACTCCAACCGCCATGTTCGTCTTATTCTTTGCCCCCTTTATTTTAACCCAGATGCTCTCAATGGGGCTGCCAAGGTCTTCTTCCTGTATCTCTGTGCAGAGAGACGTATCTTTAACATACAGCGCAACTCCACCTCCCTTTCTGTTGCTTCTGTTCCTTTTGAACAAGTTATGTAAGAACAAGGATTATGTAAGTCGCCTTGGGTTCCTTGCAGGAAAAAAGGCGGGGTATAAATATAATAAATAAATAAATAAATAAAAATAAAATTCCAGCCACGGGAGTCATCCCACCAGGTTTCAGTTATCCCTATCAAGTCGTATTTGCCCTCATGTATCAAGAGTTCATGTTCGTTCTGTTTGTTGCCCATACTCTGGGCATTAGTATAGAGACATCGAAGACTATGTGCTTTATAGTCTGACTTTTCCTCTACATTTTGTAGTAGACTATCACTGGGTACTGCTGGAGCTGTTCTCTCCGTTGTGGCACAGAGGCCTTCTTCCATTGTTACCCCCGAGTTTATGTCTCCCTCCCCTGTTGGATTCAGTTAAAGCCCTCCTGATTAGGTTCCTCATGCTGTGGCCAAACACATTCTTCCCAGTCCTTGTGAGGTGCAACCCATCCTTTGCCAGCAGTCCATCTTCCAGGAAGTGTAGCCCGTGGTCCCAGAATCCAAATCTCTCGCGTCGGCACCACCTTCGTAGCCAGTCATTCACTTGGAGTATTTTTCTTTCCCTTTCTATTCCTCTTCCAAGTACTGGAAGGATGGATGAGAAGACTATCTGGGCCCCAAAGTTCTTGAGTTCCCTTCCCAGCTCTTCAAAGTCTGCCATGATTTCTTTGTAACTCCGCTTGGCAGTATCATTTGTACCCACACGGAGAGAAGAAAGGGGTATGTGACGGTGGGCTGTATGAGCCTCGGCAGCTGCTCTGTCACATCCTTAATCCATGCACCGGGGAGACAGCACACCTGGCGAGTCCATGGGTCTTTGTGACATACTTTGGCTTCGATCCCCCGCAGGAGGGAGTCTCCCACAACTAGTACTCTTCTCTTCCTCTTGCTGTAGGCCTTGGTTTGATTGCCTCCACTTGACTGACCTTCAGCCTCTTGCTCGCTGTCATGTTGGGTGCCCGGTAATCCGTCCTCTGCAGGCTGTCCTCTGCTCTCGTCCTCAAGTACATGGAAGCGGTTCCATAGCTCCACTGCTTCCACAGGCGCAGAATGTCTTCTAGTTCTTCTGCTCCTAACAGTCGCCCTTTTCCAGGGAGTTCCCCCTACGTTATTTTCCCTTGCCTCTGCAGTCTCCAACTCTGCCTCATTCTGCCGTTGCCCTTCTGGCTCCTGTTCTACGCTTTGCTGCTGCAGATCCATCGTTCTGTCTAAGAACTCTTCACTTTCTCTTATACTCCTGAGGGTTGACACTTGCTGCTCCAGTCCTCTGGCCTTTTCTTCCAACAGCGTGACCAGCTTGCACTTGTTGCACGTGTAGGCCCTGTTGATCTCCGGCAGGAAAACAAACATTGCACACACATTGCAGCTCACCATCACTGCAGATTCCTTTCCTTCCATAGTTCTCTGTTCCCTTTATGTTTCTGCCTTTCTTTTCGTACCGGAATGGCCGGTGCCTTGTCCTGCCTTCCCTGAATGTCAACAACAGAGTCCCCCTGGCCTATAAGTGTGTGGTATTAGAACAAAACAAACAATCTAGAAAATTTCTTAGGGACTTCCCCCTTGACCTCCCCTGCCCATTTGCTCTCCCTGTGCACTCGCTCTGTTCGCTCGCTCTCTGGGAGCCTGCCCGCCTATCACAGCCCCCAAAACAGCTGGAGCCTCTCTCCTGTGCTCCTGCTCAGCTGCGAGTCAGGAACATTGAGTTCAGTGGGGCTTACTCCTGGAAAAGTGTGCAGAGTATTTTTGTAGCCCCTCTCTCTCCTCATTAAAAGGGGGGGGGTATTATCCATGAGAAAATCGCCATAAGCAAGTTTAAAAATAGTGACTATTTTAAAATATAATTACTATCCAGCATTGCAGACTTGTGGTGCAGCCTCATTGTACTGAGTGGCACAGAGAGAAGTGGGGGGCGGAGGCACTTTCAAGGGGTGCGTAGGAGGCACCCTTGAAAGTGAAGGGAAATCATAGATAATAAAAGCTTTCTTTCTCTGAAACCAATTAATGTCCCAGCTCTTGAAATCTTGAAGCGGTTCAGTCTCTCAGAGTGGCGTTTCCGTTACCTGTGTTAAAACAGATCAAATTGAGTAATTGCATTTTAAATATTGTGATTTCCGTTCAAGGTAAGTACGGTATGCTAAAAGGTAAGGTGGGTGTTTGTAGAACTCGGTGTGAGAGGCATCCAAACCGCATTTTGTTTCCGAATGGCTTTCCGTTTTTTTTTATTTTTTATTTATTTATTATATTTATACCCCACCTTTTTTCCTGCAAGGAACCC
Source organism: Shinisaurus crocodilurus (assembly GCA_021292165.1). Classification (NCBI taxonomy): domain Eukaryota; kingdom Metazoa; phylum Chordata; class Lepidosauria; order Squamata; family Shinisauridae; genus Shinisaurus; species Shinisaurus crocodilurus. The sequence continues at coordinate 12,601,074 of CM037886.1, read as the reverse complement.
AAGGCAGCTTACATAATCCTCCTCCTCCTCCCCCTCCTCCCCTCCATTTTATCCTCACAACAACCCTGAGAGGTAGGTTAGGCTGAGAGTCAGTGACTGGCCCAAAGTCACCCAGTGAGTTTCATGGCTGAGCGGGGACTAGAACCCGGATCTCCCGAGTCCCAGTCCAACACTCTCACCACTATGCCACACTGGCATAGGGTCAGCCTTTTTAAAGAATGACAGTGAGAGAAGCTATGCAAGAGCTCAATTGCTGCATGAGACCACCTTGCAGACTGCCTCAATTGCTATAATAGACAATCAGACCACCTCACCTTTGCAAGATGAGGGTGCAATCCTATGCATGTTTAGACAGAAAAAAGTCCTACCACTCCCAGAATTCCCCAGCTAGCATGCTGGGAGTTGTAGGACTTTTCCCCCCTGTCTGAACATGCATAGGATTGCGCCCTTAAGCTTTGCAAGAGATCAGTTGTAAGTCAATTAAGAGCGGGACTTTGTAGTGTAACACAGCAGACTACAATCTACAATCAAGTTACTTCAGGGAATTTTCATGGATTATTGCCACTTTGTCACTTGAGTGCAGTTATTCCTAAATACATAAATTTACAGCAAGGATTAGATAGACTGCTGGAAGCCTGAATGAATCCCACTTCATATCTGGTCCTCAGGATAGCCCCTGCAGCATCACTAAACCCGTCTGCAATATTCATCCTGATGGGTTTCTCCCACATGGATTGAGAAACGGGCAAATAGCTCTTTAACCCTTCCTCAAAGTGAGAGGAAACCCCTCCCTCTTGGGAATTGTAATAAGTAACCTCTGGAGGAGGCCCCTTTTCTTTTTCTTTTACTGAGCTTGCCCTAAAGCAGTGTTCTCCAACCTTGGGTCCCCAGATGTTTTTGGCCTACAACTCCCAGCATGCCCCAGCCAGCTACGTTTTTGGCCTACAGCTATGTTTTGTACAGCTACAGCTATGTTTTTGGCCTACAACTCCCAGCATGCCCCAGCCAGCGTAGCTGGCTGGGGCATGCTGGGAGTTGTAGGCCAAAAATATCTGGGGACCCAAGGTTGGAGAACACTGCCCTAAAGGGATATGCCCCTAAGGTGGCCATGTGCCCTCTTTTACAGAGGACTGCCCTCTATTTCAAAGGCATCTGCTATTAGAAGGGCTGTCCAGTTCAAAGTCCGGTATAAAGAAAAAACCATCAGGAGGATGAGTCGGACCTTGCGGTCGCCCATCAATCTTTAGCAGCTGCACAGCAGACTGAGCAAGACACGTGGGTCACCTGGTCACCGTCTCCCACACTATGGGGAGATGTATTCTATTTCTATTTGAATTACAGTGATTCTTTATAAATTTGCACCTGTACATATAAATGATAAATGTGGCTTTCCCCCGAGTCCCATGGATTCCGTGGACCCGTTTTTCAATTTTTTTGGGCGGGGGGGGGGCACGCGGATTTGTGCTTATGCATATCAACGCATAATTTTGGTGAAAAAATCCTGGTCCCCTCAACGAGCAGATGACGGAATGAAAGACTCCTAATGATCTGCAAAACAGGGACAGAACGGATTTAACAAACTCCGTGCAAACTTTGTGTGGATATAAGAACCTAAGCAGAGCCCTGCTGGATCAGACAAAAGGTCCATCTCTAGTCCGGCATTCTGTTCACGCCGTGGTCCACCAGCTGCCCACGGGATCCCGCAAGCAGGACATGAGCGCAACGGCACCCTCCCGCCCATGTTCCCCGGTGGACATAGGCATCCGATTGCTCTGGAAGCCTAGCGCATGTGTGCATGCATACATAAACAATGCTTTAAAAGCTCTTCCCTACCCATTTCTCTGAGCCCCCCAGGCAAAATCCAGACAGCATTTTATTGGGGCCAAGCAGCAGCAAATAGGGAGTATCTCTGGTAATTAGGGGTGGTTGGGTCATATACTTCATAGAATCATAGAAAAGTAGAGTTGGAAGGGGCCTACAAGGCCATCGAGTCCAACCCCCTGCTCAGTGCAGGAATCCAGGTCAAAGCATCTCCAACAGATGTCTGTCCAGCCGCACCTTGAATGCCTCCAGAGTGGGAGAGCCCACCGCCTCCCTAGGTAGTTGGCTCCATTGTCTTATTGCTCTGACAGTCAGGAAGTTTTTCCTGATGTCCAGGCGGAATCTGGGTTCCTGTAACTTGAGCCCATTATTTCGTGTCCTGCAAACTGGGATGATCGAGAAGAGATCCTGGCCCTCCTCTGTGTGACAACCCTTCAAGTACTGGAAGAGTGCGATCATATCTCCCCTCAGTCTCCTCTTCTGAAGGCTAAACATGCCCAGTTCTTTCAGTCTCTCCTCATAGGGCCTTGTTTCCAGTCCCTTTATCATCCTTGTTGCCCTCCTCTGAACCCTCTCCAGTTTGTCTACGTCCTCCTTAAAAGTGTGGTGCCCAGAACTGGACGCAGTGCTCAAGATGAGGCCTAACCAGTACCAAGTGGATTATCACTTCACTTGCTTCTACACACACACACACACACCTTCAAATATTTCACTATTTCTCTCTGCCCCCACAACCATTTCCCCCCAGTAAATATCTGCTTGGCAGAACGTATGACGCAAGTCGGACCTTCACAGTGGACTAAAAAGTTGCAGTCCTGTGCTAAAATGTTTTCTCTCTCTCTCTCATTTGCCTCTGAATGGAACAATGGTTTCCCTGTGAGTAGGGGGATCTGCACTGGGTCCTCTCTCCCCTTCTACTCCCAGTGACTGGAATCAACGCAGTTTTGTCTGGGTGTGGGGGAGCCTTTGGTTGTCTTTTGTTTAATCTCCATCCATGAACCAAAGCTTTCTGTCCGGTCTCTCCTCTGTGGTGCCCCCTTCCCAGCTAACACCATCTGGACCCTTTGAGCCAAGGAAAGAATGTGTAGGAATGGATGCAGACATTAATGCTGAACAGGGCAAAAATGTTCAGTCAGCACATTGTTTTTCTACATCAGCCGAGGGAGAGAGAGAGAGAGAGAGAGAGAGCGCTGCCATTTCTGCAAATCATCAAAGTGCAAGCTTGCCTCTGGCAGTCAATTAATTAGGCGAACGCTCCCAGTGGAATATACAGAAACTGTTGGCCAGCGATGCAACATTTTATTTTCCGGATCGATTGATGATAGAATAGGTGATAGAACCGATAAGCCGTTCCGATAAAGGTGATCGGAACAGAGTACAATACATTAAAATCCAACAGACTGCCATTAAAAGCAAAACTCATCGATAAAGCAGTGGTCGGAATTTACTCGTCAGTCAGGAGATGCTTGCCTGGAAAGAAGGTCTCCAGCACATAGCAAAAACAAAGTGGCGCGGGTGAAGGTCTGATCTCACTTGGAAGGGCACCCCACAGGGTGGGGGCCACCACACTGAAGGCCCTGCTCCTGGTGGTTTCCAAGCATGTCTCCGACCCACATGGGACCACCAGGAGTGCCTCTTCAGAAGACTTCTGTGATCAGTCTTGTAAAATAAAAAGTGAGGTTCGAGGTTCAACATAGTCTTCGTGGCAGTTGCAACTTAGCAGGCAAAGGCAAAGGGCCAGTGTGGCGTAGTGGTGAGAGTGTTGGACTGGGGAGATCCGGGTTCTAGCCCCTGCTTGGCCATGAAACTCACTGGGTCACTTTGGGCCAGTCACTGACTCTCAGCCTAACCTACCTCACAGGGTTGTTGTGAGGATAAAATGGAGAGGAGGAGAAGCATTATGTAAGCCGCCTTGGGTTCCTTGCAGGAAAAAAGGCGAGGTATAAATATAATAAATAAATATATAATAAATTTCTTTGCCTGCTAAATTGGCTTTCAGTTTACTAATCTGTAACATAAGGAAACATTCAGAAGCATTTCCTTGCAGTCTCCTTTATTTTGAACCTGCAACTTGAATTCACCCTTACAAATTTTGATCTGTGGAGCTGACGGACAACTGTTTCTGTTTGTTTGCTGTTGTTGTTTCTTGCCTCCTATGTATTTTTTTTTTTTTTAAAGCCTGAGGACCTCTTTAAAAATATTTTATAATTTATTTTATAATTGTTTTAGAACTATTTTTTAGAATAATAATTATACAGAACCCAAAGGAAGAGGTGAGGCGCTTATGGGAGTGAGGGTGGCAATATGTGTTTGTGTCCAGGAATGGCGCAACAGATGTTATTGGACTTCAACTCCCATCAGCCCAGCAAAAGTAGGCAATGGTGAGGGATGATGGGACTTGTAGTCCAACATCATCTGGAGGGGCACAGGTTTGCCACCCCTGAATAGGCAGCAGAAATGGACAGGTGCCATGTTATTTATTATTTATTTATTTATTTATTTATTATATTTTTGGATCGCCCATCTGGCCAGTCATCCGGCCACTCTGAGCGATGTACAGTCCAATAAAATACAGGAACAAAGCAGAGTGTAAAACACAATTAAAAACAGTACAAAACTTAAAAATCCTAACCCACCCCATATTCCCGCCTGAAAAACCACGTTTTTAATGCACGTCGAAAGCTAATCAAGGAGGGGGCATGGCAGAGGTCACTGGGGAGAGAGTTCCATAAATTGGGGGCTGCCACAGAAAAGGCCCTCCTCCTAGTCCCCACCAGCCTGGTTTCTCTGGCTGATGGGACAGGGAGAAGGCCGTCCGCGGAAGATCTTGCTGAGCGGCCTACTTGATGTTGCTGGAGGTGCTCCTTGAGATGTTGGCTTCGATATGTAGCAAGTTCATATGCTGATAAAGAATTCAGAGTCATATGCTGTCGGAAGGAGGCTGGGAGCTATACCACCCCTCCCTCTCATCTCAACTGGGCTAACAACTGCCATAAAAATATCAACAAAACAATAAACCCACCATTAGCCATAAACGACTTTTTAAAAACGACAGCCAAATGAGATGGCAGCAATACCAAATACGCCGCCAAAACGAAGCCAGGGGTGGTCAAAACGCAGCACCCTCACGAAGCCTGCATCTAAACCAGGGATGTGGAACACCAAAAAAAATCCATGCCTGGTTTTCTCGGTTGGCGAGCTAGGAGCCCCAAGTGTTCTTCATCTCAGAAGCGCTTCTCCGTGTCCACCCTTTTCTTCTTCTGCACATAAGCCCTAACTCAGTTAAAATCATCAACCAAATTCATTAAAAAGCATGCATGTAACGTTCTGGCTGCTGTGGCTGATAATGCTGTCGTCTAATCGAATTAACAAGGGCCCAGACAAACATCTGCTTGTACCGTATCCCTTCTTGTTTTTTTTAACATTGGCCTTTGATCTAACAAACAGGGACTGGTTGCGGCCCAAATTTGTCTGTCTGATGCAGTACTTAGAGCATAACGATGCTGTGTGTCAGGACAATTTCGGGCGGGGGATCATTTTGTAGCAATAAGTGGGAGCCCGAAGGCCTTGCCGATCTACTGCAAGTCGCCCAGAGATCTACCAGTAGATCCAGATCTACCTGCTGGCCACTCCTGGTCTACACTGACCTGGAGCAGTTCTCCAGGGATCCTCGGAGGGGTCTTCCCGAGCCTTGCGTGGAGCATCTGGGAATTGAACCTGGAGTGCTGACGGTGGCAAACCACCTGTGTGTATACAGAGATCCAGCCTTAGCTCTTTGCAGGCTCGCCAAGTATGACATTCTTCATTCTTAGTGTGAAAAAACACGTTGTGGGATCCTCTTGCTGGTCTCGCCATGGGCCAGAGAGGCTGTAGCTGCCAGAAAAGACATTTGGCTGCAATTGCCGCTTGCCCTGTGGCTGCAGAAGTTAGGGGACGGGCACCTTTGGCCCCATCCATCGGCTAGGGGGCCTCGAAGGGCTGCTGCTAGGCGGTGTTGGTTTGGGGGTTGCGTATATCTGCGCATCTCCTTGCAACCCGCCACAACCCGCCTTGAGGATTATTCGACTGAAAGGCGGGCTATAAATCTTTTACATAAAAAAATAAACCCAGAGGGACTTATTTCGGAGTAAACACGCACAGGAGGATGACTGCATATATATCGTGAACGTAGGGAAGCTGCCGCATACAAGTCAGATCGGGGTATCCTCGGTATGTTTGTCCGCCTGTTTAGTTCTTTCTTTGTTAAATTCATTTAAGTTGGGGTGTGCATAAAAGCACCCAGGCAGAAGTTCCACAGGTGAAGTGCCCCCAACATCGCTCTGTGCGCTCCTGCTGCCCAAACTTGTGATCTGTTCACGCTCCGCCTGTCAGGTCGCCGCTGCTAGTAACGATAACAAACATTTGTATAGCACAGCCTCCCCCTAACTTGATGCGCGCCATATCATGCGCGCTAGTCCTCTCGCCTAGACTACTGTAATGCGCTCTACGTGGGGTTACCCTTGAAGACGGTTCGGAAGCAGCCGCTGGTACAGAATGCGGCGGCTCACCTGGTTAAAGGCAGCCGCCCGGGATCACATCACGCCAGTGCTGAAGGAGCTACACTGGCTACCAGTTGCTTGCCGAGCCGAATTCAAGGTGTTGGTTTTGACCTTTAAAACCCTATATGGCTCCAGGTCCAGTCTATCTCAAGGAGCGTCTCCAGCAACACCAAGTGGGCCGCTCAACAATATCTGCCAGTCTAGCTGCTCTGGCCTTCTCCTTGTCCCTTCAGCCAGAGCAGCTAGACTGGTCGGGACGAGGAAGAGGACCTTCTCTGTGGCGGCCCCCGTACTGTGGAACTCTCTCCCGAGTGACCTCCGTCATGCCCCCTCTCTGCTGAGCTTCCGCCGCTCATTAAAAACTTGGCTATTCAGGTGGGAATATGGGGTGGGCTAATTATCTTAAAATTTTATATTGTTTAAATCTATTTTATTCTGTTTTTATCTTGTGTTTTTGTGTACATCGCCCAGGGTGGCGGGTTGCCGGCCAGATGGGCGATAAATAAATATTATTATTATTATTATTATTAATAATAATAATAATAATAAGTGTGGGTCTGCAGAGGGGTTGGGAGGGGCTGTGTCTTGGTGTGGCAGAGCCCTTGCTTTGCGTGCCGAAGGTCCCGGGTTCGATCCCCGGCATCTCCAGGTAGGGCTGGGAAATGTCCTGCCCAAAAAACCCAGCAGAGCCGTTGCTGCCAGTCAGTTTTGACAATACTGGGCTTGATCGACCAAAGGTCTAACTCAGTATATGGCAGGTTCCTATGGTCCCATCTTTTCCGGCCAGCATGATCATTGGGCATGCTGGCTGGGGACAATGGGGGTTGTAGTCCAACCCATCTAAAGGGCGGCCAGGTTGGGGGAGGCTGGTATCGCACTTTCGAGTGTTTAATGAGCTTCACATGCATTATCTAGTTGTCATCATTACAACCACCCTGTAAGGTAGGCCAGTGTTATTACACCATCCCAGTGTGGAGAGCCAGTGTGGCGTAGTGGTTAAGAGTGTTGGCCTGGGACTCGGGAGATCCGGGTTCTAGTCCCCTCTCAGCCACGAAGCTCACTGGGTGACTTTGGGCCAGCTACTGACTCTCAGCCTAACCTACCTCACAGGGTTGTTGTGGGGATAAAATGGAGAGGAGGAGGAGGATTATGTAAGCTGCCAGGAAAAAAGGAGGGATATAATAATAAATAAATAAATATCCCCACCACACATTGCAGAGAGAGGTTGAAAGAGAGTGAGCTTCACGTGCATGATCTAGTCGTCTTTTGTAACAACAACCCTGTACGGTAGGCCGGTGTTATTAAACCCTGCCCACCCATGTTGCAGAGAGAGAGAGAGGCTTGCCTAAATCCACCGCGGGAGTTCCTGGCAGAGGCAACATTGGGACTAGGGGGGCTTTCTGGTCCGTAGCCCCGTCTCTTCGCCACTGAGCTTCTTCTTCTACCAGCAATTTAAAGGGCCTTTTTGTTTCGTTTTTTTTTTTTTGGTAAAATGTCCACTTTCCACCTTCGCTTGTCGCTGTTTCGTTTTTAATACTCGCGAAGTGGGCGGGGGGGGGCGGCGGCGAAAAAGAAAAGGGAGGTCGCCGCCCGCACCGCCTCCTCCCGGCAGAACTACGACTCCCAGCATGCCCGTGGGCGCGACGCGGCCGCAGCTGATGCACAAAACCCTGTAAGCGAGCGAAGGGCGATTGTCAGCTTGCGGTATTGCCCGCTGCCGCTGCTGCTGCGGCTGCTGGGGCTGCGGGCGCCGGTGCCGAGAGCCTTCGCCGCCGTGATCGGCTTTGCCGCTTCTCCTCCCTGGTGGGAATTAACCTCTTCTCTCCGCACTCCGCTGGGTTTTATTTATATATATATATAATATATTTCTTCTTCTTCTTTTTTTTTGCGCGTGTGCGGAGAAGATGTCCTTGGTCCCTTTTTTGACGCTGCTGCATGGATTGATTTTTGTTGCTTTAAAAAAATAATTAGTGCGTGCGTGCTTCTTTCCTTTTGTTTGTTTGTTGTTGTTGCTATTTTTGTTTTTAAAAAAACCCCACCCAATAATTCTGCGCCTGCTGCCCTGCCCCAACACATCAGAGAACCCACTTTTGCAGCCAGCCAGCAGCCCCCGCCGCCGCCGCCACCCCACCCCAGCCTCCCTGATGCCGAGGAATGGATAAAACAGCTGCTGCGCGAAGAAGAGCCGAGAAGATGGTCGAGAAGAAAGAAGGCGGCGGCGGCGGCGGCCGGCGAAGCACCACCAGCAGCAGCAGCAGCAGCGGCGGCAAGAGCAGGGCCGATGGCCTCGTCGGCGGCGGCGGGCCGGGCCGGGCGGGCTACGCGGCTTTGCACCAATGCGGCCAGCTCCAGGACCTCATCGACATCTCGCTCTCCAGCTTGCAAGGGCTCCGCACCAAGTGCGCCGCTTCCAACGACCTCACCCAGCAAGAGATCCGCACCCTGGAGGTAAGGCGCAAAAGTGTGTGTGTGTGTGTGTGTGTGTGTGTCTGTGTGTGTGTGTGTTTGTGCAAGACCCGAATCGACACTCTCTCCCCCCCCCGGAGGGAGCAGATCCTTGCAGGTTTGCAGTAATATATTTCTGGGGTGGGGGGGAGGGGATGTTTTGACTTTTCTGTCTTCCATCAACCCTCCAAAACGATTGGCGCAAAGGAGTTTTTTGGAGAACCTTCGGTGAGCTGAAATAACAGACGCGTAATAATCCACACCCCCCCCCTTAAGACCAGCTCGTAACGATCATAACAATATTAAGGTATTTTGCAGGGCTCTTGTATCCGGATATTTTCCCTCCTCCTCCTTCTACTATGGCTTCCTCCCCCCCCCCCCCCCAATCTGGTGCCCTCTAGCTGTGTTGGGGCTACAACCTCCATCATCCCTGGTCAGCACTGCAGTAATATTGGGGTGCATGTGCGTGTGAATTCCCTGTGCCCCCACCAACCCGCCGAAACAATGGCCACAAAGAGAATTGGTTGGGTTTTCTTTTTAGACCTTTAGTAAGCTAGCATAAAAGCTGCAGCATTTTCTTAAGATCAACTAATAAGAACAATACGAAGGTATTTTGTGTTTGACTGTTGTGTTTGGATATTTCCCCTTCTTCTTCTAATGCAGCTTTCCCCAACTCTGGCTACCCTCCAGATGTGTGGAACTACAATCTCCATCATCCCTGGCCAGCATGATGGAGGTTGTGGTCCCAACACATCCGGAGGTCACCATTTTGGAGGAAGGCGGCTCTAAACAGACTGTCGGAGTTACCTGAGATTAATAACACAGATGTATACCTTTCTGACAGCGCAGTCCTATCATGTCTACTTGGAAGGGAGTCCCTTTAAGTTCAGTGGGATTTACTCCCAGATAAATGCGTTCATTTATGTATTGATTGCCTTTCTTCGCCGCCTTCCAGGGCACGTGATCTTCTCAAGGCCACTTTCAATATAAAGGATGCAATTCCATATCAGTATGACAAGTTCCTAAAATTATAAATCAATTTTAAAAACAATTTTAAGAATAGGGATGTGTAGGATTCCAGCTTTTGTCACCCTACTTTCCACGTTTTTTGTTTTTTTTCATGTAGTCCAGGATGGAGGATGTTGTTTGACTGCAACTCTCACCACTGGCTACACGATCCAACCGCACACCCCTCACCTCTGCAAGATATTTATTTAAAAATCTCTACATTGCCACCTTTTCCTTTCCTGGAAGGGATCCTTCCCCTCTCCTACAGCTGTTGCAAGGAGAAGATGACTGCTCTCTTTCTTGCAGCAGGTTGTGTGTGTGTGTGTGTGTGTGTGTGTGTCACAGAAACTGTCTGTCTCCCACTCCCATTTTCAACTGATAATTTTATCTATTTAAGGATTTTATTGTCCTTATCTTTCCCCCCTCTCCGCCTTTCTGATACGAGTTAAAGCCCTTGAGGCAATTTACGAAACAATGAAAAACAGTAGAAAGTGCTTGATAATCCAGAAAGACTGTAGTGACAAGTCACAACCAGTCTCTCTGAAGGTGCAATCCTATGCATGTTTAAGACAGAAAAAAAAGTCCTACAACTCCCAGCATGCCCCGGCCAGCAGGCCGGGGCATGCTGGGAGTTGTAGGACTTTTTTTCTGTCTTAAACATGCATAGGATTGCACCCTTACGCACTGTTAAAAGCTGTGCAAAAGAAGACATTCTGTGTTTTCTTGAAAAAGGTTGGAGTGTGTGTGTTCGTGTATGTTGGGGAGCGGGAAATCTTGTATACATCCCACATTGCAAGGGAAGGAAGTGTCGTCCGCACTATGCCTTTGTGTGTGATTATGTGTGAAGGGCGTGCACAATTTTTTTCCCCCCCTGAGGGGAGGGGCTGCGTCTGGCTTGTTCCTACAGTGGTGTTTGTTTAGCATGAGGTAAGATCTACAGGCGTTCCTTTCTTTCTTTTGCCCCGAGAGAGGGCCTGCATTCTCAGTTCTTGGGGTGTGCTTTTACTTTTTGGGGGGGGCGTGGGGAGCAAAAGCAGCTCCTTTATTTGCTCCCACCGTGTATGTTTTACGTGTGAGGCGCTCGCTCGCTTCCTTCGAATCTTCGGGGCTGTAGGCAGAAGAACACGTAGGCTGAGAGATGTTGACCACCCGGTGAGCTGCATGCCGGGATTTGAATCCGTGTTCTCCACAGCCCACATCTGACACTGTAACCCAGGAGTGGGCGACCTTTTCTCTTTTCGGGCCCACATTCCCTTGCGTGTCAGCTGTCGGGGGCCGCAGATTAGCAGGGCCAGAGCCAAAAGTGGGTGGGTCACCCCTTTTCTCTTTCTGCCACCTCCTTTCTCTCTCCTCGTACCAGGGATCTGTGAGAAATTCCTTCTGTCAAGTATTTTTTTTCTTTCTTTTTTTTTTTTTACGGATGTACGCAATTCGCACCTTGCTGACCTGAACGCCATTGGCGGCTCGAGATCCGTACATTCTGAGCTTGCCGACGTGTTCTGCAAAACAAAAGTCTCCCGACGCGCGCACACGTAAGAAATGCACAAGGGAAAAGGCGTACGTTTCCAAAATGCGCCCAAACGAGCTTTAGTCCATGGGTGCGGTGCGGGAGTCCAAAAAAAGCCTACCGTTGATAAATCTGCATGCACAGAAATGCCCATTTCGAAAGACACCACGAAAATATGTATGGATTTCTGGGGGCGGGGGGGAATGAAACCAGCACGGAATGAGTGTGGCAGTGAAAACTGAGAACTTTGATGAGACTGAGCTTGCCAGATTCTCCCATCATGGATCTTGTATACATTTGAGCTTTGCAATATAGTAATGTCACACAGACTCTTGCATTTCACACTCCCCCGGCGGCCTGGCTGTTTACCGCTTCTCTCTTTCGCCGTCCTTCTGTGTGTCTGCCAACAGGTTGATAATGTAGCCTGCATCGGATGGGCTCTAGGCCATGGAAGTGGATGCCAGAAGTCAACCTTTCCCAGCCTGGTGCCCTCCATATTTGTCGGACTACAACTCCCAGCATCCCCCAGCCAGCACAGAACAACAGCCATGCTGGCTTAGGCATACTGGGAGTTATAGTCCCATCTGGAGGGCAGCGGGTTGGCAAAGGCTGCCATAAATTCTTGGTTTTGAGTTTTTCATAGCCCTAATTGGTTTAGGACTGGGGTACTTGAAAGATTGCCTGTTTCTATACATATGCACCCATACATTAATTTCCTGATTGGAGGGTGCCCTCAGCACCCTCCAATCTGAGGTGAGGCAGGTGGGTGCCAGAAAGAGGGCCTTATCAGTGGTGGCACCACAAGTTGTGGAACATGCCCCTAGAGAGGTTTACTGTTTAATTTACTGTCATTTTGGCAGCAGGCAAAGACCTACCGCATCCTCGAGGTTTTTAGGTCCAGTTTTGACCCATTTTTAAAAATTGTACTTTTATCATTTTGTGGCCTTCATTCGGTGTGTGCGTGTATGTTTACACTTTAATTGTAACTACCGCAAAGAGAGTCTGCCTCTTTTTGGTGGGTGGCGTCCTACATAGTCTACTGGGGCCATGTGCTGGGAAGACTGACCCTGAATTGGAGAAGGCTCTGTAATAGCCTTCCCCAGCCTGGCACCCTCCAGATGGGCTGGACTACAACTCCAATCACCCCCAGCCAGCATAGACCAACAGCTGTGCTGGCTAGAGGTGGTGGAAGTTGTAGTGTGGCGTAGCGGTGAGAGTGTTGGACTGGGACTCGGGAGATCTGGGTTCGAGTCCCCGCTCGGCCATGAAACTCACTGGGTGACTTTGGGCCAGTCACCTACCTCACAGGGTTGTTGTGTGGATAAAATGGAGAAGAGGAGGATTATGTAAGCCGCCTTGGGTTACTTGAAGGAAAAAAAGGCGGGGTATAAATGTAATAAATAAATAAATAAAATCTGGAAGGGACCAGCTTGGGGAAGGCTGCCGCAGAATATATTCCTTTCCCAATAGATCAGGGCTCTCCAACCTTGTGTCCCCAGATGTTGCTGGCCTACAGCTCCCAACATACCCAGCCAGCATGGCTAATGGCAAGGGATTCTGGGAGCTGTAGTCCAGCAACATCTGGGGACCCAAGGTTGGAGAGCCCTGCAATAGATGGAGGCATACTCTCTCCAGTCCGGTCAGAATTTTATTCAGGTTGCAGATCAGGGCAAAGCTGCGGTGATCTCTCTTTTTTTAGTTCTGCCTTGCAACAGTGGGAGGCTTTTGTAGAACGGAGCTTGGTTGTTTCCCCTTTTCTCCATCTCCGCTCTGCTCTTTCTTACAATAGCTGGAAGGAACTTCCTTCCTGCCCCCACAGTTTCTCCCCGCAGGCTCCCTTTTTCTAATCAGCTTGGAGATTTGGGGCATCTCCTTACTTGTGCTCCCGGTCCAAAATATCTGGTATCTTTCCAGACACATCTGGCTCATCCATTCCTCTCTAACTCATCACAAATGTGCAACAAATACAGGAAATCATTGGGGGCAGGGAGAAGGTTGTCCGTGGGTCAACCCACTTCTTCATTTAGGCCACTCTGCAAGGAGATTGGACCTGGCCACCTTCCATTCTAGACAGTTCATTGCTGCTGCTGCTGCTTTTCGCCACCAGCATTGCAAGGATCTGCACAACTCGCAAAGTGGCCACTTAGGAATTGCCAGAAAAAGCGGGAATGTATCACTTAAAAAGGGGGCACCAATTTGCATGATATCTGCATATGCTACATTGACTGGGTTCAGACAACACGATAACCCCCGCTCACGGGTTGAATATGGGTTGAGTGTGGGTTGCTGTTGAAACATGGGTTATCGTGCTGTCTGAACCCAGCCAAGATAACAACCCATGGTGAACAACCCCATGGTGAACAACCCATGGTGAACAACCCAACAACAACTCGGCTGGGTTCAGACAACACGATAACCCACACTCAAGGGTCGAGTATGGGTCGAAGGTGGGCTGTCATTGAACTGTGGGTGGTTTTTGAAATGTGGGTTATCATGTTGAACCCAGCTGCGCTAACAAGCCATGGCTTGTTAACCACGAACAACCCATGAAGAGAACCCATGGTTTGTTGTTGGGTTGTGAACTGTGCATTGTTCACCATGGTTTGTTATCCTGGCTGGGTTCAGACAACATGATAACCCACATTTCAATGACAACCCATGGTTCAATGACAACCGACGCACAACCCTTGAGTGTGGATTATTGTGTTGTCTTTAAAAAAAATTTTTTTTAGCCGCATTTGCGCAACTGTGAACTTTCACAGTTGCACTAATGTGGGGATTTGCAGCCTCGGCTGGGGCAATGTCCAGGTACCAACCTTGGACATTGCCCAGAAATGGCTCCAAATACATCCCCCTTGCATTGTTTTTTCTTGACAGCTGTCAGAAGGTGAGCTGTCAAGAAAAAGTTAAGGCACAAGTGGTTTTTAGCTGCTGAAAGGGTGTTTTGGGGGGATTTACACCCCCTTTGCAGCAAGATCCTCAAAATTCCCCCCACCCCTTTAGTTCCCTCCAGGGTGCACAGTTTGTACTGTGTCCCAAGCCTCTTAAGTGCTCGGGAAAGTGCAAATGTACACTCCCCCTTTTTTTCAAGGGAAAAGGTGTTTTGACAGCTTTGACAGCTAACCGTCAAAACTCTGGGTCCTTTTTAAAAAGGGTTTTTTTGTGTGGGAATTGTGGGTTTCGGACTGGGAGATATGTGCCTTTGTTATCTGTTGCATTGATAGAGCACATGCAGGGCTGCACGTGAAAACAGGGAGACTGTGCCCATCCGTGGTGGAGGTTGCTTTCAGTTGCTCATGTGGACTCGAATTGTGCTTTTGCCTATACACATGGGCTATCGTGAATACAGCAGGGTGGTTAAGGCTGTTAAGGGTTTGCTAGCAATATTAAATAGTTCAAGAGATCTCACGTCGGAGCGAGATGGAACCGCCTTCCCTTCCACACCCCCAAATGCCTTATCTGTATCTTGGGGGCTGGTTCATACAAAAGCAGAATCAAATAATGAAGAATCTTTGGCGGAACGTTATCATTTCAGGACCCACGGGGGTGTTGGCGGGGAGGGAAGAAAAGGGGAGTTGCATATTTCAGTGACCTCTCATGCAAATAAAGCTACCTGCACATAGAAAAATAGCAGGTCAGGGATAAGGCTAGACTAAACCTTCCCCATTCAAATGCTGCTTTTCTTCATGCAGGGAGTGTATTCAATTTATTTATTTATTACATTTCTATACCGCCCAATAGCCAAAGCTCTCTAGGCAGCTCACAACAATTATTTCTCCTGCTCCTGCTCCTGCTCCTGCTCCTGCTCCTCCTCCTGCTCCTCCTCCTCCTCCTCCTCCTCCTTCATGGGGGAGCATTCTAACATTGCAACCATCTCTTCTATAGCCTGATATACTTCAGGAAAAGCTTGATTAAGCTGGTGATATAAAGTGACTCTGTTCCCACCCAGTTATAATAATGGATGGCCTGTCTGTCTGTCTTTCCTTTTACCCCTCTCTTCAGCCAAAAACGGCTCCCAGAGTGGCTTACAAAGATTAATATTGAGACAGTCTCTGCCTTTAGGATTACAATCTAAAGGACACGACACAAAAGGAAAAGGGATAGGAAGGGAGGAGGAAAAACAAAACTCAGGCGCCAGTTCTTAGTTTCAAAGTCCTTATAAGTGTTCTTTCTGTCAGAAACTCCCTGCAGCTGTTTCTTCTCCGGCTGATGAATGGGAACATTATTGCATTTTTGTCCGCCTCCCACAACCCCAACAGATGGGAGGGTCAAGGCAGTTTTCAAACTGAAAATGCACCGCGATGTCATGGATGTGCACACCAAATTTCCTGGCGGGTGTTCTCTCTTTTCCCGTGGTTTCATTATGAACAAACGGAAAATGTCCGGCTCCAAAAACCTTTTGGTTCTTTCTGCACCTAAATGTTCTTAGCATGAGCCCTTGGTGTCTGCACCGGTTCCACAGAATGAGGAGGAACACACCGCAAGAAAAAAAAAAAGAAAGCCAAACAGTGAGATAATATTTCAGCATGCGACCGGAAAAGCTCCAGTGGTTAAACTCTCCAGAGGCTAAAAGCAATGAAGTTTGTGGTACGAGTCTTGGGAGTTGAAGAACGCCTCTGACAAAAGTAGGCTTTTGCCTTCAGAAACTTGTTCTTCAATCAACCAATTAGTCTGGAAAGTAGCACAGTGTTTCTCCCCCCCCCACCCCACGTGTTGTCTTTGACGTGCAGGTGATCCGTGTCTAGTAACAGGAAGTGTATTTTTTCTGCAACTCTTAAACATGGTTGGAGCCTATAATAACAACAGCCCCCCCCCCCCCGAAGAGTGAGAAGTGTAAGGTTGTGCAATTGATCTCGCTTCTCCTCTTTGGGAGACACAATTTCCTTCCCTTGCATGTGAAATCGTACGCAAAACTTCAGTGGGCCACTTGCGCTCCCTATATTAGCGTGCAAAGGGACTTATTTCATAGATTTCATAGATAAGAGTTGGAAGGAGCCTACAAGGCCATCGAGTCCAACCCCCTGCTCAATGCAGGAAACTGGAGGAGGGGGTCTCCCATCCAAGTCATAACCAGGCCTGACCCTGCTTAGCTTTCCACGCTCAGACAAGCTGAGCCAGCGTAAGCCACGTGGTTCAGTGGTAGATCACTTGCTTTGCGTGTGGAAGGGCCCGGGTTCGGGTCTGGAAAAACAACGCCTGCCCGAAACCCCGAGAGAGCCGCTCTTGTCAGTGTAGATGATATGCAGGTAGATGGACCAGTGCTCTATCTGGGTATATGGCAGCTTCTTATGAAATTGGCGTACTCTTAAGAAACATAAGCAGAGCCCTGCTGGATCAGACCACGGGTCCACCTAGTCCAGCATTCTGTTCACACGGTGGCCAACCAGCTGCCCACGGGAAACCCACAAGCAGGACACGAGTACAGCAGCACCCTCCCACCCATGCTCCCCAGCGACTGGTGTACATAGGCATCCTGCTGCCTCTGATACTGGGGGGAGCATAGAGCCAATGAGGGCTAGTAGCCATTGATAGCCTCCTCCATAAATATGTCCAGTCCCCTTTTAAAGCCCTCCAAATTGGTGGCCCTCACGGCATCTTGGCAAAATGGGCACTTGTGGAAAGGGAAGAGGTGAGAACTTGTGGCGACCGGAGTTGGAATTGGTCGCCCACCCTGTTGGCGCATGTCTACAATGTGCCAACAGGGTAGGCACATGTTTACTGCAAAGGTGTTGGATCTCTGGGTTTCCCATAACCCACGTCCCTTTCCCCTGACCATATATCGTTTGGTGGTTTCCTGGGTTTTGTGTACTCCCCCCCCCCTTCTAAAAGGTTGAAACGCCTCTCCTAAAGCTTAGTTATTGGCAGTAAGAGCTAAAGTATCTTGTTTTGTGCGTGTGTTTTTTGGTGTATCTTTTGGCCCCATTCACCCCTGGAATTTGGCCCCCAAGAACTCCTCCGAAACTGAATGTAGCCCTCTGGCTGAAAGAGGTTTGACACCTCTGTGTTGAAGTTACTGTAGCGCAGTGTTTCTCAACCTTGGGTCCCCAGATGTTTTTGGCCTACAACTCCCAGCATGCCCCAGCCAGCATAGCTGGCTGGGGCATGCTGGGAGTTGTAGGCCAAAAACATCTGGGGACCCAAGGTTGAGAAACACTGCTGTAGCGGTTTACTGTACTGAATTCATCTTCTGGCTAGCAGCGCCAGCCAGTCCCCTCACTCAAGAAGGTTGTCGGTTCTTGGACTCTGGCAATCCTTTTGCACCACAGAGATCGGTGATCGACATCTCAGATATGGAGAACCAAGGCTTGGGGAAAGTCAGAGACAGCCCTGCTGCGATGAAGCAAAGTGTGGTGGCCGCTCTGGGTGGTGATATTTGGGCGACATTCAAAGCAGCAGACTGGGAGATAATGGACCTGATCCATGGGGCACTCCCCACTGGAAAACTCTCCCAGTGCAATGAGCGGGACTGGTAGAGGAGCAGTAGAACTTATGGGCAAAGTATGCCCCATTTGTATCACTGGAAGGAGGGTTCCACTGACTGGGTTCAGACAACACAATAACCCGCAATCAAAGGTTAAGTATGGGTTGAGTGTGGGTTGTCACTGAACCATGGGTTGTTGTAGAAACGCGGGGTATCGTGTTGTCTGAACCCAGTTGTGCTAACAAACCATGGTTTATGAACCACAAACAACCCATGAAGAGAACCCACGGTTTGTTGTTGGATTGTGAACTGTGGGTCGTTTGTGGTTCACAAACATGGTTTGTTAGCGCTGCTGAGTTCAGACAACACGATAACCCACATTTCAACAACAACCTGTGGTTCAGTGACAACCCACGCTCGACCCATATACCCAACCACTGAATGTGGGTTCTCGTGTTGTCTGGACCCAGTCACTTCTTTCTTGAGAACTAGGACTGGCACTGGTGAAATACTTTTTTGCTCTGTAACCAGTATCTAAATAAATAAATAAATAAGTGTTTGAGCACACAAGCCCAATTGTACCAAAATCAGGGATAGATGAAGAAGATTGGCTTCTTCAAGGCATGCCTTCTTGTACACCTCTCTTCCGCTTTGGTGTCTACTACCTGCTCTGGGTTTTCATAGATTCATAGATCATAGAGTTGGAAGGGCCATCAAGTCCTGCTCAGTGCAGGAAACTAGGGGAGGGGTCTCCCATCCAAGGAATAACCAGGCCTGACCCTGCTTAGCTTTCCACACTCAGACAAGCTGAGCCAGCGTGAGCCACAGGCCTGTATCACTTCTCGCCGGTTTGCCAGTGCATAAAACAGCGCTTCGGCTTCAGAGCACTCCCTGGGGACCGACACGCCCAGAGCTGTACTGGTTGGTAGCTGAAATTGCTGGTTTTTAGACGTGGTTGAGAGCTGCAGATGAAGTGCTACTGGATGCACTTCCCGAAGAGTGGGATTGAAGAGGCTGGGGCAGGCAGGCAGGCAGGCAGGAAGTGGTTTTGGTGAGCGTGTTTTTTTTGGAATGGCACTCCTAAAGACCTACCAATTTGAGGTTGCACTGGCATATTTTTGACAGTACGAGTTGGCTTGATCTAGTGGAAAGTTTGTATTTTCTAATTTTATTTTTAAATCCCCTAACTCCCCTGCTGGGCCGAATGTTTGTGTGTGTTTTTCTCTTGCTGTTTCTTAATGAGGGTGTGCAAGAATGAAAGTCCGTTGAAGTTTTTGGTTCAGTCGAAGTTGCTGTCCGTGTGGCTGCGTGGAAACCCTATTTTGCTAGTCATCTTAGGGCGCAATCCTGTGCACGTTTAGACAGGAAAAAGTCTTACAACTCCCAGCATGCCCCAGCCAGCTATGGGGCTGGCCCAGGGTGGCCGGTTTGCTGGCCAGATGGGCGATAAATAAATGTAGGTGATGATGATGATGATGATGATGATATTGGAAGAAAAATGCTGCTGAAGCCCAAGAAGAAATCTGTTTGGCCTTGCAAACTAGTCCAGGGAAGTGACTAGCTTATCTGCCTGGATATCACTCTTCGACTGGGTTCAGACAACACGATAGCCCACACTCAAGGGTCGAGTATGGGTCGAAGGTGGGCTGTCATTGAACTGTGGGTGGTTTTTGAAATGTGGGTTATCATGTTGAACCCAGCTGCTCTAACAAGCCATGGTTTGTTCACCATGAACAACAATGAAGAGAACCCGTGGTTTGTTGTTGGGCTGTGAACTGTGGGTTCTGGGTTGTTCACCATGGTTTGTTATCTCGGCTGGGTTCAGACAACACCAGATAACCCACGTTTCAGCAACAACCCATGGTTCAACGACAACCCACACTCAACCCTGGAATGTGGGTTATTGTGTTGTCTGAACTCAGTCTTAGTTGTTTGTGGTCATTGGGGCTGCATGTTTGCCAAGGCCACATCTAGTTTCCCCCTAAAAAAGGCATCGAAAGTGAGGCTGCATTTGGAATTCAGACCTTTCTTAAAGAATGGCAGGCACCACTAGTATGGGGCGGTTTTGTGTGAATTTTGGGTTGTCTTTTGTATCTTTAGGGTGCAATCCCATGCACGTTTAGGATTGTCCTACAGTTTTTGCTGGCTGGGCAGTGCCGGGGGTTGCGGGACATGCGTAGGATTGCGCCCTTAACGTGGCTGTGTGTCAAACGGAGTGAAAAGTGTGTGTTAAGGATTGTAGTGAGTGTGAAAGAGAGGCCAGCAGCCATATTGAGGAACCGGAACAGTCTCTGTAAGTACGATATGCCCTCCTGCCCAAACAGCTCTTGCCGCGTCTTGAAAACTCTGTGTCGCACAGGGGGTGCTCACGTTCGGGCAGTGCGCAGCCCCTCAGGTTGCACCGCTTCAGCCGTAGTTTTGCGCCTCAAACCTGAAGTCTGGCTTCCACAATCAGCTGAGCTGCGTGAGCCTTCCATGTTGGCCCGCATGGCAGTAGCATTGTTTAACCAGGGCAGAATTCACTCCGCCGGTTCCAAGAAAGCGAAGTCTAGATGCCTGGGAACTACTTGAGCAGAACACCGGAGCGGGAGATGTGCAACTTTCTGGGAAGACGACCATTATATTTTCATCAGCTTAAATTTAAAAACAACAACAACATTTGCCAATATTGGAAAATGCCTGCCCACAAGTAAAGTCATCGGGTGGCTACCCCAAATCTCTCTTTGGCCTCTTGCTATGTGCTGGGTTGGCGGAGATAGACCGTGTTCTCTAGCTGCTTGGAAAGGGCAGGCCTGTCTCATTGGGCTTATTTATTTAAAATTATTTTTAGGCTGCCTTTAAAGGTGGAACCCTCTCAGGGCAGCGTACTTGATAAAAACATACAAAAGTATACAAATAGGCAATAAATACATACACAATAGCATACTATAAAGCACTAGAAGAACAGATTACACCGATACAAGCTGCAGGCCACAGATTAGGGGAAGGCCAGCGAAGACAGGTGGGTCTTCGGGGCCTTCGACCTACAAAGAAGGAACCTGACCAGCCCTGGTGGAAGCTTGAGTCCAGAAGTCTGGGGCCACCACTGAAAAGTCCCTCTCTCTTGTACTCAGCAGCCTTCAGAGACCCAAGGAAGTAGGGCGAGAGATTTTCACTGCTACTGAACATCTCTAAAGGTGGACGTGAAGTGTGAGAATGGATTCTCCCCTGTCCTCTGTATATGTTGAAAGCCTTGTGGTGGGCAGGGTAGGGTTGATGCCAGTCTCAAAGCATGCGGAGGGGGGTCACGGTTTGGTGGTCAAGCAGCTGCGTTACATGCAGAAGGTCCCAGGTTCAATCCTTGGCTTCTCCAGGTAACATAGAATTCGTAGAGTTGGAAGGAGCCTACAAGGCTATCGAGTCCAACCCCCTGCTCAATGCAGGAAACTAGAGGAGGGGTCTCCCATCCAAGTACAGGATCCTGGGTAGTAAGATAGTGGCAAAAACCTTCTGTCTGAGGCCCTGCAGAGCTGTTGTGGCCAGGCAGAGTAGATTGCACTGGCTTTAGAGATAGGAAGGCCTGGAAAAAAACCACAAGGAAAAAATCGGGGAAGGTGGGAACGAAACCCCCCCCCGCCCCCGTTCTTTCCCTGGTTTTGTGTGTGTGTGCGGAAAATTTGGAAAAATTGTTTCCCCCACCAAATGTTTCCACTTTTTCCTGAGCCTTCACATCTCTAACTGGACTAGATGGATAAATGCCTACTGAACTCCAAAGGAGGCCCTGAGGCCCGCCCGCCTGGCACCAACTCTCTATATCTTTGGCGCCAGGTAAAGACTGCCTTCTACGTTGAGGCATCACACACAAAAAATCCATGCCTGGTTTTCCTCGGTTGGCGAGCTTGGAGGCCCAAGTGTTCTTCATCTCAGAAGCGCTTCTCCGTGTCCACCCTTTTCTTCTTCTGCACATAAGCCCTAACTCAGTTAAAACCATCAACCAAATTCATTAAAAAGCATGCATGTAATGTTCTGGCTGCTGTGGCTGATAATGCTGTCGTCCAATCGAATTAACAAGGGCCCAGACAAACATCTGCTTGTACCGTATCCCTTCTTGTTTTTTTTAACATTGGCCTTTGATCTAACAAACAGGGACTGGTTGCGGCCCAAATTTGTCTGTCTGATGCAGTACTTAGAGCATAACGATGCTGTGTGTCAGGACAATTTCGGGCGGGGGATCATTTTGTAGCAATAAGTGGGAGCCCGAAGGCCTTGCCGATCTACTGCAAGTCGCCCAGAGATCTACCAGTAGATCCAGATCTACCTGCTGGCCACTCCTGGTCTACACTGACCTGGAGCAGTTCTCCAGGGATCCTTGGAGGGGTCTTTCCAAGCCCTGCGTGGAGCATCTGAGAATTGAACCTGGGACCTTCTGCGTGCACAGCATGCGCACTGCCACTGAGCTGTAGCCCTTCCCACTGGAGGGACCAAGGAGAATCCACAAGGCAGATGTGGGACCTATGCGGGACTGGATCCGGCCTAATATAACCTCGGCCTGATGCCTAAACAGGTTAGATGTTTTAAAGATGTTTTAAAGATGTTTTAAGATGTTTTTAGGATGTTTTAAGATGTTTAATAGTATATATTGTGTTGTTTTAGTTTAGGTATTTTATATTTTCTGTTGTTCCCCGCCTCGATCTAGATGGAGAGGCGGGTAATAAATAAAATATTATTATTATTATTATTATTATTATTATTATTATTATTATTATTATTATTATTATAAATTGGCCGGGTCTCTCGAAGCAAGGAGTTCCATAGCTTGGTCTTCCACCAATCTGTCCCATTTTCCCACCCTCTGCACATCTGATGCTTGTGGGACACAGTCGCCTTACGTGAGTAGATCCATTGCAGGGGAGGTGGTCCTTTAAATATCCTCGAGGAAATCAAAACCAGCAAAGCCTGGAAACATATAGGAAGGCTGTGGAGCTGGACGTAATAATGGAGCGATGTGATGAAGCGAACGGGCTTCCGTCGGCCATCCGACTTTTTTGCGGTGACTGGAGTTTCCGGATGCTCTTCAGAGGCAGCTCCGCCATGCGGAGCATCTGGCGGCGGAGGTCTTTCGGAGGCTCTCTAGACTGTGCGAAAGGAGACCCTCCAATGCGGAGGATGTGGCTTGGATTGGACGGCCTCCATATGGGAAACAAACCTTTTCATCTCTCCCGCTTCTCTTAATTTCCAACCTGATTAGGCAACCGTTGTGGCTGGGTGTGTCTCCCCCCCCCACCTCTTTCCAAAAAAGTGTTTCAAGGGAGCACCAGATGGTGCATGTCGTGTGTGTGTGTGTGTGTGTGTGTGTTTGTGTGTGTGTGGTTAAGCACCGTGCATACTCTGCGTCCTAATGGAGGAGAATGGATTGCAGCAACTTCCTGTTGTCTGCCCAATGCTTTTTCTAAACCGAGAGTGGGAGAGAGAGAGAGAGAGGTGGGTTTTGCTGTTTTGTTGGTTCTCTTCCTCCTTGGTCTCCGAGACGGTGCCGCTCTGTGCTCGAGATCGGGATATACGGAGGAGAAGGCTGGGTGGGGCGGGCGGAGAACCTTGCCGCAGACAGGCCTCGTGATGGGCAACCGTGGCTCCGGCGCTGAAAACAGACTGCTCCGTCTCCCCTCCTTGATTGGTGCCCCCCCCCACACACCGTGGGGGGGGGGAGATAAACAAATGAGACGGCCCAGCAGGCTGGGGCAAAAGGAGGGACTCTGCAGCTATGCCTGCGCCGCGCCACCGGTTGTAAGAAGACTTTGCCCAGGAGCACCTCTTTCTCTGTTTTTCCGTTCTCCTCCCGCCCTGCTGCGTTATTGTGGCACGCAAGACATTCGGTGTTGCCAAACAGTCCCGGCGGTTAGTGGCTCACACGGTCGGGTGGGCAGCCTCACAGGGAATGTGAGCTGGCTGCTCGGGCCGCCCCGGAGGCGGTGTTAGCGGGCGGCCCGCTAGGGCTGGTGCCCCGAATCTTTCATTTGGAGCCCCGAATCTCTGGGAGGCTCTCTCTGCGCCACCACCCTGCTGTCCATGGGCACTTGCTGAAAGAAAGCGACAGGGGACCCTGAGGATCTCTGTTGCATCTGATCCCCCTGGATGAGCTGGCTTTTTTTGGCCCACATGTGCTTCCCCTCCTGCTGCCCCTCCCCAAATCTTTCCGCCTGAGGTCTTTTCCTGAAATCAAATGCCCTCCTCTCCTCTGTCCATACATCCCTTTTTACAATTAGGGCTGTCCTTAGGAGACAGGGTCCTTTAAAGACACACACAAAGAGAGACTTTAGAGCATATGCACATTGCAAGGGTGGGCAGAAGGTAGATCTGAATCGATTGGTATACGTCAGTGACTAGGAGAAGATCACTGAGGTTATCTGACCCCCCAGTTATTTAACTGTAGCAGCAACAAAATGTTTCCTGCTCCCGCTCTAAATTATACTGCCGGCATTGCTGTGACGTAACCAATGTATAAGCCAGACTCATCTTTTACCAATATTGGTTGCGTGCGGCCAACTTTTGCTGCTGTCGCGCTCTGTTGATTAGATTAAAGGCTGATGTAAAAATCAATAAAGGCTACAACCAGATGTTGGTTTGGGGCCTTGGATGTTATTAGATAACCAGTGTTACTTACATCGGGAAATTCCTTGCGTGCTCTTTAATGAGTTTTGTTAATTATTTTAACTGAGTTTACTGGTGTAGTACCTTTATTAGGCCAACCTAAAGGACACAAAAAAAATCTTCTCCTTCTCCTTTTCTATACCGCCCAATAGCCTAAGCTCTCTGGGCGGTTCACAACAATTCATAAAGCACAATGCAATAAAAACCGCATAAAAACCGCATAAAAACAACATATTCCCCCCCCCCCGGTATACTAAATTTAAAAATCAATTCCAGTACAAACAGACCTGTCAGAAGCAGCTGGCACAAATGCCCATCACGCCACCAAACACCCTGGGACAGTGTTCTCCAACCTTGGGTCCCCAGATGTTTTTGGCCTACAACTCCCAGCATGCCCCAGCCAGCGTAGCTGGGTAGCGTAGGCCAAAAACATCTGGGGACCTGAGGTTGGAGAACACTGCCCTGGGATCTGCAGTCCAGCAACATCTGGGGACCCAAGGTTGGAGAGCCCTGTAGCATTTCACATGAGGGAGAGAGAGAGATACGGAAGCCTCCTCCTCTCACTGTGTATGCACAAACTCCACCTTGGGCACCTCGGAATGTTCTGACAGTTAGTTGCCGATCTGTGCAAAATTCAGGCCTCCGCTCTGCAACGTGTGTAAATTTGCACACATTGCGGAGCGGGGGCCCGAATTTTGCGCAAATTTCCCAGCTTTTTTCTTTTCTTTTCTTTTCTTTTTTAAATGCGCAAATCATGGCCCGTCTTAAAAACAGAAGTCCGTGTGCTGGCTCGACTTGCGTCAGATTGATGGAAGGGTTGACGGAACGGATCCTGTGGGGACCCGAGTCAAGAAAATCTGTCGGATTTTCACCCCCTATTGGATTCCTCACATAACTCTGGTTATAGATTTCATAGATCATGAATTGGATCATGAGTTGGAAGGGGCCTACAAGGCCATCGGGTCCAACCCCCTGCTCGATGCAGGAAACTAGAGGAGGGGTCTCCCATCCAAGTAATGACCAGGCCTGACCCTGCTTAGCTTTCCACGCTCGGACAATCCGAGCCAGCGTGAGCCACAGGCCTGTATTAGAACAGCCTTCCCCAACCGGGCACCCTTCAGATGGGTTACACAACATCTCTCGCCAGCCGCAGACAGCATGACCAGCGGCTGATGGGATTTAGAATCTAACCCACCTGGAAGGAACACCATTATAATGCAACTGCCGTATACCAAGTCAGTCCATTGTCTGACCTAGCCCCTTCCATCAACCAGAGAAGAGACAGCCGCAGGGAGCTTGTTTTGCTCTTCCCTGCCAAAAGAAACACCTATAAGAACTTTGAAACGGAGAATTAGTGCCTGAAGTTTGCTGCTGCTTCTTTTTTTTTCTCCTCCTCCCTCCCAATCCCTTTTCCTTTTGTGTCATGTCTTTTAGATTGTAAACCTGAGGGCAGGGACTACCTTCATAGTAATCTTTGGAAGCCACTCTTGGAAGCCTTCTTTGGCTGTTAATAATAATAATTCTGTTAATAATCACCATAGTCCAGTACTTACTCCCAAGTTCTTGGCAGAGAGGTCCTTTCCCATTCCAGCTACCTTTACCTGAAGATGGCAGGGACAGAACCTGCTATGCTTGTGTTCTCCCACTGAGGTATGAGCCCTGCTGCTAATCATTATTGCTGCATAAGGGTTTGTGCTGCGGGCATAAGGCTTCCCAAAAAAAACACTGCTTGTGCTTTTTATGTGTTCATTTTTAACTGGCATCTAAATAGCTGGAACTCTTCCTTGGCAATCCTAGCTTGTTTTGCTCACTTTGCTTGGGCTTCTCGACAAACAAACAAACAAACAGGGCTTCTCGACAAACAAACAAACAAATGTGACTCTCCCATGATCTGTAAGCAGAGCTGGAACGAATGCGTGAAACAAGTTATTTCTTTGAATCTCACGCATTCTCTTGAGCGTAAGCCGAAATCCTTCTCCTGGGGCGGTGTTTTGGTTCTACAGCCGGGTTGAAGCTGCGAAACGACGACTTGCCCAGTTTTATTCCCCGCTGGGTTTGTTTGTTTCTTTCTGAAGTAATGAGCAAATAATTTTGAAAATTGAAGCCATCATGACTGCTTGACAAGTGGATCCATTTAAAAGGAAAGAAAAGCGAGATTGTGCAAGCGAGCAAGCCAGGTGGATATGCAGGCTTGGAAATGAATCCACAACAGTTGCTAACCTGAGCCCCAAATCTGTACCACCCCACCTGTGAGCACATTCCAATGAACATCAGTTGTGATACATTATTGGCACCACTACCTCAGCATGTGATTAGAATCTTGCTGAATTGTTATCTTGGTTTGTGTTTTGTTATTCTACTGTAAGCCACCCTGATACAGGCAGTCCCCAGGTTATGAACGAGTTCCGTTCTTAAGAATGTCTTTAAGTCGAATTTGTATGTACGTCGGAACAGCACAGCGTTCTATACGTTAAAATTGGCATTTACGGAAATTACGCAAATTGCGTAGTATACTATGCTATGTACTCTACGTAAACGACGTAATGCTGGGGAACTCAGAAGTCCGTTCTTAAGTTTGGGTTGTCTGTAAGTCGGGCGTTCTTAACGCGGGGACTGCCTGTACGTTATTTGGGTGGGAAGTATGAGTTCTAATAAAAGAAAAGCATAAATCTCACGCTTGCTCTAGTTCACATAGATGTTTGTGCTGCTTGGATGCGATTCTCGCTCGCCATAGGTGAGCGGCGGTTTCCCGATCTACGCTAGGCAAAGCAGTGGATTGCCTGTGTCTTACTGTGCTTTATCTTTGCAACTGCAAATATATTCCAATCTTTTTAAAATCAAAATTAAATAGCCATACATAAGTCTCTCCTGTTCTTTGAAAGACCAGCTTGCATGTATGCTCTTCCTTAGCCCTTTTAGATCAGGGCGAGAAGATACAGTTTTCTTGCATGAGATTTGAATAGATCAATTACGATAGATACATATGCAATGTATACCCCTATATATTTTATATAAAGCAAGATATACTACTCTGTAGGCATAGTTGTACATAGGCTTCAACAAAGGCAGATGAAATATCCATATATTTATCCTTATGGCACCAGTTCAAAAACCGAAAGCGTTGCTAAGTCCTGAATCCATTGCGTTATCGGAAGCAGCCATTGGTGCTTCCAATGTTATAATATTAGTCTTTTATCTGTCAAAAGGGCACGGAAAATCCATTTACATTGACCTTGCGTTAAGTTCCAAGATGCAGATAGATAGTTAAGAAGAACATGCAGATCAGTAAATATTAAAGAGCTTTCCATCTCAAAGTTTATCCGTATTATATAACCTCTTCCCAAAAAGAGGCAACCGTTGGGCATTGCCAAAACATATGGATAAGAGAAACATTAGTTGTACACCTCCAACAGTTAGCCAATTTAGACAAACCCTTATTAAAAAAATGTTGTGGCATCCAGTATACACGGAACATAATTTTTTGTTGAATTAGATGTAACCTAAGATCCATTAACCCTTCTGAAATAGATGCCAACGCAGCAATTGGGCAAGATAGGACAATCCAATTCGCTATTCCATTCTGGCTTAAGATCTTGTGTATCACATTTATTCATATTTATTCAGGATACTTAAGCTGCACTTTGCCTTGCAGAATAGACAGGGGCAGACAAAGTAAGCCCTAGTTCACACGAGTAGGTGGGGTGGTAAAATTCTTCCTGGGCAGTACCAGGAAGGCAGGTCTGTACAAATCTAGTATATTTTGGGGAAAGTGTAGGCTAGAATCTGTCAATGTGTAGGGAGCTTTATTTTGTGGTATGGAGGTGCTTTCAATCTTGTGACACCCCCCCCCCCAACACCAGAGCAAAGTGGTACAGTCCAGGAACAGTTTTACTGCCTCATCTGCTTGTGTGAACCTTGCCTGAATGTGCAGGCCCATAGACGTTATTCTTTCCATGACCTAGTATCTTCAAGTCAATTATCTTAATCTGTGCTCAATTTAGACATCCTGCCCCAAACTATGGTTAGCGAATTGGCAAACTCTTGTATTGTGGTTGGCCAAGAATGTGCAAACCACGGTTTGTGCTAACCATGGTCTGGTGCGATTTCTGAATTGACAAACCAGAGTTGGGGCAGGATCTTTCTCTCAAGAGTCTGCTTGCACCATGGAGAAAGGAGTGCAGTTATGACACTGAGAGGATGAGAAAGGAAATCGTGCAAGCAGATGCCAACACTGGTTTGCCTGTGTTTGAACTCTTGGAAGAGCAAACCAGGGTTTGGGTTCTAAACTAGGGTGAGTGCAAACCAGGGTTTGGTGAGATGCCTGGACTCTGTCTCCATTTGTTGCACAATCTGGTAGCCTTTTTCTGTCTTGGGACACTCCCCGAAGACTTAAAAGGAGGGAACGGAAGTAGTTTGATGAACCTTGTTGTAAGTCTCTTTTGAACAGTATTTGGAGAAGCGGGCAATAGATGCATTTTTTCTTTTTTAAATGAAGAAGGGCTGATTCTGGCACTGGGCTTTTCTTGAAGGGTCTTCCCTGAACTTCCAACAGATGAACAGATACTTCTGGTTGCCCTGCTGTACACCGTCTGCACTCTGCAGCCTCTTGGTTTGGAACAGCCCCCAGTTTGCCATCTGCTCTTTGTGGTTGCCCCTCAAATCGATTCATGGCTCTTTTCCAACCCATCTCTCTCCGTTTAATTAGAGGACTGTCTTTCAATCAGTTTGAACCAAGTCTTTATGGAGATGCCGATGAATTATTCACAGTCATCTCAGCCCGAGGGAGCACTTACCTTGATAGGGAGGTGCTTAAAGATGATGGGCCTGGTTTTTTCCCCCCAGTGGCTGAGAATGCTCCCTTCTTTATTGGCATGGCGAGAGTCATCAGTCTACCCATGGACCGGTGCCAACAGGGACGCAAATCCAAGGCCTCCATCACCTAACATAGCCTTCCCCAACCCAATGCCCTCCAGACGTTTTGGACTACAACTCCCAGCATTCCTGACTATTTATTACATTTATACCCCGCCTTTTTTCCTGCAAGGGACCCAAGGCGGCTTACATAATCCTCCCCCTCCTCTCCATTTTATCCTCACAACAGCCCTGTGAGGTAAGTGAGGCTGAGAGTCAGTGACTGGCCCAAAGTCACTCAGTGAGCTTCATGGCCGAGCGGGGAATAGAACCCGGATCTCCCGAGTCCCAGTCCAACACTCTCACCACTACACTGTGCTGGCCAGGGCTGATGGGAGTTGGAGTCTAAAACTTCTGGAAGGCAACCAGGTTGGGGAAGGCTGACCTCAAATGTTAATTCTCCCTGTCTTTATAAGACGGGTGGGGAATCCGAGGGCCAAATTCAATTTCGGGTAAGTTCTTGTGGGGTGCCAATCGAACGTAAGAAAACGTTTGTTTGGGGGACTTGGATGGACAGGCTGATTTTTACTTTGGATCAGCTCACAGCTTCAGAGTCCCCTTTGCTATTGGTTTGGAAGTATTAGGGTCTCAAGCAAGAATGGAATAACGGATTGGAATGTCCTGTTTTGCCTAATCAATGGATTGCTTCGTTGGCATCTATTTCAGAAGGAGTAACGGATCTCAGGCTATGTTTAGTTCAGCAAAAACGGATGTTTCGGGTATATTGGACGCCGCAACGTCTTTTTAATAGTAGGAGGCACCGTATTGCAGTGGTTCCGGTCCTTCCTCTCTGGAAGATATCAGAGGGTAGTTCTGGGGGAGGAGGCTTCGGACCCTCGGCCGCTCACTTGTGGAGTGCCGCAGGGTTCCATCCTCTCCCCGATGTTATTCAACATCTACCTCAAGCCGCTGGGAGCTATCATCAGGAGGTTTGCGGTGCAGTGTCATCAGTATGCGGATGACACGCAGCTCTACCTCTGTTTCAAGTCCTCACCGAGGTTGGCCATTGAGACCCTGTCCAAGTGCCTGGAGTCAGTGGCTAGCTGGCTGGGAAGGAACATGCTGAAACTGAACCCCGACAAGACCGAGGTACTTCTGGTGGGGGACAAGGGGCGGTTAGGGGATGTTGACCTGGTGCTGAATGGGGTACATCTACCCCTGAAGGACCAGGTCCGCAGCTTGGGGGTCATTCTAGACTCCCAGCTGTCCATGAAGGCTCAGGTGGCGGCTGTGAGCCGGGCGGCGCTGTATCAACTCCATCTGATACGGCAGCTGCGCCCCTACCTTCCTAATCACCTGCTCCCATCAGTGGTTCATGCCTTGGTCTCCTCTTGCCTAGACTACTGTAATGCGCTCTACGTGGGGTTACCCTTGAAGACGGTTCGGAAGCTTCAGCTGGTACAGAACGTGGCGGCTCGCCTGATTAAGGGCGGCCGCCGGTGTGATCATATCACGCCAGTGCTTAATGAGTTGCACTGGCTACCAGTTGCTTGCCGAGCCGAATTCAAGGTGTTGGTTTTTTTGACCTTTAAAACCCTACACGGCTCCGGCCCAGTTTATCTCAAGGAGCGCCTCCAGCAACATCAAGTAGGCCGCTCAACAAGGTCTGCCACGGACGGCCTTCTCCTTATCCCATCAGCCAGAGCAGCCAGGCTGGTGGGGACTAGGAAGAGGGCCTTCTCTGTGGCGGCCCCCACATTATGGAACTCCCTCCCTAGTGACCTTCGCCATGCCCCCTCTGTGATGAGCTTCCGCCGTGCATTAAAAATCTGGCTATTCAGGCGGGAATATGGGGTGGGTTAGGTTTTTAAAAGAACTTTTTATATTGTTTTAGTTATTATTATATTTTACTGTATTGCTTTATTGTATTTTAATTGTACATCGCCCAGGGTGGCTGGGTGACCGGCCAGATGGGCGATTGATAAATATAAGAAATAATAATAAAATTTAATAAGGGTTTATCTAAATCGGCTAATTGCTGGAGGTGTAATACAGCCAGTGCTTCTCTCACTCATATGTTTTGGCAATGCCCAATGGCTGCTTCTTTTTGGGGAGGAGGTAATAACATGGATAAACTTTGTGACGGAAAGTCTCGGAAAGTTCTCTAATATTTATGGACGCACACGTTCTTCTTAACTATTTACCCGTCTCTTGGAACTTCACGCAAGGTCAACGTAAATGGATCCTCCATGCCTTTTTGACAGCTAGAAAACTAATATTACAACATTGGAAAGACAAACAGCCGCCTTCGATAATACAGTGGGTTGAGGACTTGACAACACTTTCGATTTTTGAACGGGTGGCCTTTAGGCGCAAGGTACGAACGGATACATGTGTGGATATCTGGGCTGCCTTTGGTGAAGTCTATGCATAACTATGCCCAAGAACAGTCGTATATTTTTTGCTATACATAGAATACCTAGGGGTACATAGTACATTTGTATCCATTGTAATAAGAGTTATTCAAATCTTATGTAAGGAAATGAATACTTTTTATTTTACTTTATTTTGGTTGGGCGTTTTTTGTTTTTGTTTTGATTTTTGAAACTCATAGTAAAAAAAAAAATTATTAATAGAAGCGTTCTTGTGGGGCGCAGTGGTGGGGGGCTGGCTGAAGGGGGCGGGGCCAAGGGCAAAAAGGGTTTGGGTGAAAATATCCCGTCCCCCAGGATATTTCAGCTGAACGCTTTCACTGCCAGTAACTAGGCCAGTGTTCTCCAACCTTGGGTCCCCAGATGTTTTTGGCCTACAACTCCCAGCATGCCCCAGCCAGCTATGCTGGCTGGGGCATGCTGGGAGTTGTAGGCCAAAAACATCTGGGGACCCAAGGTTGGAGAACACTGAACTAGGCCTTAGGAGAGGCATTTGACCCTTTTAGAATGGGGGGGGGGAGCGTCACAAAAGCTGGGAAGCCACCCAGCCATTGGCGGTCAGGGGAAAGGGGTGTGGCTATCTGGGGTTTGGGATTCCCAAGTGGGCTGGGTTTGTACCCTGGGCAAGAGGTTGCCCGCCTTGACTATAAGAAGGGACGCTTCGGTCTCTGTACTCGTCTCCACCACCGCCGCCGCCGCCGCCGCCGCCGCCGCCGCCGCTGTGAAATGGCCTTGTGCTCAAGCCGTAAGGTCTCTCATACATGCGCAACTGAACTCCTCCCGTGCACATTCCACATGACGTCTGTTTTTACCCCCCTGCTTTCCCTTAAGATGTCATTGCCCTTAATCGTTGCAAAACAGCCAGTGGATCATTAATTCGCCTTTGCCGAGCAAGGCAGCGGAGCCTACTATTGCGTCTTCCCATTGTGCCTTTTGGCAAAGGGCGGGTTGTCTTGCGAGGCGTGGCGGGCGGGGGGGGGAAGGGGAGAAAATGCCTCCAGTTGCTCCGAGTTCCCTGCTCACGCTCCAAGGGCCCCCAACGAGAACTTGGCACGCCGATCAACGGCGTGGATTAGATCCGCATGATTTCATTTTGACCCGGTAGCAGTGGCTGAGCAGGAAGGCGGGAGGCGGTGGAGGTGACGGTGCCCGAGGCTGGGCTGGGCCGTCTCCTCGCTGCGGCGATGCTGACGACTGGAGCAGAGCGCACAGGTACACCTCAAACCCAGCCGGGCCGTCTGCCGTGGACTTCCTGCTGAGGAAGGGAGCTTGGCGCAGCTTGTCTGAGCTGATCTGGGCAGCTGTAGGTGGGTGGGAGCCGTGGCTTGTGCCAGGTAAGGAGAGGGAACGGGCCTCCTTGTGCACACTTTTGGGACTGGCTCTTCCTCGAACTCGGAGGGATTTTCGGATCCAAGCAGAAGGAAGGAAGGGCCGCAGCAGGCAGAGCTGGAGCACCTGCTTTCAGTGGGGCAGGCCCAGAATGATCCCCCAGAGAGCGGCAGGTGCCGAGAAGGCGTCGGAGCGGCAGGAGCAGACTCGCGTTTTTATTCCCAAGCGCCGTGATGGGGCTGTGATTTGAGTGAACGTAAAGCACGGAACTGCACACGCTCAAAGTATTTTGGTTTTGCTTTGTTTTTTTAATTGGGGTTGGCAAGCGGTCGTCTTCTTCTTCTTCTTCTTCTTCTTCTTCTTCTTCTTCTTCTTCTTCTTCTTCTTCTTCTTCTTCTTCTTCTTCTTCTTCTTCTTGTCCTGATGTCCCCCCCCCCCCAGAGTTCCCAGTATCCTGGAATGCCTGGGAGTTGCAGTCCCAATACGCTTCTTGGTGGAGGCTGTTCTAACGCGCGTCAGGATCGTAGAAGCAGTTTTAAAGCATGGAATAGTGTGGCTGGAGGGGTGGGGAAGAGAAATGTGAGTTGTGCGCCTCACGGTTTGGCGTCCAAAGGCTCCCCCCCCCCATAAGACCACTAAGCCAGTGTTTATGTGAATTGTTGTAAACTGCCCAGAGAGCTTTGGCTACTGAGTGGTATATACATTAAATTAATGCGCACAAATAAGTCCAGGGTTTAAAATGACCTGGCTTTACCGCTGCCTGCTTTGCATGTAGGAAGTCTCAGGTTCAATCCCAGGCATCTCCAGGTGAAAGGATCTGAGGCTAGCAGGTGGTGTTAGGAGACGGCCCACTAGGGTAGGAGCCCTGAATCTTTCATTTGGGGCCCCGAATCTCTGGGAAGCCCTCTGCCCCCGCCGCCCTGCTGTTCCTGGCCCTTGCTGAAATCAAGGGACAGGAGCCCTGAGGATCTCAGTTGCATCTGATCTCCCCGGATGAGCTGGCTTTTGGCCCACCTGTAATTCCCCTCCTGTTGTCCCCCCCCCCCGAATCTTTCCGCCTGAGGTTTTTTCCCCGCTGAAATCAAATGCCCCCTTCTCCTCTTTCCTTACATCCTTTTTTAGAAATACGGGTGTCCTTAGGAGACAGGGTCCTTTACCGACACACACTCGCAGACTTTAGAGCAGGGCTCTCCAACCTTGGGTCCCCAGATGTTGCTGGACTACAGCTCCCAGAATCCCTTGCCATTAGCCATGCTGGCTGGGTATGCTGGGAGCTGTAGGCCAGCGACATCTGGGGACCCAAGGTTGGAGTGCCCTGGCCTAGAGCAGTGTTCTCCAACCTTGGGTCCCCAGATGTCTTTGGCCTACAACTCCCAGCATGCCCCAGCCAGCATAGCTGGCTGGGGCATGCTGGGAATTTTAGGCCAAAAAACATCTGGGGACCCAAGGTTGGAGAACACTGCTCTAGAGCATCTGTAAATTAGTATATGCACATGTGTGCATTTTTTGGTCCTGTGGGCCTGAGCTGGGCGAGATGGGCCGTGACTCAAAGGCTTCATGTATTTGTCAGGTTTGCTGCTGTTGCAAAATGTGGGACGGTTCTTGCTGCAACAGAAGAGCGTCTCCTGTTCTGTGGAAAGGAAGAGCGAGTGAGAAAGTGCCACTCCTGCAACATCATATAAGCTCACACATATACATACACCAGTGGTCAGGCTTCCAACCTGTTGTTACCCAGGGGGAGGAGGCGGAGGAGAAGTGGAAGTTTCCTTCCTCCGAGGTGATACCCATGGGCCCCCGGGTGATCTCGTTGATTTTTTTTCTTTTCCGATATGCCTTTCGCAAGTGTTAGGAAATGACATATAAGGAAAGACGAGGAACCCTGAAGATTCTCCATGTCCCCCAGACGTGCAAACGTCTTTAACGGCCTTTCCCAAACTGGTATTTTCCGTCCGAATGTTGGTTTGTTGGACTGCTATCCGATTATGCTTAGTAGTAGAGAGAAGTATAACGTTAGTTGTGAGGGGCATTACTTTATGAGCTGGGCGTTCTCTCTGTGTGATAAAAAGTGGAGCCAAATTTGAAGAAATCCTCGTTCGCCTGTCTATTTTGGGCCGCCTTTGTGAATTTTATTTTATTTCATATTTTTTTTTTTGCATCTGTAGTCTATTAAATGTTTCCATTCTCTTTTCTCCCTGTTCTCTTTTAACAACAACAACAACAACAATAATAATAATTATAAGAGAGAAACGTTTTATTTTATTTTTTAAAAAAACACCCTTGACATTCAGAAAAGCAAATACATCATGTGCAAGCGGTACAAAATTATGTAGACGAAAAGAAGACGAAAAGCGTAGCTGGCTGGGGCATGCTGGGAGTTGTAGGCCAAAAACATCTGGGGACCCAAGGTTGGAGAACACTGTGTTATAGGGTTGCACTGTAAAAGATGGAGCTACAAATCAGGAAGTCCGTGGTTTTGAGTTTTACATTTAGCGCAAACTCACTTAGACCAACCTGCTGCTTGTTGCCTCAGCCGCCCCATCTGCAATATCGGGATAATAATACCAATCTACCTTACAGGGTTGTTGCAAGGATTACAGCAACATAAGGTATGGGCAAGGGGTTGAACACTTGAAATCATCATCATCATCATTATTAGATATTTATGTATTTATTTATTATATTTATTTATTATATATATATATATCCTGCCCTTTTTCCTACAAAGAACCCAAGGTGGCTTACATAATCCTCCTCCTCCTCTCCATTTTATCCTCACAACAACCCTGTGAGGTAGGTTAGGCTGAGAGGCAGTGACTGGCCCAAAGTCACCCAGTGAGCTTCGTGGCTGAGAGGGGACTAGAACCCGGATCTCCCAAGTCCCAGCACAACACTCTTAACCACAACACCACACTGGCTGTCTTGTTGGACTCCAACTCCCATCAGCCCCAGCCAGCATCGCCAAATGGTCAGAGATGATGGGATTTGCAGTCCAACAACAACTGGAGGGCCAGTTTGCCCACCCTGGGATTACATGATCTTCCTTCTCCTCTCTGTTGTATCCTCACAACAACCCTGTGAGGTAGGTTAGGCTGAGAGTCAGTGACTGGCCCAAAGTCACGCAGCGAGCTTCTTGGCCAAGTGGGGATTAGAACCCAGATCTCCCAAGTCCCAGTCCGACTCTCTAACCACTAGGCCACACTGGCTCTCAACGATTGGCTTCATAAAGTGAGAGGTAAACTTCTGTGTTGCTATACATCCCCCAGAACATATTGAACTGGGATTTATTGAATTGAGAGTTAGGCTGCAATTGCCTGGGGGCAACTCCTGCTGAATGCAAGGGGGCTTACTCCTGAGCGGATGTGGCTGGGAATTGCACCATTCTGTTCTTGCAAACTGGATATAGCAAGGTTGTCTCTTACTGTCTCCCTTCTTAAGATTTTGTTTCCTTTTGTAGCTGCAGAGTGACTAACAAGTGCAAATGTCTTTATTTCAGTATGGTGTCGCTAGCAGGGGAAAGATGGTTTTGATGTTTGTCCTATAAATGCTATTTGTAGATTTTAATTCGTATGCTGTGAGGAGAGAAATAATTCTTTCTTTCTTTCTTTCTCAAATACTAAGAACAGAGGGTCACCCAATGGAATTGATTAGCCCAGGGCCGTGCCAAGGCTGGGTGGCCAATTGGCATATTGCTGCTGCGTCCCTGTGCCAACTGGACCCCCAGCCCCCCCGCCAATGTTGTTGTTTTCTGCCCTTCATTTTGTGTGATTCTAACCCAGTGTTCTCCAACCTTGGGTCCCCAGATGTTTTCGGCCTACAACTCCCAGCATGCCCCAGCCAGCGTAGCTGGCTGGGGCATGCTGGGAGTTGTAGGCCGAAAATATCCGGGGGGGGCAAGGTTGGAGAACACTGCAATAGTCCCCTAATAGCCGTATGAGTTGTTCCTTAACGCACACATCTCTTTCCATTTATGTGATATGTATTATCATACACACAAACACGCACGGAATATATGTACAAAAAAGAAGAGAAAAAGTAAAAGTTGCTCCTTAATTTCTCGATCCAGATTTCAGGGTTTCACCAAAACTAACCTGGGGGGCTTTCCAGGTAGAAAAGCTCCTAGCAGGGTTCCAACCTCACGCAGCTCTTTGGTCTTTCTCCGCTTCACCTGATTTTTTTTTTTTTTGTGGAAAGCAAAAGAAGGTGGGGGCAGCGGTGCGCGGCGGGGAAAACATGGGAGGGTTACAAATGGGACACAGCAGGCGTAAAATTCCGTGGACGAGGCCGCGTGATAGAAAGATAACAAAAGCCGCGTCTGGAAGCACCCCTGGAGCGATGCAGGTGGGGTGGATGAGAATGCGGCTCGCTTTCCCGGCAAGCGAAGCGAAGAAGAGCTGCTGGCAGAAGAGCAATCTTGAATTTGCAGTTAATACCAGTTTTATTAATAATTTGCCAGCAGCCCCCCTGCAGGACGGGCTCTGTCTTTCTGGGGATTGATCTTGCGGCAGATCTCGTTAAGGGGTTGTGTGAACCGAACGCCACTTGCTTTCTTCCCACCCTCGAATAATAAACCACGGAAACTTTGGCTGAGTCTCTGCTGCTCCCTTTTTCCCTCGGTTATGGCTTTTATTTCCTTCCTCACTTTGCTACTTCGTGTGAGCCCAGACAGAGGCCGGGGAATTTCTTCTGCGACCCGGATTAATCGCCGTGCATCGTCGGCTGACCCTCGCGGTATCCCACTGCGCTCGGTTTCATCCTCATTTAAAAAAAAAAAAGAAAAGGAAAGAAGGTCGTCTAGGGGGGAGCAAATTCCTTTGGTAAAGGAGTTTTTTTTTTTTTTTTGCTTGCCGCCTTTCCCACTGAAATGTGAACTTCAAAAGCGGGTGAGAGACACGTTAAACTGGCTCGCGGCTTGCCCCTGAAAAGAGACACATGTTGATATGGAATGTGGCAGTTGGCCGCACTCGAGTTATTTTTCTGCTGCCGATCTTTTCTCTTTGGACAACCAGGCTTCCTTTTCCCCTGCTCCCGAGCCATTCCGGAGCCATGGGCCGGTGAGAAAATGGCTAGTTTCATAGATTTCATAGATCATAGAGTTGGAAGGGGCCTACAAGGCTATCGAGTCCAACCCCCTGCTCAGTGCAGGAAACTAGAGGAGGGGTCTCCCATCCAAGTAATCACCAGGCCTGACCCTGCTTAGCCTTTTTTTTTTTAAGTGCGGGGTTATTTATTTTAAGAACGGCCTTCTTTCTGGGCAGCTTCTTCTCTCTGCTGTAAAAGTCCTCTCTAGGCACCTTTACAAAAACGACACGACACGCTTCAATACAACAGTGTGAAAATAATTGTTTTTTTTTAA
This sequence comes from Shinisaurus crocodilurus, assembly GCA_021292165.1. Classification (NCBI taxonomy): domain Eukaryota; kingdom Metazoa; phylum Chordata; class Lepidosauria; order Squamata; family Shinisauridae; genus Shinisaurus; species Shinisaurus crocodilurus. The sequence continues at coordinate 12,562,742 of CM037886.1, read as the reverse complement.
AAAATCCCACAATACAGACAAGGCAAAAAGCAGGAAAGGCCAATAAACCTCCATTGCTGTTAAAAGCCCTCAAGTGCACAGGACAGGTTTAGCCTGGAATCTAAAATATCATCGAACCGTATAGTTCAGTGTTCTCCAACCTTGGGTCCCCAGATGTTTTTGGCCTACAACTCCCAGCATGCCCCAGCCAGCTCTGCTGGCTGGGGCATGCTGGGAGTTGTAGGCCAAAAACATCTGGGGACCCAAGGTTGGAGAACACTGGTATAGTTGGAGGAGGGCTGTGTAACTCCGCCAACCTCCTGCTGGATGCCGAAAATGCAGAGCGAAAGCATCCCTCGTAGCTGCCCAGGCTCAGCGAGGGAGCTCCATCAACGCCGTAATTCCTGGGTTGCGGGGCTGCTTGCTCCTAATGCTCAACCAAAGACGATTTCAATCCAAAGGCAGGTTCACGTGGGAGAAGCTGGTGCTTTGGATACTCGGGTCCAAGCAATACAACTTGTCTTTGGCGAGTGTGCTGGAAATCGACGAAACGGGCTTTGCGCACGCCTTGGCCCCCGGGTTCAGTCGCCAGCGTTTCCAGGTAGGGCTGGGGAAAACCCTTCCCTGAAACCCGGGCAGTGCCGCTCCCTGCCTTCTCCAGCCTACAGATGTTTTGGACTGTGTCCGCCAGCAGTCCTGACCATTGGCCATGCTGGCTGGGGCTGATGGGAGTTGTAGTCCAAAACACCTGGAGGGTGCCGGTTGAGGAAGGTCCAGTGTGGTGGACAATACTGCGTTAGAGCGACCAACCGTCTGCCTCAGTAACGTGAAGCTTCCTATGAGAGTTTTGGAGTGCCCCGAAGACCTTCTTGTAGGGAACGTGTTCGTCTGGGCCGGCCCTACCACTAGGCAGAGTGAGACGGTTGCGTCAGGCGGCAGATGCTGGGAGGCAGCAGTGAGGTGTTGGAGGAGTGGGCGGTGTGCCACGCAGCCGGCCGAGTGTCCCCTAAGCTAGGCTGGCGGAGGATGATGCGGTCCCATCCCCGGGATCAAAGTACGATTCAACGGCCAGTCCAGTCGGCTTTTGTACATCGAATGGGAGAGGGCGCCATCTTGTTCTTCGCCCCCGGCCGCAGAATGTCTTGGGCCACCCTTGGCTTGTGTGGGCTACAGCCCGCTTCATGCATCCGGTCCACGAAACAGGCCTGTTCCAGCTTTGGGCCAGACGCTCTCAGTGGGCCGACCTCCTCCTCAACGCCACGGTTCTCCCTGAGCCCAGTTGGGACCACCCCCCAGAGGGGAGGGGACGAGGCGCATGCTCTTTCTTGCCCCTTTCGTCGCTTGCTCTGGGAGGGTAGCTGAGTGCAGCGGTAGCGACAAGGGGTTGAGAGGGGGGCTCAACTGGCATGTGGACCTCAGCCATGTGCCCAGTGCCTCAACACCAGCCCCCTGTCCACCAAAGCTGCTGTGACGGTGACCGGGTTCAGACCGCACGATCACCCACACTCAAGGGTCGAGGTATGGGTCGAGTGTGGGTTGTCGTTGAACCGTGGGTTGTTGCGTTGCCTGAACCCAGCTGCGCTAACGAGCCATGGCTTGTTAACCACGAACAACCCACGGAGAGAAACCCAGGGTTTGTTGTTGGGCTGCGAACTGCGGGTTGTTCACCGCGGTTTGTTATCTCGGCTGCGTTCAGACAACTCGGAAACCCTCATTTCAGCAACAACCCACACACAACCCTTGAGTGTGAGCTGTCGTGTTTTCTGAACCCAGCCAGTGTGTTAACCGTTAAGGTGCCGTGAGCCTCTTTACCTGCACTTGTCTACTGACTACTGGCATAGAAATGCAAAATATAGGATGGCTTCTCTCGATCCTCTCCCCTCTTGCTTTTTCCTACAGCATGTGCCAAAAAACAAATACTCCACATTAGAGGAACAACAATAGCCTTCGTTCTCTCCCGGTCAGCTTCTCCTCCCCGTGCCGCTTCTCAGGCCTTCCAGCAAAGTGCCGCACTTGCTTGTTCGCTCGTCTTTTGCTTTAGTCCTCTGGGCAGGAGCTGCCGCCACCGAAATCCAGCTCCGCGGTACTGGCGCGCTCCTCCACAGATCATCATCACGGGGTTTTATTTTTAATCTGGAAGTGATAATTAAGCATGACATGATTAGAGCAGGAGAGAAGGATGCAGGCGGAGGGTGAACTTTGAGTGAGGCGCACTGGGGCATGTGATGTAACAACTCCCTGGGAACGGTTTTGGGAACTAGCTGAAGGACTTTCTCCCCCCCCACTGTGCCCCCCCCCCCAATCCAGTGGCACCATAGGGCTCTTTCAGCCCTTTCAGCAAGCTATGGAAAGGCCCCTTATAAAAGCCATTAACAATTCAAAACAGTAACACCCACAGCAACCACCGCATGAAAGAATACAGGTGTATAGTTTCCTGCCAATTTGTTTTTTTTTTTAAAAAACCCTTTCTAAATCCCACTTTAGAAATAGAGCTTTACTTTTGACAGCTGTCAAAAGTAACTATTCCCGTAAATGGGGCGGCTCGCACTTTTGCATGTGCCCGAGGTTGTAGAATCTCGGGAACAAGTGCAAAAGTGAGGGCACCCTTAGGACACATGAGTTCCCCCCCCACTGCAAAAAATTTTTAAAAAATCCCGAGGATCTTGCTGCGAAGGGGGTGAACGAGGTGCCCGCCCCACTTTCGCGAGCTAAAATCACTCGCGCGTTTGGTGACGTCTGACAGCTCGCCTTTTGACAGCTGTCAAATGGAACCAAAGGGGAAAATAAACTTACCTGCACCCTCTGCGGGGCAATGCCCAGCGTGGGGTACCTGCTGGACTTTGCCAGCAGGCACCCCACTGCCCACCTGAGGCTCCCCATTCCCACACCCACACAACTCCGTATGTCCGCAGTTGCGCAAGTGTGGGTAAAATAATAATAATAATAATAATAACAACCGCATTCCCCCCCCCCACAGATATTTGTGAAAATTAGGGGACACAAAAAAATTGTTTGGCATCCACAGGCAACCCCTCCAAGGTGCCGCTGGGGCACTATGAAGGGTCTGTCCACAGCTGTCAAAACAGGGTTCGCGAAAGCCTGCTTGACAGCCGGCTTTCGGGATCTCCAGGGGGGAAAAGGGGGGGGGAAGCCGCGGAGAGCCTAAAATGGCTCGCGGTTGTGGAGTGGGGAGACAACTCGTTCCTCCCTCGGTGTCCCCTGGGATACCTGTGGGAGGACTGAAGGGGGAGGGAAGGGGCCAAGAACCCACGCTGATGAGGCCGATCGTCAGTCGGGCGCACCCTGGGCTGCTCACACGACAACGGACCCACCGTGACTTATCGCCAGGGTGGGTTGCCGTGACGTGTGAACGTGCCCACAATGCAGGGGCGAGATCCTGCCTTACGGCTGGGGAGCAGAACTGTAGGCCTGGGGTCCCAATCCGGCCTTCCACGGTTCCTCAGTCGGCCACGCCCCTGGCCCACCCACTTCCATTCCCCAGACCTTCTGGTCTGGGGGTTTTCCCGGCTTTTGTGCAGCTTTCCCCCCATTCTAAAAAAAAACCCTGAAATGTCTCTCTGAAGACTTAGTTATCGGCAGTAGGAGCTTTAAGCTGCAATATGCTGGGGTTTGTTCTTTTTTTGGGTTATTTTGGCCCCTCCTCTTTTGCCTTCAGCCCTGCCTGCCACTAGAATACGGCCCCCGAGAGCTGTTCCGAAATGGAATTTGGCCTGCGGGCTGAAAGAGGTCCCCCACCCCTGCCTTACAACAAGCTCCTGCATATCCATCGGTCGCCTAGGGCAGTGTTCTCCAACCTTGGGTCCCCAGATGTTTTTGGCCTACAACTCCCAGCATGGCCCAGCCAGGAGGGCTACAAATGGAAGATCGACAACGTGTGCGTAACCCTCCAGTAGAGTGCTGTGGATGAGGCAGGGCTGACTGCGCAGTAAAATCCTTGTCTGGAAGAACCCCCATTCTGAGACCGTGTGGCCGGCCCAAGGTCAGCCAGCTGAGCTTCACGTTGGAGTGGGGGTTTGAACCCAGGTCTCAAGTCTGACGCCTGGGTTATCTAGTTCTCCGTGTGGACTAGCGACCTGCCCGTCAGCTTTTGCTTTTTTGTGTTTATAATCTGATTTGCAGCGATGCATCCAGCTTATTATGCCTCTGTCCGGCTCTCAAGAACGGTGATGAATTCAAAGCTCTGATGGTAGGCATTTATTCCATCCCTGTCTGTCTCCTCCACCTCTGGGAGTCCTGGCTGTTGATTCTTTGTGATACTTTTGCAAAGCAATGCCTGCTTCTTCCAGCACAACAATCGGCTCTTTGTTTTTTGACCACTGCGGGTGAAATCCTTGAAGTGTAATCAGTGTTATCACTTACAGAGTGCCTTTTTGGATCATCCTTCTTCCCCAACCTCCCTATTCTCTCAGCCTGGGAGAATCGCAATGTATGTATCACTTCCCTGCATTCTCAGATGCTGAGAACTTGGGAAAGTAGTGGGGAAGGCCCCACACTCCCCACTGTATGGCCTCTGGGTGATCCTGAAAGCATGCCCCATGCATTGGATTACAAGTACAGTCATGCCTTGGATTGAGAGCATAATTTGTTCCGGAAACGTGTTTGTAATCCAAAACACTCTTGTATCAAAACGAAATCCCCCCCAAAAAAATTTGTACAGAGATTCTTAATTTAAGCCGTACTACAGTACTTGTATTGCAAGACGTCGCTTGTATATCAAGAAAAAAAATAATTAAATAAATATTTAAAAATTTGCTTGTCTTGCAAAAAGCTCTCAAACCAAGTTTCTTGCAATCCAAGGTATTACTGTAACTTGGTTTGAGAGCGTTTTGCAAGACAAGCAATTTTTTAAATATTTATTTAATTTTTTTTTTACTTGATATACAAGCGACGTCTTGCAATACAAGCACTGTAGTACAGCTTAAATTAAGAATCTCTGTACAAATTTTTTTTGGGGGGGGGGATTTCGTTTTGATACAAGAGTGTTTTGGATTACAAGCACCATTTCCGGAACAAATTATGCTCTCAATGCAAGGCATCACTGTAAAGGTAATGGGTTCCTTGAAGGAAAAAAAGGTGGGGTATAAATATGATAAATAAATAAATAAATTTATTGCTTCTCTTACCCATATGTTTTGGCAATGCCCAATGGCTGCCTCTTTTTGGGAGGAGGTAATAATATGAATAAATGTTGTGACAGAAAGCTCTTTCTTATATTACCAATGTGCATGTCCTTCTTAACTATCTCCCTGCTTCTTGGAACTTAACGTAAATGGATCCAGTGTGACGTAGTGGTAAGAGTGTTGGACTGGGACTCGGGAGATCCGGGTTCTAGTCCCCGCTCGGCCATGAAACTCACTGGGTGACTTTGGGCCAGTCACTGACTCTCAGCCTAACCTACCTCGGCAGGGTTGTTGTGAGGATAAGATGGAGAGGAGGAGGAGGAGGATTATGTAAGCCGCCTTGGGTTCCTTTCAGGAAAAAAGGCGGGGTATAAATATAATAAATAAATAAATAAATAAATACCCTATGTACCCTTTTGACTGCTAAAAGATTGATATTACAGCACTGGAAGGACAAACAGCCACCTCCGATAACGCAATGGGTTGAAGACTTAACGATGCTTTCAGTTTTTGAGCGGGTGTTTTTTTAGGCCTAATCTACAAACGGATAAATACACGGACATTGTTGACGTCTATGCATCATTATGCCTAAGAACAGTGGTATATCTTGGTATACATAAAATATATAGCGGTATACACGACATACGTATGTATCTATTGAAATAGATCTGTTCAAATCTCATGTAAGGAAATGGTAATACTTCGTTTTATTTCTTTGCAGTTTTTTATTTTGTTTTTGTTTTGATTTATTGAAACTCACAGTGAAAAAAATTAATGGAAAAAATGTATTGGTGGGCAAAGTAGTGATCCTTTATTTGTTTATTTAAAGTATTTTTTTATCCCGCTCCGCAGCCTAAGAGGATCCTGAGGCAGCTCACATATAATTAGTAAAACAAGGCAGTCACAAGACCCACAGGCTTACAATCTAAAAAGGTACAACACACGAGGAAAAAGGAATGGGGAGGGAAGAGGAAAAAAACAAGTCTTTTTCAGCAGAGCTGGTGGAATTGGCCCTGCTTTCCCCTCTCATCTCCCTCAGTGCAGGCTGCTGGAATGACTAGATCAGTGTTCTCCAACCTTGGGTCCCCAGATGTTTTTGGCCTACAACTCCCAGCATGCCCCAGCCAGGGGCTGGGGCATGCTGGGAGTTGTAGACCAAAAACATATGGGGACCCAAGGTTGGAGAACACTGGACTAGATAGAATGATGGAAGGCCAGTACTTGTAAGTTTTAACCATCTGTAAGCTGTGGCTGAATTCATATCTAATGCAGAGAAGCACATCTGTTGAGTCTTAAAGTAAAAAGTACTTTCTGTTGTCTTTCATGAATCTCTAATGCCAGTCAGTTTAACTGTAAAGACCCCAGACGTTTAATATTATGACACACACACACACACACACACCCCCGAAACATTTCTCTGTCTCCTTTCTCCACAGCACGCATGATTTCGTGTGGCTGTTACTTTCTGGCAAGTTGTATTTCTAGGAAGCACATGAATTGTGCTTCTGCTCCTTCTGTCAAGGGGGGGGGGGGGAAGGAACATAAGATAAGCATGAAGTGAACTTAACTGAGGTCGGATTGCAGCGGGGTGAAGAGAAGCGCTGAAATCCTGCACGTTTCAGCCCTGTGCAATGTGTGTGGGTTTTTTTTCTGTGTTTTTAAAAATGGCATCTGTGTTTGTTTGTTAAAAAGTCATCCTTCCACTTTAATAAATGGGGTAATAGTTAGTTTGCACCTTTTATGCAACCTTGCAAAGTTGGTCGTGAACATACAATGCACATTTAGTCACCTCTGACGAAAATGAGAATCTGTTTTCTCCCAGAGGAGTCAAAGTGTTTGTTTCTGTAGTCAATTCAGTGGTACGTCTTTCTGATGTAGCAGGAGGACTAGAAACCTGAGTGCGTAGGTGTGAGAGCTTTTAATTACACGTACCGATCCGGTGGGGCAGAGGAGTGTGTTGAGTTAAGCGGCCCTTCAGAAGAGAGAGAGGCGAAAAAATATTGTAGAAAAATTGTAGCCGTGAGAACCGCGGGCTTGACTTCATTTGCTTTGCCTCCGGGTGCTTTTTACTTTTGAAGTAAAGATGTTTCTGGTCCTAATTTTGAAGAGAACATACTTGAGGTCAAACCCTCCCGCGTATGGGGCGAAAAGTCCTGCTAGCATCCCTCGGGATAAAAGCTGAAATGTGGCAATTGGGGTTTTATGTTCAGTTAAGCTTCCCGCGTAGGCTCTGTTTGCTTTTGAGGTCAGCTTTTATCAGTGTGGCAGGATGGGTTTGGAGTTTCAAATCCGCCATGGTCCTTTTTGGATCCCACTGTATCCCCCCACAAAAAAATCTGACAGGCAAACAAATAAATCTGTCGGTTTTGCCATTCGATGCTGGGAAATGTTCGCTTTGCAGGAGCTCTTTCGCTTTAAGCTCTGCTTCGCTCTGGCGGCGCTCTGCCTTTGGTGTGTGTTGTTTTTCTGAAGCTTCCAACTGTTCTGTTTGACGTCACGGTTTTTTTTTTAAAAAAAGGGCAAGCTCGTGTCTCGAGAGATTTAGCTAGTTACGGTATAAACAACAAATAATTCCAAAGTTGGCAGGACTCTCCTGCATGCACATGCCCCCCCCCCCTCTCTCTCTCTCTCACACACACACACACACACAGCTTTTTGTTCAGGCTGAGGCCTGCGGTATAATTTTGAACCTGGAGTTATAATTTTCAAAGCTCGGGTTCTGCCCTTGGATGATGCGAAGAAGTAAGTGAAGAAGGTCCCTCTGAGAATGCACAAAAAGCTCCCATTGCTAACCACTGAATAAATAGGCCTGTGTGGCTCACGCTGGCTCAGCTTGTCTGAGCGTGGAAAGCTAAGCAGGGTCAGGCCTGGTTATGACTTGGATGGGAGACCCCTCCTCTAGTTTCCTGCACTGAGCAGGGGGTTGGACTCGATGGCCTTGTAGGCCCCTTCCAGCTCTGTGATCTATGAAATCTATGATCCACAAACACATCTGGAATACAAAAATAAGGAGGGTTTCTGTGTCTCGTGACGCACGGATGCCAGAGACCCAGGGGGTGAAGCCTGGGAGTGAAGGGGCGGTGCTTGGGAGAGCCAGGAGGTGGAGCCTGGTAGCATATATAACACCTGTTCCCCCCCACCCCCTTAGTTCTTTGTTCCAAACTCCCCCCCCCCAGACTGAAACCTGGTAAGCAAAAGGAGCTCTGTGCGTACTTAGATGTACCTTCTTCACTAACTTATTTGCACAATCCAAGGGTTTCAGAGTAGAGAATGTGACTTCAGACAGGTTTAAAGCCTGAACCTCCTCATTTTAGACTACCATTTAATTTTATTTTTTTTTAAAAAGCAAAACCCTTTTCTCTTGGCAAAAGACGAAAACAATTTCAGTTGGAAGCGATGTCCCTCCAACTGCTCTCGCTGTCTCTGTGCCAGCACACTTCTGTTTTAATCCTGAGCTTCTTTTTTTTTTAAGTTTAACTTTTTCCAAAAGCTGAAACTCTTCCATGGATGTGCACATTCCAAAAGAAGGAAACTGTATTATTATTATTATTATTATTATTATTATTATTATTATTATTTTACAGTTGCAACTGATGGAGTGCCTACTGGGTTGTCTCAAATCAGGATTTTCCTGGATGTTTGGGCTGCATTACTGTTAATTGCGTCATAGTTATGTTATTATTATTATTATTATTATTATTATTTATTATACAGTAATACCTTGGATTGCAAGTAACTTGGTCTGAGAGCGTTTTGCAAGACAAGCAATTTTTTAAAATAAATTTTGATTTGATAAACAAGCGACGTTTTGCAATACAAGTGTTGGGATGTAACCGCTCGCCTCGAGCGGGCGTAGCGGGCCAAAATCGGCCCCGCTCACGCCTGCCAGAGACTCGCTTTGATATAAGAGTGTTTTGGATTACAAGCACGGTTCCGGAACGAATTATGCTTGCAATCCAAGGTATTACTGTATTTATATCCTGCCTTTTTTCCTGCAAGGAACCCAAAGTGGCTTATATAATCCTCCTCCTCCTGGCTCTCCATTTTATCCTCACAACAACCCTGTGAGGTAGGTTAGACAGAGAGTCAGTGACTGGCCCAAAGTCACCCAGTGAGTTTCATGGCCGAGCGGGGGACTAGAACCCGGATCTCCCGAGTCCTAGTCCAACACTGTCACCACTGCGCCACACGGGCTCTCTCTCCAATGTTTTAGAGGAGTTCTATTTAACAAGTGAGATGGGCGACAAGATGTTGTCACTCAGCATGCTCAGACCTCATGGGGCTGTTTTTTGGGTCCTCCCCTTTAGGGTTTTTTTTTTTTTTTTTTTTTTAATTTTGTACTTCTGCAAACCTTGGGGTTCCCTACCAACCCGGCTACCTTCCTTCCTTCTGTGTAGATGGTGCCGTCTTGGCTACATAAGGATGCATACTTGGAGAATGAGTTTGCTATTAGCAGATATGATAGATGTTTGAATTAATATTAATATTAATATTGATATTGATATTGATATTGATTTCATTTCTATACCACTTGATAGCTGAAGCTCTCTGGGTGGTTTACAACAATTATAAAACACAATAAAATACAATATACAATGCAAACAGTAAAAAAAAACATTGTAAAAATTTCACTACTAGACATTTAAAACTGTTTAAAAATTACTTAAATAGCTAAGAACAAGGTTATAAAAAGCAGACTGGTTAAAAAAGGTGACATAACCACCACCCCATGTACTATTTGGAGCTGTTAAATGCCTCAGCATAGACAGAGGGCAGTCTTAACCTGGCGCTGAAAGGATAGTAAAGTTGGCGCCAGGCGGGCCTCAGTGCGGAGCTTGTTCCACAGTTGGGGGGGCTACCACAGAAAAGGCCCCTACTTGTTTCCGCCTTCCGAGCCTCCTGTGGAGGTGGCAGTTGGAGGAGGGCCCCAGATGCTGAGCGTAGCGTCCAGGTAGATTGTGGTTGTCATGGTCTCTCCCCTCCCTTTCAGCAATGTGTGTCTTACAGTTTTTACAGCCTTTCCATATGTGGCACTTTATTTTTTGTATGGGTTTGATCACATCCTGGCTTTGTTAGCATTACTATGCATGTCTGGATATATGTAATATAAATTGCAAAATAAATTAAATATAACTTTAAAAAATTGTGTGTGTGTGTGTGTGTATATATATATATATATATATATATATATATATATATATAAAGAGAGAGATCAGATGTGGCAAAGGCAAATTTTGCAACCAGGGGTGGGCAGAAGGTAGATTCTCCAGATGCTTTGGACTTCCAACTCCCATAAGCCCCTGCTAGCATGGCCAATGGTCAGGAATGCTGGGAGTTGACGTCTAAAACATCTGGAGATCTAGTTTCTGCTATAAATGATCCAAAATAGGCACAGATGGCCCTAGTTTGCATATTTTTCCTTCTTTCTTTTGGTTGGTCAGCAGGAGGCATGTGGAACCAAGGAAGGGATTTCTCCCATCCTGCCATAGCCAGTGGCAACGCTAAACAGTCCTTCTGATATTTCCCATATACTGTCCATGAGGCCTAGAAGCTTGTTTTTCTAAGTAAAACTCAAACCTGAGATTTTCAATATGATTTATCTTCTGTCTAGTACTATATTCCGCTGACTGTGACATATGACGCATAAGTGTGGCTGAGTGTGTGTTGCAGTTCTGTGCAAATGTTGGGGAAAGTACTGCATCTGGATTTTGACACAGAACACATCTTCCGACGATCTCTCTACTTTTTATTTTAAACAAAGGAAGTCTCTAGCCCCTGTTGGTTGGTGGTTGGTGGTTGGAGAACAATATGGGGTGAGTTCTCTTTGTGCATAGCTAGTTGACTAGATAGATAAATAGATTACACGCACATATATTTTGATCTTTGTAAATTGTTTTGGTCAAACTGAGCTGACTGGATACAATGAGGCAGAAATTAAAATAAATATTATTGTAGGCTTGCAAAAAGAAGAAGAAAATAAAACAAAATGAAATTGAAAGCCAAGTTTCTAGGCTACTGGACTGGGTGGACCGAAGTTCTGGCTTGGTATAAGGCACCTTCGTAAGTTCCTTGAACATAGCATGGAAATAAACATATTAAAAACAATCTTAAATGTATTCCTATTTTGCTGATTTTAAAGAAACTTTTTAAAAATTTGCTACTCATTTTTGTGTGTGGAGCAATTCAGTGTTCATTTAATTTGAGTGTTGACATATACAGCTCTCTCTCTCTCTCTCTCTCTCTCTTTCACAGTGTGCTTCTGAATTTTTGTACAGCTGTTTTTGATCCCCTCCGGCTTTAGAAACAAGTTCCTATTATCTGAAAACGTTGGCATGTGCCTACCTCACAGGGTCATTGTGAGGATAAAATGGAGAGGAGGAGAACCTTGTAAGCCCCCTTGGGTTCTTTGCAAGACGAAAAATAGCAGGGTATAAATGTAATAACTAAAGGAATGATCCTGTGGCCCCTAGACATTGTCTGCGGGGGGGGGGGATAGGATAGTTCTGGTTCCAAGCCCCTCGGTCAGAGACAGCACTTCGTCCTCGGAGCTGGGAATCGGAGATCTGATCCCCCTCCTTCACCCTCTTGCAGCCAGCGTGGAAAGAAAGTTTTTTTGCAGGACACGGAATCATGGGCTCAACTGACAGGAACCCAGATTCCACCTGACTGTCAGAGCAAATTTCCTGACTGTCAGAGCAATAAGACAATGGAACCGACTACCTAGGGAGGTGGTGGGCTCTCCCACTCTGGAGGCATTCAAGGTGCAGCTGGACAGACATCTGTCAGAGATGCTTTGACCTGGATTCCTGCATTGAGCGGGGGGTTGGACTCGATGGCCTTGTAGGCCCCGTCCAACTCTGCTTTTGTATGATTCTATGATTCTAACCATGTTGGCTGCTCTCCGAGGTTGGGAAAGTGACCTTGGAGATGGGGGTTAAGGGGGCGTCTTGGCGGCAGCGAGGGGAGGAGACATATCCTGACCGTTCTCCAGCCTCCTCCCCCCCCCTTCTGAAGCGCCCCAGCTAGAGGGCCAAAAACGTCTAGTGAGAATGCCCCTCCCGCTCTACCTTGGATGCCCATAAGCCTACGAGTTTGGGGGCTTTCGGGCATCCCCAGAGGATTGCGCCCTTAATAATAAATGTATGGCGTTTCTTTCCAATTTCATGTATTTATTTATTTATCCTATTTATACCCCACCTTTTTTCCTGCAAGGAACCCAAGGCGGCTCACATAATCCTCCTCCTCCTCCTCCTCTCCATTTTACCCTCACAACAACCCTGTGAGGTAGGTTAGGCTGAGAGTCAGGGACTGGCCCAAAAGTCACCCAGTGAGCTTCATGGCCGAGTGGGAACTATTTATTTATTTATTTAATTTATACCCCGCTCTTCAGCCAGAAAAGGCTCTCAGAGTGGCTTAGACAAATTAATAATAATTTATTATTATTATTAATAATATTATTATTATTATCATAATTATTATAATAATTATAATAATTATCATTATTATTATTATTATTATTATTATTATTATTATTATTATTATTATTATTATTATTATTATCATGCCCTCAGGCTCACAATCTAAAAGACATGAACACAAAACATCAAGGAACACTGAATATAATATTCAAAAAATAATAATAATCTACAGAATATAAAACCCAGATCTCCCAACACTCTAACCGCTACGCCACACTGGCTCTCGGGTTCAGCCTTCCCCAATCTGTTGCCTTCCGTGCTGGCTTGGGGATGCTGGGAGCTGTAGTCCAAGACATCTGAAAGTCACCCGTCTGGGGAGAGCTGGGCCAGTTTGACTTTAAAAAGACCGACAGTAATCTGCCTCCTTCACACGGACAACTTTTTTAGTGCTTGGGGGAGACCTGTTTCATGTCACCGTGGCCATCCTTTCTTTCCTCCCCGCCCCTTTCTTTCCGTTCTTCAGTGTTTGCGTCACTGGACGCCACTCCTTTCTGAGAAATCGGTTTTGTAACCAAACCCCAGCCACTGTAGGCAGGCAAGGCGTGAAGCTAGGACTTAGAAGACCGGGCAGGAAATGACAAAACGAGATTGATCTGGGAGAAAGAATGGGGTGAGCAGGTTTGTGGATGTGGATTCTTCAATGTGAGGGTTGCGGGCAGAAAGATCAGTAAATAATCAGTAGGACAGAAAGGGGGGAGATCCCAAAAGTTCTGACTCCCCCCCCCCTTTTCAGTCTCCTCACCATCGGCTGAACAATTCACATGTGCAGCCACCCCCCAAAGTTTACTTCTAGAGCAGGGGTGTCCAACCTCTTTCAGCCTGAGAGGACCGCATTCAGTTTTGGGGAAGCTCTCGGGGTGGGGGGGGCATTCCAGTGGTGGGCGGGGCGGAAGATTAAAAGCCCCCCCCCCCCGGGGCAAAATACAAGCCGGTTTTAGTTTAAAGCTCTTGCAGACGGTAGCTAAGCCCTAAGAGAGGAAGTTCAGCCTCTTAAGAATGGGGGTGGGAGAAAAACTATGCAAAAGCCGGGAAACCACAAAGTGCTCGGTGGTCGGGGTGGAGCTGTTTGGCAACCCGAGGTATGCTGGATTTGGCCTGCGTGCCTGAGGTTCAATAACCCCCCCCCCCCCCCCGGTTCTAGAGTGCAAAGAAATGAGGACTTTTCTTGTTGTCGTCCTGGCGTTTCTTCCTGGGTCGGTCTGGAGAAGTGACACCTGCAGGGCTGTCACTGGCAACGGGGCATCCTTGGGAAGCTGCGGGAAATTTAAAAGGGCAGGTGGCATCCCCAAAACCAGCCAGCACCGCCAGGCAAGCCCGTACGGGCTTGCCTGGCGGTGCTGGCTGGTTTTGGGGATGCCATCCTGCCCTTTTAAACTTCCCACAATCCTCTCAGTGCAGCTGTATCAAGGCACTGTGGGAATCTTTTTTCTTTCTTTCTTTTAAAAAACGAGTCGGCTTGCCTTGCGCATCACAGTGCTGTGGCCACGGCCGACCCCTACAGCACTAAGACTGCATGGTGTTTTGGGGTGGGGTTTTTTTTTTGTTTGTTTTTGGGGGGAAGGGGGGCTCCCACCAGGCGGCCCTTTGCTGCGTTGCCCTCTCAGACCTGGAGCCAGACCTGGATTCATGCAGAGAGCAAATAAGTTTCATCCTTGGAGGGGAATATAATACAGTCATGCCTTGGATTGAGAGCATAATTCTCAATCCAAGAGAATTATGCTTGTAATCAAAACATGCTTGTAATCCAAAACACTCTTATATATCAAAGCGAGTCTCCGGTGGGCGTGAGCGGGGCCGATTTCGGGCCCCTACGCCCGCTCGAGGTGAGCGGTTACATCCCTACGTAGTACTTGTATTGCAAGGACCTTGCTCATTTATCAAGTCAAAATTTTTTTAAATTTTTTTTTCTTGTCTTGCAAAACGCTCTCAGACCAAGTTACTTGCAATCCAAGGTATTACTGTACTGTTGCCGGGGGAAGGAATGCAAGCTCCAAATGTATTGGGTAAACTTGGGGGAGGGCGGGGAGAATCAAACTTGTCTATAAAAAGAAGACGAAGAAAGAAATCAAAGTGCCTGCAGGGGCGCGGCAGAAGATAGATCTCCAGATGCTTTGGACTTCAGTTCCCAGCGTTCCTGACCGTTGGCCATGCTGGCAGGAGCTTCTGGGAGTTGGAAGTCCAAAACGTCTGGAGAGATCCACTTTCTGCCTACCACTGTCCGAGGACACCTTTGGATGCCTTCCTCCTCCTGTTTCTTTCTTTAGCCCAAATTATATCAGCCTTCCCACGCCTGGTGCCCTCCAGGTGTGTTGAACTACAAATCCCAGCATCCCCCATCCAGCTTGATGTTTCTGGAGGCATATCTATACTACAGGCTTAAATAGGTCTCGTAATAATCCCCTCTACTCGGCGAACTGTGGCGATGGTATTTCTGTGCAAGAGGGCTAAGGATCGCTAACAGAATTCTCAGCGCCTCAGTGGCGCTGCGGTTCCCAGAATCCTTTGGGGAAAGCCGTGACTGCTCCACCTGGAACAAGCCTGAGATATCTGTAGCATAGAATGACGGGGCCCTGGTATGGCTGGGCCCGGCTGGAAGGCTGGCTCGCCTTGTGCCTGGGGCAGTGAACCCTGTCGGTCTTTTACGAGCCTGGAGGAAGGCAGCCAGTCCAAAGACGAAAGCTTGAGTGAACTGGGTGACTCTTGCAATTTCGTTTTTATTTTTAGCCAGCCGTGAGATTTCAGCGCCCACGCTTTTCTGCAAGCAGGCTGTGTTCAACTGGTCAGGGCTTACAGAGGGAAGGAAGAGCGAGGAGGAGCCTGAACGGCTTGCCAGGAAGCTGGGGTGCAGAGAGGGATCTGTCTGTCTGATAGCCACCCACTGTCTTCTCAAGTTGCCAAAGGCGTCGCTGGGAGGAAGGGGATTCCCATAATGCAACACTGCAGGCGCACACACACACACACACACACACACACTTCCTCTTTCCCACTTTCCAACAAGTCTGTGGTGTGAGTTCACTTGGTAACCGATCCGGCTGTCTTTGCATGAGTTTCTTTTGCCAGCCCGGTGTGTCAAAGTCCGGCAGCAAGTGTTGACCGGCCGGGCAAAAGCAGCCTTTGTAATGTGGTGGCAGCCAGAGCTCAGTTGCTAAAAATTAAGAAATGCCCGGGCTGTAAAACGTTACTTTTACTTCTAAACTCAGGATGAGTTTGCATCTGTCTTCCCCGCCATCTCCCCGCCGCCGCCGCCCGCCCTGCATGCAGACGTAAAGTAGCAGCATTTCATTGCAGAAGCTGAAGGAGGGTAAATGGTTGATTCCTCCTCTGCTTTGCCCCCTGGCTTGGAAGAGAAGTAGTGGGCAACCCATAGGGGGGGTCGACAACTGGCCGCCCCAGGGGCACATCCGCCCACCCACCTCAATGATTGTGATGTCATAATGCCTGTCCACAAAACCGTGGTGCGACCCATACTTGGAATACTGTGCACAGTTCTGGTCACACAGCACCTCAAAAAAAAAAAAAAAAGGATATTGTAGACCTGGAGAAGGTGCAGAAAAGGGCACAACCAAAGTGAGCGAGGGACTGTGGAGCAACTCCCCTGTGAGGAAAGGTTACAATGTTTGGGGGCTCTTTAGCTTAGAAAAAAAAGGCTAGTTAAGAGAGGGACACGCGAGGGAGATGTATTAAATCGAAGCGCCGCGTGAGGAGTGGGATAGGGAGATGGTTTTCTCCATCTGAGCAGTGGGGGATTTGGGACGCACCAAAGGAAGGGCTTATTTCTGTAGCGCGGAGTTAAAAATCTGGAATTTGCTTCCACAAGATGTAATGATCGCCGCCAACTTGGATAGCTTTAAAAGGGGATTAGACAAATTCGTAGATTCGGCAAGCTCGTCACCAGTGGAGGTCCTATCTCCTGGTGGAAAGGCACCTCCCTGTTCCATCCTAAGCCCGCATGGGCTTTCCGTGGGCGTTAGTATTTTTACATTACCCTATTGCAGTTCACCAGTAGGACTAATACCTTTGTTGCTCAGTTCTTTCCCTTACTCAGTTTCGTAAGAATTGAGGGCATTTCAGGAAGTGCATCGACCCAGCTTTGATTTCTGCACGTATTTCTCTGCAACCACGAGGACTAGAAACCTCCTCTCTCGCTCTCTTGTAAAATAAGGTAGGGTGTGAGAAGAGGAGGAGGAGGAGGAGGTGTGAAGGAAGGAGTAAAGAGGGGACAATTTCCCGCCACCTCAACAAAACTAGAACGTAGAGTCACCCAGTGAAGTTGACCTGGGGTTAAGATTCAAAACCACCAGACAAAAAGAAAAGAAAAGAAAAGAAAAAGGAAAGAAGAAAATAAAACTATTTCACGCATAATTAAAGGTACAGAATTTGTTATTGCCAGCTTAGATTAAAAGTTGCCAGCTTAGATTAAAAGATTTCAGACTTGCGGGATCTACTTTGTTTCTCGACTAAGACAGGAGTGGGGAACCTCTTTTTCAGCCAAGAAGGACTGCCCTGGGGTGTGGGCTGCATACTAGATCCCAAACTGCATATGGCTTCCCCTCTCTGCCCCCCTTTCTGTCTCCTCCTTCATAGATTTCATAGATCATAGAGTTGGAAGGAGCCTACAAGGCTATCGAGTCCAACCCCCTGCTCATTGCAGGAAACTAGAGGAGGGAGGTCTCCCATCCAAGTAACAACCAGGCCTGACCCTGCTTTTGTTTTTTAAGTGAATGCCACTGGAGGTGCCGAACCTATTTTGGGGGGATACCATGGATCCAGCACCATGGATAGGTCCCTTTAAAGTCCGTACTAAAATCCGGACCCCTGTAAGAACGCGAGAAGAGCCATGTTGGATCAGACCAAGTCTAGTCTACTATTCAGTTCACACAGTGGCCAACCAGCTGCCCACGGGAAATCCACAAGCAGGACGTAAGTGCAGCAGCACCCTCCCGCCCATGTTCCCCAGCAACTGGAGTACAGAGGCACACTGCCTCTGATACTGGAGGTAGCATATAGCCATGAGGACTAGTAGCCATGGATAGCCTTCTCCTCCATGAATTTGTCCAACCCCCTTTTAAAACCATCCAAGTTGGCGGCCATCACTCCCATTTTGTGGAAGTGAATTCCATAGTTCAACTCTGTGCTGTGTGAAAAAGTCCTTTGACCTGTCCTGAATCTCACACCAATCAGCTTCATGGGATGACCCCTTTGGGTTCTACTACCAGGAGAGAAAAAGCCCCACTAACATTGGAGACACCAGCCTCCGCTAGATGTGTATATTAGGCATAGAACCTCCATAGCTAGAGGCAGTGTACCTTTGATTGCTAGGCACACGCAGCAGATCCATGGCTTTTATACTGGGAACTGGTGTAGTGTGAACTATGAATCAGGAAGTCCCTGGTGCAAATCTCGCCTCTGGCACGGACTCGTTAGGTGATCTTTAGGCAAGGCACTCTGTCTCAGCTCTGCCTCCCCCCCCCATCTGTAATATGGGGATGATAATACTGGCTTACCTTACAGGGTTGTCGTAAAGGTTGATGACTAGATATAAGGCATTCAAAGTGCCTTGAATACTTAACAGGGCCGTATGAACGTTAAGTATTATTATCATGCTTTGCTGGCAGAGAATGCTGGGCAAAATAGACCCCTTGATCCAGAGGCGGCCCACTAGGGCTGGAGCCCTGAATCTTTAATTTGGAGCCCCGAATCTCTGAGAGGCCCTCTGCCCCACCACCCTGCTGTCCAGGGGCACTTGCTGAAAGAAGGCACAGGGGCCCAGAGGATCTCTGCTGCATTGGATCCCCCTGGATGAGCTGGCTTTCGGCCCACATGTGCGTGCTTCCCCTCCTGCTGCCTGCCCCCACTAGAATCTTTCCACCTGAGGTTATTTTCTGAAATCAAATGCCCCCCTCACCTCTGTCCACACATCCCTTTTTCCAAATAGGTGTGTCCTTAGGAGACAGGGTCCTTTAAAGACACACTCAGAGAGAGACTTTAGAGCAGTGTTCTCCAACCTTGGGTCCCCAGATGTTTTTGGCCTACAACTCCCAGCATGCCCCAGCCAGCTATGCTGGCTGGGGCATGCTGGGAGTTGTAGGCCAAAAACATCTGGGGACCCAAGGTTGGAGAACACTGCTTTAGAGCATATACAAATTTGTGATTTTTATTTTTTTTTTTTGCCCTGTGGGCCGGAGCCCCGGATCTTTTCAGTACCTGGCACCGCTTCTGCCTTGATCTGATCCAGCAAGTCGATTCTTAAAAGAAATCGAAGCCAAATAAACTCAAGCATCTACAGTAAGCCCTATACGAGAGGCAACATTTGCGATGGACTCTGCACTCCTGATACACCAATCTGTGGCGACCCACCTTCAGTAAATACCAAGGTGTTGGAGGGAATATAACAAAAGAGTTTTGGCACCTACACACTAACACATTCATTGTAGCGTAGGTTTTTGTGGACTAGAGCCCACTTCATATATTATTTTAATTATTAAAACATTTTAAAACGGTTGTTTATCCATGGGGATGCTAGAGCGATTATTAAAATCACAGAATGTACAGATTTGTTTTCTCTCGCTCCCCCCCCCCAGCTGCAGGGAAGAAACAATGGTCAAGAGTGAGCTCAAAAAGCCATGAAATGCAAGAGATACAGGCCAGTTTGTTGTTGTCCCCCCTTTGCACGAGCAGAAATGGATAGCTTATCATGATATCTGAACCCGGGATCCTCGTTTGTTGCTCCCAAACAAGCCAGGATTGGTGAGCCAGCAACAAGCTAAGTTTTATTGTTGGCTTATGAATCCTGGCTTGTTTGGGAGCAACAAACCAAGATTCTGGGTTTGGGAGTCATGATAAGCTACCCGTTTTTCATTACTTTTATCCGCTTGTGTGAAAGGTGGAGCAAATGGGTTGTGTGTGCACCTGCACACTACTCATTCAGAGCAAGCCAGAATTAGCTAGGAATCTTGGCTTCTTGTTACGTGTGAATGTGACCACAGTCTTTGCTATTTTCTATGCAAAGCTCAAATGTATATATATGCAAGATAAGACAGCTGTCCCTCTGGAAGATGAGCACAATGACCACTTAAAATAGCAGTAATTGGTGATTAACACAGTCTTCCTGGTTTTGTTACCATACTTAACACCTTTAATGGGAGAGAGGACCTTGCTCTCATTTGAGCCCTAAATGGATATACAGCAATACCTTGGATTGCAAGTAACTTGGTCTGAGAGCGTTTTGCAAGACAAGCAAAACTTTTAAAAATTTTTGACTTGAAACAAGCAAGGTCTTGCAAGACAAGCGTAGGGATGTAACCGCTCGCCTCGAGCGGGCGTAGCGGGCCGAAATCGGCCCCACTCACGCCCGCCAGAGACTCGCTTTGATATAAGAGTGTTTTGGATTACAAGCACGGTTCCGGAACGAATTATGCTCGCAATCCAAAGTATTACTGTAGTCAAATTTGCTGATAGATTCTAGTTCAGCATTTTCATGCTGTGTGATCTCCCTTTTGAAGTTCTTTTGTTGAAAAATTGTGACTTTCAGGGTGTCCCAGGAGGCTGTTGCTTTCTGAATGTTGCCTTTTGTGGTGTCAGATCGGTGTCCGGTTTTATTCTTTTGTGTAGAGACTGAGTGGTTGTCCTTATTGGACAAAACCGAAGGGCCTTGTCCGCAGTTGGTGTCCTGCAGGGCGCTTTGCAAGATCTGAAGTCCAAATTTAGGGTGTTAGGCTCCCCCGCCTGGCCTGGGGGAAAAAAAGCCTAGTTGTGTGTGCCAGTTGCCTTAAGCCTCTTGTCTCTCTTCTCCCCGCCCCCCTTCCACTTTGCCTGCAAGGTCACTGATCCTCAGATTGAGAAAGCAATAAAAAAAACCCGATAACAGGTTTCAACTGAAAGTAGTTTTGCTGGATCTTGGAAATGGGAAAGTTGAACATCCTGTCTCTCTGGATGGTTGCCAAGGCCAGGTGCAGAGCTACATCAGAGGTTGGAGTGAACCCCTAAAGAGCTGTTTGCAGGAAGTCATGTTAATTTACCTGTGAGGGTTTGTGTGTTTCTTGGTAGCGGCATGTTTAGCAGAGCTGAGAGTGTGTTCGCTTTGCTCACATGCTCTGGTGGAAACGGGGCTGAACAACTTGGACCCCTGAGACCTGTGTTCAAGTCCCAGCCTTTTGCCTGATCCAGCAGGGGTCTGGCAAATTGTTTGTGGGTTTTTCCAATCATTTTATGAACCCACACAGCTCTGGTTGTGGAAGGCACCTTTTGCATGTGCTGTTTTCACCCTGCTGCCTTTGTGTGTGTGTGTGTGTGTGTGTGTAGAAAAAAGTTCTTGCTGCTACTGAAACTGCATCTTTTTTTTCCCCCTGCCTTCGGTTGCGTTGCTCATCCCACCCAGCCATTTTCTTTCTCTTTTCAAAAGGCTCTTAAAAGATTCCAGCCGGCTGTTCTCAGACCTGAGAAAGTGCCGGTAAGCGTGTGGGAAGTGAGAAAACCTCACTTGCGCCTGAAAGCAGCTGGTTTCGTCTGCTTTTACTTCTCGTGCAAAAGCCACCGAATGCTTTTACCGAAAAGCGTCGTCCGGGAGCACCAATGTCCCTCGTGCGAATGTGGCATCGCTCTTCTCCCATGCGTGGTGCCGAGGCGGGTGAGGCGGGGCTTTCTGCCGTGTGAGCAGGGGAAACTGAGGCAGGGAAGGAGAAAAGGCCTTGGAGGGGCTGGTGGCTCCAACGTCAGTGGGATGGTGTATCCACTCCAGGCCGCCGGCTGAACTTTTAGAGAGCTGTCCATGGTGCTGAACCTACTTTGGGATTAGGGTCCAGCACTACAGATAGCTCCTTAAAAGTTCAGGCTGAAACTTGGAGTGGGTATAGAGCCCCACTAACATTGGAGCATCCAGTCTCCATTGATTGTCAGGGCAGGCAAGGTTTGTATCTAGACGTGTTCAGAGCGGAGGTCCAAGTTATTTTGGCTCCAGTGGTGGAGAAGCCAAATGATGCTCCCAGAAGTGCTTCCCCCCCCCTTTTCCTCCCATGGTGATAATCAATCAATCAACTTTATTTTGCTTAGCCAAACAGGCTTCTGCAAACCATGGTGATAATGTGTCAGTTTCTTAATGGCACCCAAACTCTGTGAGCTGTAGTGCCTGATGACCCTCTCTCTACGGCTGCTTTGACTCGTTTGCCTGATGCACCAATTTGCATATGCTACGCTGGCTGGGGCATGCTGGGAGTTGTAGGCCAAAAACATCTGGGGACCCAAGGTTGGAGAACACTGCTCTAAAGTCTCTCTGTGTGTGCGTCTTTAGAGGACCCCGTCTCCTAAGGACACCCGTATTTATAAAAAGGGATGTATGGACAGGGGAGAGGAGGGCATTTGATTTCAGGAAAAAAACCTCAGGCAGAAAGATTCACGTGGGGGCAGCAGGAGGGGAAGCACAGGTGGGCCAAAAGCCAGCTCATCCTGGGGGATCTGATGCAACAGGGCCCCTGTCCCTTTCTTTCAGCAAGTGCCCCTGGACAGCATGGCAGCGGGGCAGAGGGCCCCCCCAGAGATTCGGGGCTCCAAATGAAAGATTCGGGGCTCCAGCCTTAGTAGGCTGCCGCCTAACACCTCCTTTGTGCCTGAGCATGGCATTTGGCCCCAGATTTGGATTTTTTTTAGTTTCCCCCCCTGAAATCAAGTTTCTAGTCCCTATGACAGACCATTAAAAATATGCTGCCAGTGATTGAGCAGAGAGACTGAGTGCCAGGCCCTTGGCTGTGCATAATATGAAGTTGTACTCCATACGTTTGGAAGTAACAACTTACAAAATTTGGGGACGTCTGCTGACTTAAATGACCTTTGAAAGGATTAGGCCTATTTCTGCAAACATGGGTCGATAATGTCAACAGCTGTTGACCATGACAGTTAAATAGAACCTGGATGGGTTGTTGCTGTTTTACGTTCTTCAGCGCTATCAGTATGGTTGGCTCTTTACAGTGTACTGCCGCGCACGGGTAGGGGAGGTTTAAACCGTCCCTGGCACTTCTATTTATCTACTGAAAGTATTTTCCTCCTCCTCCTCCGCCAAAATGCTCCCGGAGCGGCTTACGAACAATCAGCTAGACCAAGACGATCTCTGCCCGCAGACTTATATAGTCTGAAAAGATATGACACGCAAGGAAAACGGGATGGGTCGGGAGGAAGAAAAAATATATATGAAGCAGTCTTTCAGCAGGGCTGGTGGAAATCCCCTGCTTAGCCTGCCGGAATGGCGGCTGGTGGTAACCGTTGCAGAAGGAGAAGCCTTCATGAGGGGGAGGTCTTTTGGCAGGGCTGGTGGACTGCGTTCACCAAATCCCCCTCCTCCGAGGACTAGAAGAAGAAGAAAAACCCCTCTGCGTTGGAGCGGAGTTCCAAGGGTGCGTCTCATTCAGAGGGAAAGACCCGCCGTGCGAGAGCTCTCTCTCTGTCGCGGATGGTTCAGAAATGACTGGGGCCACATTTAAAATGCATCTTTAGAGCTGAAAAAGAAAACTGAGGCCTGTGTGTGTGTGTGTGTGTGTGTGTGTGTGTGTGTGTGTGTTTCCTTGTTCTCTTGGCTGGGAAAGGCAGGGCTGCCCAAAAATGCATGTGTTCTTTCAGGCGTGGTTTTGGATCATAAAAAATTAAGTTAACCGGTACCTCAGAGGACTTTTAGGCTTTTGTTTACAAGCCCTTTGAAGCTTGCGTTTTTGCCCTCTGGGGATGGGTGACATGGAAGCCCTGGGAAAAATAAGTACATCTCCCCCTCCTCCCCACGCGGTTTGGTTGCTGTAATGCCAAACCCGTAAAAATGTGAACGCCATTGTCCTACAAGAGCCAAGCCGACGTTAGCGATGGTTTGGAAGAAAGGTGTGGAGTGCGCCGCCGTCTCTTGATTCGTGTCCGCTTGTTTGTTTGTTCACGGGCGTTTGGCACCCCACTTTAAAAGAGTTTTAAATTAAATAATTGAAATACGATAATAGTATCGTATCTGTGCAAAAGATCTTCAGCACAGCAGCACAGAACAATAACAACTCGGAAGACGGCCCCGTAGCGCAGTGGTAAAGGCCGTGCTTTGGATGCGCAGCGTCCCCGGTTCAATCCTCGGCATCTCCGGTTAAAATACTGAGCTGGATGGACCAAAGACCCTGGCTTGGTTGAAGGCAGCTTCCTAGGTCAGCGTTCTCCAACCTTGGGTCCCCAGATGTTTTTGGCCTACAACTCCCAGCATGCCTCAGCCAGCATAGCTGGCTGAGGCATGCTGGGAGTTGTAGGCCAAAAACATCTGGGGACCCAAGGTTGGAGAACACTGTCCTAGGTTCCTGCATAATTGGAGGGTCTAAAAGCCCTGGGAAATGAAGGGTGTGTCATCTGGCTGGTGGAGGAAGTATTCCTTGTTCAGGAAACCACAAGAGAAAAGGCCTGGATCCCCAGTCGCCGGGAAGCCATGGCTTGCGGCGAGGTTTTGTAGAGACCCCCTGGGCTTGCTGTGTCATCCGAACCCAGACGACGCAACAAACCCAGCGGTAGCTGAAGCTGCCACAGAGCCGCTTGGCAGAAGCGGCACAAAAAGTTTGCCGCTCTTGCGAAACGGCTCCGGGCGAGCGCCCCTGACAGCCGCTCCCAGAGTGCCCGAGTGGCACTTGGCGTGACCGTCGGAGGCTCCCCGCATTGCGGGTTCTGCTGGGCCTCCTCCGGATGAGACCCAGCAGGACGCGCCCCCCTCGCTCTGCACGGCAGCTGCTGAGTTGCCGCCACACTGAACGGGTGGGGTGGGGGTGATGAGCCGCGTTGTGCTTGGCTTCCTCTCGGGGGAGGCTGAGCGCAACGCGCTCCTGCCTTGCACATCACTGCCGCGTGGCCGCAATGGCGTTCGGGGAGGGGGACAAGCCGTGTTGTGCCAGGATCCGGAGTGGGGAGCCTCTGACAGGTGCCCCCAAGTGCTGCTTGGGCACTTTTGGGCAGCTGTCATCCCTCGATGGGTTTGGATGACACCACAGGAGCCGTGGCGGTGGGGGCTTGAGTCGGCAACCTGGCGCCTGCCGGCACTGCGGCCCACCGTGGCTCATCAGCCATGGTGGGCTGCGGTGATTGTGCAAACCGGGGCAGTCTGCTTTGCTCTTCTTTAACAACGGGGAGTCAAAAATCCTTGCCGATCTATTGCAAACCACCCAGAGATCTTCCGGTAGATCCAGATTGACCTCATGCCTGTCCCTGCTTTATGGGGTGGGATGGGGTACAACCTTGCTTCGCAAAGGCTACTATAAACCATGGAAGGAAAAAGCCAGGAGTGTTGCAGTCCTCTTGATGCTCTTGTGTCTTTGAAGTTTTGTCCCCCAGGCTACTGGTGTTGGGGGACTTTAACGTGCATTCGGGGGCTGCCCTCACGGGGGCACCTCGGGACTTCATGGAGACCATGGCTTCCTGGGAGCTGCACCCTGTATTAACTGGACCTACCCATGTAGCCGGTCATGCGCTGGACTTGGTTTTTGTTTCTGGAGAGGAGGGAAATGATCTGGAAATCAGGGGTATATCCACCACCCCCTTGTCATGGTCAGATCACTATCTGGTGGGGTTGGATTTCTCGGTGCCACAACCCCTCTGCAGGGGTGAGGGACCTATTAGGATGGTCCGCCCCAGGCGTCTTATGGATCCGGATGGATTCCTGAACGCGCTTGGGGAATTGGAGCACACAAACGGTAGCTCGGTCGAGACCCTGGTGGATGACTAGAATGCTGCAATCACCAGGGCATTAGACCGAGTTGCCCTGAAGCGCCCTCTTCGCCTAAACAGAGCTCGCGCGGCGCCATGGTTCACTCCGTCGCTGCGAGCTCTGAAACAAGAGGTGAGAAGGCTAGAGCGCCGATGGCGAAATTCCCGCTCCGAAGACGATCGAACACGGGTTAGAGCTGCATCTTCAGCCTACCGGGTGGCGGTGAAGGCAGCAAAAAAGAATTTCTATGCTGCCTCCATTGCATCTGCAGAGTGCTGCCCCAGGAGGCTGTTCCAAGTGGTCCGGAGTCTGGTCGGTCCAGTCGCTCCGGACCCACTGGAACAGTCAAAAGCCTCCTGTGAGGCTTTAGCGAAGCACTTCGCAGATAAAATCGATCGGATTAGGAGTGGGATATCGTACGTCGTGGACACAGGGAGTGAGCGGGAGGAGGCCAATGGCAGACCGGTTTTGTGGGATCGGTTTCGGCTTCTTCCTTCTGATGAAGTGGACAAGGTGCTTTCATCTGTGAGGCCGACCACCTGCTTGCTTGACCCTTGCCCGTCCTGGCTCATCATGAGCTGTAGGGAGAGACTGGGTGAGGGGATCAAGGCGGTGGTGAATGCCTCCCTCGAGGAGGGAGTGATGCCATCAGCCCTCAAGGAGGCAGTAATAAGACCGCTTCTAAAGAAGCCCTCCTTGGATCCCCAGGATTTAAACAACTTTCGCCCAGTCTCCAATTTACCATTTCTGGGCAAGGTGATCGAGCGGGTGGTGGGTGCTCAGTTGAAGGCACACTTGGATGAAGCCGATTATTTAGATCCAAGCCAGTCGGGCTTCAGGTCTGGACATGGGACGGAGACGGCCTTGGTCGCCTTGGTGGATGATATGAGGAGGGCTTTGGATAGGGGCGAATGCTCCTTTCTAGTCCTCCTCGATCTCTCAGCGGCTTTTGATACCGTTGACCACGGTATCCTCCTGGACCGTCTGGAGGGGTTGGGCTTGGGAGGCACTGTATTGCAGTGGTTCCGGTCCTTCCTCTCTGGAAGGTATCAGAGGGTAGTTCTCGGGGAAGAGGCTTCGGACCCTCGGCTGCTCACTTGTGGAGTGCCGCAGGGTTCCATCCTCTCCCCGATGTTATTCAACATCTACCTCAAGCCGCTGGGAGCTATCATCAGGAGGTTTGGGGTGCGGTGTCATCAGTATGCAGATGACACGCAGCTCTACCTCTGTTTTAAGTCCTCACCAAGGTTGGCCGTTGAGACCCTGTCCAAGTGCCTGGAGTCAGTGGCTGGCTGGATGGGAAGGAACATGCTGAAACTGAACCCCGACAAGACCGAGGTACTTCTGGTGGGGGACAAGGGAAGGTTAGGGGATGTTGACCTGGTGCTGAATGGGGTACATCTACCCCTGAAGGACCAGGTCCGCAGCTTGGGGGTCATTCTAGACTCCCAGCTGTCCATGGAGGCTCAGGTGGCAGCTGTGAGCCGGGCAGCGCTGTATCAACTCCATCTGATACGGCAGCTGCGCCCCTACCTTCCTAATCACCTGCTCCCATCAGTGGTTCATGCCTTGGTCACCTCTCGCCTAGACTACTGTAATGCGCTCTACGTGGGGTTACCCTTGAAGACGGTCCGGAAGCTTCAGCTGGTACAGAACGCGGCGGCTCGCCTGATAAAGGGCAGCCGCCGGCGTGATCACATCACGCCAGTGCTTAATGAGTTGCACTGGCTACCAGTTGCTTGCCGAGCCGAATTCAAGGTGTTGGTTTTGACCTTTAAAACCCTACACGGCTCCGGCCCAGCTTATCTCAAGGAGCGCCTCCAGCAACATCAAGTAGGCCGCTCAACAAGGTCTGCCACGGACGGCCTTCTCCTTATCCCATCAGCCAGAGCAGCCAGGCTGGTGGGGACTAGGAAGAGGGCCTTCTCTGTGGCGGCCCCCACATTATGGAACTCCCTCCCTAGTGACCTTCGCCATGCCCCCTCCGTGATGAGCTTCCGCCGTGCATTAAAAACATGGCTGTTCAGGCGGGAATATGGGGTGGGTTAGATTTTTAATAAGAATTTTTTATATTGTTTTAATCATTATATTTTATTGTATTTTACTGTATTTTAATTGTACATCGCCCAGGGTGGCCGGGTGACCGGCCAGATGGGCGATTAAAAAATATAATAAATAAATAAATAAAAGTTCAGCAGATTGGAGCAGTGGGGGAGCATGCATGTACCAGGTCCGTATCCCACCCCCATTGCCGTCTGGCTCCCTCTGAGGATCCTCCGTTGCCATGGCCCAAGTCAGACCACTAGTCATAGATCATAGAATTGGAAGGGGCCTACAAGGCCATCGAGTCCAACCCCCTGCTCAATGCAGGAAACTAGAGGAGGGGTCTCCCATCCAAGGAATAACCAGGCCTGACCCTGCTTAGCTTTCCACGCTCAGACAAGCTGAGCCAGCATCAGTCACAGGCCTGTTTCCATTTAGTTCAATTGACTGGCAGGAGATCTCCTGCATCTCAGGCAGAGGTCTGTCTTAGCCCTGCTACTCTGAAAACTGGAGATGCCGGAAGTCCGTTGCAAGTTTCTGTTTACAACCTTTATGCTAGCCTCCTTCAAGCTCCGGGCAATTTACACCAGGGGTAGGCAGAAGATCGATCAGGATCTACTGGTAAATCTCAGGATGGTCATCGGCAGATCGGCGAGGATTTCTGGCTCCCAATTGTTTCATGACAGCAACAAAAAAAATAGGACATTTCCCCACCTATATTAGGTTGCTGAAATGAAGACCGCTTGCTTGAGTGAATCCAAGAGTGGGATTGACTGTGGTTTCAATACAGTTTCGGAGCTGAGAACAAATTCCTCTGCTCAGAATGTGCTCGGAGTCATTCTAAGTCACCCTCTCTCTCTTCTTTACTTATGTGCACGGGTCCGGATTGGGACCGCCATGTGTAGGTTGGGGGACGGGGGACGGCGAGCTGTAAGTAGCCATTTTGTATTATTTCAGTTGTGAAACACGATGGAACCAGTGGACTGTTCGCTCGTCACAACAGCCCACCCTGGGTTAATTTACCTGTGCCGGCTGTCGTGTCAAGCGGGGGCGTCCATGGGCACCATTTTGCATGGCACCCATAGGCACCTGGCTTGTCGTGTTGTGCGAACCCAGGGGGCAGGGGTTGTTTGAGGGTTAGACAACCCTCAGATAACCCTGAAACAAGCCACGGGTAAATTAACCCACGGTCGGCTGTCACGCCGTGCAAACCCGGTCAGTATACTGTGGCTTGGGGAATTTGTTTCCCCCAGCTACGGCGAGAACTTCAGCTGAGCAAAGAGGGAACAGGGAAATCTGAGGGGCCACCCCCCACCCCCCAGTGCCCCTGCCGGCGCTACATCCGTATGGGTCCTGTCTCCTCTGCCCCACACTTCATCTCTGCTTCCTGGCGCCCTTTGAATCCTTTTCTGTCTCCCTTGGCAGGTGAAACTGGTCCGCTATATCGGCTTCCAGCTGAGTTGCAAGTTGAACGTCCCCGCAAACGAAAGGTCGGCCGAGTTAAACAGCTACCCGCGGTTCAGCGACTGGCTGTATCTCGTCAACGTGAGGAAAGACGTCGTCCAGGTAAAGGCGCCAGGGCGCGTGCGCCAAAGAGCCGGTCCATTTCCTAGATCGTGGATGCTAGAGAGACAGGGAGGAAAGTCTCCCTTCCCACCTTCTCCACACACCATGCATAATTTTATAAACCTCTTATCATGACCCCCCCCACGTAGGGTGGAATCCTATGCAAGTTTAGACCAAAAAAAAAAAGGCCTACAACTCCCAGGCATGATGCTGGGAGTTGTAGGCCTTTTTTCTGTCTAAGGGCACAATCCTACACAAGTTTAGTCACCTTTTCCCCTAAACCAGCTTTCCCCAGCCTGGTGCACTCCAGATGGACTACAACTCCTAGCATTCCTCATTTGCGCCCATCAGTGGTTCAGGCCTTGGTCTCCTCTCGCCTAGACTACTGTAATGCGCTCTACGTGGGGTTACCCTGGAAGACGGCTCGGAAATTACAGCTGGTACAGAACGGAGCGGCTCGCCTGGTTAAAGGCTGCCGCCGGTGTGATCACATCACGCCAGTGCTTAAGGAGTTGCACTGGCTACCAGTTGTTTGCCGAGCTGAATTCAAGGTGTTGGCGTTGACCTTTAAAACCCTGTAGGGCTCCGGTCCAGTTTATCTCAAGGAGCGCCTCCAGCAACATCAAGTAGGCCGCTCAGCAAGATCTGCCACGGACGGCCTTCTCCGTGTCCTATCAGCCAGAGAAACCAGGCTGGTGGGGACTAGGAGGAGGGCCTTTTCTGTGGCAGCCCCCAAGTTATGGAGCTCCCTCCCCAGTGACCTCTGCCATGCCCCTTCCTTGATTAGCTTCCGCCGTGCATTAAAAACGTGGCTTTTCAGGCGGGAATATGGGGTGGGTTAGGATTTTTAAGTTTTGTACTGTTTTTAATTGTGTTTTACACTCTGTTTTGTTCTTGTATTTTATTGGACTGTACATCGCTCAGAGTGGCCGGATGACTGGCTAGATGGGTGATTCAAAAATATAATAAATCAATCAATAAATAAACATGTAGGGAGCACCAGGTCGGAAAAGCTGTTCTAAACTAAAAAGCCCCAAACAGTGTAACTTTTCCTCATAGGGCAGTAGCTTGGTTTGCCCCCTTCGCCACTTTCTTATCTTTTTTTGCGATGCAGCGACCAGATTGTGACCTCGTAAACTCCAGAATGTGTTTCTTAATGGAGGCTCTCGCCTCTTTTTGGTCTGGCTCTATAGAAGGGACTTAAAAAATAATAATGTATCTATCATTTCAGGAGTAAGATCTAAGTATCGTGTGTGTCTCTGTCACTCTCGACTCGAGCGCCTTAAAAATTCCATCTGAGGGTGGGATTTTTTTGCATGCAAATATTCTTACCGTACTTAGCATGGAACTTGGCAGAACTGTGGTGTCCCGTCCCGTCCCTCCCGTTGTGTTTCACACTGCTCTTTTGGGCTTACTGCAAAACACCAAAGAGGGGGAAATTTTCTTTGATCGATAGCGGCATTATCTTGACGCTACAGTGGCGACGATGTCCCTCCCTTATCTCGCTCATCCTCTAAACACGTCCGTCTGCCACGATTTTTCATTTATTTTGTTGTACGGGGCAAAAAAAGTCCCAGAGTTTTTTCCTTTGCCCAAGCCAACCAAGTGTGTTAACAGGGATTTCAGTCTCTTACAGTCATGCCTTGAATTGAGAGCATAATTCGTTCCGGAAACGTGCTTGTAATCCAAAAAAACTCTTATATCAAAACGAAATCCCCCCCCAAAAAAAATTTGTACAGAGATTTTTAATTTAAGCCGTACTACAGTACTTGGATTGCAAGTAACTTGGCTTGAGAGCATTTTGCAAGACAAGCACATTTTTAAATATTTATTTAATTTTTTTTTTTTTACTTTATATACAAGCGACGTCTTGCAATACAAGTACTGTAGTACGGCTTAAATTAAAAATCTCTGTACAATTTTTTTGGGGGGGATTTCGTTTTGATATAAGAGTGTTTTGGATTACAAGCACGTTTCCGGAACGAATTATGCTCTCAGTCCAAGGCATGACTGTATGCAGAAACTTGCATATAATAATTTACATATGCTATAAAGTCTGTAAAGGACCTTGTCTCCTAAAGGCGCTCCTATTTGTAAGAAGGGATGTATGGACAGGGGAGAGGAGGGCATTTGAGTTCAGAAAATAACCTCAGGCGGAAAGATTCAACGGGGGGGCACCAGCAGGTAAGGCACATGAGGGACAAAAGCTGGCTAATCCAGGGGGGGGGTGTCAGATGCAACAGAGATCCTCAGGGCCCCTGAACCTTGATTTCATCAAGTGCCCCTGGACAGCAGGGCGGTGGGGCAGAGGGCC
The DNA here is from genome assembly GCA_021292165.1 of Shinisaurus crocodilurus. NCBI lineage: Eukaryota > Metazoa > Chordata > Lepidosauria > Squamata > Shinisauridae > Shinisaurus > Shinisaurus crocodilurus. Next base: position 12,531,524 of record CM037886.1, on the reverse strand, counting down.
TCCCAGAGATTTGGGGCTCCAGCCCTAGGGCTGCCCCCTAACACCACCTCTGAATGGAATGCCGCCCCTAGCAGAGGGCCCAAGCTGCTGCATGTTGTATTTGTGGGGGCAAATGCACCCCCCCTTCATTGCTGTGGGATTATTAAGATGGGGTTCTTTCCCCCCCCCTTTTTTTAAAAGCGGGGTTGCACTCGGACGCAGTATCTCTCCACCTACAGTAAATCTGCTTTTAAAACCAAATCAAACCATACAGGATCTCCGGGCAGCTGTCTGGGTGTAATCCTGACGATTAACTCCTATTGGCTTCTCACTGTTTGCACGCTCCTTTTTAAAAGAGAGAATTTTTTTGGGGGGGGGGTGTGCTTTGCAACTCTTCTTGCAGCTGCCTGAAAGGTGAGCTGAAGACGGAGGCTCAAAAGCGTGCTGGAATGTGAACAGGATTCCCTTGCGCCGAGCGGCTTCCCGCTTGGTTGTTGTTTTGGGTTGTTGTTGTTTTTTTTAAAAAAAGGCCTGTCGCATGTCTCCTTTTTATTTTAGGAAGTGTGGCAAAGATTTATGTTGGCCGCCATGTGCCGTCCTTTGCCAAAGTCTCTGCTTTCGCCGGGGCGAGACTTGACTGGTTTTGCGGCATTTTGACGATTTCTAGCTGGGCTGGCGGTAAAAACAGCGCCTCAGCAAAATGCATAAGATGTTATCTTCATCCTTCTAACCTGCCTTCCCCCCCCCCCCCACCTTCCACTGGAAAAAAAAAATCAGCTCGTTTAGTGTTTTTTCCTGAACTACCATGACCTAGTCTTTGGGTGTATTTTGTACTTGCACGAAGGAGCAGGCATGGTTAGCTGCTGGGTGCAGAATTCAGCCTCTTGTGAATTTCTGCTTTTGTTTTTGTAAAACACACACACACACACACACACCAGAGATGGTGGTTTTTTGTTTGTTTGTTTGTTTGTTTAATTAATTTTTTAATGTGAAAAAATTCACATTAAAATCAAGACAAAGAAAACCATATCAAAGAAAACAAAGGAACCATATATACACAATTTTCTTACAGAAATCTAAAATAAATCACTTGCAATAGGTGTGTATGAAATGTCTATCCATAAGTGTGAAACAATGCAGCTATCACTAGAAACAATTATGCATAAATTTCAGAAGAGGCAGGCCAAATATTCATATATTTATCCATCCATCTGTTCAAATATTTTAGCTGTCAAGAGGGCACGGAAAATCCACTTGCGTTGTCCTTGTGATAAGTTCCATACAGTAGGCAAATAATTTAGAAGAACTCTGTAAATCTTAAAGAGCGTTCTGTTACTAAGTTTATCTGTATTACAACATGCACCTGAAACGAAGCAACCACTGGACATTTCCAGAACATGTGGGCAAGTGAAGCATTATATTACACCTCCAACAATTAGCTGACTTAGACAAACCTTTATTAAAAAGATGTTGTGGCGTCCAGTAAACACGAAACAAGTTTTTGCTGAATAAGACGTAACCTAAGATCCATAGACCCTTCTGAAACAGACGCAAAAACAATGTTCCATTGATTAGGCAACGTAAGACCCTCTAATTCCCTATTCCAGTCATCTTTAAGACACCCTGTACCATATTTATTCACAGATAATTATTTGTAAACATGAATTGTGGGTCGATTTAATAGAGGGCAGCCCAGTCTAGGGCTGGAGCCCTGAATCTTTCATTTGGAGCCCTGAACCTCTGGGAGACCCTCTGCTTTACCGCCCTGCTGACTGTCCAGGGGCACTTGCTGAAATATGACCTCTGTTGTGTCTGATCCCCCTGGATGAGCTGGCTTTTCATAGATTTCATAGATCATAGAGTCGGAAGGAGCCTACAAGGCTATCGAGTCCAACCCCCTGCTCAATGCAGGAAACTAGAGGAGGGGTCTCCCATCCAAGTAATCACCAGGCCTGACCCTGCTTAGCTTTCCACGCTCAGACAAGCTGAGCCAGAGTGAGCCACAGGCCTGTGCTTCACCTCCTGCTACCCCCCCCCCCCCTTTGAAGGGTGGATGAACAGGCAGCACCGATGAGAAGGGCCAGGGATCTCTGGGGCTCAGCAGTGCGAGGGCACCCTCCTGGCACGTGGGCCTTGGTTGGTGCCCTACCTACCATGCTGACCCCTGGTGCCAGCTCCGGGGCTCATGTTACGACTCTAGGGCCAGTAGTTTTCCAGAGGGTTTTTGAACGAAGCCGTTGACTGCCTCTGTCTCAGCTGTGATGTTGACATACACTTTGGGGGCTTTCTAGAATTGCTTAAGCCCAAAAACAATCAGACAAAGGCCACCACCCTTGGGGGGTTTTTTTTGTGTTTGTTTTTGTTTTTTGGTTGTCGCTCAGCCTGCTAGAGATCTTATTCACCACGATTGCAGAATGCCCAGGGGAAACCCCCCCCGTGCCTGTGATGTCCAAGAACAAGTTGCTGCCTTATCTGCGCTTCGTCATCCCAGTCGGTTAAAATAGCGAGAGGCCTTGTCTGACAGAGGCCGGCTCACGGGCTCAGCATCCCGGTTTGGGATTCTCCGTTGCGTTCCCCGCCCCCCTGCCTAGTTTTCTGTCCCCTGCACAACAGCCAGCTTTCCCTTGCCACTGAGTAGGCTCAACCTCCACTGGGCTATTTCCCCCCCCTTCCCCCCGCAACTTAGCATTCCCCCGCCCCGAGATTATTAATACTTTTTGCAGATCTTGGATTTCCCCTAAGCCTCCTGGTCTCTCTTGTCTGTGGACCGTGTCGTTTTGGCAACGTAAGGGTCACCCTTTTGCGCTCAGAGAATTGAGTCCCCTGTTAGTATATGGGCGGTGACGATTCAAGCCGCGCTTCTGTTGGGGGGATCAGGCATGCGTCTGATCTCCACGATCCCCACGTGCCAGCGGGTTCAGTCCACTGCTGGTTGTGCCCAGTTGCTTGTGGGCGGTGGGGGTTTGGGGCTCAGAGATGGTGTTAGGGGGCAACCCACTAGGGCTGGAGCCCCCTGGATCTTTCATTCGGAGCCCCGAATCTCCGGGAGGCCCTCTGCCCCACCACCCTGCTGTCCAGGGGCACTTGTTGAAATCAAGGTTCAGGGCCCCCGAGGATCTCAGTTGCATCTGATCCCCCTGGATGGAGCTGGCTTTTGGCCCACCTGTGCTTTACCTCCTGCTGCCCCCCCTTGAATCTTTCTACCTGAGGCTTCCCCCCCCCCGAAATCAAATGCCCTCCTCTCCCCTGTCCATACATCCTTTTTTTTTTTTTTACAAACAGGGGTGTCCTTAGGAGTCAGGGTGCTTTCATGGCCAAGTGGGGACTAGAACCCGGGTTTCCCCAGTCCCAGTCCAATACTCTAACCACTACAACACACTGGCTCTCTTGTTGGACGCCCAACTCCCATTTGCCCCAGCCAGCATGGCCAAATGGTCAGAGATGATGGGATTTGCAGTCCCAACAACAACTGGAGGGGCCCAGTTTGCCCACCCTGGGATTACATAATCCTCCTCCTCCTCCTCTCCATTTTCTCCTCACAACAACAACCCTGTGAGGTAGGTTAGGCTGAGAGACAGTGACTGGGCCAAAGTCACCCAGTGAGTTTCATGGCCGTGAGCGGGGACTAGAACCCGGATCTCCCCAGTCCCAGTCCAACACTCTCACCACTAGGCCACACTGGTCCATGTCAGTCTGCTCACTCCCCCACCCTTTCATGCCGCCGCGTTTAGCTGGGAGCCATGCGGATATGCTGAGTGAGGGAAAATTGCACCCGCTTTATCAGGGGCGGCAGGCTGGGAGGGTTTTCCTGGATTCCATTCGCATGCGTGGACGGTGGGATTCCTCAGTTGGGAAGGCCTGGAATGGTGCCGAGGAGGTGTTTTTTTCCTCTGCCCGGTTATGTTCCAGTGAAAAAAATTCCTGCAGGCGGGTGTTGCAGGAAAGAACATCGGCGTGTGCAACCGTGGCTGTGGGGAAACGGCTCGTTATAATGTTGAAATCAAGTTGTCTGCAGAAATGTGGATTTCAGTGATCTGGGCCTGAGCCGGCGGGATCTTGGCCCTGACCGACTCTGTTTTTCAGGGTCCCGGATATATTTCCCAGAACGCTGAGACCGGGTTCCCTGCAGCGATCGTGCAAACCTGCCCTGAGCGTCCTTTGGTGCCAATGGAAGGTTTTCCCTAAGCTTAATTGCCATGTAGGGTGGGTGGGTAGGGGATTTCCAGGCTGAATTTCATCTCAATCTGCAAGCATGGATATAAATTAGCGTATGCAAATTTTATGCAGATTTGTGTCCCATGGGCCTGAGCCCCACATCACTTGAGTGCCTGGCACCACCTCTTCTGGGCGATGTGTTTTCTCCTCTTCTTTTGCATACATCAGACATTAGGTGAAGCACTTGTTGGTTTGGCCATTTATGAAAAAGTCTCTATTGTTCTCCCGGGAGAATTGCGACAGATCCTTTCTCATTCTTTGCTCAACTCCTGTGTGCTCCGAAAGGGTACCGATTTATGAAGGGACTGCCTCTATTTTTGTGAATTGTCCATACCTTGCCAGGATTCTACAGATGGAAAAATAGGAAAATCCTGAACACCCCTAATTTTCCCTTCAAGGTTAGCTGCCTGGAGTGGAGACTAAAAGAACTGGGCATGTTTCGCCTTCAGAAGCGGAGACTGAGGGGAGATACGATCGCACTCTTCCAGTACTTGAAGGGTCATCACACAGAAGAGGGCCAGGATCTCTTTTTATTTATTTATTATTATATTATATCTTCTTGATCATCCCAGTTTGCAGGACACGGAATAATGGGCTCAAGTTACAGGAACCCAGATTCCACCTGAACATCAGGAAAAATTTCCTGACTGTCAGAGCAATAAGACAATGGAACCAACTACCTAGGGAGGTGGTGGGCTCTCCCACTCTGGAGGCATTCAAGGTGCAGCTGGACAGCCATCTGTCAGATATGCTTTGACCTGGATTCCTGCATTGAGCAGGGGGTTGGACTAGATGGCCTTGTAGGCCCCTTCCAACTCTACTTTTCTATGATTCTATGAACAACCCATGAAGAGAACCCATGGTTTGTTGTTGGGTTGTGAAGTGTGGGTTGGTCACCATGGTTTGTTATCTCGGCTGGGTTCAGACAACACAATAACCCACATTTCCAGCAACAACCCACGGTTCAAAGGCGACCCACACTGAACCCATACACAACCCTTGAGGTCAGGACCCAGTCAGTGACGACTGAGCAGGCACAGAATGTTGACTGGCTGTTAGTGCAGGGGAACGGAATGGAGTATCTTGGAAAAGGGCAGGGTTGGGCGGCTGGCACCCGGAACAGGAACATTTCATTTTTTGTAGCACCAGTGGCATCTCAGGGCCCAACCACGTGCGACATTAAACACATCACGTACTGTGGTGAATCTTTCAGGAACTATAAAATAGCAGCCACTGGGGAGTGGGGGCGGGCGGCAATCAGGATCACAACCATACTGCACAGGGGAAGTCGTGTCCCATGCCGCGTTCCTGACAAAAATAATCTCCTGATGCTATTTGGCATAGAATCATAGAATCATAGAAAAGTAGAGTTGGAAGGGGCCTACAAGGCCATCTAGTCCAACCCCCTGCTCAATGCAGGAATCCAGGTCAAAGCATATCTGACAGATGGCTGTCCAGCTGCACCTTGAATGCCTCCAGAGTGGGAGAGCCCACCACCTCCCTAGGTAGTTGGTTCCATTGTCTTATTGCTCTGACAGTCAGGAAATTTTTCCTGATGTTCAGGTGGAATCTGGGTTCCTGTAACTTGAGCCCATTATTCCGTGTCCTGCAAACTGGGATGAACGAGAAGAGATCTTTGCCCTCCTCTGTGTGACATCCCTTCAAATACTGGAAGAGTGCGATCATATCTCCCCTCAGTCTCCTCTTCTGAAGGCTAAACATGCCCAGTTCTTTCAGTCTCTCCTCATAGGGCCTTGTTTCCAGTCCCTTTGTTGCCCTCCTCTGAACCCTCTCCAGTTTGTCTATGTCCTTCTTAAAGTGAGGTGCCCAGAACTGGACGCAGTACTCAAGATGAGGCCTAACCAGTGCCGAGTAAAGGGGAATTATCACTTCCCGCGATTTGGAAGCTATACTTCTATTAATACAGCCCAAAATAGCATTTGCCTTCTTTGCAGCCACATCGCATTGCTGGCTCATATTCAGTTTGTGATCTACCACAATTCCAAGATCCTTCTCACTTGTAGTATTGTTGAGCCAAGTGTCCCCCATTCTGTAACTCTGCATTTGGTTTCCTCTCCCTAGGTGCAGCACTTGGCATTTATCCCTATTAAATTTCATTCTGTTGTTTTCGGCCCAGCGCTCCAGCCTATCGAGGTCACTTTGAATTTTGTTTCTGTCTTTCATGGTTAACAAGCCATGGCTTGTTAGTGCAGCTGGGTTCAGACAACATGGTAACCCATGTTTCAACAGCAACGCACGGTTCAACAGTAACCCACACTGAAGCCTTGAGTGTGGGTTATCGTGTTGTCTGAACCCAGTCACTGAAGGGTTTTTGGTGTGTGTCCCCCCCTGGGGGGGGGATATGTCCCTAAGGAATTTCTTTTTGTACTTCTGCAAACCCCAGGGTTCCCTCAAGTCTGCCGAAGTCTCCCTCTCGTGCACAGATGGTGTCACTCTTTTGACTCCGTAAAGGTCCACGCTTGGATAATGAGTTTGCTGTTAATATATAGGGGTCTCCCCCCAATCTGGTGCCCATCAGATATTTGGGGATTTCAACTTCCATCAGCCCCAGCCAGCATAGCCAATCAATCAATGTATTTATTATGGCCATAGGCCAGCAGGAGCATAGCCAATGGTAAGGCATGCTGGGAATTTTAGTCCCAAACATCTGGAGAGCACCAGGTTGGGGAAGGCTGGTATGTAGGATATTTTTTTATTTAGCCTGTCCTGCAAATTTTCAAAGTTGCTCAGGGTGGGGTTCAGCAGAGAGGCCGGGCAGATTGACAAAACTGGTCCAAGATCATCTGGCAAGCCGTGTAGCCGAGTCGGGATTTGAATCTGGGCCTTCCCAGCCTGAGTCTGACACCCTCAGCTAGAGCCTTCCTCAACTTGGTGCCCGCCAGACGTTTTGGACTCCCGACTGCCAGCGTTCCTGACCGTTGGCAGTGCTGGCTGGGGCTGAGGGGAGTTGAAGAAGTGGTGTTAGCGGGTGGCCCGCTGGGGCTGGAGCCCCGAATCTTTCATTTGGGGCCCCGAATCTCTGGGAGGCCCGCTGCCCCATCACCCTGCTGTCCAGGGGCATTTGCTAAAATAAAGGTACACAGGCCCTGATGATCTCTGTTGCATCTGACCCCCTGGATGGGCTGGCTTTTGGCCCACCTGTGCTTCCCCTCCTGCTTGCCCCCCCTTGAATCTTTCTGCCTGAGTTTTTTTCCTGAAATCAAATGCCCTCCTGTCCCCTGTCCGTACATCCCTTTTGACAAATGGGATGTCCTTAGGAGACAGGGTCCTCTATACCAGTGTTCTCCAACCTTGGGTCCCCAGATGTTTTTGGCCTACAACTCCCAGCATGCCCCAGCCAGCATAGCTGGCTGGGGCATGCTGGGAGTTGTAGGCCAAAAACACCTGGGGACCCAAGGTTGGAGAACACTGCTCTATACACACACACACACACACACACACACACACTTTAGAGCATGTGTAAATTAGCATGTGCAGATGTGTGCTGCTTTTTTTTTTTTTTTTTGTCCTGTGGGCCCGTGCCCCGGAGCATTTTGGTACCTAGCACTGCCCCTGAATTTCCCCCTAGGTCAGTGTGGCTTTGGTGGTGGTGGTGGTGCTGTCGCAATCAGCGTGTGGCTTGGCTCACTTTCTTGAGCCAACATCTGGGGGGGGGGGCGTGCACCAGATTGAGGAAAGCCCGCCTTAACCATTATATGCCACCCAGGCTCCCGTAAATCTTTAGCCAAAAGTAACAAGCTTTTTTGGTCTCTGCTTTTGCACGTCTGGAGGACAGGCGGTCGCAGAGTAAGGACATCTCCCGCTCAGCAGGTGCAAAAGCATTTTTAGCAATGCATTGGTGGCGGGCGGAGTTTTCAGGGCTGTTCCAAAGTCATAACGATGGCCTTATTTTTTGCATCTGATAAATGCTGGACAATATGACACACACACACCCCCGCACCCGCACCCCCCGCTTTCCGAAAACAAACAAACTGCAGGTCTCCTTTCCTCCCCCCCCCCCCGCACCCGCAGCTTGATCATTAAAATCAGGATGCGTTTCATTCTCCTCCTGCTTGGCCAAATCCAAAAATAAACCTCTAGGCAGGGCAGGTTGGAAAGCCCCAGACAACCCCCCCCCCCTTTCATAAATAGCCTGCCGGGTACAATTTAAAATATCTGCTGACTCCGCCGTTCCACGGAGGAGCTTGTCTCTCTCCGGCTGGCTTTTTCCCCGATCCAGTCCTTGGTCTCAGTCTTGGGGTGCGGGGAAACTCTCGCTCGTTGAGAGCCGTGCGGCCTTGTGCTTTATACATTTTGAACCTCGAAGCAAGCCTGTGTTTAAAGCAAGCCTCCTCCTCATGGCAGCTTGTCAGATCCTTTAGTTTGGGGGGGGAGAGATTACTGAGGCAACAATGCAGTGTTTATGGAGCTGGGCCGCTGCTAAAAGTCCAGCAGGCGCGGACAGCTGCCAGCCGGTCACCCTGCGGAGTGTCCGAGGCCTCGTCTGTCCGGAGAATGCGGTTCCTGAGGTAGGTAAGAGGCCGGCATCTCCTTTGCCGTTTGTTACTAAAATATAACAAATATATTTATATATTTTTTTAAAAAAAAACAAACAAACAGGGAAGGGTGAGGGTGTGGTGGAGTGTCTTGGATCGTGTCTCACTAATTTGTGGAAGGCTGAAAGGGCCGTGTGAGGTTTAGGGGGAAGTAGGGCCCGGAGAATTGATGTACCCATTACACAGGAGGAAGTGGAAGACTGAGGTGCGTGAATCTTTGATTTTTCTACTTCTGATTGCAGGTGAGCGGCGGGGTTGTCTTTCTGGGTTTTTTTTTAATGCCCCATCATATTGAAAAGAACCAAACAATCAACTGCGTGTATAAACTAGCACGCCAGAGAAGGTTATCATGTAAGCCTCTCCCTGTTCCAGTCTTGGACCTTAAAAAATATATATATGGGGGAGCGTTGGAAAAATGCTGGACTCTCCGCACTGCTGTCTGAACTGATACAGACCACATACCGGTACCTACCACCTCGACTCATTTTATTTACCCAATACCCAATATTTTAATGGTTAGATTTTTATTCCCATTTTTATTATCACTGCTGTACCTCCGGTCTGATTCATCTGGCTGCTTTGTTTTATTGTTTCGTATTATATTGTATTTGTATTTCTATTTTAATGATATTTTTGGTTTTAAGATTGTTTTTATCCTGTTTTTCTTGTAAACCGCCCAGGGAGCCTTTGGGCTGATGGGCGGTAAATAAATATATTAAATAAATAAATAAATTGTGTACAGGCCGGTGGCCATTGTGAATATTCAAGCTGCAGCGTGCGGTTGCTGTGGCTTATTGTGACGTCCGAGCCGGGCGCAAGGTGGGCTGTTGGCGTGGTTAACCACCCACAACCTATGGGCTGTTTTAGGGCTGTGGGTGGTTTGTTAACCATGCCAACAACCTACCCTCTCTGGGTTGGGACATCATGACAAGCCACAGTGACCTCCTGCCATGGCTTGAATTTTCACAATGACGCAACCCACGCAACTAAACCCATTGTGGCTTAAATAGGCCACAGTTTGCTGTGGTGATCGGGTGAACTGGGTCAGTGACTTGATGGCTGGGTTCAGGCAACACAAAAACCCACACTCGGGTTGAATATGGATTGAGTGTGGGTTGTCGTTGAAGCATGGGTTGTTGCTGAAACGTGGGTTACCATGTTCTCTGAACCCAACCGTGCTAACAAACCATGGTCTGTTAACCATAAACAACCCACAGTTCACAACCCATCAACAAACCCTTCATGGGTTCTCTTCATGGGTTGTTTGTGGTTAACAAACCATGGTTCGTTAGCAGAGCTGGGTTCAGACAACAGGATAACCCCCATTTCGATGGCAACCCATGGTTCAACAACGACAACTCACATTGAACCCATACTCAGTGTGGGTTATCGCGTTGCCTGAACCCAGTCTATGTGTCAAATGGCCCCAACTCTTTTAGGCCTAGTACTGACTGAGGTGATTCAGTCTACGTCTGGGCTGTACCACTTTGGATTGTGTGTGAGGGCTCACATGGTGGAACGCTCCTAAATTCAATTTTTTTTTTAAAAAAAAAACCCTGCTTGTTGATTCTAGCGTCTCCTCCTCCTTGACATGCTAGATTTCTATGTATTTTCTCATAATTTTCTCATAAAATTGCCCGGGTCCCCCGCTTGCATCATCCAGACACAAGACTACCATTACGTAGTGGGATCTGTGCCCTGTTTCTCCAGGTCAGCTGGGTCCTGTGAGCCTGTTTTGGTTTGGGTCGGTTGTTTTTAACACCTGTCTGAGGATCCAGAAATGCACTCGCCAGCTCGCTACTGGCGGGTGCATCTTTTGCTCTGGCGAGAGCATGGGATCAGACCATTCATCCATGCTTCCTCTGTGCCTGAAGAAGCGTGAAGGCTATCTGTAACATCAGGGTGATCTCAAAAGTATGGGGGAATGACTGGCGCTCTCCCTAACATGATACCGAGCACTGGAGATGCTCGGAAAGCCTTGAGGTTTCCTGCTGTTTCTGAGCATCTGAGATCTAGCGCACGTAGGGACGAGTTCCCATGCCTCTCCTCAGCTGTAGGGGAGTGCAGGGGGCTCACCGCCCACTCTTACGTTGGGTCAGTGTAATGTCAGAAGCCCTCGTCCCCTCCTCTCTCTAGGCCACCAAAGCGAGCCAAACTTTGTCGACCCCTGTAGGCATCTGCGATACGGTTTCAGCCATTGTGTGGACCGGCGCATGCGTTCCAGGCGATGCGTCTACATATTGTGACCTCGCAGCCAGTCATTAGGACAGTGTCTGTGTGTAAAGGGGACGGGGAATGAAATGACAAATAGCTGCTTTTGTGCGAGACGGGCTATAAATATATGACTCACCCATCCATCTTTAGCATGCCTAGGATTTCCCTTAAACATACGCAAGAAAAGTTGCATCGGTATCTTCTTCCGTCAGGGACGTTCGCTTGATGGATTTTGGTCCTGTTAGCTTGCCTTTAGGAAAGAATTTCCCCAGAAGTGGTGTTAGCGGGTGGCCCGCTGGGGCTGGAGCCCCGAATCTTTCATTTGGAGCCCCGAATCTCTGGGAGGCCCGCTGCCCCATCACCCTGCTGTCCAGGGGCATTTGCTAAAATAAAGGTACACAGGCCCTGATGATCTCTGTTGCATCTGACCCCCTGGATGGGCTGGCTTTTGGCCCACATGTGCTTCCCCTCCTGCTGCCCCCCCTTGAATCTTTCTGCCTGAGTTTTTTCCCCTAAGATCAAATGCCCTCCTCTCCCCTGTCCGTATATCCCTTTTGACAAATGGGATGTCCTTAGGAGACAGGGTCCTCTGTACACACACACACACACACTTTAGAGCACGTGTAAATTAGCATGTGCAGATGTGTGCTGCTTTTTTTTTTTTTTTTGTCGGCCCGTGCCCCGGAGCATTTTGGTACCTAGCACTGCCCCTGAATTTCCCCCTAGGTCAGTGTGGCTTTGGTGGTGGTGGTGCTGTCGCAATCAGCGTGTGGCTTGGCTCACTTTCTTGAGCCAACATCTGGGGCGGGGGGCGTGCACCAGATTGAGGAAAGCCCGCCTTCGGGTAATCTTGGTGTGGTACATCTTGTTAGCTGATCCTTGTGAGGGAACCAAAGGCAAGGGCTGTGTACAGATGTACAGAGAGACGGAGAAGCTGGTTAGTTCTGTCAACGTCTGTAATTACCCAACTCAAGGATGAAAAAATTGGTCCGTTCATAACGGTGAGCTCTATTCACCAGATATTCACCGCGGCATAACCCATGGTCCCCTGCGTGCCATCAGCGTCCGGCCAGACGCCCAAAGGCAGCTGCTCTGTAAGCACCGTAATTTGTTTTCTGTTAACCCCTTGGCCTTGGAAACCACCATTGATTTCTACAGAATTAACCAAATGGGCGTGCCGTTTATAAAACAATAGTGTTTCTGCTTGAAGAAATAAATGAATCAGTTTGGCTGCCGTTCCAAGTTCAAACATTGTGCACAGACACCAAATAACACGTACCTTTTCCTGCTCAACAGCACGTGATTTTTAAAACGGCCAATCTCATCGCCTTGTTCCCTTGCAGTTTAAAAACAACAACAACCCCAAACCATTTAATTGCAAGAATATAAAAATACATAACGTGGAACTTCACAATGTGCGAATATAGACTATAGCAGGGGTGCAGCACCTTTTTCAGCACGAGGGCCAAATTCCATTTCGGAAATTGGGGGCTGCATTCCAGTGGTGGGTGAGAGCCAGTGTGGCCTAGTGGTTAGAGTGTTGGACTGGGACCCGGGAGATCCGGCTTCTAGTCCCCGCTCGGCCATGAAACTGACTGGGTGTAAGTTTCATGTAAGTCGCCTTGGGTTCATTGCAGGAAAAAAGGCGGGGTATAAATATAATAAATCAATAAATTAAAATACTGTACGCCATAAAATAAAATACGTCAGTGTGGCCTAGTGGTTAGAGTGTTGGACTGGGACTCGGGAGATCCGGGTTCTATTCCTTGCTCGGCCATGAAACTCACTGGGTGACTTTGGGCCAGTCACTGACTCTCAGCCTAACCTACCTCACAGGGTTGTTGTGAGGATAAAATGGAGAGGAGGAGGACTATGTAAGCTGCCTTGGGTTCCTTTCAGGAAAAAAAGGTGGGGTATAAATATTATAAATAATAATAATAATATTAATAATATTATTGATGATGATGATGGTGATGATGATAAATAAATAAATAAATAAATAAAGGCAAAAGGGGCAGGCATATTTTTCAGTACCATCATATTTCAGCGTGGAGCTCTTCCTGCCAGTAACTATGGCTTAGGGAGAGACATTTCAAACTTTTAGAAAGGGGGAAAAACTGTGCAAAAGTCAGGAAACCCCCAAACGATCCATGGTCAGGGGAAAGGGGGTTGTGGCCTTCTGGGAAACCCCAGACGGGTGGACTGAGATCCCAGGAGGGCTGGATTTGGCCCCTGGGCGTGAGATGCTGCAACCCTGTTCTGTAGAAATAAAGAAACTGATACATGATTAATTAACTTTAACCATATTTCCTAACAAAATAGTCAACTTCTTAATTTACATAACAGGAAAGCTTCTCTGTGTCAGCAGATCTAGGTTGTGTGTCTATTCTTCATAAACCCAGCAAAAGAAAATCACATAATTTCCCCCACCCTAGCTTTTTATTTAATAATTGCTGCCATTTTCTGTGATTTAATCACTGGCCTCAGAGTTACAGCTCTTTTGGGCCACACCAAAATGTTTGCATTAGCCAGCACGTTCCACAGCAGATGTTGATGGTTTTCTTTCAATATGCAGTTACTGGGCAGCATCCAACGCTGCTGCTCCGCTTAGACAGTTGACGTCCAGGGAAACCCGTCGTGCGTGCCGGCGTACACTATTGGTGTTCGTTCATTTCATTCATGTATTACTTTTCTATACCGCCCGATAGCTGAAGCTCTCTGGGTGGTTTACAGAGCGTTGCACTAGAGGTCGCTACGCTTAGGTTACGTCAATGGCGTAAGCGGAACAGCAGCGTTGCATATGGCCCCTTAAGAACTGGGCATGTTTAGCCTTCAGAAGAGGAGACTGAGGGGAGATATGATCGCACTCTTCCAGTATTTGAAGGGATGTCACACAGAGGAGGGCAAAGATCTCTTCTCGTTCATCCCAGTTTGCAGGACAAGGAATAATGGGCTCAAGTTACAGGAACCTAGATTCCACCTAAACATCAGGAAAAATTTCCTGACTGTCAGAGCAATAAGACAATGGAATCAACTACCTAGGGAGGTGGTGGGCTCTCCCAGTCTGGAGGCATTCAAGGTGCGGCTGGACAGACATCTGTCAGAGATGCTTTGACCTGGATTCCTGCATTGAGCAGGGGGTTGGACTCGATGGCCTTGTAGGCCCCTTCCAACTCTACTTTTCTATGATTCTATGATTCTATGATCCAAGTAAATGACCTTAGGATCATCACTTATAGGTCACTTGATACAGGCCTGATACAGGTCTCTTGATACAGGCCTGTGGCTCACGCTGGCTCAGCTTGTCTGAGCGTGGAAAGCTAAGCAGGGTCAGGCCTGGTTATGACTTGGATGGGAGACCCCTCCTCTAGTTTCCTGCACTGAGCAGGGGGTTGGACTCGATGGCCTTGTAGGCCCCTTCCAGCTCTACGGTCTATGAATCTATGATAATTTGGATGGTGACGTACGCAAAAGTCTGATTTCTGAGCAGTCCCACCAGATATACATAAAGTCATCCCTGAGAGCTGATTCAAATTAACCCTTAAAATTCTGAAATTGGAGTCTTTCTGTGCACAACTGTCAGCAGAGAGTCCCTTTTATGGTGGAGAGAAGGGAGGAGTTCTTTCCTAAGTCATTCCATACGTGCCCTTGAAGCATTGAAGAGATCCTCAGAGAAAATGAAATGCTTGCGGCTCAGTCGTGCAGTTAGATAATTTTAAGACTCGATTGGGCCAGTTGGCATGTAACAGCAAATCGTGGGTTAATCGGCCCACAATGCGCCAGGCGCGAGAAAGCGCGCTGCTTCTGGGCCACTGCTCACTTCCGCTTTCTGTAAACCACTTACGATCGGGCCCGTTCGTAGGTTGTGAGCGTGACATGCGGACCTGGAGCACTGGGTCATTCATTTAGGGGCTAAAGAACCCAGTGGTTAACCCTACAACAAAACACGCGGCGCGCTTGGCAATACTTGGCTTAACTAACCCACGATTTGTCATGTGTGCGAACTGAGTCTTAGTGGTCTTATGGACGGGGCGGGGGGGGGGGCTCTCTTTAGGTGGCAATGCAGTTTACTTTGCATAATTCGAAGTGTGGTAAGCTAGCCCCGCTGCATTTGGGGGACCCTCTCCGACCCATTCTGCAAACCGAGTCCCCCCGGACCTCTGCCCCAAAGTCCTGAACTGACGGCACCACTGTTGAGATCTGAAGGGAAAACCAAACCAGCAAGTTGCGCAGGAAAAGCAACACTCCGACTGGGCTGTTTAATATCCTTCTTTTCCCCATCCCTGGCTTCCTTGTGTGATGTGTCTGTGTGTTCTCGTCTTCATGGGTTCAGGCAGGCCGGTTCTCTTCAAGGCGTGCCTGAGCTAGCCCCGGTCCTTCTTCCGTAGCAGGGGTTCTAGTCAATCAAGTTTTGTCTGCCTCCGCAGACTGGAGTAATCACGGTCTGTGCTCTTGGGGAGATCGTGGCCCGGGGAAGAGACTTCGGCGGCTGGAGAGACGCTCAAGAGAATTTTGGGTGAGCCCTTGGTGTCACCCACCCCCCCAAAACGGGTCGCGAGAGCACTTAAAACGAGTGGGTCGGTTTATAAACTTCATTACGGTGCGGCCGCTTTCCCCTCTCCCCCCCCGGACTCAATTTCTTGCTTGCGTGTGAATTTTTAGACTTCATTCAAACCGAAGTGCTGGCTTCTGCCACCTTTATCACAATTAGAAAATCTATCTTATCTATCTAGCGACAGGCTTTCTTTTTTTTTTTTAAACTGGAAAAAAGAAGCAAGCTTGTACTGGTGAGAGTATCATACGTGAGCGGCAGGGGCTTAATGTGTGCCCAGGCTTGGTTTTAGCCCCGGATGCATTTTCTGTGCTCGTGCTCGGTCCTGTAGCGTGTGAAGTAAGGGTGCCTCTGAGCTAGCGCAGAAAGCCTTTTCCTTGGACTGCTGCAACCAGTCCCTTCTGTCTTTCTGGGGTTAGGAGGGGTAAAAGCATGGCGAGCAAAGCGTATGGCTTTCAGGCAGGGTTGAGCTTTAGAATCCTCTCACTTTAAAAATTAAGCGTTGGCACACACGTGCCTGCCAAACTTGCAAGGACCGGGGACATTTTAAAAGTGCGACTGTGGAATCCGAGGATGCTTTCGGGCAGACGGCTCTAGTCCTACCAAAAAGCTTGTTGCCTTTAGGGAAACCTTTTACGCATCAGGTCATCTGCCATGAGAATCCAGCGGCTGCAAATGATTCTGAATGTTTTCCGGTATGGAGTCAGTTTAAAGCGGTGGGCTTCTATTTGATTCCCCTGCCTGCAGTCTGAAGCAGTACAGGGCTATTCTAATTCCATCCTCTAGTCAGGACTCTCCCATATAGGGACTTTTCATTGGTGGCCCCCAGGTTGTGGAACTCCCTCCCCGCTGATCTGCATTTGGTCCCAATATGATAAAACAGACTTGAAACAGACTTTTAAAAAACTACCTGCCTTTTTAAAGAGGTCTTTCTAGGGCTGCCGGTCTGGTCTCATCTGTTGCAGTTTGTTCAATGTTTGCAATTACCTGGCCTATGTGTATTACCTGTACAGTATGCCGCTGTTTTGTAATTGTTTGGATACGTTGTTTTAATTTGTTTGTGTGTGTTTTATTATTATGGAAGCTGCCTTGGGAGGGCTATGCCCTGAAAGGCAGCCAAAAATATCTGTGGGTAAATGTAAAAATATACCCACATAGTTCTGCTGCACATGTAAACCTAACAGGTCTTACGTTTGGGTAGGTAGTGCAAGAGAAAACCCTGCAGCTGCTGGCTTCTTCCTGTTTAATTCTGTTCACCTGTAAAATTTGGCTTCTAATTACGTGTTTTCATAAGTGGGCAGTCTTTTTTTTTTACATGCTTGAAGTTTAGGTTGGTTTAGTAAGTGATGACTTCCTGTGCTTCTAAAAAGGGCCTGTGTTTTCTGGTTTGCGGCTGGATTTATTTTATATTTTTCTTCTTCTTTAAGTGCTGTTGGAGAGCATGGTGAATGAGGCTGGCCAGCATACCGGTAAATTGAAAACACTTTAATCATTCATTCATTCATTCATTCATTTAAAGTATTTTTTTATCCCGCTCTTCAGCCAGAAAAAGGCTCCTGGAGCAGCTTACAATCAATCATCAACAACAGAACAGACAGTCCCTACCTGCAGGTGTTTAATCTAAAAAGACACAACACACAAGGAAAACAGGATGGGGAGGGAAGAGGAAAAAAAAATTAAGTGGGCTGTCAGTAGGGCTGGGGGATTGGCCCTGCTTTCCCTGTCATCTTCCGGGAGGCAGGGCAGTTCAACTGGAGCAGGACCTGATGTTCACTTTGCCTTCCTTCTTCTTTCCAGCAGGGCTGTTGTTCGTATCAGTTAGCCCTGTGGTGGTGGTGGTGGTGGTGGGGTAGTCCAGTTGGAGCTTGCCCTGAGGTTTCCTTTGCCTGCTCCTGTCTCCCTCTCTCCTCCATAATAGGCCTGATTATGGTGATATGATTCTATATGGAGACCGTTGTCGCAGCGCGAGTCTTAAACTTTTTGGCTCAGAACACTTCAAAATGATCACAGGAATGCTTAGAATTGGGAACTGTAACAAAATGTTGCAGCATGGATTATTCCTGCTCAGGATACTCCATTTCATTCCCACGCTTCCTGGTTTTCCATTCCCTCCCCTCCCAGTCAGCCAGCATCCCGTGCTCACTGGGCACGCTCGGTCCTCTTTGGGCTTCGGGGTTCTCCCCGGCACACACTCTGGAGGCTTTTTGCTCATTTGTTTTGCATTTTTGCAAACCTTGGGGCTCCCCCAAGCCCGCTGATAGACCTTTCCCCCTTGTGTGCGTGGGTGTTGCCGCTTCAGCCTTCTCCAGGGCAGGCGCTGTGAGAGAACTGAGAGTACTGTTCGTATATATCAGGGCTTGGCTTTAGCATGATTTCTTCTCTCTTCTAAAAGGCTGAAATGCCTCTCCTGCGGTTTAGGTGCTGGCAGTGAGAGCTTTAAGCTGCGCCATGCTGCTATTTTAGGGCGTTTGGGGCTCCACCCATTTTGCATTTGGCCCTGCCCTCTTTTGCCTTTGGCTCCACCCACCGCTGGAATGCCCCCCCCCCCCGGTTCTCCGAAATTGATTTCTGCCTGATAGGGTACCACCAGTCAGGATAAGCTCCTGACACACCCTAGTCCAGTGTTCTCCAACCTTGGGTCCCCCCGATGTCTTTGGCCTACAACTCCCAGCATGCCCCAGCCAGCTACGCTGGCTGGGGCATGCTGGGAGTTGTAGGCCAAAGACATCTGGGGACCCAAGGTTGGAGAACACTGTCTCTGTCCAGTTGCTTGGGGGTGGTGGTTCTGAGCCCTCTTGCCAAGACTCACTCCCTTTATCTCAGCCCTAGGAAAATTTATTATTTGGACTTTCTTTCCCAAAGCCCAGAAATATAGAACTTAACAAAACCCTTAAAATAAAAATCCTTAAAAACACAAGCTTGGTAACGGTGCGGTTTTTCACGTGGGGAAGTGTTTAGTGTTTTAAAACAACACAGCCAATGTCCATATATATATATATATATGTATATATATGAGTTTATTTAGGAAAAGGGACAAAGGGTTGGGGGAACCAAAGGGAAGGCAACTGTCACACACATACATAGAACTCTAAATAAAATGTAAAAAGTCAGTCTAACTTATCTAGTTGCGTTACCTACTTGAGTAGAGTCTTGGGTCCCAGAGCATATGAAGAGTTTATTATTACAGAGAGGATGGCCTGAGAGAGAGAGCATCTTGGCCTCCAGTTAGATGGCACTTCTTTTATATTTATTTATTATTTATTTATTATATTTATATCCCACCTTTCCTATAAAGAACCCAAGGTGGCTTACATAATCCTCCTCCTCCTCCTAATTTTATCCTCACAACAACCCTGTGAGGTAGGTCAGGCTGAGAGTCAGTGACTGGCCCAAACTCACCCAGCGAGCTTCATGGCCAACTGGGGAATAGAACCTGGATCTCCCGAGTCCCCGTCCAACACTCTCACCACTACGCCACATTGACTCTCATTTTTATGGGGATCTCAGTTCAGTAAAAGCCAGCCCCTTAGCAGCAGAGGCTGATGGTTGCTTTGTCCAGTAACGTGATAGCCTCCATCTCTGTTGTCTAGCCAACAAATCAGAAAATTACCTATCGGCTGCACCCACCTTCTCAATTGCTGTAAACTTACATATCAATGGCCCAAGATGGTTTGAGCCATTCAACCTATTTTTAAAAAAGGGATTAAGGTTTTGGTTGTATTTTTGAGTACAAACAAGTGAGGTATGGCTAGATAAATCCATTCAGGTTGCCCAGCAGGGTGCCAACTGACCAGATCCTATAGGGGGCACTGTAGAGCTATTTCAGAAATAGGGCTTTGTCACACCTAGGGATGTGTGCGGAATCCAATGGGGGGATGGGGTGAAAATCCGATGGATTTTCATGTTTCAGCTCCCCAGATCCCAGTTTGTTAGCCCTGCGCTGGTGCCGGCTCGCTGTTGTGCGAGTCGATCCAGCTTGTGGAAATCCATCTCTAATGATAGGCCGCGGTGTGCACATTAAAAAAAACAACAACAACACTAAGGAAATTTGCACGAATCAGGCTATTTGCGCCAATTGGAAGCCAGACACTCTGCTGTTCCAGTGTGACTTGCGCAAATCGCGCTAGAACTACCGGTATGTAGTTTCCAGCTTCCAATTTGCACAAATACCGCAAATAGCTCCATTTGCCCAAATTGCGTTGATTTATGCACATTTATGCAAATGGTGCAATTTGCACACATTTCCGTAGTGGGTTTTTTAAAAAAAAAATTGCACAGACCGCGGCCCGTCTTAGAGACGGACGTCCGCAGAAAACCTCCCGTCTCGGCCCGCTTCCAATCATCGGATCAGAAGCAGGCAGGAAGTCCATCGGGCTGAAATGGGCCGGACTTCCCAGCATCGGCACACACATACCCAGTCGCACCCTGATTGTGGAACTCCCGCCCCCCCCCCCCCTCACACATGGTCGGCACGGAGTCTTACACACTCCCAGTGCCAACTAAAGAGCTATTTCATCACCCAGGCTTTTGATTGAATCTGTGTTCTTGAGTCGTGTAAGCTGTTGCTTATCTGTGTTTCTGTTCTCTCCTGTCTTACTGTTTTATCTGTGTATATTTATATGATTTTACTATGTTTTACTTGTTTCCTTTTGGGATTAATTTAGAATGAAAAGCGGGTAATACATTTCATAAGTAAATTGTGCTTTTGCATGCATTATCTGCTCTTGTCAACCTTACAGCAACCCTGTAAGGTAGGCCGGTATCATTATCTCCATGTTACAGTTGAGGAGGGGTTGCAATTCGGACTGGGGGCTTGATGGGCTCCCCACTCTTGGGGGATGTCTGGAGGGGAGGATGAAAACTAGGGCTAGAGCCCAAAAAGGACCGAGCTTCAGTCTTCTTAGGAGGAGGTTTAAACATGCAGGGACATTCAACTCAGCATATGTCAAGGTTCCCCCTGCTGGCGGCAGCCAAGGTCTTTGCTTGAATAGCGAGGGAACCAGGGCAGAAAAGTGAGAAAAAAAGGAATCCCGCTCATTGAGATCTAGCAGCTTGAGATTTCAACATTTTGGAACGCCCCCTCACCGGACCAAAAAATGGGCTGCGTTTAACCCATTTCAGCACACGTGAGATTTCGGAGATGACATGTCTTTCGCCAAATCTTCCCAGAAATGAGATCAAGTCTAGCTTTTATCTTTGTCTCTGTTTAAACTAGCGACAAGCAGTGTCTTTATTGTCGTGTGTGTGTGTGTGTGTTGCACATGGGAGATGGATCGTATTGGGCTAATCTCCCAGGGTGCGGTAGAGCAGTTTTTATGTTAAGCTGCCACATATGTACGACGCATGAGTGGCTTTTTAAAGTTAGCCTCTTATTTGTTTCATCCTTTCCCCTCTGGGCTCTGTGTGTGTGTGTGTGTGTGTATGTATGCGCGCGCATGTCATGAGGACCGGCCGCAGGCTTTGAAATCCTGTCTGAGCTCTTCCAATTCAAGGTCATTGGGATTGTTTCAATATAATCTCCTTTCCTGTGCTTATACTTTCCTTACAACTTGCCATTCCTGCATTCTGAAATTAAATTCCTGAGGGAAGGTAAACCTGCATCTTGGGGGGTGGCGGGGGGGCTTCATACTTCAGGTGTGGGCCGACAGGTTGGAATATTCCTCCATATAAAACGAAAACAACAGCAACGACCCTGCACGGAGAGGAGTAAATGTCAGGCCCGGCGAAACCTTCTCCATTCCTTGAGATGCTAGCTTTCTTTGTGCAGAGAACGTCCTTGCATGCGAGAGAGCTTTCACTCCCAGGAAACCACGCGTGCTCTCTGAAGCGGTACGGCCGGCCCAGACACAAGTCTACCCGTCCCAGTAAGAGCTAGGCCTCAGTCTGGCTCACGAGGCTGGTGTGTTCACCTGACTGCCCACTAATAATAGCTCGCTTTAGCTGGCATATGCGCAGGGGAGTGTGTGCGTCTAAGGGGGCACATTCCGGCTGTGCTGGCGGCTCTCCCAAGCTCCGCATGGCCTCCGGCCCTTTAATTCTGCCTGTGGCACTACTCGTGCCGCCCGTAGCCCCCTTAGGGGGGCGGCTTTATACATCTTTAACAGCGTGCCACGCGCTGGATCAGTGTAAGACCTAAGGCTGATTAAGGAGCTAGCTCCCAGCAGGCTTGCTGAGAAATCTCGGCAGGATCCAGTTTAGAGGAGCAGATCTTTCTTTCTTTCTTTCTTTCTTTCTTTCTTTCAGAAATCGTTGCTAGTTTGGGCCAAGCTACACGTTACGTTAAATCAGTGTTCTCCAACCTTGGGTCCCCAAATGTTCATAGAATCATAGAAAAGTAGAGTTGGAAGGGGCCTACCAGGCCATCGAGTCCAACCCCCTGCTCAGTGCAGGAATCCAGGTCAAAGCATCCCCGACAGATGTCTGTCCAGCCGCACCTTGAATGCCACCAGAGTGGGAGAGACCACCACCTCCCTAGGTCGTTTGTTCCATTGTCTTATTGCTCTGACAGTCAGGAATTTTTTCCTGATGTTTAGGTGGAATCTGGGTTCCTGTAACTTGAGCCCATTATTTCGTGTCCTGCAAACTGGGATGATCGAGAAGAGATCCTGGCCCTCCTCTGTGTGCCAACAACCCTTCAAGTACTGGAAGAGTGCGATCATATCTCCCCTCAGTCTCCTCTTCTGAAGGCTAAACATGCCCAGTTCTTTCAGTCTCTCCTCATAGGGCCTTGTTTCCAGTCCCTTTATCATCCTTGTTGCCCTCCTCTGGACCCTCTCCAGTTTGTCTGGCTGGGGCATGCTGGGAGTTGTAGGCCAAAAGCATCTGGGGACCCAAGGTTGGAGAACACTGCGTTAAATCATGCTCTTGCCGCACACAGTGCCTGAATTGGGGGCAAAATCCCAACTGGGAAACTGCCTGCTTTTCCTTCAAAATAAATGTGTTTGAAAAAGCATGCTTTAAAAAAAAGAAGAAGAAGAAGAAGAAGAACAAGGAAAAAGATATGACTTGTGTGATGTGTGTAGCTTGGCCTTTTTGCAAGGGCCGTATGTGATGGTTTTTAGTGTACAGCTGTCACGCTTCAGAGGAGTTTCGGCCACCCTGATTTGAAAACGGTGACTCGGAGTCTAGTTCTTGCTGATATGCAAGGCTTGCTTTCAACCCCCAGTGTTCACCCGCTTCTTCGCTCCGTAGAGCTTTCCCCATGACTGCCTGCACTCTTAGAGGCCTCCTTCAAGGCCCCGAACAGATATGAGAGTTCTGATGTTGCTGTTAGCCCCGTGTGTGTGTGTGTGTGTGTGTGGAATTACAAGTGCCTGCATTTTTCCTCCATTGTGCCTTCATTGTCCCTGCAGGGAGCGGGTGGGGTTTTCATAGATTTCATAGATCATAGAGTTGGAAGGAGCCTACAAGGCTATCGAGTCCAACCCTCAGCAGGGTGTCTTGGTGTTGCCGCTAAACCGAAGTCTGTAGGCTGCGGCACAGACAACATCACCCCCCCCCCCCGAAGATGGTAGTGGGCAGTGCAGAAGCTACTCCTGGAAACCTGGGAATTGCTTCCAGAATTAGACGTTCTTCGTGCCACCGTTCTGCCTCAATCATGGAGTTTTACGCAGGGTACAGATGGTGTCGCCTTCCGCTCGCAGCCCTTCCGTATTTCTCGCCGCTTCTTCCATCATTTTTTTCTATCCACGGAAAACCCCTTGAGTAAGAAAAGGCAAAATAGCGGCACCGCGCCTTCTCTCAAGTAGCGCGAGGAGCCCTCCCGTCTGGAAGCACGCCTGGACAGAACTCCGTCTAGCCTCAGAATCTACATGGGATAGCGCCTTCATTTGTAAAGCTGTTCTTTACAACAAGGAGGACTACATGCTTGCTGTTTATAAAACACAACAAGCCCGAAAGCTTGTCTGATCTCGCCTGATCTCGGAAGCTAAGCAGGGGCGGGCCTGGTTAGTACTTGGATGGGTGACCCCCTTGGAATACCAGGTGCTGGAGGGAGGAGGGACCATCGCTCAGTGTGACAGAGCACATGCCTGGCATGCAGAAGGGCCCCGGTTCGATCCCCGGCTTGGAAAGAATCCTGCCTGAAACCCTGGAGAGCCATTGGTGCCAGTCAGTGTCGACAATTCTGGGCTAGATGGACCAAGGGCCTGACTGAGTACAGTAATACCTTGGATTGCAAGTAGCTTGGTCTGCGAGCGTTTTGCAAGACAAGCAATTTTTTAAAAAATAAATTTTGACTTGATAAACGAGCGAGGTCTTGCAAGACAAGTAGTCGTAGGGATGTAACCCCTCGCCTCGAGCGGGCGTAGCGGGCCGAAATCGGCCCCGCTCACGCCCGCCAGAGACTCGCTTTGATATAAGAGTGTTTTGGATTACAAGCACGGTTCCGGAACGAGTTATGCTCTCAATCCAAGGTATTACTGTATAAGGCAGCTTCCCGTGTTTGCCTCTTAGGAATTCGGCAGAGTAATGGAATATCTGCGTCTTTGGTTTGTTAATCCTGGTTTTTGAATGCTTGAAAATATTTGGGCAACCGTATCCTCTCGAGTCTTCACAGTGGAATCTGGAAGTTTGCTTCAAACATGCAGTGAAACCAATTTTGCAAGTTGTCTTGAAGACAACGTTTTCCCTTCGCACTGCTTTTCTCACTCCGCCCCCCCCCCCACTTATATGACAGCAGGTTTTCTTATGATTTGGGGTGCGAGCCAGCCCGTCGGTGAGAATTAACAGCGTGTTCCGGAATGTAGATCAGACACCAGATTATGTGAGAAGACGGCAGAACAAAGCGGGGAGGGGTGCCAGTTTTCCCAGCATAATTATGTTAACACAGAAAGACTAGACTGTACCGCTGTCAGGGCTAAAAGCTAACGACTGCGTTCAGGCGACACGATAACCCGCACTCGGGGGGTTGAGCGTGGGCTGTCGTCGACCCGTGGGTTGTCGTTGAAACGTGGGTCATCGTGTTGTCTGAACCCAGCTGTTTCTAACAAGCCATGGTTTGTTAGCCACGAACAACCCAGGAAGAGAACCCAGGGTTTGTTGTGGTTGGGTTGTGAGCTGTGGGTACTGAAACTGAGTGGGGGGGCCAGGTTTGCGTTTGAGGGGGACCTCAGCAGTTCCCTCTGGTGGGGCCCCCTCTTGCGCGATCGGCCCCCGTGGGCTTATGCGCAACAGACACCGGCAGTGCTCCAGTCAGCACCAGCAAGGCAGGAGCTGCCATCCTACAATGCTCCAGAGCAGTGTTCTCCAACCTTGGGTCCCCAGATGTCTTTGGCCTACAACTCCCAGCATGCCCCAGCCAGCTATGCTGGCTGGGGCATGCTGGGAGTTGTAGGCCAAAGACATCTGGGGACCCAAGGTTGGAGAACACTGCTCCAGAGTGATGCTACATTGGCGGTAGGGACGTACGGAGTGTTCCGCCTGTGTCTTGTAGATTTTCAGGCGCCTTTAGTTTCGTCTTCCACTCATCGACGGAATCGGCTTTTGCATTTGTACGCATTTGCGCAAATTCGCACTTCCAAAAACGCGCAAATCCCCCCCCCCCAAATATGCCAATCCCCTAAAAAAAAAAAAGGTGTATTTTCACACTTTAGCCTATGGGGGAAATATGCATTTTTTAGTCCTCCTCCTCCTCCTCCTCCTCCTCCTCCTCCTCCTCCTCCTCCTCCTCCTCTTCTTCTTCTACTACTACTACTAGATTTGTGTAAAATTACGGAAAGTAACCCCCCCCCCCCAAAAAAAAACCCTGGTCCTCGCGTCTTTGGAATCCGTGCGACCTGGGAAAAGCTGGTCCTTTGCAGAGTCTGCCGGTCGGATCCATAGAAATTCAGACTCATTTCTCCGGCATTGGCGGCGGGGGCGAAGGGGTGGTGGTGCGGTGGATTAAAATGGTGGCTCCCAGATCCAGCCAACCAGTTGGGAGCTGCCCTCATTGCCACTGGGCCCTGCGGGGGCACTGGGGGACCCCAACAGTCGGGCACTGGAGGCCGCCCTGAAGGTGGGTCTGTGTTACCCGAACTGTGCGCAAATCCTTCCGCTCTGCTGCCTCCTGTTTAAGTCCTTGGTCTCTTGTTAGTGTTGTCCCTCTGTAACGCAGCCTTCCCCAACCTGGTATTACTCCCCAAATAGGTTGAGCTACAACATCCATCATCCTGGCTGGGGGATGATGGGAGCTGTAGTGCAAGGAATCTGGAGGGCACCAGATTAGGGAAGGCTGCTGTAAAGGACCGTGTGCCTTTATGGCATTATGTAAATAATTATTCTTGCTAGGACAGTTTGCCATATGGCGTAGCGGTGAGAGTGTTGGACTGGGGACTCGGGAGATCCGGGTTCTAGTCCCCGCTTGGCCATGAAGCTCACTGGGTAACTTTGGGCCAGTCACTGCCTCTCAGCCTCACCTACCTCACAGGGTTGTTGTGAGGAGAAAATGGAGAGGAGGAGGAGGATTATGTAAGCCGCCTTGAGTTCCTTGCAGGAAAAAAGGTGGGATATAAATGTAATAAATAAATAAATAAATATCTGCTCATACCTGACCATTCTCACCACTGCGTGCGAAAGAAGTCCTGAAATGGGTCTATGTAAACCAGTTTCTGGGGAACACGGGTGCTGTTGCACTCATGCCCTGCTTGTGGGATTCCCGTGGGCAGCCGGTTGGCCACTGTGAACAGAATGCTGGACGAGGTGGACCCTTGGCCTGATCCAGCAGGGCTCTCCTTACGTTCTTATGAGACGGGCTTTCTGGGATCACCTGACTGGAACCAGGAGGATTCCGGGTTGTGTGAATGTCCCACCTCGAGCTGAGCAGGTTCCTTCTCTGACCCAAATGGCCTTGTGTGGTGCCTGTGTCCCTCTGAGTGGCCGGTTCGAGCCCTGTGCCACCTGACAGTCTCGTGTGAGTCTACCCAAAGTACCATTTGTACTCGTCGTGTTCAGATGTTTGCTTGGAGGATGGGGGGGGGACGGACGACACTTTGGACGCATTCCCCAAAGAAGCCGTTGTCTCGCACAAGTACATGTTAACCATGTGCTCCTATCATCTGGTGTTGGAATGAATTTCCAGAACACTCTGCAACTCGCTTGCTTCGTGACTTGGATCTCAGCCTGGTTTAAGTTATCAGACTCTCTCTCCTTTCTCCCAACATGCTTCTGGTTCGTTCCCTTTCTCTCTCTCTCTCTCTCTCTCTCTCTCTCTCTCTTGTCTTTGTCTTCTACTTTTGGTTTCATACGCCAAAGCCTGTCTCTTGAGAGCTGATGTAGCCTAGGCGCTCTTGACGAGACTGAGCTATGATGAATTAGCACATCCCTGGTTCGAATCTTGCCTCTTCCATTAACTCGGTGTGTGTAGCCTCGGGGAAGTCACTCTCTCAGCCTCAGCGTCCCGTCCCCTTCACCATGAGGCCGCCCCATGACCCACTGAACTCAGAGAATAGCGGGCATCCTGTTGAAGGCGTGAGGAGCATGGCCAATCTTGGCCGTCTAGATGCTTTACCTCTCCTCACGAGGACACTGCCTGGATTCCTTGGAATCTGGTGGTGCCTTGTTTGTTCCTCCCCTTCCTAGGGATACACCACCACCCCCAACAGGGGAACCGAAGATGGTCTTCCGTGTTCGGTTCCCTACTGGTGCGGAAAGAACTATGACGGCTACGAGGTGGTTGGTGAGTGGGTGCGCTGTGACCTCAGAAGGCACTTCTGAGGTCGCAGCGCCTTCTGTGCCCAATCATGTGCCCCCCACCCAGACAAGGTTGGAGGGACATAGGATTGCGCCCTAAATGTACGTGGCACTTCATACTACAGCAGTGTTCTCCAACCTTGGGTCCCCAGATGTCTTTGGCCTACAACTCCCAGCATGCCCCAGCCAGCTACGCTGGCTGGGGCATGCTGGGAGTTGTAGGCCAAAGACATCTGGGGACCCAAGGTTGGAGAACACTGTCTCTGTCCAGTTGCTTGGGTGTGTGTGTGTGTTTCTGAGCCCTCTTGCCAAGACTCCCTCCCTTTATCTCAGCCCTAGGAAAATTTATTATTTGGACTTTCTTTCCCAAAGCCCAGAAATATAGAACTTAACAAAACCCTTTTAAAAAAAAAATAATAATCCTAAAAACACAAGCTTGGTAACGGTGCGTTTTTTCACGTGGGGAAGTGTTTAGTGAGAAATCCCTTTTAAAACAACACAGCCAATGTCCAAATATTAAAAAAAAAAAAAAAAAAAGGAGTTTATTTAGGAAAAGGGACAAAAGGGAGGGGGGAACTTAAGGGAAGGCAATAATCACACACGTACATAGAACTCTAAATAAAATGTAAAAAGTTGGTCTAACTTATCTAGTCACATTACCTACTTGAGTAGAGTCTTGGGCCCCGGAGCATATGAAGAGTTTATTACTCTTCATAAGCTCTTGCTGGGAGTTGTAGGCCAAAAAAAAAATAAAAAATCTGGAGACCCAAGGTTGGAGAAGACTGCACTACAGGAAGCAGTCTTGAAGCAACTTACACACACGACAGAGAAACCCATAATTAATATAACAGAAAAACCTCCAAAATCAATACACAGATAAAAATAAACACCACCGAAGCATAATCTAGAAACAATACAGTACGAAAAGTGTTCATTCACAATACACAAAATCATACAAAAAATACACACACACACACACACACACACACACATGTGTGTGTGTGGAGGAATAATAATATTGACTTACCTTTTAGCACTGGTGTAAGGGTTTGCGTGTACACATTCAAGTTGATTCACCCAGCCTCTTAAGGGTGGTGTTTCCACCCGAAATATAATGACGCTGAACTAGGAAAGTAAAGATGGCAACCAGCCATAAATAAATAAATAAATAAATGTGTGTGGTGAATGTGCAACGTCCTACTTTTGCGGTATCTTCTGTAGCTGCGTATATCCGCCTGTGCAATTTTTGGGTGGGCCGCTCTTTGTACATGTTTTGGCAGAGAAGCCGCTCCAGCAAAGGTCGCTGCACAATGCCAGTCATTGCTTCTGGGGAGAGCGTAGGGTTGCCGCCGGAGCGCAACACTCAGCCAGCTTTTCCCGCATCTGTCTCGTCACTGCTTGAAAGTCGGAGTGACTGGGCCGTCCAATAGGAAATAAATTTCTCGTTCCATTGTTCAGCTTTAAAAAAAAAAACCAAATCACACACACACACACACACACAAAACCTCTTGCCAAAGCAGCTGTTGCACGCTGCCGAATGAACCACATCGGGGACTCTGTTCCTGCGCCAGCAAAATTCCTGAGCATGTCAAAAACACAAAGAGCGATTCATTCTGTCCCCGAACACTGGAAGGCGGGCAGGGGGTAGCGGAGACGCCGGACTGCATCTTCCTGAAAACTTTCACGGACAAATAATCTGTAGCAGTCCTTCAAAAAAAAACAACAACACATCTCTTCCTCTCTCCTTTTGGCAGAAGATACCGGAGAATCTGACCCTTGATGCCTTACTGGAAATGAACGAGTCGAAAGTGGAAGACACCATGAAGAGGTGCGGGGCCAGCGCGGAGGATTGTTCCCGGCTCAACGGGGCCCTCGCCTGCTTGCGGAAAGTGACCCGGGCAGGTAAAAGTCTTTCTGCTCTGTCCACTGGGTGATCTCAGTTTGCGGGAGAGAGGTACATGGCGCTCAGGCGGGAGGAGGTGTTCCCTGAGGCTATCGTGTAGGGCCTAGTTTTGTGCAGGTGGGGAGAGCCCAGAGAGAGAGAAAAGAAGGGCGGGAGAGAGGAAAGCCAAAACGGATAGAGCCATGGGAGGAGGAAAAGCCCTCAGCCCGTGATTGATTCAGACCTTGGGCAAGGAGGGGGGGGGAAGATGAAGCTGGGGAGAAGGGTCAAAATGGATGGAGCGAGGGAAGTGGCGGGAAGCCCTCACAGACGTCTGGCGCGAGCCACCGCAACTACTGGGCCGGGGAGGAAGGGACAGAAAGAGAGGGAGAGAAAAGGGGCGGCAGAAAAAGAGGGGAAAGGGGTCCCACCTGCCGCAGCCCTCAACAGAATTTAGGGACGGGGGGGGGAGACATTTTGTTCCGTTTTTTTTTAATGCAAGCGCTTACCTAATTTTGCTCTGCCGAACCGCTGCGCGAAGCGAAACTCCGTTCTCCTTCGGAATTCGCACCTGTCCGAGTTTTGCAACGGAGTTCTCCAGTCAAAAAATGTGTCCAGAAACGTGTGTGTGTGTGAGGGGCAAGGCTCGCTGGATCTGGGCCTGGAGGTGTGGCAAGGCAAGCGGCTGCCGGTCTGAATGGCCCTATCGTTGTAGCTGTCCGGCTACATATTTTCTTTAAGAAGACCAGGGCGGTGGTGGTGGTGGGGGCTTCTGGGACAGCCCGTCTGCCTGTCCCAGGTCCACTCTGTTTGTTCCTGAGGCTGACCAGTGCCCCGATCTCCCCCCCGCTCAGGTGCAGATTACAAGTACGACGTGGTGTTGCACCCGTCAGCCGTGTGCCGTGAAAGCAGCTTGATGCCCCCTTCCGAACTCTCCCCCTGCTCCACGTGGATGCATGGCAGCCTGCCGCTCCTGAAGGGCAACGGCCCGCAGGCCCGCTCCGTCTCTGTCTCCGCCATCCCGTCCTCGGACACCCTCCCCTCGGGCCAAGGGCCTCCCCCCTGTGCCGACAACCTCCTGGAGTCGTTTGCTTTCCCCACCCACGGCGGGAGGCGTAACCTTAGGACCCCTCACAGCATCACCATCACGCCGCCCACGACCCCCCAGCTCAAGAGGGGGAAGCCGCCACGGACGCCTCCCCCGCCGAGCCGGAAGGTCTTCCAGCTGCTGCCCAGCTTCACCACCCTCACGAGGAGCAAATCCCACGAATCCCAGCTCGGCAACAGGATAGATGAAGTTCCCCCTATGAAGTAAGTGTCCTCCCAATTCCCTCCCTCCCCCCCTCCCACGCCCCTATTGTGGGCTAACGGATATGCAAGGTTTGCGGTTTTTCTAAAGCACTGCCTTTTTTATTGATAGCATTTTTTTTATCCTGCACTTTAGCCAAAAACAGTCTCCCCAGGCAGACCTTGCAAAGATATTTCTTACGACAGTCCCTGCCCCGCAGGCTTACGATCTAAAAACACGACACAAAAGGAAAGGGGATTGGGAGGGAGGAGGAAAAAAAAGCAAATTCGGGCGCGAGATTCTTAGTTGCAAAGTGCAACAGGTCATGGACACAATGGAAGGGCGGCTGCTGCTGCTGCTGCTGCTTCCTCTCCCTCTGATGGCCTCAGACAGATCCGTGCACAATGGAGGGGTGTCTGACTGCTGCTTCCTCCCTCTCGGAGGGAGGTGGGGCCCTCAGCTGGAGGTGAGCCAGGCCTTGTTCAGAGTTAGACTGTGGGTCCATTGAGCAAAGTGCTTTCACTTACTAGCAATAGGCATAAATTGCCTTTCAACATTTAGGTGGTGTGCATAATAAAATACAAAACGGGTATAGCAAATTGTGTTTCAGCAGTAACCAGGGTGCCTGAAAGAGGGGAGCAGGGGGGGGAGAGCCAGTGTGGCCTAGTGGTGAGAGTATTGGACTGGGACTCGGGAGATCCGGGTTCTAGTCCCCACTCGGCCATGAAGCTCACTGGGTGACTTTGGGCAAGCCCCCGACTCTCAACCTCACCGACTCTCAACCCTGCCTCGCAGGGTTGTTGTAAGGATAAAATGTGTCTTAGTACCCCCGCCCAGATCTCAGCGCACAGGGATGGGGAAGTTTAAACCTTCCCTGCCTGCCTGCTGAGATGAAGGGATGGTTTTGCTAGGGCTGGGGGGCGTTATCAAGGGGGTGGTTATAGCAAAAAGGGATGCAAGGGGAGTTGGATCCCTCCCCGTGTTTCCGTCTGTGTTCACTTCTGGTTTTGGAACCAGGGGAGTCAAAAAGACCCCCCCACACACACTGCCTGCCCGTGCAATCCTGATCGTCGATCGAGAATGCGGTTTCCGGTCCCCGACGGCGGGGAGAGGCTTTAACCTGGCTCCCCCCCCGACCACAACCCCTACCAGCGATCCCAAATGTAGGCCCCGATCGCTGCGTGTTTCCCGTCTGCCCATTAGCAGCAAAGAAACGGCGATGTCTGCATCGGAACCTCTGGGAGGGCGGCGGGGTTAAAGCAGCAGGAAAACGGCAATCTGTTCAAGCAGCGGGGGGCGGGGGAGAGTGTGTGGGGCCACGCGCAGCCTGCAGGCTTCCCATATGGGGAGCCACACACGGACCGACGGTCTGACTCTCCAATATAGGGCAGCGTCGTATGTTTGGTGTATTAATCTGATTCATGTATTACCGTGATTCACTTCTCCCCCACCTTTTTTTCTCTCTTTTGTTGTGTCTTTTAGATTCGGTAAGAGGTGCTTTATTTTGGCAGCCTTTACGCCAGCTCCGGAGAGAGTTGAAAATGCCGCACCTTGTAGGTTTGAAGTTTAGCCTTTCACGCGCGTCCCCGCTTACCTTCGTCAAGAGTTTGCTTCGAAACAGTAGGACCGAACCTTTCCGAATGCTAGTATTTGAAAGCAGGGGCGGCCGGTGATTCCTCTTTCGGTGGGGCTCCTAATCCATTGCAGGTTTTATTTGGAGCTTTGTAGGAGTGTGGCGTAGTGGTGAGAGCGTTGGACTGGGACTCGGGGGATCCGGGTTCTAGTCCCCGCTCGGCCATGAAACTCACTGGGTGACTTTGGGCCAAGTCACTGACTCTCAGCCTAACCTACCTCACAGGGTTGTTGTGAGGATAAAATGGGGAGGAGGAGGAGGAGGATTATGTAAACCGCCTTGAGTTCCTTGCAGGAAAAAATAAATATAATAAATAATAAATATAATAAATATAATAAATAAATAAATATATAAATAAATATAATAAATATAATAAATAAATAAATAAATATCCACTGTGCTGAACTCCATCCCCCAAAATCGGGGGCCCGCACGGCACAAATCTGCACAAAATCTGTATATGCTGACTTAGATCTTTTTTTAATATGTTTTATTTAATTTTTCCAATCATACAACTAATAATGGAAAAACAAAACAAAAATACAACATAAACATTGTGCTTCCCCCCCCCCACCTCTTGGGACGAAGTTATATTTCTCCCCCAAAATATTTATATATAAGTATAAGATATTATTCTATATTCCAAAAATGTAACAAATCTTGACAAGGTTCGTTCCCCTTCCCCTTCACCGACACATACTCCAAAAATTTACCCCAAATGTTCACAAAAGTATCTTTCTCCAATTGTCCTTTTTTGACACTTAATATTACAAGTTAATTTATCATTTAGCGCGATATCCCATAGCTGACTTATAGCTACATATGCAGACTTAGAAAGAATTACTAGGATTTCTTTAAATGCCATAGGAGGCAAAGCATTTCGAATGAAATAAATCCTTCAGTTAATTTGCACGCTGACCAGATCATCCCAAACTAAGGGAATTTTTTTTTTCTCGCAGCTTAATTGCCGTGTAGAGGAAGATTTTTTTTAAAGGGTATGTGTGTGTGTTGTAACATATGGGAAAGGGAGAGCTAACTTTTCCCTCCCCAGCTGCAATCCCCTTAAGAATCCCCCATGGCAATTAAGCTGAGAGGGGGGGGGGGACCTTCCTTTGGCACCAATAGACATGCAAGGCCCTGGGAAATAGATCCCGGGGCCCAGGCATAGCAACACCCCTCACTCTAAAAATTGGACCCGGCTTTATACATGATTGGGACTGGCTCGGGTTTTAGACAGGCCTGTGGTTCACACTGGCTCAGCTTGCCTGAGCGTGGAAAGCTAAGCAGGGTCAAGCCTGGTTATGACTTGGATGGGAGACTCCTCCTCTAGTCTCCTGCATTGAGCAGGGGGTTGGACTCCATGGCCTTGTCGGCCCCTTCCAACTCTATGATCTATGAAATCTAGACCAAAGGTGGGGAAAGGCGGTCCTCCAGTTGTAGCGTAGTGGTGAGAGTGTTGGACTGGGACTCGGGAGATCCGGGTTCGAGTCCCCGCTCGGCCATGAAACTCACTAGGTGACTTTGGGCCAGTCACTGACTCTCAGCCTCACCTACCTCACAGGGTTGTTGTGAGGATCAAATGGAGAGGAGGAGGAGGATTATGTAAGCCGCCTTAGGTTCCTTGCAGGAAAAATGGCGGGGTATAAATATAATAAATAAATAAATAAATAAATGTTGAACTACAATTCCATTATCCGGGACCATTGGCCATGTTGATTGGGGCTGACAGGAGTTGGAATCCAACAATATTTGGCGGGGGGGGGGGGGCAAATGAAAAAAGAAATGACCATAGTTCAAAAGCTTGCTTAGCGCTAGGCCACGGAGCTGAGCAAAGTTTGAAGGCATGTGATGACTCAGTTCACGCATTGGAGGAAATTCCAGTGTCTTAACATTTTTAAGATGCTTCTTCCTTTGGCGGCCTCGGGGCTGAAACCGCGGTGATGCAAAGCTGTTGTAGAAGGACTTTCTCTCTGCCTTTACTGAGCTGTTGAGGTGCATGCTTGATACTAGCTGCACTGCACTCATTTTCTTTCTTGCTCTGTCCCCTTTGGGACAAACAATAACCAGGACTATGTAGACATCTCCCCCCCCCCCACCCACCACTCGCTCGTCGCTGCCCCTCAGCTAAAATCCTAAATTCTACACTGAGGGTTGTGCATTCTTAAAAGGGACCTTGGAGGTCATTTATTCCAACCCCCTGCTCAGTGCAGGATGCAACCACAGCATCCCTGATAGATGGCTCTTTATTTATTATATTTATACCCCGCCTTCTTTCCTGCAAGGAACCCAAGGTGGATTACATAATCCTCCTCCTCTCCGTTTTATCCTCACAACAACCCTGTGAGGTAGGTTAGGCTGAGAGGCAGTGACTGGCCCAAAGTCACCCAGTGAGCTTCATGGCCAAGTGGGGACTTGAACCCGGGTCTCCCGAGTCCCAGTCCAGCACTCTCACCACTACGCCACACTGGCTCTCTTTCACCTCTGCTTAAATACCTCCAGGAAAGGTGCGCAGTGGCTGATAGGCAGTCATTAAAGTTTGATTAATTTCAATGTTCTATTGTGATGCTTACGTTTTATTTTTTTTATCTAGAAATCTGGAACTTGTTGGGCTACAATTCTATGCCTGCTTACCCAAACTTGATGGGACTTATTTCTGAGTAGGCATAGAATTGGAGAGTCAGTGACTGGCCTAAAGTCACGCAGTGAGCTTCATGGCCAAGTGGGGACTAGAACCCGAGTCTCCCGAGTCCAAGTCCAACACTCTAACCACTAGGCCACACTGGCTATGTTGAGGAGGGAGAGGCGGCTGTGCTAAAGATCTCAACACCTTACCGCAGGAAGTCTTGGCAAACCCTCTGGGTTCTTGAAGAGTGTCCTGTCTGTGGACACTGCTGAAATCTCCGTTGGGCTAGCCTCTTGCTTTCTTCTGGTCAGCCTCTCGATGTCTCATTCTTGTGGCTTCACATAAGTCATGGATTCGACTTGATGGCTTGGCTTGGCTTCTTACATGCCTGTGCAAGGTTCTTGTAAATCATCATCTTCTTCTTCGTCTTCGTCTTCGTCTTCTAATTCTAATCTTCTTCTTCTTCTAATTCTAATTCTAATTCTAATTCTTAGCTGCTGATTATTATTATTATTATTATTATTATTATTATTATTATTATTATTATTATTATTATTATTATTATTTTATTATTATTTTATTATTATTATTATTATTAAATTCATTTCTATATCCCCCAATAGCCGAAGTTCTCTGGGCGGTTAACAACAATTCATACAATACAGTAAAATACAATGCAAAATACAAATGCAATAGAAACAGCGTAAAATTTCAATACAAAATTTAAAATAGAAATTGGATGTTGAGCGTAGTGTCCGGGTAGATTTAATCTCCGAAACATAAACTCTGCACACATGTGAGAGGAGGACCAGACCAGAGCCACATGGTGGGCCTCACTCCATTTCCCTAATCTCCCCCCCCCTTTTTAAAATAAGTATATTGAGGAGTTGTGTGTGTGTGAAGTAAAGCAGTACGTGGTGAATGTCTGCTAGAACTGAAACATCTTTACATGCTGCTCGACACTTGAAACCAAGATTGCAGACTGTCATATTAGTCATTTAAATATAAACGGTGATGGTTTCAAATAGATCTGTGGTCATGATTTACAATTGTATGAGTCTTATGGTTTGGAATTTTGGAACACTCTTATTATAAAGATGCTTGAGGTTTGCGTTCGCATAGATTCAGCAGTTTTGTCCCAGAAGCTGAGCCATGTGACTTCTTTGATCTGATGCGGGGCGGTGTATGTATAACTGAGAATATAAAAGGGGCGAAGGACCGGGGAGATGAAAAACCTTATCAGATGCTGGAAGTCCCGCAAGATTGTTGGCTTGTGTCTTGCAACACACAGAATCATAGAGTTGGGAGGGGCCCTTGAGGTCATCTAGTCCAAGCCCCGGCTCAGAGCAGGCATCCAGTTTGAAGCATCCCTGACCGATGGCTGTCTGGTCTCTCTCTGCTTGAATACCTCCAGCATTCACGATCTTCGCTAGAAGTTACCCATCACCATAGTTTCTCATGTAGACTCCACCTCCGGTCTCTCCCAGATTGTGCCAGTAATAAAAGGAAAAGGGGTTAAAAAAGAAAAGAAAAAGGCTTGGTCTGGTTAGAAAGCGGACATTTGGGCTCAGAAAGGGAACTGGAAACAGAGTGGAACCGATGCATGAAATCCCAGAGAGGCACACTGCTTGTTCCAGTGCCGGGAATGTTTTCGGGGCATCCCTCTCTAAGCCGCTTTTGCAATCTTGAGGTCCGCCGGAAAGACCCGTCCGCTGCTTAAAGTGCACGTCCCAAGCATGTCAGATGCTTTGCGGGAAATGAGCTTGTCGCTCCGGCATCCCCGCTGACCAACCAAGCTGGTGACGTGCCAAATAAGTTTTTTTTTAAAAAGTAAAAGTAAAAGCACATTTGCTGCATAGCATCAAGAATGCGTGAGAGTCTGTGGCCATCTAGAGTCTGGAGGAAGGAAAACTGTGCTGGAGAGACTCTCTGGCGAAGAATGAATTAGGAGAAGTGGCAGCCAATGCTTCGTGTTGAATCCAAGGTATGAGGGTTGCTTGTGTCCTCCAGACATTGGTTTTGCGCCAGGTCTGTTGAGCAGACAACAGCACACGTTGAAGCTTTCGATTGAAGCTCTCGCAGCCAGTCACTGAGCCTTAGCAGAGGCATTTCAAGCTTTTAGAATGGGGGGGGGGGAAACTATGCAGAAGTCGGGAGGCCACCAAAGAATCGGCTTCTGGGTGAATGGGGGTGGGGCCAGGCCAGGGAAGGGGGCACAGCCATCTGGGGAACCCTGGAAGGTCCGATCGAGACGCCAGATTTGCCCGGCAGCCCTGATGTTCAACGCCTCTGACGTGGAGGATGATCTCGTGTGATGCTCTGGTCTGTGACCGAAATAAAATTTATCTATCTATCTATCTATCTATCTATCTATCTATCTATCTATCTATCTATATCTATCTATCTCGTGTGATGATCTACACACAGCTCTCCCAGGAAGCTGCCTTATCCCAGTTGCCTACTCCAACTGGCACTGGGCCTCAGGCAGGGAAAGGCCTTTCCATAGAATCATAGAACAGCAGAGCTGGAAGGGGCCTCTTAAGGCCATCGAGTCCAGCCCCCTGCTCAGTGCAGGAGAACAGAGGTGGTCAGTGGGGATGCCGGAGCGACAAGCTCATTTCCCGCAAAGCATCTGACATGCTTGGGACATGCACTTTAAGCAGCGGACGGGTCTTTCAGGCAGTCACCCATCCAAGCACTGACCCGGCTCACGCCTGCTCAGCTTCAGCAGGCGGCCCGCGTTCTGTGCTCCCGACGCCGCCTGCTGTCACCTGCTGTTTGGGAGCCTTTTAATGTGGATATGCCGGGGACTGAACCTGGCACCCGCTGCATGCAATTAATGTTCTCTGCCACACTGAGCTCAGGCTTGGCTCACTTACTTACGTAAGTCATCTGAACGTATGGCTGGCCTTGCACATAGATTCCATAGAGTTGGAAGGAGCCTACAAGGCTATCAAGTCCATACCTGACCCCTGCTCGTTCCTGGACTGTGCTTCTGCCTCTGGCCCTTCTTCCTCCTCCTCCCATCGCCCCTGGCCCCGGCGTTCCAGCTGAGGAGCCCTGCCGCTCACGTCCAGGATCTGACAGTCATGCAGAAGATTAGAACACACTTGTTTTCTGTTGCCCCCAAGGGCAGGACTAGAATCACCGGGTGGAAACTGTAGGGAAGCGGATTTCGGCTAAACTTTAGGGGAAACGCCCTGGTGGCACAAACCGTTCAACTGCCTTGGGAGGTGGTGATGGGCGCTCCTTGGCTGCAGGTGTTCGAGCAGAGACCAGAATGGCCATCTGTGGTGCACGGTAGATCTTGCATTGAGCAGAGGGAGTTGGACTCCTTCGGGGCCCCCTTCCGACTCCAGCGTTCTCGTTCTTCCAGCTGCACGTGTCTTTTGCGCTGCAAAGATCTGCAGTTTTTCTCATCCCCGTATGAGAATTCGGTCATGGGTTGTAGAGCCTGAGCCAATTTCTGCCATCGCCGGGTGCTTTTAAACTTCCCACAACGGTCCCAGGGGTGCAGGCGACGATCGGCGGGGCCCTGCTGCCAAAGCAGCGCCGCTCTATCCTCCCTCTGCACGGAAGCCCAACTTGTAGGGCTGGGGCGGAAGTTCTCCAGCGAGGACAGCTGGATTTGGGGTGGGGTTTGCAGGCAAAAGCTGCCTTGCCTCCTCCACATTTTTGGGATCAGGGAAAATGGGCGGGCGGGCGGGAGGGAGGGCATTCCTCACTGGCTTCTCCTAGCTGGCAGTCGGCACACCTCCTAGCACAGGGGTCCTCAAACTTTTTAAACAGGGGGCCAGTTCATTGTCCCTCAGACTGTTGGGGGCCCGGACTATAGTTTGAAAAAAATATTAACAAATGGATCAAGTAAAAAAAAGGACCCGGGTCCTTTTTTTTTTACTTGATAGGGGTGAATTTTTTTCTCCTTAAATGGAAAGTTATTTTATTTATTTATTTCATTTTTATACCGCCCAATAGCTGAAGCTCTCTGGGCGGTTTACAGCAATTAACAAGACAGTCCCTGCCCACAGGCTTACAATCTAAAAAGACACGACACACAAGGAAAAAGGAATGGGGAGGGAAGAAGGGGGAATATTAATGAATACTCCTGGCAGGGTTGGTGGTATTTACATATATAGTTGCACAATTGTTTCATGCCTAACACGAATATACCGTACTTTTGTGCCATCACACATATGAGCATACTCTGCTTCAATCCAAAGTAGCATTTTTGAAACATTAGAAATCTGACTTAGCTACATCAGCTCATACATAAGAGGTAAAACACCACCACTAATTTTTCCATATTATGGAAAAGAATTAAAAGAATCGGCGCTTGAAGCGAAAGAGTTAAAAAAAAGTCTGCTTCTGCTAATCGGCTGGGGGGCCGGATAAAAAGACAAGGCGGGCCGGATGTGGCCCGCGGGCCTTAGTTTGAAGACCCCTGTCCTAGCACATTATAAACAACAATATTGTGTGACAGGGGTTCCCCAACCTTTCTGGACCGGGCGGGGGGCGCATTTGGGAATTTGAGAAACCGCTGTGGCAGGGTTCCTCAGCTGGAACAAAATGGCTCCCATGGAGCAGGTGGCGAGTCACATGGCTGCTGCGGGGGGCCTGGCTAGTCAAAATAAGTTTTTGTGTGTGAGGGGGGGGGGAAGAGAAATAGTGAGGTTAGAGGCTGGGAGGGAGGGGGAAATAGCAAGGCAAAGGGGTAGAGGGGAGAGAGAATGAGGGTAGAAGCTTGGAGTGGGGAGAAACCGCAAGATAAAGGGGTGAGCGGGAGAGAAAGAGCGAGGCTAGGGTTAGGAAGGGAGAGAGGCAAAAAGGCTGGGGATGGGGAACGCAGAGAAATAGCGAGGAAAGGGGTTGGGTTAGCGGACTTTTTTGGCTTGTGCTTTGGATTTTACATAACCTCTTGCAGGAATTGTTCCGGAGCGTTCCACCCAGGCTGCTCTTGGGTCAGGACCATGTAAACACTGACACTTGCCAGCACAACGGGGTTTATACCGACTGTGCATTCGGGAACAGAAACCCAGACCACAAAAGGGGGAAAAGGTGCAACTCGGTTTTACCGAGTACAAATATAATAATCCATTTGCCCCCCCCCCCCAAGGGGCTACCATACAAGGCAGCTCAGTCGCCCACAAGGCTGCCAACCGCGACGGGGGGGGGGGATATAGTTACCGCACAGTAATGCCCAGCCCTCCCAACCTGGTGTCCTCCGGATGTTCGGGACCACAACTCCCAGCGTTCCAGATGAGTGGCCATGCTAGCTGGGGCTGATGGGAATTGAGGTCCAGGACCTCTGGACCCGACTTTTACACTCCTTTCGGCAAAGCCAGCAGAGGGGGGCGCAAGCCAGGCCAGAGACACAAGCCAGCGTGGCGATGTCAGCGCAGGAGTGTTGTACGTTCAGCGGAGGAAGGTGCGAGTCCGGATCGATGAGTTCGCCCAAGTTCAGCAACATGTCTTACGACTGCAGCTGTATTTAGATCTAAAGCAGTGTTCTCCAACCTTGGGTCCCCAGATGTTTTTGGCCTACAACTCCCAGCATGCCCCAGCCAGCACAGCTTTCTCCAAAAACAGGAGAAAGAGGAGCACTAGCAGCTGATGACCACGGCGGTGAGAAGGTAGACTCACTGAGGGACGGGGCCCATTGAGGGTGTCTCTCCCAAAGGCCGTCAAAAACCTGGAGCTGGCACTGTCCACTTGGGTGGATTGTAGGGGCTGGGTGCCAAAGTGCCCCCACCTCAGTCGTTCCACACCTAGAAGATGTTAAACTAATCTGCTGCCTTTTTACATTTTGGTTTCTCAGAACTCCCCCAGGGATCTCCCCAAACGGTACGAAGAGATATCGGCCTGTCTGTAACGCACAGGTAAATACTCCCCGGGACTTTTTGGCCACTGTGACGTGCTGTCTCGGGGCTCTTGGCAGACCTGGCTGGGAGCTGGAGAGGGTCAGACCGTTCCGAGTTCACTTGCGGCTGCGGTGGGATCATCCTTCCACACGTGAATCCTTTTATGACGGAGCTCAGTAGTAAAGCGCCTGCCTTGCAGGCTCAAGGTCCCCGGTTCGATCCCCGGCGGCATCTCCAGGTAGGGCTGGAAAACCTCCTGCCTGAAACCCTGAAGAACTCCTGCTGCCAGTCAGTGTCGACAACACTGGGCTGGATGGACCCAGGGTCTGACCTCATCATAAGGCAGCTTCCTATGTTCCTTTGGGGGGGGGGGGTTGAATCCTTTCTCCCGTGGAATTTAGCCGCATAACATTACAAACATCGCCTTTTAGTTTAATAGTGTACCTTTTTCCCAATAGTGCTGATACTCCTCTGTGATTTTTCTTTCATCTCACCCAGATTCTCTACGAAGTCGTGGCTCTCCCAGGTGTGCCAGGTGTGTCAAAAAAGCATGATGTTCGGAGTGAAGTGTAAACACTGCAGGTGAGCGGGCAATAAGGACATCACTACCCCTTTTTACAGACCGCGATGGGTTGAACAAATATAGAGAGAGAATAATTCAGCTCCCGTACATGTGACACAGGTACAGAAGTGTGTCCGGCTGAACTCTTCACATTTTTTTTTTTTTTTACTAAACCACTGTTCCCATGGATGGCTTACAGGTGGAGTTACAGGTAGAATTAAAGGGTGAAGCCAAAATGCTTCACTGAAAAGAGTGATGGAGTGATTAGAGCAGAAGTGCAGAACCTCAGGATTGGCATCCAGATCTGGCCTGCATGGGGTCCCAATCCAAGCCTACCACACCCCATTTCCGCCACCTACCGGTTTCTCAACTTTTGCACATTCTCTCTCCCCTACCCCACCCTACACACAATTCTAAAAGTTTGAAATGCCTCTACTTAGTTACTCGCCGTATGAGCTTTAAGTTAAAATAGTCTGGTATGTTTTGTATTTTGGCCCCTCCCCTTTTGCCTTTGGCCCCGCCCTCCACTGGAATGTGGCCCCCGAGAGGAGCTCCAAAATGGAATGCGGGCTTCGGGCTGGAAGAGGTTCAACACCCCTGGGTCAGAGTGTCGGATTAGGACCCGGGATACCAGGATTCAAATCCCTGCTCAGCCATGAATGAAGCTCGCCTTGGGCCAGTCACTTTCTCTTGGCCTAACCAACCTCACAGGGTTGTTGTGAGGATGAAATGGAGGGGGAGAGGAATCATTTACACTGCTTTGAGCTCCATGAAAGAAAGGCAGGATAAAATGAAATAATCCTCACAACAACCCTGTGAGGTAGGGAGGCTACTGTGAGAAAGACGTTAGCCTTTAAAACAAATTCTTTTTAGTCCCTAGAATACAAAGACCAAAGAGCGCAATCCTATGCATGTTTAGACCGAAAAGGTCCTATAACTCCCAGCATGCCCCAGCCAGCATGGGAGTCGTAGGACTTTTTTTCCTATCTAAACCCCCAAAGAGAGTTAACTCCTCTTATGCTTTCTGGAATGCTTGAATTTACTCTATTTAAAGCAGGTAAGTACTAATACAGATCAAAGTGTACATTCCAGGTCAGCATCCCTAAAAAAAATATCCAAAAATATCCCAAAGGGGACAAGGAAGCCCATGTTATTGTGCCTTCCCTAATTAGCACAGGATATGGAAGACCCCATGTTTTAGGGCAGCCGTCCCCTACCTGGTGCTTTCCAGGTGTGTTGGACCACAACTCCCACCATGCCCAGCCAGAATGGGCAATGGCCCTGTTGACTGGGGATGGTGGGAGATGTAGTCCAACACATCCGGAAGGTGCCAATTTGGGGAAGGCTGTTTTAATGGATGCCTCCAAATGCTACGGCGGTGACTGGCCCGCGGTCACCCTGGTGAGCTTCATGGCCAAGCAGGGATTTGAACCTGGATCTCCCTGGTCCTAGTCTGGCTCTCGAACCACTGTTTTAGGGCCTGCTCCTGGGGAAAGTACAGTGATACCTTGGATTGCAAGTAACTTGGTTTGAGAGCGTTTTGCAAGACAAGCAAATTTTTAAATATTTATTTAATTTTTTTTTTACTTGCTATACAAGCGACGTCTTGCAAGACAAGTCCTGTAGTACGGCTTAAATTAAAAATCTCTGTACAAATTTTTTGGGGGGGGGGATTTCGTTTTGATATAAGAGTGTTTTGGATGACAAGCACGTTTCCGGAACGAATTATGCTCTCAATCCAAGGCATGACTGTACTCCGAAGTCACTCTGTGGTGTGTCCATAAAACGTGCCTTTTCTCTTTCACAGATTAAAGTGTCATAACAAATGTACAAAAGAAGCCCCGCCCTGTAGAATATCTTTCTTACCCAGTAAGTGTCTGTTTTCTTTCCCTCACTTTTAATCCCCCCCCCTTTCAAATTCCAAGCCTTTTTATGCTGTTGTGCAATGACAAGAAATGCAGGTTAAAGGCTTTCTTTCTCTCTCTTCTCTTCTCTTTTACCTGTCTTCAGTAGTATCGCCATTAAGGCGGACGGAGTCTGTCCCTTCTGATATCAATAACCCAGTGGACCGACCTTCGGAGCCGCAGTTTGGGACGCTTCCAAAAGTGCTAACTAAAAAGGTACCGGGTTTGCTAGGAGGGTGCAGAGAACCTGGTGAAAGGACACACGCGCCACTTCGAAGATGACCGGCGTGTTTGGGTTGCTGTTGCACGACCAGCTCCTTGGGCTTCTCTACACAAGGCATTTATCACGGGCTCGTCGTGATTCCTCGCTCGTGGTAGTTTGCGCACGTTTTGGACTGCAACTCCCATATTACCCTGTTGTGGCCCATCGGGCTGATGGGAGTTGTAGCTCAAAACAGGTGGAGATCACCAGGTTGTCTTACCCCTAGTCTGCACTGGCCCCGAGGTCTTTCTCTGGAGATGCCGAGGATTGAACCTGGGACCTTCTGCATGCAAAGCAGGCGCTCTGCCGAATGTGGAGCGGGACCAGGCATTTCCGGGGCAACATAACGTGAAGAGTGGCAAGTGAAGCTTCAAAAAACATTCCGGCTGAAATGGAACAGGCCAAGAACTAGCAACATCAAGTAGGCCGCTCAACAAGATCTGCCACGGACGGCCTTCTCCCTGTCCCATCAGCCAGAGAAACCAGGCTGGTGGGGACTAGGAGGAGGGCCTTTTCTGTGGCAGCCCCCAATTTATGGAGCTCTCTCCCCAGTGACCTCCGCCATGCCCCTTCCTTGATTGGCTTCCGCCGTGCATTAAAAACGTGGCTTTTCAGGCGGGAATATGGGGTGGGTTAGGATTTTTAAGTTTTGTACTGTTTTTAATTATGTTTTATACTCTGTGTGTGTGTGTGTGTGTGTGTGTGTCCCTTCTTGTATTTTATTGGATTGTACATCTCTCAGAGTGGCCGGTTGTCTGGCCAGATGGGCAATTCATAAATATAATAAATAAATAAATAAATAAAATAAACTACACTCATTCTCACCTCTCCCAAGGCCATATTCTCACGCATTCTGCTTTCTCTCAAACACTTCCAGGACCACGCCCCGGCAATGAACCACCTCGACTCAAGTAGCAACCCATCTTCCACCACCTCCTCCACG
Organism: Shinisaurus crocodilurus; assembly: GCA_021292165.1. NCBI lineage: Eukaryota > Metazoa > Chordata > Lepidosauria > Squamata > Shinisauridae > Shinisaurus > Shinisaurus crocodilurus. Next base: position 12,487,383 of record CM037886.1, on the reverse strand, counting down.
CCCTCTTCTCCAGCTCCCTTCCAGTCTTCCAACCCCCCCAGTGCAACGCCGCCCCCGAACCCGTCTCCCATGGGCCAGCGGGACAGCCGGTTCAACTTTCCAGGTAAATTTGGCTTTGTTCTGGGGGATGATGACGCTCGAAGCAAATTCTCAGCGAGCTGTATACTTGCCTTCGCCGGTCTGCCCTGCAAAAAGGGAAAAAAGCAACATCCCACAAGTCAACTTCCTGCTTTGCTCGATGCATTTTTTCCTCCATTGCCACCTTAAATTTTATATATTTAGTTATCACATTATTTGCTAGTAGACCAAGAACAAAAGTCCTCGGGGTGACTTAGAGATTAAAGCGATAAAATCGCACTTCCTGCATTCACCTTGATATTTGGAATGATGATCCACTCTTGGCTTATTTATTCCCAAAGCACCTACAATGGCTAAAAGAAAGAGTTTTGCAGCACCTTAGATAGAACCTTTCGTACGCTAGAGCCCGCTTCATCAGATGCATGCTAAATTTCTGGTCCACGAAAGTAAGGCCCGGCCCGGGATTAGCCATTAACCAATATAAGCACTTGCTCAGGCCACCAAGGGAAGGGGGTCACCACAGAGTACCAGAGTACCACAAATTTTTGCATTTGCATTTCCCCCCCGTATAACAGCTTTATTTAAAAATGCATAAAACAGTGATGAAAATCTTATTTCTTTCTGTTGCCCTAGTTATAAGTAAGTAATTGGCTTATATTGCTTGCTGCTATTTAGTGTTAAATAAATAAAGTAAAAAACAGTTTATATTTAATAGAGTTGTGTGTTCTGGCGTGGGGGATGGCCTTGAAGAAAACTGAGTTTTTAATGTCTTACTTCACCGTCAGCACTGATTGAGTCTTAATGTCTTGCCAGCCAAGCAATGGAAGGCCTGAGGGGGCACCATTATTGGGCTGTGCATAGGGCATCAGCTGGCCTTAATCTGGCCCTGGTTCAATCCTATGCACGTTTAGACAGAATAAAATCCTAGAAGTTCCAGTTGGCGGGCTGGAGCATGCTGGGAGTTGTAGGCCTTTTTTTTTTTTTTTGGTCTAAATGTGCATGGGATTGCTCCTTAAATGTGTTAGGCTCCTTCCAGACTGGCGGTTCTTGGTGCTACCAGTCAGAAGGCATTCTGCAGCTGTTCCATTTGTTCCTCCTTAATGGATTTTCTGCAGAAGGAAAAAAAGATGGGAGAAGTGGTGGGAAAACTTGGGAGGGACCTTACAGATGGGAGACAATGTCTGGGCTCCCCATAATATTCCGTGAATGAGGAAAGCACAATAAAAGCCTCGTCTGGAAGTGCCGTAAGTCTTTAAGGCAGTGTTCCCCAACCTTGGGCCCCCAGATGTTTTTGGCCTACGACTCCCAGCATGCCCTAGCCAGCTACGCTGGCTTGGGCATGCTGGGAGTTGTAGGCCAAAAACATCTGGGAGCCCAAGGTTGGAGAACACTGCCTTAAGGTGTTACAGGACTCTCTTTGTTGTGTTTGCTGCAGCAGGCTGATGCGGTTTCCTCTCTGGAAAATGCAAAAAGTGCTAGGTGCTGTACATTTAAATAACAACAACAACAACACAGGGCCTGGGGTGTAAGCTTACAATCCATTTCACTGCAGCTATGTTTGTCAACAGTGTAAATTTAAGATAATCATTATTCATTTTGGATCCTTGTCATGCTGCATATTGCACAAGCTGTATTTTGATTCCGTTCTCTTAGAATCTGGGGAAATTAATTACTTTTAAAAAAATGTTTTTCACTGTTGAGTTTGATGAAGGCTTTGAAGGAGAGGGAATGTTGCTCGTTGGATTGGGAATGTGGGGGAGGAGGGGGCGTTTTCTTGGCTTGTGGAGTGATTAAAAAAAAAAGAAAAAAGACACAAATGCCAGAACAGGAAACTGGCACATAAACCCTGTTCTGTGTCTAACCACCGCTGAAAGCTAATAATTTATCTTCCACCCCATCTGACTCTGAAGAGAAATAATGTATTCTCCAACCCAGCTGCAATCTTTTCAGTATGCATAACTCTGCGTCTTAAAAGCTTGCACAACCCCCTGTGGCGTGCTGGTTGGCCTTAATAAAGGTATTGCCCGACTGTGGATTTTGGATTTTTATTTTTTATTTTTGTTCTCATGGACCAGCATGGCTGTCTTTGCTTTTTTCTTTTTTTTTTTTTCCATCTCTCAATATGCATGCGCTTCAAATGCACCCATGTTTCAGATTGCCTTTTTACAGTTTACTAACAATGAACCGGGATTAATTGACTGGATATATAAATGTGGGGGCAGTTGCTGACAAAGTAATCTTCTCACATGCTAATCTTGTGTGATCTTTTATTTTGTATTTGCTGTCCTCTCTCTCTCTCTTTCTTAAAAAAAGCCGCGTACTACATTCAGCATAGACAACAGTTTATCTTCCCAGGTGAGTTCTTCTTCTAACCTGCAGGTTCCATTTCTGCTGAAATACCTATTTCCACCCCTCCCTTCTCAGAAACGCACAGAGGGGGAAAAATAAATAAATAAAACAAGAGTGATTTAACTTACTTCTGCACGTTGCATTGAAACTGTGCTCCTGCTTGCATGAACAAATAGTTTCTTTCCTTCGCTGAGCAAAGTTTGTTTAAGCTCCTCTTATTTTACAATGCAGGACGCTTTATAACTGTGCACCACCATTCCAATGTTTTAGGTATAATATCCTTGTTTACCCCTTCCCTCCACCCCGGCCACAAACCAAACTGACTGTGAAATTAGGATCCTTTCTAAATAGTGTAAACGCGGGGTGGAGAATCATAGAAAAGTAGAGTTGGTAGGGGCCTACAAGGCCATCGAGTCCAACCCCCTGCTCAATGCAGGAATCCAGGTCAAAGCATCCCTGACAGATGTCTGTCCAGCTGCACCTTGAATGCCTCCAGCGTGGGAGAGCCCACCACCTCCCTAGGTAGTTGGTTCCATTGTCATATTGCTCTGACAGTCAGGAAATTTTTCCTGATGTTTAGGTGGAATCTGGGTTCCTGTAACTTGAGCCCATTATTCCGTGTCCTGCAAACTAGGATGATCGAGAAGAGATCCTGGCCCTCCTTTTTGTGACAACCCTTCAAGTACTGGAAGAGTGCGATCATATCTCCCCTCAGTCTCCTCTTCTGAAGGCTAAACATGCCCAGTTAGTGGTGTGTGTGTGTGTTTCTAGCGCAGGGGTAGGCAACCTGTGACCCTCCAGATGTTGTCCGACGAAAAGTCTCACCTTCCCTGGCCATTGGCCATGCTGGCTACGGCTGATGTATGGTGGCATGATACTGAACCACAGTTAGGCGTGTCCACATGATAGGTTTTTCGTGTTTTTATAAATCGCAGAGAGCACGATGCTGGTGCGGCGCTTGCATGCGGAGGGATCCACCTTCCCTCCCTCTGGGAGGGGCAGCGGCGGGCAGCGTGTGGTTAGGCACAGGTATGGGCAGTGCACCAGAGTGTTCCAGAGAACGGGAGGTCTGTGCGCATCTCCCCTCATCCTCATCCAGCCCTCCCGCTCTCGCAGGGGTGGTGCTAGCTAGGTACCAAAAAGATCGGGAGCTCAGGCTCACAAGTTTTTTTTGTTTTTTTTTAAAGTACCAGTTTGCATATGTGAATTTACATATGCTCTAAAGTCTGTGTGCCTTTAAGGACCCTGCCTGCTAAGGACACCCGCATTTGTAAAAAAAAAAGGATGTATGGACAGGGGAGAGGAGATTTGATTTCAGAAACCTCGGGCAGAAAGATTCAGGGGGGTTTGCAGCAGGAGGGGAAGCACATGTGGGCCAAAAGCCCGCTCATCCAGGGGGATCGGAGGCAACCGAGATCCTCAGGGCCCCTGGACCTTTCTTTCAGCAAGTGCCCCTGAACAGCAGGGTGGTGGGGCAGAGGGCCTCCCGGAGATTCGGGGCTCCAAATGAAAGATTCGGGGCTCCAGCCCCAGCGGGCCGCCCCCTAACACAGCCTCTGCTTGCTGAATATATATGAGCTCTGACTGAGCAGGGGAGTGGGTTGGGGACCCGGGAGGTTGCGCAGACCTCCCCCTCCTCGTAACATCCTGTCGCACTGCCTGCGTGTGCACTGAGGGGGTGAGGGAGGCGAAAAAGTTCAGGGGTGCCCATGTTCAGGGGATGCATCCGCTGTGCACTGACAGTTGGAATTCTGCCCCAAGAGGAGCTGGATTCTGTGAGCAGAATACATTGTACCAATCAGGCAAGTTTGCAGAGGGTTGCTTACGCTTCCATAATTCTGCTATCTGCCATTCACGGAAAGGGCAAGGGGGTGGTGGGGTGGCGGCGGCAGCAGCAGCGGTGGAGACAAAGGCCCCGCTTCCTTTGCCAGTTTGGACAATACATTTTGCATCTCTGGGATTGCCCCAGAACTGGAGAGAGAGAGGGAAAGGCGGGCTTGGCAGAGGGAGTGCGTGAGCATGGGGTTGGCCGAGGCCTCCAGTTGGGGTTCCCCCCCCCCCATGAGTAAGCGACCCTTCATAGGAAAAAGGTTCCCCACTCTTCCCCACTGGTACAACGTACGTGATTCCACCACCCTCCAAACAGCCAACCAAAGCGTCACTGCTGGTCTTATACAACCCCCTAATATGGTGCTGGCAGTGTAACGGGCGTTGTAGTATTTATTATATTTATATACCCTGCCTTTTTTCGTGCAAGGAAACGCACGCAAGGCGGCTTCCAGAATCCTCCTCTTCCTCCTCTCCCTTTTATCCTCACACCAACCCTGTGAGGTAGGGCAGGCGGGTGTGACTCCTATTTTGGCGGGGCTCCTCTTCCCTTGCAGGTTTTGCAGCTTTCATTTGGAGCTTCATGGGAGCTGAACGCCACCCCCAAAATAGTTTTACCACCATGGAGCACCATAGGTTAGGCCAGTGTTTCTCAACCTTGGGTCCCCAGATGTTTTTGGCCTACAACTCCCAGCATGCCCCAGCCAGCTATGCTGGCTGGGGCATGCTGGGAGTTGTAGGCCAAAAACATCTGGGGACCCAAGGTTGAGAAACACTGGGTTAGGCTGAGAGCCAGTGACTGGCCCAAAGTCACCCAGTGAGCTTCATGGCCACGTGGGGACTAGAACCCGGATCTCCCGAGTCCCAGTCCAACACTCTAACCACTAGGCCTCACTGGCTCTCCATAGAACACTGATCCCTGTGCAGGAACAGTAGGGAGTGGCCATAGCTCAGCAGTTAGGGCAGATGCTTTGTATGCATGTGATTCCGGGTTCAACTTGTGGCATTTCCAGTGAAAAGGATCAGGGAGCGGGTGATTGGAAGGAGCCCCTTCCTTGTCCTGAGACCCCCCGGAGAGACGCTGCCAGTCAGAGCAGAAAATACTGGGCGAAAGGGACAACCACTCCCTGACCTGCTAGAAGGCAATTATACAGGCCTGTGGCTCACGCTGGCTCAGCTTGTCTGAGCGTGGAAAGCTAAGCAGGGTCAGGCCTGGTCATTACTTGGATGGGAGACACCCCTCCTCTAGTTTCCTGCATTGTGCACGGGGTTGGACTCGATGGCCTTGTAGGCTCCTTCCAACTCTTATGCTCTATATGAAATCTATGAAACTTCTTAAGTTTACCTGCACATTGTTTTTGCTCGCATGTATCGCTCAGCTTCAAATTACTGGTATCACACGATAGGGAGTTCTCTGAAAAAGTTGCGGCCTGCTTTCCAGCACTGCATAGAATTGCACTTCTGTAATGACTTGGCAGGATCGTTTTCCTCGTGGATGTGTGTTTGGGGTCTCTTGGAACTGTGCCACTTCAATGGGTGGGGAATCCCATACTGCAGTGTTCTCCAACCTTGGGTCCCCAGGTGTTTTTGGCCTACAACTCCCAGCATGCCCCAGCCAGCGTAGCTGGCTGGGGCATGCTGGGAGTTGTCGGCCAAAAACACCTGGGGACCCAAGGTTGGAGAACACTGCCATACTGGAACGTTCCCTTGTGTAAAGGATGAAGAAAGCTGCACGCAGAAAGCGATCATATAGCTTTCCACTTGCTGGGAGGAGTAAGTTACGTGGTGGATGTGTGAGTCCCCACCTGCCCTCTGAAGAAGTACACATTTTATAGAGTTGCACCATGTGATTCTTACATGTATATCGATCTGCAGCTCTATTTGGCTAAATACTTCTTGGCTGAGCATTACTGCGGTTATTAAAAAGAAACAAACCTTGAGCATTGTAAACTTCAATCATTTTTTTTGTACATTTTGCTCTCTCTCTCTTTTTTTTTTTTAGAAATTCCCAATACCCCACATGTAACGCAGCCTCCTGAAACGACTGAAAGCACTAAGTAAGTCTGTTCTTGTTTCTAATAATTCCCTCGACTATTTGATAAGGGGGACCCTTAGCAAAATTCTGCAGTGTATTCTCACCGCCTAGCTGGAGTGCTCCTGTTTAGCGTTTCAGATAGACAGACATGCCCTGTTCCAGGGTACTCCATTCCATTCCCAGCCACCCCTTCCCAATTTTCCATTTTTTCTTCCAGCTTTCTGTGGATACTGAACATGCTCAGTCCTCATTGGGCTTTTTTTTTTTTGCGGGCAGGGGAAACAGGTGCTGCTTTAGGTTCTCTTTAAAAACAAAACAAAACACTTAAAAAATATATATTCTGCAAACCTCAGGGGTTCCCGCAAGCCTGCTGATACCTCCCTCTTGTTTCTCAGTGCCCCCATTTCTGTTGGCACTCGACACCTGAGTTCCCTATTAGAGAAAGTGATGGGTTTGTGCAGGGGGTGAGGGGAGTTGGGGGAAAAAATGTATCTGGAGATGTGACCAAGGCCGCTGCTTAGAACAGAGTCCCACGTGCAGCAAGTGCTTCTTAATGTGCACACAATAGTGCCAAGGGAAGTTTCTCTCTGTAAAGTATGGCGGGGGGGGGCACGTTTGCCCTTGGGAGGGTCCATGGCACATTGGTAGAGCCCCTGCGTTGCCTGCAGAAGGTTCCAGGTTCGATCCGCAGCATCTCCTGGTAGGGATGTGTGTGGATCTCAATAGCGGGGTGGAAGCGGGGTGGAAGCGGGGTGAACTCGCCCCGCTCGACACACACACACACACACCCGAGCTCTGCGCGACTGACCTTTCCCTGGCTCGGAACAAGTCCCCGCGAGAGGAGCCGGGGAAAGGTACTTCCGGCTCCCCTGCGCTTCATGTGTCCGGGTCCCTGGCGCTGTGTTTTTTACGTAAAAACCAAGGTAACCCACCTTAAAATGGCCGCGATTTGCTATTTGCGGCTGTTTTAAGGCAGTTTACCTTGGTTTTTACGTAAAAAACAGCTCCGGGGACCCGGAACTGACGCGACCAAGGATCTGACTCTGTATAAGGCAGCTTCCGATGTTCCTATGCCTGCTGTGACTGCACCACTTAAGGATAGCACCAAAACAGTAACAGGGAATCTGTTTCAGCTGGTGTTCCAGGGCCGGACAATAGGACTGAGCTGCTCACTTAAACCAGAAGACAGGGTGGCAGCCTTGCCAAAGACATCTGCTCTTCTCTCTAGCTGTGATGGTTCCTCTCACTTTCAGGGCGTAAATGCATGCTTCGTGTCGGAACCTGACTCCCCGGAGCTGAGGCAGAAGTCTCAATTAGGGATGTGCGAGGATTTCATTCGGGGTGGGTGGGTTGTGGAGCCCGGCTCTAACCAGTACATCAGACTGGCTCTCTAAAAGGTTGGATTTGATGAGTTCCTCTCCAGCTCTGTATTTCTGTCTCCTGTATGTGCCTTTCACGCCACTCGGGGGCACTAAACAAGTCCCTTGATGGCAGCATCCAAATGCATGAGGTCATAACCCTCGGATCGTTGCGCTGTCTTGCGATATCAACTCACTGTGCTCTTTTCTCTCTCGAATAGCGATGATGAACACCTAGAGACAGATGGGGTTGAAGAACGTGACACAGAGGTAAGTTTCTGTTTGTTTAGGGCAGGGGCGGCGCTAGGTACCAAAAAGATCCGGGGCTGAGGCCCACAGGACAAAAAAAATGCACAAATTTGCATCTGCTAATTTACATGTGCTCTAAAGTCTGTGAGTGTGTGTGTGTGTGTATGTCTTTAAAGGACCCCGTCTCCTAAGGACACCCCTATTTGTAAAAAGGGATGTCTGGACTGGGGAGAGGAGGGCATTTGATTCCAGAAAATAACCTCGGGCGGAAAGATTCAAGTGGCGGCAGGCAGCAGGAGGGGAAGCTTTGACCTGGATTCCTGCATTGAGCGGGAGGTTGGACTCGATGGCCTGGTAGGCCATCTATGATTCTATGAAGCACAGGTGGGCCAAAAGCCAGCTCATCCAGGGGGATCAGATGTCAAAAATACTGGGCTAGATGAACCAAGAGTCTGAACCAAGGCCTGTGGCTTATGCTGGCTCAGCTTGTCTGAGTGTGGAAAGCTAAGCAGGGTCAGGCCTGGTTATTACTTGGATGGGAGACCCCTCCTCTAGTTTCCTGCACTGAGCAGGGGGTTGGACTCGATAGCCTTGTAGGCTCCTTCCAACTCTATGATCTATGAAATCTATGATTCGGAATAAGGCAGTTTCCAATGTTCCCGTGCAGAACTGTATAGAGTATTCCAAATTCAGCCGCATCACGGAATTATATAAAAGGCATTATGATTATGGGTTGTTGCGTGTGTATTGGCAGGGGAAGCTGGTGGTGACTCCGGTGTCACTGGGGCTCCTTATCCATTGCATCTTTTAGTTTGAGCTTTATAGGAGCTAATATCCATGGTACTGAACTCCACCCCCAAAAGAGGTTCACCACCACGGAGAACCATGGAGAGCTCCCATGAAGCTCAAACAAGAGCTGTATCAGAAATGGTGAAGATTTGGGAGGTGGGCCCAAAGAACGCCCCTGCAAAGTTGGGGCAGAACATGGTAGAGGGCCAGAATTCAGGAGCTGAAACGCCCATCGCTGCTACAGTCACCTTTCTTTTCCAAGCACGCGGAAGACCAAGAGCCAAACAAGTCCGAACCTGAGGACGACGAAGATGAGGTTGACGAGCTGCCAAGGAGGCGACCGCACTATCCGGTGATCACCCGCAAGCCCAGCCAGACCAGTGTCTACCTACAGGAATGGGACATTCCCTTTGAGCAGATCGAACTGGGCGATCCCATTGGCCAAGGGCGGTGGGGCAAAGTTTACCGGGGCAGGTGGCACGGAGAGGTAGCCATCCGGCTGTTGGAGATCGACGGCAACAATCAGGACCATCTGAAGCTGTTCAAGAAGGAGGTGATGAATTACAGACAAACCAGGCACGAGAATGTGGTGCTTTTCATGGGCGCCTGCATGAACCCCCCTCACCTAGCGATTATCACTAGGTAAGGATCTTAATTTTATTTATTTTTTTACACCCCAACCCCTTGTTAGACAGGACTGCCAAGACTCCGTTTACCTGTTCAACAACTCTTAACTTGCATCTGCTGGTCTCCGCTTTTACTTGCACTTTTTTTATGTATATGTATTTGCATTCCTTGTTAACTGCCCTGTGAAATCATTTTGATGAAGCGTAGTATAAAATCATCTTAAATACATAAAGTCAGGGAGCTTGCGTTGCTCCACACAGGCTTTCCCTAGCCAGGAAAGCCCGGGAAGAGTGAAGCCGGCTCCCCGACCAAGGCGCCAGCCCAGGCAAAATAGATTCTGCAAACCTGATGTCTGCCCGCCCCTGCTCTAAATGCTGAACTATTGGTTAGCCCAGGAAAGACTGTATTTCTAATGGTTATCTCACCGCTGTAGTTTGAGCAGTTCCCTACAGAAGTTTTCTGGGTTCTCAAGGATGATGAGGCTAGGCAAAAAAATGGAAAGTGGGGAGAGTTCAGCTTTCTTGTCTAGGTGGCAGAGAAATACATAACAAATGAGACAAACCAGCGTTGCTGGTTGTTTCTGAAAACTGAGTTGGCATTAGCCGCAACAAGCAGGTCAAGATAATCACACTTTAAAAAAGCAAAAAGCACGAGCATATACTGCAAGATTATGGGCTTCCGCCACCTTCCTCCTCTAATGCACATTCCCCCCTCATTTTCTAAACATGGTTGCAAACTCTCTTGTGACAGTAACCATGGTTAGCTTTGACAATTGTACGGATGTGCTGGTGCAGCATTTACAGTATTTTTCCATGTATAAGACTATACTTTTTCCTAAAATCGCTAGACTAAAAATTGAGGGTCGTCTTATACACGGAAGTAAGCCAAGGAGAGAACCGTGCAGTTGCAAAACTGCCCAGTGGGGGGCGTCTTATACATGGGGGCGTCTTATAGACGGAAAAATACGGTATACCTCTGGACTCTGAACTCTCTCTCCTTTGACAGTCTTCCTATATGGCTCTATAGATTCTGGGAGCTGGGGTGTGTGCGATGGGTTAATAGGAACTTACCTTCCTGCCTTGATATTATTTAACAGTAACTGCTCATAGAAAATGTAAGACCTGTTGTTTGAGTTTTCTTCTTAACACATTTGTCGACCCATCTGTCTTAGCTTCTGCAAAGGAAGGACGCTTCACTCCGTTGTGAGGGACCCCAAAATACCTTTGGATATTAACATGACCAGGCAGATAGCCCAGGAGATCATTAAGGTAGGAAGCATTTTGCATATGGATCAACCTTGCTTCAGCCGATGGCCTGTGTCTTACTCAGGGGCCTAGTCCAGCCAATGCGCCTCACTTCAGGTTCGGGGATACTCAGGAAGAAACAAGACTACTTGCGTTAAAGATAACATACAATTTATTGAATATAATTTGATGTAATATGGATGCAAGTTATCAATAAACAAGGAAAAGGAAAGCTCAGGTCGCAAGGCTTCCTTATACGACGTATCACATTCCCCAGGGCACTAAGATGCTTAGGGATGCAATCCTATGCATGTTTAGACAGAAAAAAAAGGCCTAGGAGCATGCTGGGAGTTGTAGGCCTTTTTTCTGTCTAAACTTGCATGGGATGGCGCCTTTTAGACACTTGTGCTCTGCTCGTTCTAAGCAGAAAGCCAAAGGGAAAACTGGCAAGCTAAGGATTTCATTAAGTTCCTCTCTCCCCTTGTTTCAGGGGCTTTCAGTAAGCCACGAGCTAACCCCCCTTCCTGGGACACGAGGGGGGCGAGGGCGAAGCTGCTTCCGTACAGCAAACAGTTTCATTTCTCCCTGGGGAGACTTTGGGGCCTCCCGGCTTTTGCGTCTCCCCCCCCCCCAATTCTAAAAGGTTGAAATGCCTCCGCTAAGTCTCAGTGGCTGGCCATGAGAGCTTTAAGCGAAAACCTGCTGGCCTGTTTGGCCCCGCCCCCTTTTGCCTTCCGCCGGGAGGCCGCCCACGAGAGCGGCCTCCTAATTGCCATATGAAACCTAATTGCCATATGATCAGTCGCAAGGCGCAGGGGCGGTGCTAGGTACCGAAAAGATCCGGGGCTCAGGCCCACAGGACAACAACAAAAAATGCACAAATTTGCATCTGCTAATTTACATATGCTCTAAAGTCTCTCTCTGTGTGTCTTCAAAGGGCCCTGACTGCTAAGGACATCTTTATTTGTAAAAAGGGATGTATGGACAGGGGAGAGGAAGGCATTTGATTTCCAAAAAAAAAAAAAAACCTCAGGCAGAAAGATTCGGGGTGTGGGGGGCAGCAGGAGGGGAAGCACATGTGGGCCAAAAGCCCGCTCATCCAGGGAGATCAGATGCAGCAGAGATCACCAGGGCCCCCTGTGCCTTTCTTTCAGCAAGTGCCCCTGGACAGCAGGGTGGTGGGGCAGAGGGCCTCCCGGAGATTCGGGGCTCCAAATGAAAGATTTGGGGCTCCAGCCCTAGTGGGCCGTCCCCTAACGCTGCCTCTGCTTGTCCTGAGTTCTCTTCAAGAAAGCAGATGAAGACCTAAGTATTTTTTGTTTGTTTGTGTCTTTGAGAGTTTTGTTTGTCTAAAGCATTTTTGCCCCACTGTTCAGCCAAAAGAGCGGCTTACAGATCAATAAGAAGCTCAGCCCTTGCCCTTCAAGCTTGCAGCCTAAAACCACCCTCCCGAACCTGGTGGCCCTCCAAAGGGGTTGGACTACAACTCCCAGCATCCCCCAGCCGCTGGCTGGGGGATGCTGGGAGTTGTAGTCTAACCTCTTTGGAGGGCCACCAGGTTCGGGAAGCCTGATCGAAAAGATATGACACAAAAAGGAAAAGCGGATGGGGTTGGAGGAGGAAAAATAAGCAAGCTCAGGCACCAGTGCTTAAAGTGACAGAGTTCCTGTGATGACAGGAGGAGTAAAAAGGAGCTGGTGTCTCAGCAGAGCTGTTGGAGCGGCCCCACTTCCCATCTCCTCCTCTGCTGCAACCTGGTGGAATGTCTGGTGTTTGGAGACAGTCGAGGGGACCTTTGTATAACTTTTAACTCTCGGATCATTTTTAGTGGAATAGCTTAAAAAAAAAAAACACCCAATAATGGTGCTGATGATGTATATTTGTACCATATTGGTATATTTTGTAAGCTTCTCGGTGTTCCCTAGCTGGTCAGAAAGCGGGGACTGTAAATAATATAGACAGGAGTCTGTGTAATGCACTGAGGGACTGGGTGTTGGTGAAGTCTGTGGCAGTGATTGGTTGAGCTGCCCTTATGTCACAGAGTGGGGGGGCAGGCACACGGAAGAATCTCTGCTTGCCATTGGCTGAGCTGCCTTTATGTCACAGAGGGGCGAGCAGGGGAGGCTGGTGACTCCTGTGTGTCCATTGCACCTTTTTTGTTTGAGCCTCATAGGAGCTCTCTGTGGTGCTGAACTCAAACCCCCCACCCCCAAATAGGTTCACCACCACGGAGCACCGCGGACAGCTCCTATGAAGCTCAAACAAAAAGAAGCAGTGGATAAGGAGCCCCCGCTGACACAGGGGCCACCACCAGCCTCCCCAGGCAGAAAGGGAAAGAAGAAATAAAAAAAAAGGCCTAGGAAACGGCTGTGGTGCAGACATAATGCTGCGCTATGGTTAACTTCCGAAAGGGGAGGAAGGGGGAACTTACACGTGAAAGGGGAGGAAGGAACCTGCAAAGCCAGGGCGTGCTCCCAGTCTTCCAAGCAGCACTGTCACTTTTGCCCCAGGCCCAAACATGCGCAGGATTGCTAGCTTTCTTGGAGCCATTGAAATCGTGAGAATCGCCGTCCATCCTGCAGCTGCCACCACTTTTCATGTACGTTGAGTCTGTGTGTATACACCACTGAAAGAAACAAACTCACATTCTTTCCCTGTTTAACCCCTGCATCCATGTTTTCTCCCCCCCCCCCCAGGGTATGGGGTACCTTCATGCCAAAGGGATTGTGCATAAGGATCTCAAATCCAAGAACGTTTTCTATGAAAACGGCAAAGTGGTGATCACAGACTTCGGCCTGTTTGGAATTTCCGGCGTGGTTCAGGAAGGAAGGTCAGTCTTCTGTGGTGACGTCTTCTGGTTAATTTCCCCTCCTCCCTGCCACCTCCGAGGTCGGCTCCTGTGACCTGATCTAGAGTTGCAAGGTCACCTACGGGCAAGCGCTGGTCCGTGGCTTGCAAAGGGGAGTGGAAGACCAGGGTGTAATTTATTTTTTTTAAGTACCAGAGCTAAATGTCATATTGATGTGTTGTCACATTCTTCATTTTAGTGGGGCCACAATGCCAGAAATGCCAGCGTATTTTAACTTAAACTTTTTACTGCCAGTAACTAAGCAGTAGGAGAGGCATTTCAGCTCTTTAGAGTGGGGGGAAAAGCCTGCACAAAACTGTGCAACCACTGATTGGTGCTTGGGGGAAAGAGGGTGTGGCCATCTTGGGTACCCCAGAGGGCTGGATTGGGACCCCAGGAGGGCTGGATTTGGACTCAGGGCTGAGCTTCTGCGCCCCTGGCCTGCAGTGATGGGCAGCCGCTCTCCAGGGCCTCACACAGACAAGGGTCTTCCCCACGCCCTGCTCCCTGCTACTTTTAACTGGAGGTGCCAAGGACTGAACCCGGCACTTCCTGTGTGCACAGCAGGTGCTTTACCACTGAGCTATGCACAAGCTCCCACTGGAGCAGGGCTCTCCCTCCTTGGGTCCCCAGATGTTGCCGGCCTACAGCTCCCGGCATACCCAGCCAGCACGGCTAATGGCAAGGGATTCTGGGAGCTGTAGTCCAGCAACATCGGGGGACCCAAGGTGGGAGAGCCCTGCACTAGAGGTATGTGCGCATATCCCATTTCTGTTGATTGCAGATAATGACTTTCTGATACGCTGTACTGACTTGGGTTTGTAGTTCCCATGTTCTGTAGCTGGGGTCCCCAACCTTTCTGGACCCGTGGGAACATTTGGGAATTTGAGAAAGTGCTGTGGGCACCACCACAAAATGCCTCATCAGCGGATCGCCGCTTTGGCGTCTACCTGTTGCTTCTTCTTTTCTTTTTTCAATTTTTTTTATTTATTTAATGTTTCAAATAATATACAACAAAAACCATACCAGCATACAAATAACAACTACAGTGCCCCCTTCACCATATAGGACCAAAGAATATTCATCCTCTATATTCCCCTATTAGTCAATATTCCAAAAAGACATCATATCCTGACAAGGCATGCTCCCTTTTCCTTTAACTAGCACGTCAAAATCTAAGAATGGCCCCCAAATTTCTTTAAAATTATTTCTCTTTAATTGTCCCTTTTTGCACTTAATACAACAAGTTAACTTATCATTTACAGCAATGTCCCATACCTCCTTGTACCAATCAACCATTGAAAAAACATGTTGGACTTTTCATTTCCTTGCAATCATTAATCTCCCAGCTGTTAACAAGTTTACAATAAGTTCCTTTATATCAGTGTTTCTCAACCTTGGGTCCCCAGATGTTTTTGGCCTACAACTCCCAGCATGCCCCAGCCAGCATAGCTGGCTGGGGCATGCTGGGAGTTGTAGGCCAAAAACATCTGGGGACCCAAGGTTGAGAAACACTGCTTTATATCTTGGGTCTACCTGTCGCCTCTATAGATCTTAGGCTGCGTCTTATTCAGCAGAAGCTTTTATTTCATGTCTGTTGGACACCGCAGCATCTCGTTAATAAGGGATTGTCTAATCCAGCTAATTGTTGGTGGTGCAATTCAGCTAATGCTTTTTTTTAAACACATGTGTTGACGATGTTTGTGGGGCAGTTATTGCACAGACAAATTTTGTCCTGGAACAGTTTTTGATATTCACTGGTGCACATGCTCTTTTAAATTATTTACCTGCTTCGTGGAAATTTAACAAATGGAAGGGGAAACGGATTCTCTGTGCCCTTTTGACAACTAAAGGAATGTAATTACCGTACAACATTGGAAGGATAAGCCCTCACCTCCTATAATGCAACGAATTGAGGACCTTACAACACTTTTGATATATGAACGGGTGGCATATATAGACGCCAACTTCGAATGGATATTTATTTGGATATTTGGTCCACTTTTGTTGAAGCTTATGTATAATTGCTTGAAGGTTGTATGCATTTCATACGAATCGATGTATGTATCTTTAAACATGGGGAAAATAAAAATAATACAAAGATAATATTTTTATTAATCGGGTGCCCATGGGCACCATGTTGGGAGGGGACCCCTTTGCGCCATGGCACCCACGGGTGCCGCATTAGGGACCCCTGTTCTGTAGTGGAATTGGCGTGTGTGGAAGGGTAGGTCCTGTAACGTCCCTCTTTCTGATGTCAGGCGTGAGAACGAACTGAAGCTGCCCCACGACTGGCTGTGCTACCTGGCCCCGGAGATCGTGCGCGAGATGGCTCCTGGGAAGGACGAGGACAAGCTCCCTTTCTCCAAAGCTGCTGACGTCTATGCTTTCGGGTGAGATTGGGAAAGGATCCACAGCGGCCCTGCCCTCTCGGGATCCGCAGTGGGTGTTCCGTTTCTCTGGTTTGGGGAAGCGCGGCCTAAAGGCACACGAAGATCAGCAGGGCCAGGTCTGGTCAGTGCCTGGATGGGAGACTGCCTGGGAATGCCACGTAAGCCACCTTGAAGGCCACGTAAGCCGGGAATGCCACGTAAGCTGAGAAAGCCACATCAGACGCACATCAGACTGCCCTTATACAAAACTATGGTGTGACCGCACTTAGAATACTGTGTGCAGTTCTGGTCAGCGCACCTAGAAAAGGATATTTGTAGGGTTGGAAAAAGTGCAGAAAAGGGCAACTAAAATGATCAAGGGGCTGGAGCAAAATCCCGATGACCAAAGGTTACACCATCTGGGATTGTTCAGCTTATAAAAGAGGTGAGTAAGGGGAGACATGATAGAGTTGTACAGAATAGAATTATGCATGGGGTGGAGAAAGTGGACAGGGAGACATTTTTCTCCCTCTCTCATAATACTAGAGCCCAAAGGGGTCATCCCATGAAGCTGGTTGGTGGGAGATTCAGGACAGAGAAAGGGAGTCCTTCTTCACACAGCGCACAGTTAAACTGTGGAACTCACTTCCACAAGATGGAGTGATGGCCACCAATTTGGAGGGCTTTCATAGATTTCATAGATCATAGAGTTGGAAGGAGCCTACAAGGCTATCGAGTCCAACCCCCTGCTCAATGCAGGAAGCTAGAGGAGGGGTCTCCCATCCAAGTAATAACCAGGCCTGACCCTGCTTAGCTTTCCACGCTCAGACAAGCTGAGCCAGCGTGAGCCACAGGCCTGTATAGGGGGATTGGACACATTCATGGAGGATAAGGCTATCTATGGCTACTAGTCCTGATGGCTACATGCTACCTCTAGTATCAGAGGCAGTGTGCCTGTGTACACCAGTTGCTGGGGAAGATGGGTGGGAGGGTGCTGTTGCTTGTGGGTTTCCCGTGGGCAGCTGGTTGGCCACTGTGTGAACAGAATGCTGGACTAGATGGACCCTTGGTCTGCTCCAGCAGGGCTCTTCTGATGTTCTTGGGATATCAATGCAATCAGTATATCGATTGCCAATTCTCATATGTGCTAGTATGCGATCAGCCTTCCCCAAGCTGGTGCGCTCCAGAGGTGTGGGACTGCAACTCACATAGCCGATGGTGAGGCATGTTTGGGGATGCTGGGTGGGGATGATGGGTGTTGCACTCCGACACACCTGGAGGTTGCCAAGTTGGAGAAGTCTGGTATATGCCTGCAACGAAAAACGTGTCTTGTTCTTTTTAGTTGATTTTGTGAAATGAAAGTTCCCTTCACGCTCTGCTTCTCCCCGCTGCCTTGCGATTTCATTGAATTGTCTTTTGAGGGCCAGCCACGTTTATTTTGTCTTTCCTGCAGCTATTTAAGCATTTAAAACAGGGTGGGTGGTATACTGAAAAGCTTCAAGTATCCGGCAGAGTGTGTGTGTGTGTGTGTGTGTGTGCATGTGTGCGTTCATGTGTTTCTAAAGAGCAGAAGTGAAAGCCGTTTGGAAAATATTTAAAGCTGTTTCAACTTAACCCTTATTCATAAGACCGCTCTGGGCTTCCTTTTCACATTACATAAAACCCCCAAAAGTTAATAAATGACCCTTTGAAATCTTGCGTTCCCTCTCGACTTTCTCACCGCTTACAAGGAAACACCATCAACTATTCCTCTTACCAAACCTGTCCCAGTGATAGTAAAGGCTTGCAAAATGCGCAACATTATTTATTTATTTTATTTATTTATTATATTTATGAATCGCCCATCTGGCCAGACATCCGGCCACTCTGAGTGAGGTACAATGCAATAAAATACGGGGGGGGGGGGGGGGAACACACACACACACACACACACACACACACACAGTATAAAACACAATTAAAAACAGAACAAAACTTAAAAATCCTAACCCACCCCATATTCCCGCCTGAAAAGCCACGTTTTTAATGCCTGGCGGAAGCTAATCAAGTTCCATAAATTGGGGGCTGCCACAGAAAAGGCCCTCCTCCTAGTCCCCACCAGCATGGTTTCTCTGGCTGATGGGACAGGGAGAAGGCCATCCGTGGTGGATCTTGTTGAGCGGCCTACTTGATGTTGCTGGAGGCGCTCCTTGAGATAGACTGGACCGGAGCCGTACAGGGTTTTAAAGGTCAACGCCAACACCTTGAATTCGGCTCAGCAAACAACTTGGTAGCCAGTGCAATTCTTTGAGCACTGGAGTGATGTGATCACGCTCATTTTGATGGAGCTTGGATGTTACGAGGCTCCTGAGGCAGGGTGTGTGTATGTGTGTGTGTGTGTGTGTGTGTGTGTGTGTGAGAGAGAGAGAGAGAGAGAGAGAGAGAGAGGCTGGGTTCAGACAACACGATAACCCACACTCACATATGGGTTGAGTGTGGGCTGTTGTTGAACCGTAGGTTGTTGTTGAAATGTGGGTTGTCGTGTTGTCTGAACCCAGCTGCGCTAACAAGCCATGGCTGGGATGTGCGACACCGGAAAACTTACTCGGTTTGAGCGCGATGGACTTTCGACACATTTCCAGCCCGACGGCCAAAAGCAGTCTGAGTCGGGGGTGGGGTGGGGTTCCGGCTTCCGCGAAATTGCTCAAAATATCCGCGCACATTTGGAGTCGACGAGAACTGTGATTCTCTGGCACAGCTTGTGCAGACTGCGTGAGTTTGCGCAAATTGCGTAAACCGGGACCAACTCGATGAGATTCGAGTCGTGGTTCGTATTGTTGTTCCTGTCGTGGCGTCTCACACGAGAAGTCTGGAAGCCGCCTCCTCCTCCTCTCCCTGCCTGTGCACACGCTCCTTCCGTGGCCACCTTGAATTTTCTGACAGTTAATTTCAGATTTGTGCAACATTCGGGCCTCCG
Source organism: Shinisaurus crocodilurus (assembly GCA_021292165.1). NCBI lineage: Eukaryota > Metazoa > Chordata > Lepidosauria > Squamata > Shinisauridae > Shinisaurus > Shinisaurus crocodilurus. Next base: position 12,468,651 of record CM037886.1, on the reverse strand, counting down.
CTCCGCAGTTTGGAAATTTGCGCCGTAAATTGCAGTGGAGAGGCCTGAAATTTTGCGCAAATTTCTCTGGCTTAAAAAAAATATCACACAAATCGCAGCCCGTTTTTAAAGCAGAAGTCCGCGTGCTGGCTCGACTCACGTAAGATTGAGTCAGCACCAGCGCAGGGTTGATGGAATGGAATCTGCAGGGCTGAGTAAAGAAAATCCGTTGGATTTTTACACACACCCGTCAGATTTCGCACCCATCCCTAAAAGGTTGTCTCTTGGTCACACTACAGTGTGACGGAATGTTGGGAGCTGGTTGCTATAGGAGCCGGTGAGGTGTAATGGTTTCAGCAACCTCCCCAACCTGGTCTTGCACTACAACTCCCATCAGCCCCAGCCAACATGGCCAATAGTTGGGGATGATAGGAGTTGTAGTCCAAAATATCTGGAGGGCTCCTGATTGGGGAAGGCTGGGTTACAGTGTCAAACTCGGGCTGTGGAGACCCAGGTTCAAATTCCCACTCAGCCATGAAATTCACTGGCTAACTTTGGGCCAATCGCATCGTCTCAGCCTAACCTACCTTGTAGGGTTGTTGTGCAGGTAAAATGTGGATGGCGGGAAAGTATGTACACTGTCCCGGGCTCCTTCAAGGAAGGGCAGGGATAGAAATGGAATAAAATATATATGCTTACACAGATTTCCCCCCCCCTGCTTCATGAGCATCCCCGTCGCAAAGCGTAACTTCTTAAAACCTCTTGGCCTCTCAGGACCGTGTGGTACGAACTCCAAGCCAGAGAGTGGCCATTTAAGCGCCAGCCAGCCGAGGCGTTGATCTGGCAGATTGGGAGCGGCGAGGGAATGAAGCAAGTCCTCGCGGCGAGCAACCTCGGGAAAGAAGTCGGTGTAAGTGCGGGCCGATTCGTCCATACGTGGCTCTACCGCCCTGCCACTGCTTTCCCTTTTACTCTCAGTTTCTACTTCCTTGGGGCTCCCATTGAACTCTGGGAGCTGTAGTTCTGTGAGAAGGGCAAGGGCTTCCCCTTCTCTAAGCCTAAATACTTAGGCTTAGGCTTAGGGAAGGGGAGTACTTCTCTAAGTACTCCTCTAAGTACTCCCCTTCCCTAATGCCTAACTGTTGCACCCTCGGCCCCTTTTAAGCTTTAAAAGAAGACATTGGAAGATACGATACTCTGCAGCACACCACACAATTGTCTGGGTTCAGACAACACAATCGCCCACACTCAAGGGTTGAGTCTGGCTTGTCGTTGAACCGTGGGTTGTTGTTGAAACGTGGGTTGTCGTGTTGCCTGAACCCAGCTGCACTTACAAGCCATGGCTTGTGAACCACAAACAACCCATGAAGAGAACCCGTGGCTTGTTGTGGGGTTGTGAACCGTGGGCTGTTCACCGTGGTTTGGTTATCTCGGCTGGGTTCAGACCGCACGATAACCCACGTTTCAGGAACAACCCACAGTTCAACGACAACCCACACACTCAACCCATACTCAACCCCATTGTGTCATCCAAACCCAGTTATAGTTTTGGGCCCAAACATATGCACCCATCTCATGACTGCCTTTCTGTACAAGACCAAGGCTATGTATGATCTATAACTAGGAGTGGCTGAATGAAGCTGAGCCCAGTAGAACTGGAGATCTAGCCGCTGGTAGTTCTGCTGCCTCAGTCTCTCAGTAGCCAGGATTGAGGCTCAAACTCCCTGCAATTCCCCTCTTCCAGTAGCCTGGGTCCCATTTTGGCCCTCCTGTGCTCCCAGTCCGGCCCTCCAGGGTTCGACAGATGGCCACGCCTCCTTCCTTCGGCCCCACCCCTTTCCCCTGACCACTAATCATTTGGTGGTTTCCCAGCTTTTGTGCAGTTTTTCCCCCCATTCTAGAAGGTTGAAATGCTTCTCCTAAGGCTGAGTGACTGTCAGGAAAAGCTTTAAGCTACAATATGCTGGTATTTTCAGGGGTTTTGGCCCTGCCCCCTTTCCCTTTGCCCACCCCTCCCACCCCCACCACTAGGATGTGGCCCCCGAGAGCTTCTCCTGAAATTGAATCTGGCCCTCGAGCTGAAAGGTTCAACACCTCTGCTTTAAGGTTTGTGTAGTTCGGGCTCCTCTCACTCCAGGGTGCTTTTCAAAAGATGTTCAGCCTTGCCAAGTTCTCCATCGAGCAAAAACCGGTCACGAGCAAACTGAAAAGAAACCCAACAAATGTTTATATCCCCTTTTAGGAAATCCTCTCGGCGTGTTGGTCTTTCGATGTCAGCGAGCGGCCCAGCTTCCCGCTCTTGATGGAAATGCTTGAAAAACTGCGAAAGCTCAACCGGAGGCTCTCTCATCCGGGACACTTCTGGAAATCAGCCGAGTACGTATTGGCCTGTGTCTGTGTCATCTTGTGTCTGAGCTGCTGCCGGCAATCGTGTTTTATTAATCTGCTGATTGGCAGACAAATAACCATTCCCAAGAGGCGTCTGACTGTAGAATCATGCATACTTGAATTAAGCATACTAACGCCGCAGGCCTATGTGTCTTTGAACAGACATCAGTAGGTCCCATTGACATCAGTAGGTCCCATTGACATCAGTAGGTCCCATTGATTTCAGTGGGGCTTAACTTCTAAGTTATGGATAGGATCAGGATTCACTAGTCTACCCGCAAACACACACACAATCTCTCTCTCATTGTGGGCCCCCAGTGTGGACGTGGTCATATTGGCCGGCCAGATGGGCGATTAATAAATGTAAATAATAAATAAATAGATGCTTCAAGTCTTCTGGCATCTTAGGATAGTAACCTATTGTGCCTGTGTGCTTGTGGGACCAACCACTTGCGCAACGGGGCGTTTGCGGTTCTAAAAATAACCCGAAACGGGAGGAAATGCTCGCTTCTGGAACTGGGCAGGTCAGCAGGGCTTGCAGAAGGGAACTCCACTGATCTGTCCCAATCTGGAAACGAGCGTTTCAGCCCGTTTCTGGGGTTATTTTTTAGAAGTGCAAAAGCCCTGTTGAGCAAACAGTGGGTCCCATGACTGCAACAGAGCTAGCAGAGGTGGAGCAGCCTTGTTAGATACCGCCCTTAAAGACTAACATAATAAATAAATAAATAAATAAATAAATAATAATGATGATGATGATGATGATAATAAATTTATTTATTACCCACCTCTCCATCTAGATCGAGGCGGGGAACAGCAGAAAATATAAAATACATAAACTAAACAACACAACACATGCTATTAAAACATCTTAAAACATCCTAAAAACATCTTTAAAACATATTTATTATGGCAGAAGCTTCTGTGGACTAGAGGCAACTTCCTCAGATACGGGAAGTGTTAATCTCACTGAGCAAGCGTATATTCACATGGTTGGTGGGGTTTCATAGATTTCATAGATCATAGAATTGGAAGGAGCCTACAAGGCTATCGAGTCCAACCCCCTGCTCAATGCAGGAAACTAGAGGAGGGGTCTCCCATCCAAGTAATGACCAGGCCTGACCCTGCTTAGCTTTCCACGCTCAGACAAGCTGAGCCAGCGTAAGCCACAGGCCTGTATCACTTCTCGCCGGTTTGGAGTACAGAATGTGACCCTTTATGAAACGAAATGTATGCAGAATCATTAACAATGCGATGTTGGCCCAACACAAAACACCCTGGTGTTGGTAAAGCTAATTACAATGGAAGGCATTGAGTCTAGCCAAATAGAGTGGAAATCTATCAATCTCATGAAGAAATTCACCCAGTACAGACAGATATCCTTCCATTCATTCATTCATTCATTCATGCCTACATGCATACGTTCAATTCATATACTGCTCTACATCCGGGAACATTTCCGAGCAGTGAGCCATAAAAGGGAAACGACAATAATAATACAAAATGAAATCCTTTACAATCAGATTGTGCCAATAAAGCCGTGTCAGGGAAGGCGTGTTTAAACAAAAGTGTCTTCAGCAGGCAGGCGTCGGAATTGAACAACGTCGGTGCCGGCCTGACATCAACAGGCAGGGAGTTCCATAGATAAGGAGCCAGTGCAGTAAAGGCTCTACTCCCAGTGGACTCCAAAGGGACTGCAGGTCCATGCAGAACCCCCAGGAGGAAACAGCAGGACAGTATTCTCAATATCTCTCTCTCTTCCTCTCCCTCCCTCTGTCTCTCTCTCTCATACACACACACACACACACACACACACACGTATGTATGTACCGTAATACCTTGGATTGCAAGTAACTTGGTTTGAGAGCGTTTTGCAAGACAAGCAAATTTTTAAATATTTATTTAATTATGTTTTACTTGATATACAAGCGACGTCTTGCAATACAAGTCCTGTAGTACGGCTTAAATTAAAAATCTCTGTACAAATTTTTTTTGGGGGGATTTCGTTTTGATATAAGAGTGTTTTGGATTACAAGCACGTTTCCGGAACGAATTATGCTCTCAATCCAAGGCATGACTGTACATATATAGATATATATATATGCCTGCCAACTTAGGATAACACCTCACGCATCTGATGAAGTGGATTCTAGTCTGCCATAATAAATGTGTTATTCTTTAAGGCAAGGGTGAGCAGGGAGGCCTAGAAAGGGCTTCAAGGTGCAATCCTATGCATATTTAGACCGAACAAAGTCCTACGTGCTGGCTGGGGAATGCTGGGAGTTGTAGGACTTTATCCTGTCTAAACATGAAGAGGAAACTGGCTCTCTTCAGAGATACTGGGGGGGGGGGGGGAGAGAGAGAGAGAGAGAGAGAAATTGCAGGCAGGAAGTGAACTCTTGCAAATCTCCTCCTAGAGTCAAGAACCTTTCTGGTGTGTTTCCTCTTTGGCTGACTTTAACAGTAACTGTGAACTAACTCTGTTCTCTTGTGTGTGTGTGTGTGTGTGTGTGTGTCCCTCTCTCTCTTTTTGCCTTCCACCTCCTGTCTTCTAGGTTGTAGCTACTGATGCTGGATTCTTCCTTGCATGCTTCCTTCTGTCCTAACCCACTTGGCAACTTGGACAACCACTTTACGCTGTGTGTACACACACACACACACACACACACACCTTTCCAGTTTTTAATCTTTGGGCTCCCCCAACGCTTCTATGACTTCTTTTTTCCTGCCTCTCCTCTTGGCGTGGGCTGCTAACCTGAACTGACCATTCCTGTCCAAGGGAACTGTGGCGCTCTACTAACACCCGGCAAGGATTAAGGCCTCTCCTTCCGAAGCGTGTCCGACCACCGGCTGCAATACTTGTCACTCCCTCTGTCCTTCTCTGAGTGCCCCCCCCATGGCTCTTTCTCCGAAATCTTACTCACCAGCCTTGTATGCAAGGTGTAAGCGGAAACAAAACCAAAAACCAAACAGCATTCTGTGCTTGTTGTTTGTATGGGATTTTTTTTTTAATTTTTAAAAGTGGTGTACTATGTGTGCGTTAAAACGTTCAAAGTTGCTCTCGATTCTTCAGTTATTACAGCTTCAGTTGGGATGATTATCAATGTGTGCATCTCCCGCTCCCCCAAGAGATGGGTTAAAAATAGGGCTCTTGCCCAATTAAAGAAATCTTGGTTGATTTAAGGTGCGATCCTATGCAAGTTTAGACGTGGGGGGGAGGAGGCCTACAACTCCCAGCATGTGCTAGCTGGGGCATGCTGGGAGTTGTAGGCCTTTTTCCCCTGTCTAAACTTGCATAAGATTGCACCCTAAATCATATGAATTTTAGGCAATTAATTGTTTAATTGATGAATTCAGAATAAATTTCTGCAGAAGTAAAACTAATTGTTTCGAAGGGAACAACATATTTTCCTTTGTCTTTAGAAGAGGCACACATTTATTGTTTGTTTATCATTTTAATGTATCTCCCACCTTTCTGTGCATGGAAGAGGCATTCCTCCGTGTGTGCATGAGAGAGAGAGAGAGAGAGAGAGAGAGAGAGAGAGAGAGAGAGAGAGAGAGAGAGAGAGAGGAATGCCTCTTCTAACATGGCAGTTTTTATATGTTATTTGTATTGAAAATAAGAACTTTTGTTTTTAATCGGCTGCCCTATTTAATTGGGGGCAGCCTTTTAGTTGGAAGGTCTAAAATCGACCAATTCTACCAACTTGCAGTGCAATCCCATGCATGTCTACTGAGAAGTCAGTCCCGTTGTGTTCAATGGGACCTGCTCCCTGGTACACAGACGTAACCTTGCAACCTAAATGTTGCAGCAGCCCTACTTTAAAAAGAAACAAAACAGTTTTGTGTTTGACGTAACGTTCATAGGACGTTTGTTGACGTAGCTGCTCGCCTGCTCCCTCGTTGACAGCTCAGGGCGTGTTTGGACTTCCGGGCAAAATTCACATCCGTAGGGGGATGCTTCACCTATGACATTTCTCCTCCATGGAAATGGCCTTGGGGGCAGAATGGGATGCGTACACTGTAGGTGACCAACTTTGTGGCATAGGCAGTGCAGAAGTGGTGACACTCTGCATTTGAGCCGGAGGACCTCTGAGCCTTAACCATCTATTCTGCTGATATTATTATTAGTTTATTATTATCACATTACATTTATATCCTGCCTTTTCCCCCCTCTTGCAAGGAACCCAAGGCGGCTTACACAGGGTTCTCCTCCTCTCCATTTTATCCTCACAACAGCCCTGTGAGGTAGGTTAGGCTGAGAGTCACTGTCTGGCCCAAAGGTCACCTGGTGAGCTTCATGGCCGAGTGGGGACTCGAACCCGGAACTCCCGAGTCCCAGTCCAACGCTCTAACCACTACGCCACACTGATAGCCCATCTTTCTTCCATGATGGAACTCAAAGGGGCCAGCGCTGAGTGGTAGAGACAGATGCGTGGCATGCAGACGGTCCCGGGTTCAATCTCCAGGTAAAGCTGGGAAAGACCCCTGCCTGAAACCCGGGGGAGCCGCCACCTGTTGGTGTAGTCCAGAGGTGGGCATCCCCTGCCACTTCCACTCCAGTGCGGCCCCCACCTCTGCTGAAATTTGCCGCAGCAAAACCCAAGATAAATATGGCGTTCCATAGCAGTTTGCCACCAAAAATTGCCAGCAAATCGGTGGGTGGTTTTGTTTTTGCCACCGCTGAATTCCGTGGGGCACCAGTAGCGGCTCGTGGGCGGGCAAAAATGCCCCCTATTTATTTATTTATTATTATTATATTTATATCACGCCTTTTTCCCTCCAAGGACCCCAGGGCAGCGTACATATAATCCTCCTCCTCCTCCTCCTCTCCATTTTATCCTCACAACAACCCTGTGAGGTAGGTTAGGCTGAGAGTCCGTGACTGACCCAAAGTCGCCCGGTGAGCTTCGTGGCCGAGTGGGGACTCGAACCCGGATCTCCCGAGTCCCAGTCCAACGCTCTCACCACTACGCCACACTGGCTCCCTAGACCACCCAAAGTTGCCCAGATGGACCAACGGTCTGACTTGTTATAAGGCTGCTTCCTACGTCCAAAATGTTGCCAGGCGGGCCAGGCCTTCTTAGCTTCAGCAGGCCTCCCTGAACACTCCTCGCCTGCTTTTCCCATGCTGCCCTGCGTCCGGTTCTCTGGCTCAGTTGCCCAGTTGAGAAACTATGCCAAGGCACTCAGGCCCTGTCTTCGTTCTTTTGGTGGGCACCAGAATGGCCCTGCCTGAGTTATCCTTTGTGCTCGACCGTGGCAGCCTTGACAAAAAAAAGGTTGTCCACGGATTTCATAGATCTTAGAGTTGGAAGGGGCCTACAAGGCCATCGAGTCCAACCCCCTGCTCGATGCAGGAAACTAGAGGAGGGGTCTCCCATCCAAGTAACAACCAGGCCCGACCCTGCTTAGCTTTCCATGCTCGGACAAGCTGAGCCCGCGTGAGCCACAGTGTCTGCCCTTCTCTGAAGTGTGGCCTGAGTCTCAGGAGTGACCCTGCCAAAATAAGGCTGTGGATTTGGAGTAGATGAATAAAGCCCTCCTGTCGGGCTTGGCCACACACACCCCACACACCTGTGCAGGAGGACAACCTAACTAGGGCAGGGGGTGGTCAACGTGGTGCCCGTGGGCCTTTAGGGAAAGTTAACACACTTTGTTACTGGCAGCTGGGATTGGTTCAAAGCAAAGCGAGACCCTCCAGCTGCACCGATCTTCGTTGCCCATGAATGTCTCTGGGCGACACAGTGGGGCTCAGAGACATCCTTTGGGAAGACAGATGTTGGGTGGCTGTGGCAGCCATTTTGTGGTGGTGCCCAGGACAGGTTGTCAAATCGCCACATTTCATTTCATTTCATTTATTTCATTTATATACCGCCCCACAGCCGAAGCTCTCTGGGCGGTTCACAACACTCTATACATAAAAACAACAATAAAAAACATACAAAATAGTTTAAAAAATTAAAAACCAAATTTAAAAACACAGTTTAAAATAACAGTACAAAAGTCAATAAAACTGAGCCTACAGGTGACAATCCCCTCCGTGCTATTCCAAGCTCCTAACTAAATGCCTTGGCATAGAGGGAAGTCTTAACCTGGCGCCGAAAAGATAGTAAGGTTGGCGCCAGGCGGGTCTCAGTGGGGAGCTGATTCCATAACTGGGGGGCTACCACCGAGAAGGCCCTCCTCCTCGTTGCCACCAACCGAGCCTCTCTTGGAGGTGGCAGACGGAGGAGGGCCCCAGATGTTGAGCGTAGTGTCCGGGTACATAGTGGTTGGGAGAGATGTTCCGTCAGGTATTGTGGTCCTAAGCCGTGTAGGGCTTTATAGGTTAAAACCAGCACCTTGAATTCGGCTTGGAAGCATATTGGCAGCCAGTGCAAGCGGGCCAGAACTGGTGTAATATGCTCGGGCCTTCCGGTCCCTGCAATAAGCCTGGCTGCCGCATTTTGCACAAGCGGCAGCTTCCGAACAGTTCCGAACACATGTGCCCACGAGCCCAAAAAAGGTTGCCTACAGCTGAACTAGGGTAAATTCTGGAGGCGGGCCTAATCGGGGGGGGGGGGGGGGAATTCCTGTCCCATCTGCTGCCGGAGATCCCTTCCCAGTTTTTCTGCCTTTCTTGACACAGGCAAGCAGAGTCTTGTCTGGCTTCAGAGCAGACCCAGAGGGCTTTAAGTCTCTCTTCTTTCACTATCCCTTTTGTCTGGCCTTCCCTTTTTCTTCCATTTCCTCTTGAGTCGCTGGGCCTGGAAATGAGGAGGAGGAGAACTCCTGCTCAAGGCCTGCTGATACAAGGGCATGCCTGGGAGAACTTCCCTGGGGATTGTTCCCGAGGTTAACCAGCATGTAGAGAAGCCACATAGATTTCATAGATCATAGAGCTGGAAGCTGGAAGGAGCCTACAAGGCCATCGAGTCCAACCCCCTGCTCGATGCAGGAAACTAGAGGAGGGGTCTCCCATCCGAGTAATAACCAGGCCTGACCCTGCTTAGCTTCCACACTCAGACAAGCCGAGCCAGCGTGAGCCACAGGCCTGTTATGGGGAAGGCCAATCCCCATGTACATTCCTTAGACAGGGAGATATCTGGGATCATAAGATAGGATATCAGAGTTGGAAAGGGCCTAGAAGACCATCGAGTCTAACCCCCTGCTCAATGCAGGGAACCAGAGGAGGGGTCTCCCATCCAAGTGATAACCAGTCCCGACCCTGCTCAGCTTTCCACGCTCAGACAAGCTGAGCCAGCGTGAGCCACAGGCCTGTATAAAACCTGGGGGTATGTTCCTAATTCCTGCAAGTCAAGGCCAGAAACTCAGTGCGAATGCCTTCCCAGACCTGGAACCCTCCAAATGTGTTGGACGACAACTCCCATAATTCCCAGCCAGCATGGCCACGGTGTCGATCTTTCCTGATCGAAGCGCCCGCAGGAAAATAGACTCGACAAGCGATACGGTATATATTGTGGAGAGGGGATCCCCGTCCAGTGAGATGTATTTCTGTATAGGCAAATTGTCATGGCTGAAGCAGCCCCAAGTCTTACAAGAGGGAAGCTTAAATTGTGCCGTGTTTGGGGGGTGGGTGGGGTTATTTAGAAAACGAAAACAGAAACCACCCTCGGCGTTTTTCTTTCTGTTTTGGAAATTGAAGCCAGCTTGTTCACCCACCGCTTCTCGTTTTTGTACAAGCAATTCAGAACGTAACTGATTCTAATTCCCTTTTCCTCTCCACCCCACCCCTTTGCTCTTCGACCCCCTAACCTTCCTCTTCCACATTAACAGTAGCAAAGTTGTCATCCGGTTTGAACGATTTCCCTTGGGAGATTTGGAATCGAGTAATCAAAAGATTTAGCTTGGTGTGTCTGGTCCTTTATATACGTGATTTTTTTGTCTGTGTCGCTCGCACGTCTGGAGAAATGGATCGGAGACCTCCGCAGAAAGCTTCCCAAATAACGGAGAGCGAGCGTGGTGAGACCGCCCCAACCCACCCCGGTCAGCGAGCAAGATTTCATTTAGACTTTTGTAACGTTTGCTTCCGATGTCTCGTGTCAGCAACTTTACTTTAAAAATGTTTACATTCTGATTACTTTTTTTCCCCCTGTGTGAATTATATTTTTAACGGTTAATAATAAATGTGATATAAGGAGGGTTTTTTTTTTATTTTTTAAAATCCATACTTCCCCCTTCAAATGTTCCAAGTGGCACTGATTATAAGCAACCTGATTACAGATCTTGGATTCATCTATGAAGAAGAAGCTATGGTGTGTATTGCCCACGAAATGTACAACCCGTTTGAAGTGAAGCCGGCATGTCCCTTAGGGCGTGTCTACACGAAACGTTTAAACCAGTTCGAAAGTGCCTGAACCTCCTCAGCTCACACCCACCCACCCACCCCCGAGGAACACTCGCGTTTGTGAAGATGTGGAAAATCCGTGCTCCCTTTCAGGAAATACACTTTCCCAATCGTCTCCGTTTGAGAACTGCGGCAGGTCAGCAGAATTTGAGGGTGGTTTAAATCTGCTGTGTGGAAACCCCCCGCCCCTTGCTGTGTCTATGTCTCTCAGAGGCTGCTGAAGTGAAATGGAAAAGGACCCTGTGATGGGATTGTGTTTTGTAACGAGGTTTCAAGTGTGAAATGTCATGTAATGCATAGAAGTTAGCTTGTTTGAGATTATTATTATTAGTAGTAGTATTTTTTTTTAAAAAAAAACACAACAGCAAGCTTCTACCTCTGTTTCTTTGCGTGGGTGGGGGTGGGAAATCTTGGCAGCACGTGGGAACTATCTAAAGGCAGCCGTGGCTGGCTGGCGGCTCCAAGGTCAGCGGGGCCGTGTATCTGCTCCGGGTTTCAGCCTGAACTTTAACGGAGCGATCTGTGGCGCTGAACCTATTTTGGGGGTGTGGTTCAGCACCATGGATAGATAGCTCCTTAAAAGTCCAGACTAAAACCTGGCGTGGATATACCGCCCCACTGACGTTGGAGCCACCAGCCCCCACTTCCAGCGACTAAAGCCCTCCCCCCCCCCCGAGAGGGCTTCCCGGGGGTGTGTGGAGACCTGCGCAGTGTCTCTCACTTGTAGCCACCATTTCCCCCCCTTCTGGCAGGGATGGGGAATTCGTTGCCCTACAGATGGCGTTGGACTCCTGCTCCCATGGGCCCCAGCCAGTATGGCCAGTGGCCAGGGATGATGGGAGTTGTAGACCAACAATATCTGGAGGGCCCCGGGTTCTTCTTCCTAAACCTGTGTCTCCCTGCCTGCTCCTCTCTCCGCGGGTGGAGCGGAGAGAGACTCCGCTTGTTCAAACCCGACATTTTTACGAGCATTGTAAAGATGAAGCCCAGTTTATTGGCTCTGTATAACTCTAGACGCAGATTGTAGGGTGGATGTAAAAAGACTTTTCTTTTAAGCATGTGATGTTTGGTTTAATGTTCTGCTTCTTCCTCGAGTGTATGGGGAGCATACAGGGCTAGAGAAGGATTTTTTTTTCCCCCAGCGGGGGTGGGCAGGGGTACATTTATTCCACTGAGCCCCTGACACAGTGTAAGCGAAATACGTTTCCTCCCCAGTGATCTAAGAGGAGATGGGATGAAAAGAGGGGTTGTGGTCCATCTCTGCTGGTTCAGTTAGCACAAGGAGAAAGGGGAAAGCTTATACAGTCATGCCTTGGGTTGAGAGCATAATTCGTTCCGGAAATGTGCTTGTAATCCAAAACACTCTTGTATCAAAACAAATCCCCCCCCAAAAAAAGTTTGTACAGAGATTTTTAATTTAAGCCGTACTACAGTACTTGTATTGCAAGACGTCGCTTGTATATCAAGTCAAAAAAAATATATTAAATAAATATTTAAAAATTTGCTTGTCTTGCAAAACGCTCTTGCAATCCAAGGTATTGCTGTATCTGCTCAGTTGGATATAAAGGCTTCTGTGGTCCGGAAAGGTAAGCTCCATCCAAGGGAAAGGAAGGTCTTGCACTGTTGTGTGTGTGTGTGTGTGTGTGTTTTAATGGCTCCTAAAACTGCTCGGCCTTCTCTTCTTATAACAAAACCAAACATTAAGAGCCACTCCCAGAATCTGCAGGGTGTGGAGCTGGGTCAACCCCCCCACCCCCACTGCTGCCCGGTCGGTCCTTGCGAGGGTGTAAATGCAACTGTGAAGATTGGGGAAGGGCTGGACCTCGGGAGCGTCGTGTGGGTGGGGTTTGGGCGGAGTTCGCGCCGGACTCCTTCCTGCGCTTGAAGCTTTGGGAGTGGAAACCTAATTCTGTGTCGGATTGGGAAGTTTGTGTCTTCCTAGAGAAGGTGGGGTCAAGCAGAACCTCCAGCTAGAAGAGAATTTAAATGTGGTAGCTTGACACTGGGAGGGAAAAATCGATGTGGTGGCAATAGGGGGAGACCACCGTCCTCTGCAGATCCCAACTTCTCTTTTTGGGGGTGGTGGAGGAGAGGTACTTTCTGGTTCCTGCAGTGCAGAAAGCTCCTGCTGAACTCTGGAAGCTACACTTGTTTTCTTGGGTGCCCGCTGCGGTCATCCTCTCCCCTGGGTCATCAAAGGTTTGTCTTATATATGTAAGCTTTTTTCACACCTCATAAGAATGTGCACTCGGGCCCAGTTCTCACCGAGGTTTCGTGCTGTCGCGTCACCAGAATGTGTGGGGCGTGTGGGGCCTCGCCCTGGCTTGGAGGGAGCTTGCAATTTCAGGCATGGATTCTGACTCAGGGGACGAGGTGGTAGCGTCGGGCCCAGCAGTGGAGAATCGGACAGTTGTCTGCTCGCTGGGCAGCGGGAGGCCCAATTCCCCACATCTAGGCCTCTACCACCTCCGCCCCCGAGTCCGAATCCATGTCTGAAACTGAAGCTCCCTCCGAGCGAGGGCAAGGTCCCACGGGCGGCGGAGACGGGACGCTTCCATGACTGAATGCTCCTCTGGGTACATGGACGTTCTCTGCAGATAGAAAACTACCATGCCAGGGGAAACACTTATCGCCTTTTCTTCACCATGACGTGTTCAATTTCTATGAGTGGGGAATTACTATTTTTTTTGTACGGAGGAACATTTCGTTGCGGGAGCTGCCTGTGGTGTGCGCGCGGGTGGTTTTTTCAGACAGCGCCAGGTTTTTTGGGGGGGTCCTTGGGCAAGACACCGTCAGACGGCCCCTTCCCTCAGTGAGTCGGCCTTCTCACCGCCATTGTTATTAGCGGCTCTTGCTTCTCGTCTCTCTCGTCATTGCTTGCTCGACGACAGGCAGAGGACCAGTGAGCGAGCAGGCCGTGGCAGCTCCTGCTCCTCACCACCACCACCACCATTGCCTGGACCAGAGCGAGAGGCAGGTGAACCAAGCGGGTTGCAATGGTGAGGAGAAGGAGCCGCTCCGGGGGACTCTGGTCAGTGGGCCCTCGACACGTGCCGGAAGTCATTCAGGTGTGACCTCTAAAACCATGTCGCGTGTGTAAATGAGAGACCCTCGACCACGTTGCAGTACAACAGCGTTCTCCAACCTTGGGTCCCCAGATGTTTTTGGCCTACAACTCCCAGCATGCCCCAGCCAGCTCTGCTGGCTGGGGCATGCTGGGAGTTGTAGGCCAAAAACATCTGGGGACCCAAGGTTGGAGAACACTGCAGTAGAAGACGGACCCTCCCTTTATTAAACCCAGGTAGAACCACGACTTGTTTCCTGCCACACACCCAATCCCCGCTGTCTCTCGTGGTACAGCCCAGGCACTGGCGAGAGCTGCAGTTCTCCTGGAAAGTGCAAACGGCCCCGTTTAAGGCACTTCTTATCCCAACACAACAGGCGGGCTCAGTTTTTTGGCTGCTTAACTATCCTCTGCGGTTTGTTTTCCTAACTGTCCCTAGTAATGCACCAGTGTCCTCAGATAATATACATCTCTAAATTAAAACAGAGATCCACTCATGCTTGTAAGGATAGAAGCGCCGGGTTCTGTTCAGATGCTTAGCCTATGCAGACGGGACTGCCCTGCATTGCAAAACAGCAATTGTGAAGCCAGCATGATTGGCGTAACCTCGGTGTTCCCAGCTGTGAACTCGACATCAGATTATCCCGTGCCAATTCTTCGTACAACTCATAGTCATAATCCATGGCCCAGATTGGCAATCCTATCTTGGTTTAAGAAGCCGAGATATGAACAACCCTTGTTCCAGGGTGCACCACTCCTTCCTTCTTGGTGTGCCTCAGTTAAACCCAGAATCCTCAAATTAACCATAGTTTTCCATTTTGCTGGGGGCAGGGGGACAAGACCTTAAGCCCATTTCAGACCTTGCTTTTAAATCCTGCCGTGCTTTGAAGCTGGTAACCACAGTTTCCTGGTTCAGATGCAATGGTAAACTATGGTTAATTGAGGCGAGAAAGGGTGACGAGGGTGGCCCCAGGGGTCGATCATATCTCGGCTTATTAAGCCAAGATACGATCTTCCAAACCAGGTTGGTGGTGTGCCCGATCCCAGGCTTTGAAATTGGGAGAGAGGGTTGTTTGGGAAGACCCTTGGCGAATGTGGTTCCATAGAGAAAAATGAAAAAAAATGTTTCACAATCACAAACATTTCCTTCCATTTAACGCAAGTTTCATTTAAATTAGCTACATTTGCATCCTTGTTTTCTTCTTGTAACTTTGCAGGACTCTGTTTAATGAGCTTCTCTTATGCAGTGTGTCCCGTCCCCTCCAGACGTTTTGGACAACAACTCCCAGCATTCCTGACCATTGGCCATGCTGGCTGGGGCTGATGGGGGATGTAGTGTAAAAACATCTGGAGGGCACCAAGTTAGGGAAGACTGGTAGGGAATTCCTTGGCTGGAATTCTTTTCTTATGCTCATAAGCGCCAGCCCCGCCTTAGAATCGGATTCTGCTTTTTCATCCTCCACCTCATCTCGTGGCTGCAACTTGCACTGGGCTATTCCTGCGCCCAACAAGCCTTTTCATTTTGCTTGCTTGTTGGATGGGGTGTGTGACTTTTACGATGCGTTGGACCCTTGCCAGAAGGGTAGTCACAAAGGTCCAGTTTACTTTACCCGGTTCAGAGTCCTTGTAATGATTATGATATTGGATTCTTCGGTGGCAGTGGTGGGATTTCTGCCTAACGCCCTGGATTGTTAATATATGTTGAAGACCTTGCTGGACCAAGTCTCATCCAACCCAGCATTGTGTTTCCGACAGTGCTGAGCCACAGGCTTCTTGGTGCTTATGGGGAAAGCATGAATATTCCTCTTTCTTCTCAGTATCTGGTATTTATCTGCCTCTCGGTATATAGTGGTCATTAACCTATCATGGCTCATAGCTGTTAATAGATCTATCCTCCATAAATTTTGTCTAATCTTTTTTTTTAAAGCCACCAAAGTTTTTTAAAGTTTGAAATCAGTAATACAAAGTTTGACCCTTTAGAAAATGCTAACGTCAATCTTGTGACCCAACTCTGTTTACACTGGTGTAAATCCAGAGTCACTCCACTTCATGCCAGCAGGAAGCGGGTGTGTGTGAAATTGAGTCCTGTTTTGTAACTGAATTGCACCGGGAGTGTTGCATGGTGAAAAGGGATCCCTGCGCCAATTAGTCCATAACTGTTTGTAATTTATTCCTTCTCGTGGTGATTGTAAGGGAGTGAATTAGCACTGTGAGTCCGTATATTTTTGGTGTTGTACAAAAAACTAAGTTGGGCGGCAGCTGTATGTTAAGGATTCCTTGGCCACAACTTCAACTGTGTATGTAAATGAAGTCTGTAATATTGGTGAAAATGGACTTTTTTTTTCCTTTTCAAATGTAATGTAAACTTGTACAGTAAATATATATAATATATATATAAATATATTTTCTATCAACTGAGTTTGTCTTCCAAAACAACTATTAATTTATTTAAAAATGGTTAGTATTAACAAGGAGGTATGCCATTAGTTCATGCCAACTGTTAAAAAAAAAAAGCAAAACATGAAAGAGAACAAGAAAGGAAAGTATGTTCTATGCTAATGAAATTCCGAATATTTTAAAATTCTTCTAAGTGAATAAAACTGTGCTCTGCGTGAAACAACCAAAGCTATGACTTTTTTTTTTTTTTTAATTGTCTGTCTGTGTGTCTTTTTGATGCAAACAAGAAGTGGTTGTGTTGTTTTTTTTAATGGATCTCTCCCTTCCTCTGAGCAGCTAGAAGTTGGCACAATATCTTGTTTCTTTGAGAAGAAAGTCTCCTGGGATCATTGCCACACCTGCTTATTTGCAAACTGAGTGTGAGGGAGCAGTCAAGCTTGCAGACAGTTGGTGCTACTCTTTAAAGCAGCAGCTATCCCCACAAAATCACCCAGGGTGCTTCATGGTTGAGTGGGGACTAGAACCTGGATCTCCCGAGTCCCAATCCAACACCCTAACCCAGGGCTCTCCAACCTTGGGTCCCCAGATGTTGCTGGACTACAGCTCCCAGAATCCCACGCTCTAACCACCACACCTCACGGGAATATTTATTTGCAGCTTTTTTTTTTAACCCTGCTCTTCAGCCAGAAAAGGCTCTCCGAGGGACTTACAAAGATTAATATTAGACAGGCCCTGTCCTCAGGCTAACAATCTAAAATACACGACACAAAAGGAAAAGGGATTGGGAGGGAGGAGGAAGAAAGCAAAACTCAGGCACCAGTTCTTAGTTATTAGGTTCTTTGATCTTTTTCTTTTTCTGGCAGCTGTTCCTTCTTTGGCCAATGTATGGGGCCAGGCTGGTCTCCCCTTGCTGTGATGTTAATCCTGGGAGGCATGGGGTGCAGCCTCCCAGTGGCCCTCCAGTTCTCTGGCCGATGGATGAGCTGCCCCAGGGAACTGTCGGTTGGAGCCATGTGTTCCTTCCGGCAGGGAAGGGCAAAACAAAACAAGCTCCCTGCAGCTGCTCCCTCTTCTCCGGCCGATGTGTGGGGCCAGGCTGGTCTCCCCCCTTGCCGTGACGTTAATCCCGGGAGAGCACCCTGATTCTCAAAACTCTTTGCCTCCAGCTACATGCAGCTAATAGAAGGAGAATCACGGTAATTATTACTGTATCCACAAAGTGCCAACGCCGCCGTGATTAAACTTACTTTTATATATTTATAATTAACCTTTTACACAAAAAAATATTTTTGTAGACATTTTTAAACACACTAACATTTCGAGTATAAAACCATAATGATTTAACATTCAAATTTGAGGACTAAACAATGACAATGCTGGGAATTTCAAATAACATAATCGTAAGTATAAATCCATAGTAATTTCATACAAGTTTGAGGACTTAACAATAATGCAATTACAGATAACACAATATATGTATATTCTCATTTGTGATTTAGCATACCAAGTCCTAACTTTGTTATATTTTTTAACAGAGTTAGTAGAAGCCTTCCCCTTGTTTTTTCTTTTTCTTTTTGAAGTGGCTTAGGCCTTCCTTTGTTTTATTCTTTTGAGGAGGCCACCACCTGAGAATTCCCTTCATTTTTTCTTTTGGTTTTTCTTCCCAGGTGGCTTGAGCCTTTTTCTATTTATCCCTTGGAGAAGCTTCCAATATTTTTGTGTTTTGGTGTAGAAACAACACTGATATAGTCCGTAAGAATTCCTTGATAAAGATAATGAACGAAAACAAGAGGGGCAAACCGGTTCTTGTCGGATGTGGAGTAATCAGCACATTGGAAGCTTCTCCATGTGGGTCTACCAATCTAGTGAGTATTAATTAGGTCTTTCCGGAGGGTTTTCATCATGTGATTGTGGAGGTTTCATCACGTTATTGTACTTTATTGTACATTCGCATTGCGAACCATCCTGGGATATATGTATGAAGGGCTGAACAAAACTTGTTTAAATAAATGAAATTTGGGGCTGGAGGGAGCAATCCTACGGCTCCCAGACAGTGTTGGAGGGGCCATAGGATAGTTCGGATTCCCAGATCAGAGTTTGGAGACGGCGCTCCGACCTCGGTGCTGGGAATCAGAGCTCCAACACACACTCCTCCCGCTCTTCACCGGGCGACCGTAAGCCTCCGAGTTTGGGGGCTTACAGCCATCGCCGTAGGATTGCCGCACGCTAAAAAAAATAAACGACTTCACACATTTGTCGACCTGGAAATCGGCATTGTTTAGAAACCACAAGGCACAGAGAAGACCACTCTGCTGCGGGGCGAGCAAGGCAAGGCAACTACCCCAGGCGTCCTCTCGTGAAGGCGCAATCCTAATGCATGTTGCGCGGGAAAACCAGCCAGTGATATTTTACCGTCTAACGGATATCGGACACCAGCCATCAAAAGCACTCGAAGAAACCACAGTTGTCCAGAAGTTTCCCTCGGCTTGGCTGTGGACTAAAGATATATATAAAACAGATTTCCGCCGCATGCTTTGAAGGACACTGCGCTGTTTAGGCAGGAAATGTTCTGGACAGTGGCTTCCATAACAGGACCAGCTGCCTGAACCACTTCTGGAATCTTGTTCCTGAGCTGGTTTTTGTACAATGAAAGAAAAAATAATAATCTGTCTTTCGTATTTGCTTCGGAATGAAATCACAGTTAATGGGAGGAAAAGACTGCCTCCCACCAGGCCCCAAGATCTAAGTTGAACCAGTCTTGGGTTGAGAGCTAGGGTGGGCCATATATCCTATGTCAGA